>JAUNZM010000102.1:0-1200000 GCA_033459285.1 Clamator glandarius | reverse complement strand
TGGAAATTAAATCACTACAAGCCAAAGGTGAACAGACATTTTAGACTATAGCTTTTCATTAGCTTATAAGTTAAATTAGTTAACCAAGAATATACTTTCACTTTCTGCTGCTTACCTCATCTGTCATTCCTGCTCTGATAAGAGTGAAGAGATACTTCAATAACCTTGCATCATCTTCTCGATCCAAATCATCAAGTGGCAGTTTCTGTCTTATAGGAGCATCTGGATCCTGCACGAAAAGTCACCATCCATCTACACAATGCTTACCTGTCTTTTTCAATTATTTATTGCCCTATTTTATAATTTGGAATCACTTTTTCACACTGGCACAACAATCTGTACCATCCATATCCTATCTAGCATACTTCCCCTCTTTCCTCGACCGTTTCTTTTATTCTCCTTATGTCACTGTCACTATCAGAAGGAACCACTGCAATTGATTTGCTCTACCACCTTGTTTTTTTGCCCCTACTTCTCGTCTTCTAGCTCGTCTCACCTTCAAACACCCTTTGCCCTTGTGCCTCTCTACCAGACTGTTACTCCTTCTCCACTTTCTAGCCAAGGCAGCTTTTCACAACAGCTGCACTTGCTCCTATCTAATCCAAACAGATTTTCTCAAGCCAACCAACATCTCGGATCACTTCCCAATTGAATTAATCTTCCACTACTACTTCACTGTCACTGAGAGAGTTCATTGCCTCCTTCTGTTGTCCAGTCCTTTCTTTCCTTGACTTCCCTCCTATGAGCTTTTATTATGGCAGCTTTTAAAGAACCCCACCAGGGCTTAGTTTCATTGCGCTAGTTCCTTATAAAGAGAGCATGCCCTTATCTACAAGTGCTTCCAACCACTTTTGTAAGCTTTATAAGGAACATGTGCTTGTTTCAGGCAAAAAAATACTAACAGAGTCACTTCCTTCACCAAATATACCACAGGTACTTGTGGGAGGTACAGCTGTGGAAGTGATTGCTGAAAATAAAAAGGAGGCCATATATCCTGAAAGGATCTCAAGAGGCATCCTGCCTCACAGTTTCTGTATTGATTTTCCTCTTTTCCAACTTAAATGTTTTGCCAAACTACTTTTGGATAATACAAATATTCAAAAATTGGTGGGAGGCTGTGAAAATAGCATATATGCTTTCTGTAACCCATTCTGAAACCAAGCCTTACTTTTAAATAATACTCACCAGCTCCGTTACCAGAGCTCGAGAACTTCCAAGGTATGTATTTAACTGTTGCTGCTTCAGGATATGTAACGTGTTCTCCCTGAAAATAGTGAAATGTTTGTGAGAAAAAAGAATTTTTAGCAAGCATTTTTTTGATAAGACACAAATACTGAAAGATATTTTTTGTCACATGGAATAATGGGTACAGAAGAAATACACACTTGGTTTGGTTGTGTTATCAGTGGACTCCGTTACTGTTGTGAAAATCATAGAATAACCAGGTTGGAAGAGACCCACCGGATCATCGAGTCCAACCATTCCTATCAAACACTAAACCAAGCCCCTTAGCACCTCGTCCACCCGTGCCTTAAACACCTCCAGGGAAGGTGAATCAACCACCTCCCTGGGCAGCCTCTGCCAGTGCCCAATGACTCTTTCTGTGAAAATTTTTTTCCTAATGTCCAGCCCAAACCTCCCCTGCCGGAGCTTGGGGCCATTTCCTCATGTCCCGTCCCCTGTCACTTGGAAGAAGAGCCCAGCTCCCTCCTCTCTACAACCTCCTTTCGGGTAGTTATAGAGAGCAATGAGGTCTCCCCTCAGCCTCCTCTTCTCCAGGCTAAACAACCCCAGCTCTCTCAGCTGTTCCTCATAAGGCCTGTTCTCCAGCCCCTTCACCAGCTTTGTTGCTCTTCTCTGGACTCGCTCCAGAGCCACAACATCCTTCTTGGGGTGAGGGGCCCAGAACTGAACACAGGATTCAAGGAGCAGTCTCACCAGTGCCAAGTACAGAGGGAGAATAACCTCCCTGGACCTGCTGGTCACGCCGTTTCTGATACAGGCCAAGATGCCATTTGCCTTCTTGGCCACCTGGGCACACTGCTGGCTCATGTTCAGTCACTGTCAACCAACACCCCCAGGTCCCTCTCCTCCAGGCAGCTTTCTAGACAGGCTTCTCCTAGTCTGTACCTCTGCTTAGGGTTGTTGTGCCCCAAGTGCAGGACTCGGCACTTGGCCATGTTAAACCTCATGCCGTTGGTCTCAGCCCAGCAGTCCAGCCTGTTCAGATCCCTTTGCAGAGCCTCCCGACCCTCCAGCAGATCCACACTTCCACCCAGCTTATTTCACAACAATATTAGAATCAATTCCTATGCCTCTGATTTCTTTCAAAAGCATCCAGTATTATGTATTTGTTATATATATGTAGTGATAGGATGAGGAGGAACTGGTATAAACTGGAGAGGGGCCGATTAAGGCTAGATATAAGGAGGAATTTCTTCACAATGAGAGTGGTGAGGAACTGGCACAAGTTGCCCAGAGAAGCTGTGGCTGCCCCATCCCTGGAGATGTTCAAGGCCAGGTTGGATGGGACCTTGGGCAGCCTGGTCTGGTGGGAGGTGTCCCTGCCAATGTCAGGCGGCTTGGAACTAGATGATCTTTAAGGTCCCTTCCAACCCAAACCATTCTATGATTCTAAGATTCAACTATGAGCTGATTTCTGCATGAGCAAAATTTCCCATTAGCATTCACAATAAAGCCAGTCTAGGACAGAAATTCAAATTAGGATGACTCCAAAAGCCTGTATCCAATGGCCACTAAAAGCAGGTTTTTTTTTCGAGGCATCCAGCACCACAGGTAAGGCTTTGGTCTTTGCCATAAAACCCAACACTGATAATAAAGCTGAGAATAACAGCTTCTGATGAAGGGTCAATGACACAGTGAAGACAAGGTGAAAGTTAAAGCCAGACAAAAATGAAAGCCAGACAAAGAAGTGACCAGCTGAGTAACAAGTAAGAAAAACAGTTTTATCCAGCATAAATAACAGGCTGATCAGCAAGTGACCATCTTTCACTGTGCTGTATTGCAAAACTAAAATCCGCATTAAGATTAAATTAAATTGCTTTGGTGGTTTTCCTTCTGTCCTCACCTCCTAAAAAGCAAGGCTAGAAAGACTTTTGAGAAGACATATTTCAATGGGTAAGTAGGAAATCTCAATTTTTACATCCAAGATTTAATAGAAAAGAAGTGAATGAGCTGAACAACTTTTAAAAACACACTTCTTTCTTTAAGAGAAATTTTGTGCCAGCTCCTGTGACTCTTGGACTTGATGGGAGCATGTATACAATCAAAGAACATCTGAACTCACCAATACACAGACTTTGCATAAAACTCAATATTATCGGAGAAGTCTCCAATGTCATCCCTGGCAATGCTCTCCAGCCAATCAACCACCAGCTGGAATAAAATTAAATTGCATTTTTAAAACAAAAAAAGTAGCAAGTAATATTTTAACTGCCTTCCTCTTGTCTCTGGATCTACTCACTATCTATATGGCAACCAAAGGTGTACACATCCTGAAGACTATTCCACTTCCAACTATCCAATATGAAGATTGTTTAGGCACTTCATCTCTGCTTCTTACTAGATGCTACAATTACTACAGTGCTACTTAATGGTTTACTAACCACCATCAACAGTAACAGATGCTCCAAATGGGAATAACTCTCAGCCTTCCACCCTCTCCAAGCTAGCCTGAAAAACAGTTCTGACCTTTAGAAACTAAAGAGTATTATGTTTATGCAAACAAAGAATAACACACTTCAGTGAATATAAAATATAGAAACAGCTTAATGAAGTCATAATGCCTTACTGTTACATATGCTCTCATATTAAAAACTTTGTCATACCTGGCTTTGTCGAACAAGTGAATCTTTCTGAAAGAAGTTGTCTATATTCGTCTTTTCACTAGTATTTAAAACCTATTTCAGAAAAAGTTATTACTTCATGGAAAAGAAAACTTGCCACCAAACTGAACACACCATCTCATAAACTTGCTACAAGCTCAGTATGCTGCCTCTCCCATGATCCTTCCTTAAAAAACAGATGACACTATGCATTTGTTTTATTTGGATGATCTTTTACACCCAGTTACACTAAAAAGCATAAAAATTTGATTCAAAATACAATTCCCAAATGTATGACCACAGAAAGATTCCATATAGTAGATGCAATAACTGCATCTATATTATCCATAAAAAAAAAGTCATTTTCTGACGATATGCACATTTTACGGGAACAACTGAAAAACAAACAAAGAACTCTACTACAGAACCCTGATCTTTTCACCTGCTCTTCTGCATTATTTTAGCTTTCATTAGACTCACAACAGAGAACAGAGATACATTTTCCTAAAAAGCACAGGTAGGAGGAGATTAGGTTTTGGCACAATAGGGTTTTATTTAATAGTGACAGCTTAGCATGGGAACACTAGAAGCAGTTATTTTATGACTAAGAAAAAAGCAACTGTGATCATAAATTTTACAAAGCCAGAGTCTTTTGCTTATTGTTTTGTCTTCCTAAGTGTATTCAGGCAGGAAAGGCTGGAGGCCCTGTATTGACATAGACAAGACAACCACAGCTGAGAAAAGAATGCTAAAATAGATTTAGATTTCTCTTGAGATAAATTGGAATCAGGATTGCAAAGGCTAGACAGCTTGATACCACACGTTCTTCATTTAGGCAAAGAAAAAATTCTCTCTGACCTATGGGGACATTACTACTACTTATACAACTTTTAAAAAGAAATTAATTGTTATCTCTACTGAATTTTCTAAGTATATGTGGAATACTCAAGGAAATAAAACATAGCTCACACTATTTGTACACTAGCATTCTCTTTTGAACTGAATATTTAAATACATGCTTCACACTATATGCAGTAAGTTATTATTTGTCTTGATAAACATCAGTCTCAATTTTGTTTACACTATTTCACCTTTGAATTTTAGTGGCTGCAATACTGAAACTGTAAATATTTAGCTAGCATTTAGCTTATTATATTGATAAAGAACCCAAACAAGTCCAAGCTTACTGTAGTGTCAAGTGCAGTTTCATCTTCCAGTGCAGACTGTATTCTGTCTCTAGAAATAAAAATGCAAAACATTAATGATTAAAATAAACTTGTGAAAATTCAGCAGAACGCATAATAAATGACACTGCTTAAAAATAACTTTACAAGAACGTTCTTAAAAAACCTGCCAGAAGTTGTAAAGGTAATAAGAACAGGCCCACTTAAACTTTAATTTCTGTAAACAGATAGTAAACAGACATATATATCAGCATCCAGTTCCATAAACAGATTACTGCTAGGTATTTAGTTGTTTCACTCCATATATAAATATGGCCAAGAAACTCAGCTCAGTGCAAAAACACAATGTGATTTTCAAAGGATTTACCTGTAAAGTGAGGATATGAGTCTCCAAGTTACCATCTCCTGCTTGAGAAGCCACAAGACACTTGCAGTTTTTGAAAACTTTTGCTGTCCAGGAGTTGCTCGATAAACTATCTTCCCTAATATGTTAACCTAAGATAAATAAATTTATACATAGTTATACTGCCCATCACTGTATTTTTTTCCCCTAAGCCATTACAGCCATCTCTTCATTATTGTGAATGCTTTTAAAAACCAATTTTGTTACCATCACTTCAAAATAGGTAGATGATACTCCACATCATAAAATACCTTAATTATTAATAAAAATAGAGGCCATAATCCAAGAGAGCAGTTTTGTTTTGAAAGGCACTGTACAAAGCCAGAACAAAACCAGCTCATGTTGAACAATTAAAAAGCACCAAAAGACTCCAAGGAAAAGAAATCAACCACTGGAAAACAAACAAACAAAAAAACCAAACCACCAAGCCCCCTTCAGATTTTTTTCCCCATACACATCAATATCAAACAAGGTCAGCCCTACTGGTATTTGCAACAGCATTTATCAGGGCCTGAAAGACACTCTTTCCTTTCCAGCTCTGTTAAATGAGGGAACTCAAACTGTTGGTTACTACACAATATACAGGATTATAAAAAAGAAATTCTATTACCTTTTCCTTTACTTATTATGAAGAAAACATAGACAATAAAGACTTCTCCATCAGTAGTAGTTCCAGAGCTCCTACTACTGAGAACAGCTTTAAACTCTTAGGTTTTAGGAGTACCCCATTTCTCGGGCATCAACACATTCATCATTTTTCTAATAGGAGGTGAACAACAGATTTGGAGAAAAGAATGAGGTGTACCACCAGGATGCAAGAGGAGCATGATCTGCTCTCTTCTCTGACCTCCCAGAAAACATGAAAGGAGTTCAACTCCTCCCAGTTTAAAAACATCACTCTCTATTCCATGATCCTGTAGATGCTATTCTCCAACAGGAAGAATGGAAGAGAGTTTTTTTCCTGTTTCAGCTCTGAAGATCCACTATCTCACAAAATAACCAAGTTCACATTTATTTTCCCTCTCTTGCCTGCTTCCCATGTGGGAACACAACTATGGTGCACACCTCATTAAAGATCTTTGTACTCTCCAACCCAGACCCAACAACAAATTTGTATGAAAGAGGGCTAGCAACTTTCTACCAAGAACACATTTTCTTACAACAGACACAGGTTTGAAGTCTCAAAAAATTATCTGACTACCTCCCTCTTTTGTGATCAACACTTATTAACAGAAGCATAATTTCTTCCTTTCAATCCATCAATCCCTGCTGAACCTGAACTCTCAGTCAACAGCCAATCAAATAAAAAATTGTGTCTAAAAGCAGACTCCTTAAATCTAATGTTGAGCCTTTTACTGCCAGCTTGTTAGGAATGTAGCAGAAAACACAAAGCACCATAACACAAGGATTTTATTTATTTATATCCAATATAAATAAGTACTTTTTAATCCATCTTACGATCATTAGCAAAAAAAAAAAAAATCTATATATCTGATTATGTTTATTGTTTCTTGACACTTGCAGTGGAATGGCAGCCAGATGGCATTTTTTAGTATTCTGCAAGCTACATAACGGCTATTCCTGTGCCGAAGTAATGTATGAGGACGGGGGATGCTATTCAGTGCTAGTGTTCAGTGACTCATAAGACTGCAACCAGCTGGAAGATTTCAATTACCTACATTATGGAATAGGAAAGGAAAAAAAAGCAAAACTAGTTGGGGAAAGGACTGTAAAATAAAATAAAAACCCAAGCAAACTACTTACCTGAGTGTTACAAATATCTTCATATTCACCCAGAAGATCGAAAATGGTAGTTGATGTATGATTCAGGAAGGACTGCAGAAAACCTGTGTACATGCTCATAGTAGCTAGAAGAGATTTACGTAATAGCCATATTAATCAGATACACTTTGGTACACATCACTAGAGCATCCCATTTGTGGTTCCACAAAAAGCAAAAACTCTCAAAACCCCAATAATTGGAAGAGATTAATTTTCTGAACTTTATAAACTAGCCTGTTTTTTGACAAAGAAGTATCTCAGAGAAATAATACAGGGGAAAAAAGTACATATATATTTATATGTCACAAATAAAAAACGCAGTCAGTTATTCAGATTATCTCACCAGCTTCCCCAGGATCATCCTCACTCAGCAGTACAGCACTCATAGTGACATCCTCTGTCATATTGGACATGTCTAGATTTGCAAACATTCCCGTCTGCTGAGGCGAGGCCGCCATTGTCCAATTACTTTCATCCAACTAAAATTAAGCAAAGTTAAGCAAAACAATTACAATTTTAATCAGAATAATTTACCAGTCTTTCAACCTTCTGGGTGCATTGCTCAAAAGCATTTGATCAAATGAAGAAACAGATGACTAAAAGTAATAGCAAGGATCAGAATTAGAGAGGGAAATAAAGCCATGGGTATCTGGTAACACATCAGAGCAGCAAAACAGCCAAAACAGAAGACAGACTGCACTGATGGGCAGCTTCCTACAGCCATCTCCATGACAGCAATTGTTTTCTCAGCAGCAATCAATGCTATACAAAGACCTAGAGAGGTGCCACTGGTTGATTCTTTTCCGAGAGTCTTAAAACGGTCCAACCAAACAAGCACTAACAGGGAACCAGATGACACTGCAGTAGCAATTTCTTAAGAATACTTGAAACCTGCCAACATACACCTGTTACACTTCCTTTTATGCCCCAGTTCCTCCCCGCAGTATTTCTCTAGCCTGATTATGTTCCGTCATTATTACCCCCTAGACAGTCAGAATAGAATGCTAGAGCATTCCAACAGCACAGTAAAAATAACAAGAAACTCATAAAATCATATCAGGTCTCTGCGGGAAATACAAAAATGGCTGATGAGTGTTCTTATCCACCAGCAAGTAAACTTCCACAAGATATAATCTGAAGTCCTTTTTCCTGTCACCCTGCTGTGAAAGCCCTTGTCAAGCCCCAAATTCACCCCTCCTCATCTAAACTGGATTCAAGTCAGAGTACCAAATGCTAACCTAAAATGAACTCCACTTACAAAACAGTAGTTACAGAATGTCAAGAAGCTTTGAATCAGCAGAAAAGTGCCACTGCTAAGAGCTGTATAAATGCTGATCGAGTAGGCCCCAGAACCTGATAGTTTAAAGAAGCAAACAGGCTGTAACAAGCTACAGAAACAACCCAAAGGGAGAATGGATTAAAATGCACATACAGAAAGACATCTTAACTCGTTTTGAGTTAAAAATAAACGGAGATCAAACATGTCAGACATCCCTCCTGATAACTTTTCTAATCAGGGTTTTTCCAAAGGCATTACAGTAGAAGTTAATTAATGTCCTCTGAAAAGTTATCAGTAAAGCTTATTCTTTGAACTCTGAACTTTAACATCCAAGTGAATCAAGTACTGGAGTGTACTAAAATTAGAAAAATTCTTAAGGCTTAACTTGCTGACAGAATAACTGCCTTTGAAGAATTTGTAAAGAAGCAAAGTCAAGACTTTTGCAGTCACAAGCTCAGCTAATGTTACTAAATAGACAAATGGTGTATTTAGCAAGTCATTGAAGTCCTCTATTATTCCTCACTGCATCACCTCAAAGGGCACCACAACAATAAATGATACCAGCAACAGGCAGAAATAGCAGTAACAGCAATCTCGTACTACCCATAGTTTGTCCTTGGTGCAACACTGAAACACTGTAAACTTACAAAAGAGAAAAAGGTGCTGTAACCATCCTACCATTGACAGATTGCTGAAAAGTCCAGTATTAGGTAGAATCAGAGGGGATTTCCCTCCTGTTCCCAGGATGGCAGACATATCTAATGCTTTCATGGAACTTCGAGTTAGTGCAGTAACTGAAAAAGAGAAGAAAAAGTATTCATGCTCTATCAAGGAGCTCCAAAGGAAATCTTATAACATTATGAGATTGAAGTTATTTATGAAATCCTGCACAGTCACACAAGAAACAGACAAACCAACCTGATGGCGAAGTAACTCACTCCTGTCCATCTTCATTTTCCATCCATCAGAAGGCTTGTACCAAACCACAAATGCCAATTATAAACCAAAGCCAAGTCTTAAGCCCAACAATATTTAAAAATATGGAGATTAATTATCAATAATAGGACTTAATGATCTACACATCTAGTTATGAAACAACCCTGCTAACCAAGTCTGGAGTGTTCGCAAGCCCTAGTTTTCAAAGTAAGGCATGTATAAACACAAAGACAAAGCATACCTATTGTCATTTCAGTTCTTCCTCATGTGCAGCAGCATTCCAAATAGAAGTTTGAAGTCAGATTTAATGTGAGTGTATATATGCATCAGGTAACTGACATACCTAAAATTACTAAAGAGTACATTGGTACACTCACACCATGAGGACAAAGAACAATAAATTCCCAGTCACTCTGTACTGGAAATCTGCTTCCAACAAAAGACAACCTCAAGTCTGCTCTACCAAGCACTATATCTGCTCCAGCAATTCCTACACATCAGTACAGCAGCCAGCATTCCCAGAAATATCTAACCCATGTTAAAAACAGAGATGCTGCTTTACAAGATGATAACTGCCACATTCCATGACAAGTGGAAGCTCCACCACAACAGACCTGCATATAGCCTGAAAACCACAGAATTTGCTTCAAGACGGTAGCTGCTCTTATCAAGCACACACAACCCAGGAAACCATCTGAAAACACTGGTTTCGAGGAGACAGTGCAGTTAAATCAGCAGCTGTGTCAACAGTGGTGAAGAGGGAATGACAAACAGTCCCAATGTTTTGTAACCAGATTTGGAGACAGAAGTGCCTGTAAAACCCTCAACAGCAGTTCTCCATACCAAGACAGCTTTAGTCAGCATTGAGATGGTTAATGTTTCCTTTTGAACTTAAGGACTGCTGGAAAGATACCTACAGCAGCATAAACAATCACAAAACAAAAAGTATGTCCAGGGTTTCCATCAGACTCCATCCAGTTTGGAAGCAAAAATCAAATGTCTATGACAATTTTTTTTTTCAGTACCTGAGGTAAATAGATTTTTCCTGGAATGTCCCCACTCCTGAAGATAACCAAGATTGTCAGATCTCTGACACTCTCAAATTATAATGGGACAATGTCATTGCAAACAGGTATAGGGACTCCAGAAGGCTTCATATTAATAGGTAGATTTGGTTTTCCATGCATCATTTAGTGGCAGATTGGGAAAGCTGAAGAACCAAAGGTTTCTGTCCCAAGGTTTGTGTTCTTGTATTAGCACATACCTCAAATCTCCGCAAATAAATCTCCCCTAAACTCTTGACATGTTAAAGTCAGGCATACTGAAGATCAAAGAGACATATCATTTTCAATCTGCAGAACTAGAATTATGGCTTCCAACATTAACAATCTGAGTCTGAAGATGCAAATCAAAGCATTTAAATTGTTAATCACCATTCTCCTCTCCTCTGTGGTACCAGAAAATAAGTGCAATAAACCCCCCTACCTATAGGATACAATGCAACAGAACTTGCTAGGAACCCTGAGAAATCATGAAGAATCAGTGTCTCTGGAACTTTGTATCTTTGCACCAGTGGCAGTTTGGGAAGAACCCCTAACATGCTCCTAATAAAGCTCAGCTGATGCACACAGGGGATGAGACTGGGAGGCTTCAGGACAACCTGGCCCCAGCCACCACGTGTGGTTCCTCAGCCTGTGAGCTGTGCCATCTAACTCCTGCTGCCGGTGGAGAGGGAAATCGTTTACTGATGCAACCAATAAATACACCTGAGAGAAAGGTCAGCAAGAGAATTAACCTAGTGCATACAGAAGGATGGAAAAAAACCTGAAGAGACTATACATGATAGACAGTCTTGAAGAACTAAAGGCTACCACAAAACCAAAAGAAGACTGCAAAAGACAAGGAAACAGAACAAACTAGATTGTTGACAAGTAAGGCAAGTGTCTGTTTCAACACGGTACTTCAGACAAACTGAAGTGATACTGGACATACTCTTGTGCCAAACAAAGAAAATGAAGCTAAAATATCCTCTAAAAATTGAAAGGCAAAAATCCACTGGCATTCAGCAATAGAATAAATAAATGGAATCACAGAATCATAGAATCATTCAGGTTGGAAAAGACCTTTAAGGTCATAGAGTCCAACCATAAATCTAATACTGCCAAATACCACTAAACTAAGCACCACACCTACAAGTGTTTTCAATACTTCCAGGGATGGTGACTCAACCACGTCCTCAGGCAGCCTCTGCCAATGCTTGACAACTCCTTCGGTGAAGAAATTTTTTCTAATATCCAGTCTAAACCTAGCCTGGCACTAATACGTAACATATAAATACACATCTTGACTACTACTACTAGGTGTTCTGTCCATATTTATAAATGTGAATAGTTGTGATTCAGAATTACAGAATCACCAAGCAGTTGTGGTTAAAAGAAACTTCTGGAGATTATCTTCTCCAACCCCCCTACCCAAAACTGCGTCAACTAGAAAAGACTGTTCAGGACGTTGTCCAGTTAACTTTGATTATCTCCAAGGACTAAGACTCCATAGACCATCTGGACAACTAATAGCATTTAATCACACTTACGAGTAAAAGAGTTATTTGTTATGTTTAAAGAGAATTCCCTGTATATCCTCTTGTGCCTACTGCCTCTTGTCTTTTCACTGGGGACTACCAAGGGGAGCCTGGCTGATTTTTTACTCACTCCCATCAGATATTCAGTCAGATACATTGACAAGATCATTGACTTCATGTCCCTTCACTGGACCACTACAGTGATTACGTGTCTTCTCCCTATGAATTGCTATCAATCATGAAGTCCAAGAGTATTATTGCTTTAACTAAAGACCAAAGAAAGGAAGTAGTCTTACCTGGCTGACGAAGAAATGAACTAGGAGTTTGGGAAATCAACTGGCCTCTGGGTGTCATGTTTCCAATAGTGTCATCCAGTGATGCAAGAACTGGTTAATAAATAAGTTAAGAAACACTCCTAAACATGTTTTCAGCTCTATTCAAAACAATTTTGAATACTTTGAAAGGAAAAATATTTTGCTGTACCTCAAATACTATGAAGATTGCACACCTTGTCTCTCAGGCTGAAACAGAAAGTCCCATTCATAAGCATGAGCTAGGTCACAAAATGTTTCACCTAAAGCTTAAAAGCTGGAGGCCTAAAAGGGACACAGCAAAGTAAAGCTCAGACACCTGAGCACAACAGGTCTGGGACTCCTTGTAACTGCTCAGATCAGAGACGATACTTTTGTCCCATGAGGAGCCACTTTACTGCTACATAAACCACTACAAGAAAATCTGAGACTGAGTGCACTTGAAAAAAAATTCACTCTCTCAGTTCCAGGATGCGATGACTTTAACAAAAAAAAAGTCGCTGTTGCTCTACTTTGCTTCTTTCTGTTAACAATGAGGTTCATCACTCTGGGTATGATTTACTACGAAGAAGTTGCGCAGACGTTTCAGTATCCTATGTTATATTAGCATCTGAGAACATAATTATTCTCAGGGACAACACAATCAGGGCCAATCTCTCACTAGTTTGATATTGCTTGTAAAAATGAGAAAGATAAGCACTGTATTCCTTTGCCACCATAATCAGAAAAATACCACTATATTATCTGTCAAATTACGTTATTTTTTCTCATTGTAAATAAGGGGGGGGGGAATCTGTGGAAGTTTAAATCTGTCTGTGCACTCCTCTTGCTATTACTGTGGATGGAAAGCTAAGATACATTAAATAGTCACAACATTATGGTAACACAATACATGCAAAACACAAAGCTAAGATAAAATGGAGTGAAGAAAACTTCATTCTTTCAAAAACTCAGGGCTGGAGTCAGCTGCGGCTCACATAGTTCTCTGGGCTGATATCACCTTGAGCTCATAAGCCCAAGAAAAAATGTAAAATAACACACTACACAAATGTGATGGGAATGTGACATCCCTGCAATCATATTTAACCCACAACTGAAATAATCTAAATATAGTCAAGAACTGACGTTACACACATTTTCACTATGTCTTATCTCCCTAGAAGTCTAGTGAATAATCCTCTGAGCCATCTCTACAACAGCTTTAACATGGTTTGAGACTACAGTGGGATAGGGGAGGGGACAGAGAAAATTCCATTCAGAGAAAATATTATTCTGTGAAAACAAAAAGAATTTCCTCTTTTGGCTCATCCCCAAGTCCTGCAAAGACCAAGCAATGTACCATGTTTTCTAAATGAAGCTCATCCAGATTTCTGAGTCACGCTTTCAGTCAGTCATCAATATCCCTCGCTACTAGTTTTAAAATACTGCAATCATAGTTTTGGTTTCCAACTTTTCTCCTTAATGCATGAAAATACCACACAGAAAAGATAACAGTCTATAGAAGGGGAAAATATGAGGCGGTTCAATAGCAAAAATTTGACTGCAGATTTCCTTGCAAAGCAGATAACAATTTCATATTATATTCACACATACCTCACTTTAAACACGTATAAAACAAAGAGTAACTTGCTGTATATTTGAAAATCATTCTCAACATGCTCAAAAATCAAAGCTTGGTAAAAATAAATGCACCTTATAAACACAGCAAGCAACAACTAAAGAGAATATAACAAGTCTTTACAGAATAAAGGATACCAGAAACTCTTTTCTTAGCATTCTGCTTCCATCCAAGTCTGGCCACCTCCGCATCACGAGGGGATGACGTATCTTCAAACACATTTCTAGGGAACAGCAATACAGACACAAAGTAAGCAAGTGAACCCAAGGAGAACATACAACAAGATCTTTTTATGGCTTCAGGTAACTCCTCATGCAGGAAATTTAAACAAAGCTTAAACCACCTCTAATTCTAGTACAGCAGTTTCCTCCACAGAACATTCACTATTGCTCAGCAGCTTGGAAAAATGAGTTTGTCTGAAAACCCACACTTTGCTCCTTCTACATCACATTTTATTATTAAAAAAAAAATAACAAAAAAGCTACCGAGAGATGTAAAACTATGAAATTCAATTCTGCCTTGAAAAAATCAGTTGAAAGAATGGCATGTTTTCATTATTAGTGATTTTCTGTAAATGCACACAGAATTGCAGAATCATAGAATAGTTTGGGTTGGAAGGAACCTCAAAGATCATCTACTTACAACCCCCTGTCATAGCCAGGGACACCTCCCACCAGCCCAGGCTGCCCAAGGCCCCATCCAACCTGGCCTTGAACACCTCAAGGGATGGGGCAGCCACAGCTTCCCTGGGCAACCCATGCCAGATCCTCACCGCTCTCATGGTGAAGAAATTCTTCCTAATACCTAGTCTAAATCCGTCCCTCTCCAGTTTATACCCAGTCCTATCACTACAAGCCGTTGTAAACAGTCCTTCCCCAGCTTCCTTGTAGTCCCTTCAGGTACTGGACGGTCGCTATAAGGTCTCCTCGGAGTCTTCTCTTCTCTAGGCTGAACAACCCCAACTCTCAGCCTGTTCTGTTATGGGAGGTGCTCCAGCCCCCTGATCATCCTTGTGTCCCTCCTCTGGACCTGTTCAACAGCTCCATATCCTTCTTATGTTGGGGACTCTAGAACTGGACACAATACTCCAGATGAGGTCTCACAAGAGAGGAATAGAGGGGCAGAATCCCCTCCCTCACCCTGCTGGCCACATTTCTTCTGATGCAGCCCAGGATACTGTCGGCCTTCTGTAAGTGCGCATTGTTGGCTCGTGTTGAGCTTCTCAACAACCAGCACCCCAAGCCCTTCTCTGCTGGGCTGCTCTCGATCACATCATCCCCATCCTGTACTGAATCCAGGGATTGCCTCGACCCAGGTGTAAGGCCTTGCCCTTGGCCTTGTTGAACCTCAGTGGGTTTTCACAGCGCCACTTCTCCAGCCTGTCCGGGTCCCTCTAGATGACATCCCGCCCTGCCCCGCAGGAGAGGAAACAGCCGTTAGCCACTCCTGGAGCGCAAAGGAGAGGCTACAGGCGGCCCTGCCTGCAGAGCACCCGCCACACCCGGCTCGGCGGCTCCCGCGCGACCCCCGGTGTGACCCCTCGCGCCGCGGGCCCCCGAACACGAGGCCCCTCGGAAGCCCCGCAGAGGCCGCTCCCACCTGTCCATGCCGGCCCGCCGCCCGGCTTCCCGCCGCCCGGAAGTGGAGGGCGCACTTCCGCCCGCGGGGGGCGGGGCCAGCGGCGCGCGGCGGCGGCGGAGGGTTGGCTGCTCTGCGCTGCTTCCGCGTGCGCGGGCAGGGGGAGCGCAGATTGAACATCGCAGGCTGAAAACAACCCCACAACTTAAGCGTTTCAAGCACTGCTCAGGTTATCGCTTTGCAGAGAAGCTGCCTTCCGCCTTTTGCTTTGTTCGGGTCCCGGGATGGTTCGGGACCTTATCATCCCGTTCCAACCCAGGCGCCACCCGACTCGGCCTCGCCCTAAGGCGTCCCTGAGCGCACAGACTTGTCCTTTCACGTTTCTCGCAGCGTGACTTGGGCTGATGGCACCAGGGAACAGCGCGGTGGCCACCGTGCAGAGCCATAGAGCCGCAGCTCAGCAGGGTGGAAAAGACCTCTGAGATAACGTTGAGTGCAACCATACCTATCCACCGTATCCTTAAGTGCTGTGACTACTTGTCTTTCAAACACCTCCAGGGACGGAGACTCAACCACCTCCCTGGGCAGCCTCTGCCAGGGCCTGATGACCCTTTCAGTGAAAATTTTTTTCCTACTGTCTGATCTGAACCTCCACTGGCGCAGCTTGAGGCCATTCCCCCTTGTCCTATCACCTGTTACCTGGGAGAAGAGACCAGCACCCAGCTCTCTGCAACCTCCTTTCTCACCCTGGGTGCACCAACAGTTATAAAACTGCTTCTCCTCTTCCTCCCCAACATGGATTTTGCGCCTTTTTCATATAGAGGAAAACACTGTTACTATTCTAGCAGGAGCTGGGTGTGGGTGCTATGAACAGTTCATTTACTTATACTCTAGCACAAAGAAAGCTGCCCAAACTACATCTGTAATGTAGACAGGGAAGTTCTTAAAAGCACGTTCAAATACTCAGATATTGGGGCCAAAGCTAGTACATGGAACATATTACGTATTTAAATTAATCGTACAGAGAGATGAATCAGAAAACTGCAAAAGGCATCAAAACCATTATATCTTCTCAAGTTCTGTAACTTGTTAAAGCAATTGATAAAAATGCTGTGGCTCCCAAGGCTGGTGTTTCATGGAAGTTTCACAGGAGCTGGTGGCGGGCCTGACCTCGGAAGGCTTCACAAGAAGAGGAAAGCTGGGAAGCCTGATGAACACTGGGCATGCGGGAACGTAACCAAGCTTAATACCCTTAGAAAGGCTGGTAATCTGAGAAATGTAGCTTTAGATTTAAAAATTAGTTTACATGACAGAAGGACATCATAAAAGCAAAAGTGAATGCAACAAACTTCCCTACAGCAGAAAACTAGAAGAATATTAAAGGAACTATAAGTATCTTAATTCAGTACTACATATTTAATAAACTTAGCCTCTCAACACCTCCTCACAAACCAGCGTAACATTGTTGCCTCTGCAGTGGGAAATTCAAACTAATGCACAGATGAATATCTGGTTTAATTCTTTGCCAACAGCTCGCACTCTCAGGCTTGGCCCTTGGCCACAGCAGAACAGGGTAAAGAAATTAAAGACGTAATGATGTCAGAGAAAATGCTTCCTTCATCTGCTGCCTCCAATTTATTCAAGGCAATGACAGATGAGAACAAAGCAAAAGAAAAATGGCAGAAGAGAAACTAAGAGGGCAGCAAACAAACAAAACCCAATCCAACCTGTAAAAGACTTGGGGCCCTCAAGGAAATTTGTCTTAGTAGATACAGCCTCTTGAAGTGAAGACTGAAGAAGCACCTTCAGAGGCCTCAAGTTGGCTCCAGTATGAGGGCAAGGTAAGGAACAAGGCAAAAACCTGGAGGTGGGTTTTCAGACAGTATTTTTTGATTAAAATCCCACATCATATTTGTCTAACAGGAGGGGAAGGGGGAAAGAGAAAAAAAGAACTGAAAGTCTTATGCAAACATTTTGCACTTCCAAGAAAAAGGGAATGTAAATTTTTCAGTCAGTGATATAAAGGACCCTGACTTTAAATCTGTAATTAAAAATGATAAATGCATCTCAGCCATGCTGTCAGAATCTCACGAGGGGTGGTAACTCTCCCCACTTACAGGCAGGACAAGCAAAGACAATTCAGGCGCCAGCATGACAAACACAGAAACACAGCAGGTTTATTGCCTAACATTCCTCTGCTCCCTACTAGCTTTCCATGAAGGTAGCAGCATTTAAAGGATGTACTAGGTTAAAGCTCAGGATATATTAAAATTACCAAGTAAACTAATTCAACACTTCAATTACCCTTTACAAATTATGTTTTAATACAGACAGCTTACAAATAAAAAAAATTTGCCCTAATCCATCACTAAGCTGCCAACATGACATCTGCATATACAAAATTGTCATCTTAATTCAGAACTATAAAAAGCAAGAGTTGTTGGGCAATGTGTAATAGTAGCACAACTGCATTCAGTACAAAGGCAACTGTGGAACCTATGCTATACCTCACCTTTTTGTGAGAAGGAAGAAAGCTCATGTTTTAGCTCACCTTAATTGAAACATTTCTGTAAGCGTGTAATTTAACACTTTTAAAAATTTAAATGTAAGGAAATATTTTAAAAAAACAAACATAAAAAATTAAACTGAAGTGTCTATATGCTTCCTTAGTATTAAAACACCTGTGTTGACATGCAAATTAATATTTTCTGTGGGTCTTACCCCAAACAAATTGATTACCATGCCTACTACTGACGAAACTCAGCTAAAACCCCTTTTTTATTAAAAAAGGAAAAAGAGACAAATTTGTAACCGTCATTTTATTTTTGTCTGAAAATTATGACAGTAGTGCCAAGGCTCTTTGTTGTATTGGGCACGTTACAAGCACTAAACCCAGTTTATGAGAGCTGGGATTTCACATGTAGATTTTTATACTTAGTACAGGAGTGAACTCCTCCCTCCTAGATTTAGGAGGATAAGGTAAAAAATGCCAGAGTATGAAAAAGTAAAGTATGCTGACCAGAGAAGGAACCGTTGCTTCTACTATAAATTTACTCTATATCCAAGACTTCAGACATGCCCCCGCCCTCCAAGTTTATGGTAGCCTAATAAAGTTGCATGAATTAATTACAAATTACAATGTATTTCAAATGAAGTAGTTCACTCTAGCTGAGACCTAAGAGACAGAAAAAAAAATCCTGGTGGCAGTGAACTTTCTTGAAACAGTGAAGCTGCAGAGCTTGTGGTTCAGCAGTACTACTATTTCTTGAGGCTGAAGTAAGCACAGTGGAATTAGGAAAACATTCCTTTCTCCATTTACAAATCTCTCTCTAAAGAGCATCTTATTGAAAACAGGATGCCACCCTCTGTTTGATGATTAAAAATCCTGAAAATAAATGGGTTTGGTGGGTATTTAAAAAAGAAAACCACAAAAAGAAGCAAAATTCACATTTACCTGTTGCTTGAAGCCCAGATATTGCAACACTGGGAGCAAAGTCAAGACTACAAAACAACTTTGCTTACAGTTCAAGATTACACATGTAAAGTTTGTGACAAATACCATTCCAGAGTCTTACTTTCTAGAACAGAGAAGTTTAATTAAGTTTTAAGAATCTTCAAGTTGTTCATAAACAAAACTTCAAAGAAAAGTGTAAGGTGCTTGAGACTCAGAAATAAGAACCTAATGTGATTAAAAGCTCGGCTTCCTTAATGCTGCCTTAGAGAACTGCGTACAACTGCATATTGTTATGTATTTGAGCAACTTTTTCTTTGCTTTTACTGTCCTTCCTCTACACAAGCAAAATAAAAGCTATAAATTAAAGTATAGCCTAATGCTGTTGGGACGGCAATTTAACATTGGACAGACAGCTGTATATAGAGCACTATTTTGACCATTCACCTCTGGAAATAAGTTTCTGGTTTTGATATGTCTAAACTGAAGTCTATTTTGAATTAGCATGTTATTGTGACAAAATTTCTACCCCTCTAAATTATTACCCAAACTAGCAAAGATTAGAAAACTTCGGGGAAAAAAGAAAAGGAAAAAAAAAGAAGTTTGACTCATCTGTAGTTTGTTTAGCATTTTAAAAGAAGAATATCCTCATATCTGGTGTTAACTCATGAGGAAACAGCCACTCTAGTTACACCAGGAGAAAAAAATGCAGTTAAATCCAAATTCCAGCAAGATTCTCCTCCCACCTCCCCTTTCTAGCATTGCTGCATCAGTACATATTAAATAAACTTAGTATCTAACTCTACGATACTTTGCCAGAAGTTATGTTCTGCTATGCAGGAGAGCAACGGTAGCTTGATTTTACAGTCGCTTTGTTTAGGCAACTGCAAACATATTGCAAAGTCTCAAAATATTCTTGTAAGTTACACGAGCAGACATTCATTTCACGGAATAATCTGAGAATGAAAAAAGGCATTTGTAACAACATCAGGTATAAGAAAAATGTATACTGCAAGGAAAGAGTCCTAATAGGAAGAGTGCAATTCCATTAAATAATACTTCTGTATTTCAGGACATAAATACTACTTTTTCCATAGAAAGCTCAGACATTTAAACACTGATGTATATCAATTTCAGATTAGGGTGGAAAGAAAGCAGACACCACCTTTGTGTGCACTGTAAGCACAAGCTAACTTTATAAGCAGCAGTACACATGTATTAACACTGAATTTGGAAAATTAATGCCTTAGTTCTCAAGACTGAGTTATGCATGTTGTCATCCAAAGCTTTAGAAGAGCTCTGTTTATGTGTAAGCAGTTCAAGTGTGAACTTCTTAAGCACCGATACACAAAGCAGTTATCATGAAGACAGTTTGTTAAAAATTTCAGCAGATGGGATTCTTTCTCAAACTGGTAACTGCTTACATAGTTCCAATTCCTGTGGGGAACTAGATATTCACTTATTCAGTGAGAACAGCTTCTTATGCTGCACTTGCTTAGATATGAAGAAAATTATTTCATGTGCTTTCCCTTTTACTTCATGTCCACTTTCTCAGCATCATTTTGTCATGCATCTTCCTTTTAACAACTGGGACACTGCTCCCTTCAAGCCTGCCTAAATTTTTAAGGAGAAAAATACTAGAGTTTAGGTATTACCTAGGTTATGGTGTGTTGATTTCATAATTCTGGCCTAATTTCTAAATATAGAGGGGAAGAAGTGCATTTCACGTTTTCTTTTAGCACAATCTTTAGATGGTAAAGCCTGGAGTTGCTAAACATTTTACTTTCCTGGGGTTTGAGCAAACTGACTGCCTCAAGTGCCGAGGAACTGCACAGGTACTGTTTCACAGAGCAACTAATAATATCCTGAGAATTCTGTACTGATGTTCCCTGAAATCACTGCTCTTTGGCTGGACACCAAGACCAGACCAGGGCCCCTTCCAAATATCAGTTATCAATTAATTTTCTCTCCCTCCCACCCACTGCCTTCTGTACAGCTGCCTCAAAAAGAGATGCATTAAAAACACAGATAAAAGGACAACTGGGACACAAAAGTGTTATAAGATCTGAATAAACAGAGGCTGAAAGTCAAGAGAGGAAAAATAATGATTAGCTCATCAAGGAGTAAAGTAACTAGTGAAAAAGGAATTAGAATATCCAGTGCGCCAGTCTCATCTACTCTGGGGACCAATGAGGAAGCAGAAAGCACCAAAATATATTTATGGATATCATCAGCCACATGCTCTGGTTTCTAACGATAAATGAAAAGGAATTTCAGCTTCAACTCTGACTCTGCACAGTGAGAGTGTATTACCTCCATTAAACAATGGTGACAACTGATGAAATTAACAGCAGGAAGGATCAGCTGGGCTCCTTAATTCACTTTGAGCAACATAAACTATCTCAAAGCTTACTGGCATTAGCTAACCTAATCTGATTGAATTTGCAGGAAAGGATTAGAACAAGCTCTGATAATTCTGTGCTAGAGAAACAGGAGGTACCAAGTATTTGGGTGCGACATTAATTTTCAGCAGCACAGTCAAGATCAGGAAATCATCCACAGTCCACACATTCCACTTCACAGTCAAATGGTGCTAACAGATATTTTAAAGTCTTAAAATGTCTACACTCAATACTGCAAGAATGTGCTTCTGCAGATTTCCTTGAAACCAAACAAATATGTTTTAATCATGCAGAAAAATCATATTTTTCTCCTAGGAGAGTTTTTGGGTTTTTTTTGACTAGCTACACTAAGTCAATTTTAACAATGAATTCTTCCTGGAAAGAAGGAAGGTAGCAGGCAACTTATTTTCAAGTTCCCAAAATGGCCACTGATAGTCTACCCTTTGAAGACAGGTTTTTTTTTTTTTCTAGACTCTACCTTACATAAGAATTTGGAATATTCCAAGTCCAAAACTGTAAATGGAATTTAAGTCAGAAATTCATCCACCCTTGGATACTATTAGTAGAAATATCCATAGCATGTATTTGTTAGAAGACAAAGTCATAATGATTCCTTTTTGTCCTAAGATGTATGAATCTGCACTGTGCAAGAGATCTAAAAATCAATATTGACTAGCGCTACTAAACCACAAAACATTCAAGCAGTATATAACTGTAATGCAAGCCCTTGCATGGCAATCCAAATTTATTGAACTACTGATGCTAAGTCATACAAAATTGCACCACTTTAATTAAGGCTTTTAGTTTACATTTGGCCACCTCAAAGCAGTTGTAACATTAGGTTGGTCAATTTAAATACTGTGGCTCCCTGTTGGATATACACACAATCTTTACACCCAAACGTTAATGCATACAAAGCAACAAGGCATTGTTAAATAAATCAGCAAAAGTTAATTACTGCAACTTAGGCCCTGTGACCAATTACATATGATTAAAATTACTTCCCACATTCACATCCACAGTACTCTTCCACCATTTAACATCTCAACCAAAACGTTACACATGTAAAACAATCACTAACAGGCAAAAGTACTAAACCTGTATATTTGGTATTGCAAATACACTTATGCATGAGCAAGCAAGGGAATTCACAGTGAGAATCTACAGCTGCAGAAGCCCGAAAATGATTTACAAAAAATTGTTAAATCATTAAAAAATCATTTTAAAATATACACTTCTTGTTGTAGACCCCCACTGTACACACAACTATAAACATTGTTCCCTATGTAAACAAGGAAAAGGAAACATACAATAAAAGGTTGAAAAGTCTGGACATTTCCTTCCCAACAGATATTAAAGGCCATGTCTTTAGTCAGACATTATACTGAAAGGACTCTTAAAGACTAGATCACTGTCTCCACAGGTTTTTCCTAAAATTAAAAAACTATATAGCTGTTGTGTTAATCAAAGCGCTTTTGTACAATACGATGATGATGATCCTGTATTTCTTTAAAAAAGTTACAATAAGCTACAAATACCGATGAAGCAAAGTTATCTGGAGTAGTCTATATAGGAGCTCTTTGGACTTTCTTTTATTATGCTAAAATAGTGGTGCTTTTAGGATTTACATTATTGTACTCTCCAATAGAAAGTGGGGATTGTTGAAGTATACAGTACACAGTTTTCATACATGTACAACATTGGTGGATGAACAATGTCTCTTATCAGTAATACTGGATGTAGGCTCTGGTTTTACCAGTTGCATACACTTAGAATATTTATAAGTAAAAATCTCTCGTGACACTGGAAAGTGATTAGAATGTGCAAACTGATGTAGTAGCTTTCATCCGTTTCTTAAAGGGTACCACCACAGGAAAGTCCATATAAGATGTTGATAGGTTTAATAAAGTTGGAATGCTGGCACTGTTGAATTGGGCAACAGTTCTTCAGACCTGGAACAACAAAACAAGAGGTTAGTATCAGTAACAACTATCAGGCATTGCTCTTTAGTTAAAAGAGCTAAAGCAGGAACTAGCAAAGTTCTTGGCAAACAGAAAATAACCTCATCACTTCTCCTCTATGAGTATCATTTCTGCTGTCCATATACAAACAAAAGACTACCTCAATTAGAAAAACTGAAGTGGGATACATACGGTAATCCAAGCTGAACTGTGGAAGTGGTATTTGATGGGCGAGACTACTTTTGTTTACAGTGTGACAGTTCCAGTGGCTTTAAAATCAAAAACATTTGGAGGATCAAAGCTCCTGAATCAAAAACCCTGTTAAGGAACTGCAGCAGTCACTTCTGCTATCCGCAGCTTTTGGAACCCTCTCAATTTTATTTGTTCAATTTGTCCAATTCAATTTGTTCAAATTAAGTTCTAATATTGATATCCAAAGAGTAAATATGGCACTACCAGAATATTAATAGAAGTCTGCAATTTCTGACAGTGAGATGTCCTACCAGAATCCTCCAGTACATCAAAAAGGTCTATTGGATAACAAAATACTCAATCATAGCACTGAAGCAACTGAAACACCATGTGTTCAGTAAAACTAAAGAGATGACCAGGCAACTTGCATGTCAGGTCAAGAGAGACCTCTGTCCATACCAAGGCTCAGAAGTAGAAAGGAGGAAACAACCTGCCCAGGAATAAGCTGCAGAAAAAAATTCATGCCTGCTGACTAACTTCTGAAAGGGCTTGCTGAGGAGCAGGCTGGAGCTTGCTTGAGCCTTCAGCAGCATTCTCAAAGCATGGATTTAGTCATGTAGAACATTAGCCAACTGCCAACAAGTAAGAAATTGATCAAATAACCAATAGCTCCAGGTAAAATATTTGGAGTGTTATAATGACCACTTCACCATTCTCTTCTAAGTGTACTAATTACAGTGCAGCCTATAAAATATCCATCTATCCAAAGAAAGCAAGCTAAATTCCTATGATATCATGTAAACATATGCAGGAGCTCAAAGTGGGACATGACACTTTAGCATGCAAACTGCAATATTTTACACTGTGCATTGCTGATAATTAAGCTTTTGCAATATATTCTATCAGCCTTTAAAAAAAGAAAACCCTGTTTCCAAAACCTAGAATTCTGAAGTATCAGAATTAACACTGTTAAGCTGAGCTCTACCAATGCCATAAAGCTTTAAAAAAATTATGCTAGTGTGAACACTGCATCTTGCATCTATTTATAGTTCTGACTTTGGAATGGCAAAATAAAGACAAAAAAATTTCTATGACAATGTGAATTAAGAGCTTTCCATGCTGTTCTGCGTCAACAGCTACCACAGTTGTTCACATCTTGTTGTTTTGTTTGTTTTTAATAGCCATAATACACAGAAAATTTTCCAAGGCTTACCTGGCTCAGAGCTACAGTACAGCTATGTATTAAAGTAGCTGACATGATGACTTTTTGCGTGCTTTTCCAGGCACTGGAGTTTTTCTGTTAATTTGTCGCACAAGGTCATAAAAGATCTGAGAATATAAAAATCAGTTGGTTATTAGAATTAAAAGGCTTATTTCATAACTTTACACCTTGAGTCTTCACACATAATGTACTCACATACCCAAGAATCTCTGTAGACGTTATCACAAAGACAGAAGGTTAAATTGTGTACTTAATAGCTGTTAATTTTCTGTTTAAGATAATAGTCTGTCAAGGCTTTTCTGCTTTCAATGAAGAAAGCTGCATCTATAGTTTGCAGCTGTTTAATCTCTGGGTCAAATTTATCTGAACATGCATGATATGTTACAATGATCAACTACTATATGCTATTGCTTTGCAATTTAGCACCAAGGTCAAGAAACAAGCCACAGTTTTCTTCTAATTGAAAACACTCTGTCTTAGAGAAAATTCTAGTAACTTTTAACTCCACATTTTCATGGTAACTCAAGTACACTGCATATCCTTTAACAGTCTCTTGTATTCGAACGAGATCATGCTTTTCCAGATACTTCAAAAATACTAAAGTCTAGAGAACTAACTCAGCAGCCTCTCTAGGGCTACAGCATGACATAAGCTTAACATTTCCTAGAAAAGTAACTCACGTATGAGACTCTCACACTTTGAACCTCCTAGAATTCTAATTAGAACATGATTTTGTTGAAAGGCTAATTTAAAACAAGTCTACATGTTGCAATTAAACAGCATCCGTTTCATTCATAACTGACACTGTTCAAATTATTTCTGCATCTCCTAAATCAACGAAGTCCTCACTTTAAAGCCATCCTAGCAGTTTCCTAAGCACTAGCTGCAAAGCAACAAACATTTCAACACAGGCTTTTAGTATGTGACGGAACTAAGGTTCAAGTTATTAAACATACGACTTTTACATAGTTAAGCTGATAAATTTGTATTCAAGAAAAACTGAACAGTTTCCAGAAATCCTCAACTAATTAAAAACATTTTTAAAATCAACTGTGCTTAAAACCACCACACTGATCTGATTACATCAAGTCTTGCACAGAGGCCCTTTCAACTTGACTGATGCTGCCAACAATGTTTTCCAGAAGACACAACAAATTGCAGTGTTTATCATATTCAAGCTGTTCCAGAAATGTAAACACTAACACAACTTCTTTTTCTACAAATTTCTGCATCCCTTTCTTTATGTTGGCATCTCCATGGGATAGGAAGGCACACACTAGGGCAAGTCCAAAAAATGCATGTATTTGATCAGTCACACAGCTCCTACTAAATAAGTAGCTAGATAGTTGAGTGGATTTTGCCTTTTACTTACAGAGCACTTACTTAGGTCTCTTCTCTAATCAGTTTTTAATTTGGACAATACCCTTAAGAGTTTTTTGTCTTTGCTATCTCAAATAATTTAATGCCAAATAACTTAAATCAATTATTTTTAAGGGTTTCTCTCTTAAAGTTTTCTTAAAGTAACAAAAGTAGTCTAGTAGTACATTCTCAATGGATAGAGATTATATCAACTAGGGAATGGAATACGAGAAGTTATTTATCCCAAATTCATATGAAAGGAATTTGAAAACCAATTATACTAAATTTAAAGTCTTAAGTCAAAGCTAACTACATCCCGTAGTAGAAGCATCTCACAAGTCCTCACAACAGTTTTGTACAGTTTTATTCACCAAAGTGGAAAGTACTCATAAATTTGTTAGTTTTTCTTGACAAATGGTAGCATGCCTTACCTCATTAACATTTATCTTTGATTTTGCAGAAGACTCTAAGAATGCACAGTTATTCCATTGCCTTGCTAGGTTCTGACCTTGTTCCTTTCCCACAACTCTTTCATCTTCCAAGTCACACTTATTGCCAACCAGAATCATAGGCACCTAAAAACAAAAACGGCAATAAATTCATGAACGTTCTGGGAAGGCACAATGTAAACGCATGCCTAAAGCCCTATCTGAATACATACATGATCTCAGCCTGCAGAACAATCAAGCTCTGGTATAACAGAAACCTAAGATTACAGTTGTGTGAGACTTTAATCTTCAAAGTGACTGCATTCTGTCTGCTGTTTGGCAAGGTGGTGGGGCAATGGTTTGAGGATTTGGTATACTGCCCATTAAGAAAATTTCACATCTTCTAGAAGACCTAATTAGATTTCATTTTTAGATGTTTAAGCCATCAAGAAGTCTAGTGAAGAATCTGCTACAAGAATCTTACATGTTTGGAAATCCAGTAAAAAGCGGTCTGTACTGGGTAGCATGATTAAGGCCGTTAAAGCTGCTTTCATCATCCCTCTGCTTCCAGCATATCTGCACTCCTTTAAGAGCAGTTTGCTCACACAGTTCTTATTAGTAAGCTGATGCACACAGAGGAAAGAAACATGCTAGCTTATCAAAATTACTAACTACAGAAAACACTGAACTGATCTTTGTGACAAAAAATGGCAATCGTACAAAGTTGGTTTTTAAATTCTTTTTACTAATTTAATAACATAGCTAAGTTTCTCCCAAGTTAAGTGTTGAAAAAAAACGTTCACAATATTTTGATCATATAATTCCCTCACACTGAGAAAGCTGGTTAAGCCTAAGCTTTGGCATAGAATAGGTGCTATGTAAATTTTGGTGAGAATTAAAGCGGCAACATAAAGCTCATTATCTTTCTCTTGATACTCTGGAATGGCTTTCAGGACTGAGGGGAGTGTTCTAAAGAGCAATACAAGTCCAAGGAAATACTAGCAAAACAAGCTTATGCAAATCAGCATAAGTATATCATGTAAACTAAGGTTTCAAATATCACCACATTTACCTTAATTTACAAAATTAATTTGATGCTAAACAAGTCTATAAATTGGCAGAGTCTGGATGGGAACGCCATGTCTAACTTTAATACCACCTTTCTGAGATGTGTTTGTGATAACGGGTAATAAATCACTTCTTAAAGAAATCTGCGGATCACAGGCATGACCGGCAAATGCTTACGCTTAAGAAAGTGCAAGGTGGTTTGTATTACAAGAGTCACAATGAACTTCCCCGAAATAGAAGCATTTAACACATCCTGTGTCTGCGGGCAGCAAAAACACATGTGGATACACGAAGTATGGAAGGGATCAAAGTTTCAATGAGCATAGTTTAAATGAGATGAGCACATTTAAAACCTGTTCATTGCTTACATTTAATTTTTTCCTCAATGTAGACCTTCTGGCTGATTGCTACAATCTACAAGGTGTTTCTGTTAGAACCTACATAGTTTACTGCCGTTTCACATTCAAAACACCTTTCTTCCTTTATATTAAGGGACTAAATATTCACTTCTTAAAACTGCAGTAAGTTTTTTTTAATCATTTATAAACTTGTATGTTTTGGCTTCTCTTTATAGCTTTAATAATGCATATTGAAATTGTGTGGAAATAATACCACCGAACTTACTTACAAGCACACACACAAAATACAAAAGCTCGAGAACATGCAGGTTTTTTTAAGCCTTCATCGACAGTAACTCAGGTAAGAATAGAGTTGCTTTAGAAATGTTTTCTGCAGTACTAGTGAAAAATAGTGTGTTTTAAAGGAAGAGATTCAAAACTATATATCTTAATATACCACACAACAATTTACTATTTCCCTAGTTTGCCTTAAGAGTTGCATCTCTGTACTACGCATTTACTAGCTGATTTGTCTCCTAATTTTAAGCCTGGAAGCTGCCCAATCACATTGTGTACATTACACCTATAATGAAAGCAGTAAATGTAAGTATTAGGCATTTTCAGAGATGCTTACATCATCAGTGTCTTTGACCCGAAGAATCTGTTCTCTTAGATCCTGTAAATCATTAAATGTGGACTGTGCTGTGATGGAATATACTAATGCAAAACCTTGTCCATTTTTCATGTATAGGTCTCTCATTGCTGTAAACTGTTCCTGTAGTAAAAAAAAAATATAGATGTTGCATTCAATTTGCGCTTTCCTCATACACACTGTCATATGATTCAGGTCACAAATGGATCACAACCAGGATGCAATTGTGTCCTCCTCCCTTTTTAAACTGGCCAATATTTCACTGTTTGACTATAAGTATTCCAGTAAACTAAACTGCTTTTAAATCAATCTGGTTTGGAACGTTATCTGGGGTGGATGAACAATACCTAAATAATACCAAGGGCTATAACCTGGGGGGGGGTGGTGGTGGTGGAAATCTTTCAAAATGACTTTAGTTTCTGTGAACAGAGGTACAGTAGAAGGCACAGTGCAATTTGTAGGTTTCAGAAGTCATACCCCTCCTGAACCCTTCCTTACAAACCAACTTTCCCCCCCCCCATCTCCTGACCATTCTTTAAAATTCTTCACAAAGTAAATACACTCCTTTTCAGCCTCCATTTTGTAGTCTGGGCACTTTTCTATGTTAAATTCTACTTTCACTTTCAAAGAGATTTGACTACAGGATAGAGACACTGGTTAGACTTGTCACCAAAGTCTAGAAAATGCAACTAAGATGTTGCCTAAGAAGACTTGCTAGTGCACTGCACAGCAGTTTGAAACTGTTCCCTGTTTGAAAACTCTCACCAGTATGACAGTGGAATAGCATTTGCGTTTCCTCCATGGGAGACTCTGCTATCTTGTGACTGGTCATTCACTCACCAAGTTCCTTGCTGTGTGTCAGATGAAAAGCCCAATATATTTTGAGAAAACAGCCACTCCATCTTTCTATAGCACTGCATGGCCTTACTCTAATATAAAATTTAAATAAATCATTATTGGATCAGGTTACTATTATAGTTCAAAGAATAGACGCTACAATCCAAGGGTCTCGAGCTTGCACTCACTGGAAACCATGAAGGAAATTACTGCTTTCATTAGATTTTGGAACCAGTCAGAGAAAAACCTGACCAATATGCAAAAGGTCAGCACAAACCCTGTGCTTTGAGTTCACATAAGCTGACTAATGCAATACTATTTTTATCCCTATGTCAGAGGGCATCACTCACACAAAAGAAAAAGGAAAGAAGAAAGCACATTCTCTACAGCATCTCTACAATTGTATCAAGTAACCATTGGATCTAAATTTTCCCCCCGGCAACATGAAAAAACAGCAGTAAAACCTCTTATAGAATTCTCAACCTCATGTTTCCCCTATTACTAAACATGAGCTCACAGGAAACTTGTAATTCATTTTCTGCTTCGTTACACAAGTTTTGTTTAAATACACTTATGTTAAAGAACATCCTTTAATACAATGCATCAACCAGTTAGACTTCAGAGAACAAGGAAGGAAATGTGTCATCATTTACATCCCTATAGCTTTTGATGGTTTTAAATGCAACTTTCCTGAATTCGGTGTTACTTACCGTTCCTGCAGTATCTAAGATTTCAAGCATACACTGTTGTGCATCTACTTCAACTTGCTGTCAAGAGAGAAAGATGTGGTTAGTTTTTCCTTTTGCAAGTCTCCCTTCCAAAGACACCATGAATTGTGTGATTTTGTAAGCAAATTCATAATGCATAAAGCAGCATAATAGCTTAAGAAGTTTATGTGGATATACACTTAGAAAACAGCAGGACAAAGCCTTTCAAAGAGCCCTGGTGACATTTTCAAAAGCAGTATCAGCAGCCAAGTACCACTCTGCAAAGTGATTAGGGATTTTTGATTATTAAAAATGATGCTGCTAAATTTGTAATGATGGTTATCAGCAATTAGCACTACTTTCTGCTTATTTCAGTGATTATTCACAGATTGAAAAAAAAGTACAGGTCAAAGTTAGAAAGTTGGACTGGCATACTAATGGTCATTTAATAGTAATTTATATCAACATGAGAAATAGTAGCAAAAATAACACTAAACAATAAACTAAGCAAACTGGTTTAAGGTGGTGTCCCCAAAACATGCCTTTAGTGACACTAATTAGGAAACTGATCCAGCTTAGAAAAATTTGCCAAAAATAGAAGGTTTAAGGAGCCAAATCAGTTTCTGTTTCTATTTTGAGAGTTCCTCTATCTAGTTTCTACCTAAGAAGAGGCCTTGAGGGCATCTAAGGACATGAAAGTGCCCTCAAGCCATTTCAAGCAGGCTACCCACATTATATTTTTTTTCCTTTCAAGCTATTGGTGCACTTCCCTTGTTTCCATTTGCATGCAAAACTGCTAGCTGGCAGATCAGCACTCAGAAAGAACTTCCTATCCCCTATTCCTGATCTACGAATTATCACTAGTTTATCTTTGAGCTTTTCTTTTCTAACTAGATTTGACCTTGAAAGGCAAGGAAGAGGAGTATTTCCATTCCTCTTGTACCTCCCATGTCCCCCAGGGATAGAGGGATGGAGATTCCTTCAATAGCCCCTATTCTAGCATGTATTGCTTACAAAGTTAACCAGCTAATAAAGCAGCATCTAAATTTTTTGAGGAAACAGGTGGGGAGTAAATCAAGGCATCAAGTTTCAAGACTTCACGTTCAAACTATTTAGTTCCAGACAAAGAAACTACCTAAAGCCACATCCTTTCAACTTCAAATATTATAAGTTTAGACTTAGAGTTAATAGCACAGTTGCAACTGCCAAACTAATACATTTTAAAATCATCAAAGTCAAGCAGCAACTAACAGTGAGGGGAAGAAGATGACTGCATAAGTGTTGTACAGACTTAAGCGACTTCCAACAATCTGGTTGATTTGAACAGAAGAATAAACAGAACCATGGCTAGTCATTTCAGGACCAAACCCAAAAGGAACATAACATCTTTGCTAAAAATATTAGCAAAAGACAAAATTTCCTGAGATGGCTTTACTTTTTCAGGATCCGTGGAAAGAGTCCTTGGAAAAACTCAGCCCAAATCTAGTATGACCTGAAGAATATAAATACATAACAAAGGAACCTTTTCACTTCAGCACGGCTTGTGAATATCTTTGGACTCATTTACTGTGCCTGACACAGCAAAGGTCTGCACCAAACATTGGGATAGGATCCAAAATTCCTACTCCTCTAATACAGAAAAAGCAGGTGGCTGTATAAATTCTTCTGTTGCTGTTGACTTATTGAAAAGAGTTCTAGCTTTAGCTGGGAGCCCACAAGCTTAAGAAAGACTAGGATTTCTCCAACATCTATATTTCTATGAGGAAAAAGAAAACAAGTGTAAAATTATCATTTTATACTCAGGAATTCGTCTTCAGAAGAGATTCCAGTATTGATAGGCTACAATGGCTGTTAATGCAGCCTCTTTGTTCCAATACAAATGTAGCCCATTGCTGAAAGAGGAGGTACTGAGGGTTTTGCCCATAATCAGCAAGAGTTTGTATAGATGCTGGTATTTTTGTGGCCATGTAGTGAGCTACATCAGAGCATCAATGCATCTGAAAAGTAATTCATGTTGAAAAAGGAAGTTAATATACTTCAGCAAAGGGTTAACTCTTTTGGTTGCGGTCCAGATGAAAACTCTCTTAGTCTGGAATATTAATCATGGTCTCAGCTGAAACTGAAAAGTGAGTAATATGGAGATTCAAGATGATGCAAAAAGAGTCAGACCTTTCCAGCCTGTCAAGCTCTAGAGATGAAGAGAAGTTAACAGGCCATCGTAAATATTTAGTCATTTATGACAGGTTTGTGTTAACTTATTAATAAAACAACAACCCATCTAATGGAAGCATATCGAGCTATTGGAAAAACTAGGAATACAGTATGTTGCCTCCAGTGTTTCAAAGGTGAGCCTGAATTGCTTTTAGCAGATTTTCCTAGTAGCAAGGCAGCTCAGAACCTCCAACACACAGGTCCAAATCTACCTGCAGATACCAACACACACAGAGAACAAAACATTTCACAGAAAATAAAAAGTGGCAGTTTATTTTATCTAAAAAGATACCAAAACCCAAACAATAAACAAAAAACCACTTCTCACCCAAAAAAATGTTCCCAATTCTGAGAATGACATTACCATTTTTTACTGACTAGCTAGTAAGGTATTATGCTTAAACATTAGAAAGCCAGTGTTCAATTATTCCTTTCAGACAGCCTTTAAGATCACCTTTGCATTTCAAAGTTAAGCTACTAGGAACACCCTTTTTCAAGCAATGCCTCACATATTTGGCAATGTCTACTGCAGTTTTAAGTTTCTGTAACACTACGGAGGTCTTTTACATATACCTTTCTGTAGGAGTCTTCTATCGTAGGATCGTATTTTTCAACAAATATTCCTTGAACAAACTGTACAGTCTGCAACACAAAAGTTCTTGGTAAGATTCTTCTCGTATAGTGACATTTTGTAAACATGGTACACAAATTACTATTCTAGGTGTATACTCAGTCTTGAAGGCAAATTAAGTGATTGACATAACTATAAATTATAAGAAACAATAGGAAGTTAGATGTACATGCCTATTTGACTAAGTACTGTTAGATGAAGCAATGCTACACTTGCCTTTATCCACTCTCACTTTAGAGAGTAAGAATTAAAGCATGCATTGATTTAAGATGGTTTGTCTAACTGGTAGAATCACTATTAGTTGAATAGCATACTGTATACAGCTGCATGGCTTTTACATTTGTATTTAGAACTACTGCATCTTCTGCCAGCACAGAAATTAGTCAAAACACAACTGCCAGCATTTACTAGTCTTAACTAGACCAGTAGGATATTCCTATGTACCTAGCACGCAGGACGTTTTTAGCACAAGTCAAGTGGAACTTTGACTCATTGGCCAAGTCAGAGCAGACAGGTTCAAATCCAGAAATGCTGCAGTAAGATAAAGAATTCAGAGGTGAAGGAAAAGGTTCTTTCACAGTCTAAGATCAGTTGTCATTTAAGTTTTCACTTAGGAACCACTTTGTAAGAGAACAGTATTTACCCCATAGAGTGGACCTCTAGACCTTACTTTACGGTAATTAAACTGAAAGATGTAAAGTTCTTAGATGGGCTGAGAACACCATATTCTCTGAACCTTTTCAGTGCTAGTCTGCATGAGACTAAACTTTCCTTTAACTGTTCAACTAAAGCGCACAACGTCTTTGGTTTACAATCAACTCCCTGCTGCAGCTATACACCTGCTTGCAGGGAAAGATGTAGAAAACACAGTAACCACCCTTCAAACATGCAAATATCTAGTTGTATTTGCATGAAAGAAATCAGTGCTTTAGAGACTGCTATCCAACAGCACCCTGAAAATCTTTCTAGGCACAAGAGTTACCAAGGCCACATGCAAGTAAAGCCAACCGTTGTGTGAGTTCCATGAAGAAGACCTGTGGCTGGGTTACCCAGTGAAAACAGAGCTTCATAATGTTATGGACTTCACTGCGTAAGACAGGGAAAGATCTTACCAAGTAACACCAACAAACCCCAAACAGAAATACTAGTACGTGAGAGCACACCAATGGATGTGGATACATCCAGTACAGAATGTACCTATTGCAGCCAGGAACCTTCAGCAGTCATTACTTATATTTATTTCTGCATGTTTACATAAAAGACAAATGGGTTAGTACAATGTATTAGAGAAAATAAGACATAGGAAGCCTGAGAAAACATACTTAAACTGCCTCACAGAGTACTTACCAAAGCAGACTTTCCAACACCTCCAGAACCAAGAACCACTAGCTTGTATTCACGCATGATGCAAGAGATAAATCACCCTCAACGCCTGAAACACAAAATAAATTGTTTACCATTTTGATCAACAAGACAACTATTTTAGCAATACTACAGCCTCTGTAAGATTGCATATATAATGAGACTGAACAGTTAACTATTTATATCAACTGATAAATGCAGGAGATACACCATTATATCCAGGCATAGCCTAAGCAGGATGTCACTTTAATTACTACATATTATGGAAACTACGGATTTTTATTCAAAATAGATTTTAACACTTGAAGATCCAACAATTTCATAGTGAAGACAGTACACACTTGGAAAGTTTTTAAAAATAAGTATCTGGAAGAACTGCTCACACCCATGTGCACATATCATTTCCTCAGAGGAAGCACCTCCTTTACTGGATGGATGCATCTCCTTTACTTATAGCAAGAAGGAATAAGACATAAAAATCAATTTACTCCAATTGACAGGTCAATTACTTGGATTACAGCATCCTATCCAGTGAGGTGCATTAATCTCATAACATTTTCCAGAAACCTACAAAATCTCTTCTAGTTGTGCAAACAAGTCGCACCTCTCAGCTACAGCCACAGTAAGTATTAAGGTATTTCACAAATTTCTCAAGATCTTTCATTCACTCGCAATACATTGCTTGCATTATCTGTCTTGCAACAGAGTCACACAAATGCTTAAAAATCTTTCAGTTCTGCAAACAACACATTCACAGTTCTGAATAGGTTTACTGGGTAAACAGGTGCTAATATTTCTAAAAATGTCTTCAAGTTTCACAGCTACTATACCCTCTCCTCATCCATCCCCCAAACTTATTTGCTATGATACAAGGCTTTGTAATTTCACGTGTTTACACATACACATATAAATGATTCTGTTCATACAAGCTGACATGCATTAAATGTCTCCAGCCTCCTCTGAAAGCATCAGCATGCTGACAAAAAAAAACCCAGGATGAGGAATCTTCTTTAGGCACAGCAACTCTCTATTTGTATTGCCATTCACTTGAAATACTATCCAAAGTTTGTATCTACTGACCTCAAGTTTGATCTATATGCAGAAAGCACAACCACAATCCAGTTCACAAAGTGCAGTTTGATAAAAGAGCTTAGTTATTTTTTTAATACAGTGGCCATTTTCAAACTACCAACTCTTAATGCAGCAAACCATCAGATGCAGTATTTCATCTGCCTCATTACTGCTCTTCCATTAAGAAATATTGAATAAACCCTACTACAGTAAAGCCAACGGTTACTATTGATAAGGAACAATTATCCAAGAGGAGATAATATGCATTTTCTTGTTCTGAAACATTTAAATGCTAAACAGATAATCACAGAAACTCGTGTAAGAAAATCAAACCAACCTCTTCCCAGCAAATAAGTGTGTCTCAAAAAAAAGCACAGGAACACAGACGTCATCTTTCAGGAAAAAAAAACCCACAAAACAAAACCCTTATTAAGTCTGAAAGTTGATTAATGTTTTGCGAGATATCTAAATGTAATGCAGTTTCATGAATAACTGGAAGCAACTAAAATATTCTTTCGAGACCATTCTTCTCTAACACGCCAGATCTGTTCCCTTGTTCCACACTAGCTAGTGTCTGCCTACAGCAGTCTGCCAGATCTGCTTGCTCATCTTTGTTGAAAACTGATCCAGCAAAACCAAAACAAGGCCACCAATTTGAAACACGTCTTTGTGTCCTACAGCTCAAGAAAACACGCCTCTCGGTCCTGCTAATGACTGAGTGAACAGGACTGTTACTGCTGCTCTGGGAGGAAGGTCTCAGTTCCACTCTGGTACTGGCTCTAGCACTTATTAGACCAAGTTACCTGTTTTCAATCCTCTCTGCATATGCAGAAAGATTAATTCCTCCCCAATAGACAAATTACTTAGGGGTCGGGGGAGAGTGGAAGTGCAGCGAATCCAGGTGCTTGTACTAAGAACGCAGCAGGAGCAAGGTAAGAAAGGCCCCTCTCATCAGCAGTAATCTCACAGCATCTTCGAGAGTCACACTGTTAGGTGTTTAGTACAAAATGCTAAGATGATATACACAGAAATTAGAGCACCACTACGTTAACATCCATCTTTGCCATCACTCATTAATTCCACATTGTCACAAGATTTGAGAAATCAAGAGGCCGGGTCCTATATTTAGTTTTCTTTTTGCAAGCACATAAAGAGCAATCTTTCAACTTACATAAACTGTTCCTGGAACCTTAAGCAAATAAAACAAACACAAGGAGAAAGATGTAAGGAAATAATTGACCTCGTGTCCAGCAAAGCAGTTTTCTCCACAGTCTTGTTAAGCAATAGACAGTGATTTTCACACCTACTGGCACATCTTTTCATCCCAACTTCAAAAACTATGTTTCCTGCACAGAATTTTATGCAAACATGGACCCCCCAGAACCACTCACATCACAAGTTTAATCTCTTTGGTACAGCTGTAAATATTGTTGGGTCCAAACTCCTAAGTTGTCCAGTCTTATTACAAAGAATAAGAAAAAGGATTGTCTCTAACTGTACTGAAAAGCACCTTGCAAAATCATGACAAGCTAAGCCTATAACTATATTACCTACAATTTCTTTAAAAAAAACATTCAGTGATGACTCTATTTTTGGAAAGGTGTCACTAGAATGACATAAATGTAGTGGGCATAAGAGAAGTCCCAGTGCTGTAATCCAGGTGAACAGCAGCAATCTCGCTGTTTTGAAAAGAATAGTTTAAGCTCAATTTTTCAGACTTCACTCTGAAGTTAACAACTAAATTTGGAGACACCAATAAAGAAGGCTGACAGTAATTTAGAAATAACAGACCTTAAGTACCAACTACCCAATATAGGTTTTACCTAGTGGACTGAGCAATTTGTGACTTTCTTACCGATTGATCTATAACTCCTTAAAAGAAAATTCCAAATCCTGAAATAAGGAGCTAACATCTTCATTTTAGTGAAAAACTGACAGTTCCTTTGTGGCATTCCAACAGGGATTCAGGAATCTAACACAAGCCAAGGATTTGGAAGTTCAGTACTAAATATCCAATCGCTGTACAACAGTCTGGAGCTGGTCACTGCTTTAAGTGGTAGTACATAACTAAAGCAGATACATGCACTATTACAGCTCCGTTGACCGATTTTCTTAATATCTGAAGCACTTAAGTCTTTACAATCAATGAAGATGAGACAAAGCCAGACTGCAGCACTCAAACCTTTCTCTGATCCTCCCTCCAAAGTTAGGCAATGAGCAGTAGTTAAGTACTAACTTCCTCTTGCCCTTTGTCAACTTTTTGTCATTTGTACAATTAGTTCTTCATTCACTGCAAGCACACTAATCTTTTACACATACTCATATCCCTATACAGCATAGGGGCAGCTTGGCACCTCTGTATTCGTCTGTTATTAGGTAGTTTGGCAATGACATCTTGGAGTGAAACACAAACCAACATATTCTCTATAATGCTTTAAGAAAGTTAACTTGGACATCTCTACCAAAGCAAGCAGCAGAAACACCATCTATCACCTGCTCCCACTTATATCTAATATCCCACTGGCCTAGCAGCAGTCCTTATGTCACTTTCACTCTTACTGTTTTCTAACACAAAACAAAAACTCAGTTCCTCACTAAGAGAGCTTTCCTAAGAAAGCTTTCCTGGTTACAAGTTTTTGCCTCCTCCTCAGCTAAGAAGAAACTAGCCCAACTAAGCTAAGAGCTGCTTTATGACACTGCAGTTTGCCACACTAGTCTAACAGAAGTTAGCATGCACTTTTCCACTGACCACTATGTGTGTTGGCTTCAAGCGTGCCTCAGACTTAGGGCTCTGATCCTGCCTGAATTTGACTTCCCAGTGATTTTAAAGTAGCCTGACCTGACCCTGGTCTAGCTCAAACCAGTTTTTCCACACCTCATGTTGTACAGACCGCTTGCATTCTAAACTTTGATCTTGCTCTCCTTTCAGATTGACACATTTGACTCAAACAAATACTGTATTCAGCTTCATTCTGTGCCAACATGATTTCCTTTTGACTCAGTTATGACAAACGAGTGGGGGCAGAGGAGGAAGAAGATAAAGCATAAAAAAGGATGTTTAAGCCATAAAGGACCCTATCTTCCAGTTACCTGATAGCATTTGAAACAACAGAGGCCATTACGCTTCAAACAAGACATTGAAGTAAAAGTTCAACTGTTGAAAGAGATGTAAACTATAAAACCCAAGATGGAAGCTCGAACTTCTGGTGGATTTCCTATTTTGCATGAGAAAAAAAAAAAAAAAAAAAAAAAGCACTAGCTGTTTCTGCATATCCACTACATGACAATTAAACAATTGAGCACTGCATGGAGCTCCCTCCGCCTGCTGTACTAGCTGTGCCTAAGACCCATACAGCAGAGGTTTTCTGCGGTGCTTCTCTGGAGGTTTGGTGCAGAAGACGTAGTACATGATTTACTAGAACCACGTGTTCCTTCTGTGATATACTTTGACTTACTTCTTGAGATAGATAGTACCCATAAATAATGAAACTATATAATGGCATTTTTGATGAGAGGAGTTGGTTTAGTGATTGATAGGAATGGTTGGACTCAATGATCCGGTGGGACTTTTCCAACCTGGTGATTCTATGAAACAGATACTGGACACTGTGCATGCAATATCTCTTAATAAAGTCTGTGCCTTGCATTTCATATATTGTCATCCCCTCTAACCTCCAAGTAAAAGAAATTACTGGAAGAACTTTGGAAGAATATGTACCTATGAAACCATTTGTGCAGTCAAGACAGAGCTCAATGTAGCACCTCAAGAACAATTTTCAGCAGACTACACTAACCAGTCATTTCAATTAAACCCTTCAGTATAAGCTACCAGAAAGCAAATACATTAACTGAAAAGGAGGAAAAAGGATCATTAGATAACAGTTTCAGCCATTCAAGTAAAGAGACAAGTTCTTGTCTAAAACCTAGCATTCTAAAATTAGAGCTATATCACAGCATGGCCAGTGTTTCTGAAATAGGATAGGGTTAAGCCCAACAACAGCATTTGTCTGTACTCCCAAGATCACCTCGTCTCAAAAATGGAGCACAACAGAAATGAAGACACTATGATAGCTAAGTGAGTAACAGATAAAAAACCACACAATCACCTCTGATTTAATGGATGGTTGATGAGAAGCATCCACCAGATCACCCAGCAATTAGTTACAAATAAGTTCAAACATATTCCTACCAAATAAAGCAAGTAACCTGTTTGGATCCTTTATTTAGTGAAGTCTATTTTGATAAAGCAAATGTTGCTTTGAAGGCCAGCTACCTTTAAAGCAACAGACCTGCAAGAAGTAGGAGCAATACTAACTTATTAGTGTATTAAAATACTAAAGCATTAGTGTATTAAAGTAACTGCTTGATTCTACTTCTTCATGCCAAAGTACTTGATAAACTACAGGAGCAGGAGCTTTATAGAAAATGGACACTTTCTCCAATAAAATTATCTTTGAAGGATGAACAGACCTTTCAATAAACACCATCTGAACAGAAGGAAGAAAGGTTAACCAACACTACGTACTGGAAATGAAGTACTTTAAAAGCTTGACATCTTTCAAGGACCATGAAATGTGGAACTTGGCTTTTGTTTCTGCCCTTATGGAAAAAACTGGAAAAAAGTGCCTCCCAGTCATTGTGTCGAACAATTTCTTAAAGCATGTCTCCAGAAAAAGGAAAAAAAAAAAGTGATGATGCTATGAAAGTTGTGGTGAATGAAGAAACTGCACAGTTATGGCCTGTAAAGCCTTCCTAAAAAGTACCACACAATGAAGAATTCAGGAAAGTTCAAATACCACTGGTAATTTGGCTTGATATGACAGTTAGGAAAGTGGGTTGGTTTTCTTTTTGTAAAATGTAGTTCTCTTCTAGGTACTTCAGCTTCAAACTTTGGTTTCTGATTCAACTTTGTTACCTGTCCAAGGAATAGGAAAGTTAATCATCCAGTCTTTCCAAGTGATATTAAACCAAATGAAGGTGTAACTGAAGTTCTGCCCTAGGCCAAAGACAAGAACTAAATACCGTAGATATTTCTGAGATTTGCTTATGTGAACTAGTTGTTCAGGTACGGAATTAAACAACAGTCCCTCCCAGAAGCCACTAATTTTCAGAAGGGATAATGATTATTCAGCACTTTACAGACACTATGATTCTTGTTCAGACCCTGACATTCTGATTGTATTGTGAAATTGCAGTGCAGTCACTAAAATTTTCATAATACTTCTGCCTTGGCACATTTACCTCTCTGGAAGATGCTTTGTTAGAACCACTTTGGGAACAGCACTCTTAAAACAATCTCAATTTTTTGCATGAGGAAAAAAAAAGTTTCAAACATTAGAATGACAGATAAAGCAAATTAACCAACTGGTTTACATGCTTTTGACTAGCATGCCAAGTCCTCTAAGAATCATAAGGAAGGAAAAAAGCTAAGAAAAAGCCCTCCTCTCCTCAGGGAGAAGACACTAGCCTGGAGATGGAACAAGACAACAAGCTGGATATTTGGAAAATTAGCTATAGTTCTATCACAGGACCAACCAAGACCCAAGGATCAAGTGTTGTCAGATAAGACATATCCCAGTTCTAGTACTGGCACAGTCTCAGCCAAATCTAAACCTTTCTAATTGTCTGTACCATCCACACTCCAGTAAGTTTTGTCTCTTGGTTTAAAACCTCTTCTTCAAGAAGGCAACAAATCGCAGAGGATGTGCACTGTTCTTAATATTCCCTGAATAGTTATATCTAAGGGGAAGTCTTAAATTCTAATCCTTCAACTCCAAGGAGTTGTTTGTTCGTTTGGTTTTTTCCTCCGGAATACTTCCAGTGTCTAAGCAGCATCTTGACAACATAATCCAAAGTGGAAACCTGTTCACGTTCACAAACTTCTAGATGCTTTAAGAGTCGAAGCAACTCGGATAATCCTTACTCAACAGGGTAAGTGTACCTCTTATAAAAGAGAAATCAAAACACTCCAGAGCTGACTGTCACATTTACTTTATAGAAAACATTATTCAGAAATCAATTCTGAAGACAATATACACTGAAAAGCTGATTGGATCTAACACCTCTACACTTAATATTATTTAAGTAGAGTTAATTCATTACCAAGGCAGACTGTGGAAGCAAACCAACTGTTTGGTTAAAGTCAGAAGCAATTTTTACTTCTAGTTTTACCTGGTTTTGATAGCTGCTTGTTTTGACAAAAGTATTTTGTCAGTTGGACAGCTAGTCCTTCTGGCATTAATACAGTCGTTTTTCTTGGACAAAAACATTACTTCAATCATGTTCAAATATTTCAACTCATGCCAGAGAATCTTCAGAGGATTTTCAAGAAGTTGTCTGGGTAATTGTTTATCCAGTGACAGTAAATCATACTACCCACCTAAGAAAAAGGCAGAGACCTGTGAACAAGTTACTACAGCACAAATAGGGCACCAAGGTTTAAGTTGCTCCTTGAAACTGCCCATAGGGACACTTATACATGGAGGTAATTTAACCAAGTTTGCCTCCTCCCACTGAAGGGAGCCACCTTAACTAGGACAATTTTCTGCAGGACAGCTAATGTGAGCTTACCTTGAGATAAGTTCTGTTGTTTATAATTAGTATAGCTGAAAAAACATAAATTTGAACACAAACCTAATGCATGTCCTAAGGATGTAAATCGGCCTGCTTGAAGCTGTATCTCAAGATGAAAGCCTCCTAATGTGCAAGACAAACATATACAAATTGCTGTAGTTTCATACAAACTGTAAAAAGTAATTTCAAAGCAAGTGGCATAATAAATGTTTTTAGAGTACTGAAAAATATGCTGTGCTTCAATACTTGCTGCGCTCAAGATTCAACTTAGTGAAAAATTCAATTTCTCAATTCAAGTTTGCAGTCCCCTAGGCTGCAGAGGCTATTTAAGCCTCAACTGGAGTTTGTAACGTTTACCAGATTTATTCTTATTTTTGATGACTGTTTGCCATGTTTTCACATTTTCTCCCTATTTCTGTAAAATAGCTGTCATCCCCAATGCAGTTCTTTGTGCATGGTTCTACCAGTCAGATCTTCATCTAAAATGATTCCTGAGAAACTGAACTGCAAATGTTTGCTTGCAAGGAAAAATCCAGGCAGACAACAAATAAAAAGAACACTCACGATTTTAAAAAATACTACAAGTATATTAAATGCAGAGAATTCATCATTACCACATTATTATATCTTGCCAAGCATAAGCTAAGTATTTAACCATGCAGCAAGCTTCAAGTACTGAGATACTAATTTACTGCTGTGAACCTGGCTCTGCTATCATTGTAGAGAAGGATCAGTATTTAGCTCTAAAATTTTACCAATTAGTGGATTGCCACATCATAGTGTGCCCAATGTGCTTTAGCTGATACGCAGCCTTCTGATTAAAAGCAAATATAAGCATGATTTCTCTCTATAGGTTACAGTAAATTTTATCTTTCAAGCTACAAAAGCAGTCAAAAACAGGAGGACTACAAGTCACACAAGGGAATTTTCAGAGTCAAGATACTTCTCTTGTAAAAATGCACTCCTGCATTGAAAGTAACTTCAAGGATAAAACTTGCCACTTGGCTTAAGATATTTTCCTTTGGAAAAAGGCAGCTTAGCTTCTGTTGCAGAAACAAGACCTGGTCTCAAATTCCATGTGTTATCTGCCTAACATCTGGCAATCTACCTTTACTCTTACTGTGACGCTGGCTGCTGAACCAGTAAAGTGTTATACTGGGTTTCCTTGTACAACCATAAGGCAATGCTCCGTTCAACTGCAATTCCAACGCCACCTGAAATTCTGTCCCTTTTGCTGTCTATAACCCACACATTAAACATCCCTGACAAAGTCAGACAGTGCACACCAAGGTACCATTACTTGCGCTCTCTTCATTAGTAAAAGACTGGTTTCAATTCACAGAATCACAGAATAACCAGGTTGGAAGAGACCCAACGGATTATTGAGTCCAACCAATTCAAGTTTGTTTAGATTACTAACACATCGTCAAGGCACAGATGTGGATATTTCTTTCATTATATGATCTTTTGTTACCAGTCATTTAAGACTGGCTAGTGCAGGCCCTTTACATAGAAAATATCCTTCCACAGTACAATTTACAGCTATTCTATTACAAACCAGGTTGGTAGGCTGAGAGCAGTCTTACGAACTCCCATACATTATTTTAATTAAGATTAGAAGTTTTATCTGTCAAAAGGACACTGATCCTATGCAAATCAAGAACACTAGCTACTAGCATTCATGAATAAAATTAGTTCTTCTGTGATAAATGAACCGCAGCAGCCAACTCTCTAGTAATTGCAACTCATGCCTGTTTTGACCTCTCAATCAATACTTCCCTAACAGAAACACGGTATTTGACCATGAGCAGATTTCACTCACAGTCACCCAAATTATACATAATTTCACAAACAGTTCTTTTGTTAAAGCCCAAGACACCTGCCCCAAGGTTAAGTTAAAAAACACGCACAACAACACACAGTAATAACTAACATCATCTGCCACATGATTTTGCTCCCTCTGCAATAAGGGAGGTGCAACTTTAACTGCTTTTTTTTCGCAGTTAACTTTATAAGCTGAATCCACTGATGAAGGTGGGTTTGTACAAGGTCTGAAATACTCAAAGTGGCTGAAACCTGGGGAGAACATCCTGCTCCATTTCTGGCAGCAAGGCAGTAGCATCTCAAACCTAGGGATGACAAATCCCCAGGGAAAGTCCAACTCACAAACACACCTTAAGTAGATGACAGCTGCAGAAGCTGACCTCCACATCTCTGCCCGTATATAGATGCACATACAACTCCATTGTTTCTGAGGCAACTGTTGTTGTTAGCTTCACACGAGCGTGTTTAAAAGAGAAAAAAAAAAACACTACAAGAAAAGCTGGCTCATCTTTAAATGCCAAGCTGTGAACTGCTGTAGTTCTGCATCTGCTTTGTGAGCAGTTGATGCACATTCGACAGCCCCCCAAAATAGTCATTTACTGGGACAGGAATGTCTAGGAGGGGGAATAAATCTCAGTTATGAGCAGGAACCCAAAGGTAAGCAATTCATGCTTGCAAGCCTGAGCTCAGAGATATAATGACATCTACACACAAAGCTGAATAAATTTAACCAAACTAATCTGAATCAAACTTACCCCTGCATCACTTTATTACATGGACCAGATCTTTAGTAGAGAGATACCAAATGAATGAGAGTTCAACCTGTCTAATCAAGTGTCAGGAAGAATTTATTTGAATCTTCTTACCATCACTCTAGTTCCTGTTTAGCCCGTAGTTTTTGGTTCCTATACATCTTCAAAGCTTGCCATTTTCTGGAGAAACCTGTCTTAATTTAAGACTCACTTGCTCTTAAGTCAAATCAAATGCATACTTCGACAATGGATGATGATGTCCAAAGCACACTATAATTTAAAATAGGCTCCAGAAGTTTGGATGGGAACACCCTTCTAAATACAAATCAGCATGCCAAGTCCTCTAAGAATCATAAGACTCTAACAATCTCCACAGCATAAGAAAAAGTGTCAGCACTACATCCTATATCTTTTATTGAGGAATAGTTACACATATCTCAAAAAAAGCCCAAGTGGAAATGTAATAATGACTTTTCAGTCCAACCTGACTGTTCCAGTGAAGAAATTTCATCCTTCATGAAACCAGTCTTGTATTTCCATGTTGCTTGGGGCGCTCCCAGTTTACCAAGTCTTCTGTTTAGATTCTGGGGTCTATAACTTCAACTTTCTGTGGATAAGGCTGTGAATGGTTCCTTGTTTTCATTTCTACTGTCACAGCAGTCTGAGCATTCAGCTTGGAAAAGAGGCTTCAGCTCTCCTCTGTGAAACCTAAGAGCACCAAATCTCATTTAAAAAGTAGTCCACAATAAGATTAAGTAATGGAAAAATTACATTACCCAAAAATACAAGTATTTAAATTGATACATTTGCCTTTGAAAAAAAGTATTTGCAAACTACATCTTAATACCTTGCCTCTGGCCAGAAACAGGATGTACTTTCAGTTAGCAAGTACACACTGTTCAAAATATTGGTTACTGTAGTCCAAACTAACATGCACTTAACGATGCTTCTTAATTGGTTTCCTAGATAGACAGGACCCAGATCTCTAGCAGAAAAGGAAGAGGTAGCATCAGGACTTCTTTGTTCGTCAAGAATATATCCATATAACCTACTTTATCTTTTCATCCAGGCTTCATATGGAATATTCCTATTTTCTCACTGTAATTCCTACTCGCATAGATGCGGCACTTCTCTGCTGTGCTTACTCTTAAGACAGTTTGATGGAAAGCAACACACAGATCAAAACAATGCCAAACACCAATGGCATACAATAGCCTAAAGCACTTTACAAAGACTTGTTTTGAGATACTCTGTTTTTGCAGGACTACAACTATCACACTTAAGTTTCTCTGTGGGATCTCTGGCTGAACCTGTTTAGTGTAGGAAGTTTGTGAAATAAAAGGTTTCGGCAGATCAGAAAAAAAAAAACCTAATAAAGGACCATCAAAAAAAATGCAATGGGCTTGCTCAAAGAAAGAAAGGAGAAATGGTTACAATAAATTATTAGAACATACAGGGAACAGAAATAGGTGTCATTCAGAAATGCTTGATTTTCTCTATCATTCAGCTATAAAAAGCTAGTACAAAATTGTACACCAAAAGTAAGAACACTTGAGCCTTCAGTTAAAAAAGTTATGAATGACAGTTTATTATAGCATCACAGTGTCCTCTCTACCGTTCTCCAAACTTACTCAATGCCCAGAACGATCTATGTCAAATAAGAGGGTCTCTCTTCCTGGGTGAAATCCCACGTAACCTGCTACTTATGTCAAAAAAGGTATGTCAGAAAAATGGATGAGTGATTCTCCAGCATGACAGTCAGCTACTCTTGCCTCTTCCAGTGCTCCTTCTTGATGCAACGCAACTATTACACAGTCTTTTATGTTGCATCAAGTGCTAAGATGATAATTTGACATCAATTTCTAGAAGCATGGCATATTCCAAAATAACTAATGCCAGCAGAAGCTGGGATTTTGAACACAGCATTTTGCAGCACGCTAAGAACGTGCATCTCAAATAGTATGCTTGTATTCAGTGAATACTGTTGATATGAAATTATCTTGTAAATTCATCTATAGAGTGGTGTAATAGGTGTAAGAACTCTGACAGTGAACTCACATTTGCCAAGAGCTCATTTCCAATGCTGCTCATCACACAATCCATGCAAACGCGTAGCATTTCCTGTGCACTTGCACCAATACTGACAATAGGCAGTAAGTAACAAAAGGACCATTCCCCGAACGGCAACAAGACCACCACACTCACATTTGAACAAGTCAGAAGGTTCCCAGACAGACAGTACGACATATCCTTATGCTTCTAAAGTTATGTAGTTAGTATGCATAAGAGTCAAGATTTTGCTTGCAGAATTCATCTATATAATCTCCCAACCCTAAGAAAATCCTTCAGCAGTACTGTATGCAAAAAGCAATCACAGGAAGCCAGGCAGGCCATTCTTATAGGTCATATCATATACAAAGCTTTCAGAATGTTTTAAGTAGCTTCACAACGGAGATCAGTGGAGGGTTACTGACTGCATCTTAACGTTGTGTAACAATTTGCCTTAACTGCGTCACATTTGCAAAATTAATAAAAGAAGTTCCTGCTCCGTACATTCCTGGACCAACCCCACACTTAATTAACCACATAACACCTGGACACAGCCACGCACAGGTCAGCCTCAGCTGTAAATACCACATAAACAAATAACCTAATCCTAAACACAGCACTGAAAAGAATAAGATTCTTAGATAACGTCCACTTAATAAATTACTTCCATTCTACATTCCAGTTTACCTTTCTCCACGTTCAAAAAAACCCCACAATGCAACTTTACAGTAGTCTTCTAATGAGTCACTTTTGAGGCCAGATGTTACAGAAGTTTTATTAATTGCCAGCAAGGATTGTACTACTGCACAACTCAACCATCGCTGTTGCCTGGGTTCTGATGCAGTCCAAGTGCTGTTCAGCACACTAGCTTCATCTTAAATAAAAAATACCAATCACACAAGAAACCTTAACAAAAAGCACAAGTAGCTGATCTAGCCTTGCAACTCCTGAAAACGCTTTGATTTCAGCAGTGCCGAAGTGCCACACCTAGCAACATACAGGTCCTTCTATTGTCTCCCATAACTCCCCTCTTAAACTCCACATAGGTAACTCGCATATTTCCACAGTTCATCTTTAACGCAGATGTTATGGTAGTCTTTTTGCTTCTTCCCGATATGTGAAAAATGCTTTTAAGGAATTTCTCTTCATTCTAGTGATAAAAAAAAAAAATAAATGACTGCATCACTGGTCAGGTTGTAGAAACAGAGACTATGAGTGGAAAAAAAACACAACAAGATTTCCAAAGCTAAGACAAGTAATACAAAGAAACAAAACCAATCAGTTGTAGTGACTGTGTTTGCAATTATTTTAGATTAACTGAAGAGAGGACTAGCCTCTACTTACTAAAATCAAGACTTAACTGTTATAATTAAAGCAAGTAACAGTAATATGCACATCAAATTTTAATACAAAAAGCATTCTCCTCATATGTTCTATGAAAAAATAAAAGAACTGTAACTACAGATCCTTGCTTTACATTTGTCTTCGGTTATGAACATAAATTGTTCTCCTGTTCCAGTTCTTCGATATTATCCAGAAATTTAACGATAAAAAGTTTCTCACAGCTCTACAATTAGAATTATATTGAAAATTACTTCATGAATGAGTAACAGCAGCAGACATATCCTTTTGCAGAAGATCTGGTCAAGTCATTTAGATTTAGGACACCTTCCTGTGTTCCAACAGCTGCAGGAATTATATAAAATGACCCAAGAAACCAGGGGTTCCCTGAAGAGAATCTCAGGCTGGAGAGAAACACAAGATGGTGCTTCTCTGCCTCAGGATGCAAACACCAGCCTGTTAGAAGAGCTAGGCTGTCCCACTCCTGCACTACAGTATGGCCTTACTCCCTTGGCCAAGGATGAACTAACCATGTGTACTGTAATTAGCAGTCTCTTTTCACAGTTGCATAGTAGGGCTTTACTTCAAATAAGATCAAGTCTTTAGGCTAATAACTAGAAAGCCGAATGCAACAACACATAAGATATTGACAAATGCCTCTTCTTCCTAGTTCAACTCCATGATGCTCCTTTAACTCTTATGTTCCTGAAGGGTCTCATAGTAACCTTCACTTTACTGCTGCTGTAGTAAAAATTACTATTAAAACACTACTCTTGGAAAAAGAACATTCTGAAGAGCTAGAGGGCCCCCAAATCATTTGATATTTCAAAAGCTGTCTAATAGGCATATTTTCAACCTGGCGTTTACTGTCTTCCTCCCTTTCCTTGCTGCTAGAGGAGACAAATGTCAGGAGCTCACAACGGCATACAAAAACAGGCACACACCTCCAATAATACAAAACTCCCTTTTTGCTTTTAGTTGTCCACTGTTTCTTTAGGCATTCTAAAGCTCAAGAGGTGAGAGCTTAAAGCCAGACCCTACTGCCCCTTTTCAAGGTAGCCTCATCCAACTCCTCCATGAAGAGACAGTTTGCCAGCAGACAAGGTACTGACTTTCTCCAAACAGTGCTTGCCTACTACAAGCAAACTGCCATAGCTTCATCAGAACATTGTTTCTGCTACACCTGTACCTCTCTGTTTTTTCATGGTAGACAGGTCCCAAGGAGAAAGAGATACATTAGATCATGCGTGATACAAAGTTCTACTGCAGCAAACTGCTGAACAACTTTCAAAACACAATCAACTTGAAAACAGATTTTCTATTAATGGCATTCAGGTAACAAAAAGAACTTCCTCCCTGCCACCCCCTCCTCCAAATTTATGCAAGAAGAATAGAAACAGACCATCTTGACCATGTCAGAGCAAGAAAATAAAGTTTGCCTTCAAATATGAAGGTGAAGTTACTGTAGATACTCCTTCAATTTTTCCAAACAAGGAGGCTGTCTGAAATATCCCTCTACCTGACCTAGATGCAACAGAACACAGCAGAAGCCTGCCCCCAACTCAGCAGGGAGATTCCACGCACTTACATTACACAGTGCATTTCGGTATGCTTTTGTATTTGTTCTGAGGCAAAAGATGATGCTTGCAGTGCTTGCAATCACAAGATAAACATGAACTTCTGTTGCACACGGTAGTGATGTGTTTTACTAAAAGAGCAATTCTGATTAAAACCCACAACAACTTGAGCTTATCCTAAAGAACACTCTCAAACATCAGTTAGGTATCTGAAACTCAGATCTAAGTGTTACTTAAATGGGCCAATTCATACAGGACCCACCTACCCTCTTTACTACACAGCCAAGGACAACAGAGTGCCTGTTTTATCTACAAGATATTCTTAACCTTAAGAGCACCTCTTTGTATCTAACTCTGAGCAGCTAGCAGACCTCTGTGGATGACAGGATTTGCACTATAGCTGTAAACACCAAGTACTCAAGTACTTCTGTGACTCTTGCACTTCCCACATCCCAGATGATAGGTGGACAACTGTTTATTTTCGTTCCCTGTCACATTTACTGTTAGATCACAAGCTACAGTGTAATCTTCATCACACTTCCTTCCTCACCCATATAAGTAAATTTCTTTCTCCTTTTTTATGTCCTCACCTAGATTCCCATCTGTTTGCCTCTGCTCCAGAAAGGTTCTCAATTAAGAAGGCAGTCGCAGTTTCAGTCTGCAAAACTGGCACAGCACAAAGAACTGTCATGGCTCACTTCAAATTTATTTTTGACTAACTATCCTGCAGCTGAGCTTTGGTACAAAATAGCACAACTTTAATCCCACTCAGAAAAATTATCTGGACCACGTATGTAGTACTAAAAGACACAGTTGCAGACAGTCAAAAGACTACTTGGGGTTTTTTACCCCACGTACAAGTTCTGTTTTAACAGTCATGGTCTTTCAACTCTGTTTTGCAGATTATTTCACTGGGCAGACAGGTGCTCCAAGTATGATCAGCTTTGCTGAAAAAAAGATACACAACATTTACACTGTACAGTGCAAATCAAAGCCCAGTTAATTAGCTACAGATAATCTTAAAGCTTTACACTACACTTGCAAGTTGAACTTGAAGTAGTTAATACCACTACAAGAAGCATCCCTGAAAACGTGTGGGTACCAAGGAATAAAATGCTGCATCCAGACATTTAAAAAGTTTATTTGCAAAGCCTTTGATGTGAACAGCCATGACAGCCTCCACTATTCACCCAGCTTATTCTTAGCCAGTATGAAGTTTACAGGATAGCCTTTAAACAAGAGTCACAAGAGATGCGATGAATAAAGGAAGTTAAACACTTGGCTGTAGCAAGTTGTTTCGGTTTCTTTTTTGCAAAACCTTGGAATTTTAACACAGAGGCAAGTAATCCAAAAGAAGATAATTTGATTAATTTTGCAAGTTTTCCATAGAGGACAAAATAATCTCTTTCCAAAGGGAAATACATTTGGTTTTGAATACTTACTATATAAGAAAACGTGATTGCTTCTTTGCCTTTTAATCACAATTTATAAAAAAAGAGCATTTCATTACTTGTTTTTTGTAACAGTAATTTCAATGTATATTTTACTGTGAAAGAGTACGGAAAAGTCTTTGTTATACACTGTTCGCACATTTGATATAGGGGTAAGATGCAGCTGTTACATTCAAAACAACAAATTACACTAATCAAAACATCTAAATGCAAGCACACACACTCAACCCGGGCAATTTTCAAGATGGGCATCTCTGAAATACCCTCCCTCTTGGAACCGTGCTACTTTACTACCACACCTCACAATAGCATAGAAAAATACTTCTTTTTTCATTTTACCCAGAACACCTCATTCCTTTACAGCAGAAATGGGAGCAAAAGCACACTAATCTTTCCTTGCAGAAAACCTTGGGTTATTATCCTCTTTCTGTAATCCAAGGCCAGTTCAAAACCACTTGGATTTGGGTTTATTTTATCTCTCTACAAACTTTGCTTTCCTTCTACTGTATCTTCACCAACACACTCAGATGGGTATGAGGTTACAAGATTGCTTTGGCCCAGGAAGCGTTAGTCAAATTCTGCCATTTGCTTTGACACGGGGCGGGGGAAAATTGTTTAGATGAGAAGAACATCCCTGTCATTCCCTTTTCCTTTTGTGAACAAGCAGGGGAACTCACCACCCAAATGTCCCACTTTGTAGCTACCCCAGGCACAAGAATCTGCAGTCCGCAGGGTGCCCAGGTGGTCTCGGGGTGCTGCACCCCACTGACCATACCCAGCTTATCATAGAATCGCTGGGTTCTAGCCCAGAGCTGCCCACTGTGCCAGTCTGTACCCCATCTCCAACCCTGTCAGACATTCCCAAAATCATAAAATCGGTCGGCTGGAAGGGAGATCATAGAGTCCAGCTGTACCTGCCCAAATCATATCACCTACCGGTCTTTTAAACTCCTCCGGGGGCAGTGACCCAACCACTCCCCCCGGGCAGCCTGTTCCAGCGCTTGATAACCCTTTGGATGAAAAAATTTTTCGCAATGTCCAACCTGAACCTCCCCCGGCGCAGCTCGAGGCGACAGAATGAGAGGGAACGGCCTAATCGCTTGGGAGAAGAGACCAACACCCACCCCGCCGCCCCCTCCTTTCAGGTGGCCGCGGACAGCGCTCAGCCCGCTCTCGCCGCCGCGCAGCTCCTCGCCGAGGACCGGACTAGGTGGGGCTCGGACTTCCCGCTGACAGCGCCGCGGGCAGCCTGGGGACCGTCCCCGCCCGCGGCCGAGCCGGGCGTCACCCGCCCCTCCCCGCAGCCCCGAACCCGCTGGGTTACAACTTTCCGCTTCCGCTCCAACTTCTGCTCCGGGGACCGGGAGGAGGAGGAGGAGGAAGAAGGCGGGGGGTGGTGTTGGCCAAGGGCAGGGCCGGGCCCTCGGCTCGGCGGCAGCGCCTGCCTCGCTACCCCCACCGCCCCGGTGCGCGTCCCGTGTTCCCCCCCCCCCCCCCCCCCGGACGCTGCGGCGGCTCCGGTCGCTCCGCCATGTTTGGGGCTCGCGCCCCTTCCCCCCTCCTCGCGCCGCCGCGTCCCCGCCCCGCCACCTGCACCGGCCCCGCCGGCCGGCCGGCCGGCCGGCCCCGCGCCCGCCCCGCCGCCGCCGCCAACCTACCGGACAGCGCCTCCCGCTCCGCCGCCGCCTCGCCGGCCGAGCCGCTGCGCCCGCTGAGCTCGCTGCCTGTGCCGGGGCGCGGCTTGGGGCCGTCGCCGTGACGCCGCACGCCCAGCCTCGCTCTGGCGCGGCGGGGGCGGTGCGCGGGGCGGGGGGAAGAGGAGGGGAGCAGGCTCCGCCGCGCCGCTCCCTCTGCGCATGCGCGCGGGGCCCCTCCCCTCCCCCAGCGCTCCCCGCCCCCCCCGTCCGGCTGCCGGCGAGGGCGTGCGGGGCGATCGCAGCGGCCGTACCCCAACCCCGGGGCACTGACGCCCCCCGTACCCCAACCCCAGGGTATTTAGCACCCAACCTCGGGAGCATTTGGCGCCCCCCCGTACCCCAGCCCCGAGGCACTGACACCCTCACCACTCCACCCGCGGGCACTGGCACCTCCTGTACCACAATGCCGGGGCAATGGCACCCCCGTACCCTGACCCCGAGGCACAGGCATTGCCCGTACCCCAGCCTTGGGACACTGGTCACCCCCTCACCCCTGTACCCCAACCCTGGGGCACTTGTCACCCCCCCCACCCCAGTACCTTAACCCCGGGTCTCTTGTCACTCCCCACCCCAGCCCAGCTACACTGGCACCACAGCCCCAGGGCACTGACACCTCCCGTACCCCAATTTTGACCCACAAGCACCCTGTCACCACTCCACAGCCAGGGTACTGGCACCTCCATTCTCCAACCCCGGGGCACTGGCACCCCCACACTGCAATCCTGGGTCACTTTTCACCCCCCTGTACTGAAGCCCTGATGTACTCGCACCCCTCTGTGCCCCAATCCCGAGACACTGACACCCCCCCACACCCCAATCCTGGTGCACTGGCATCCCCTGTGCCCCAATACTGAGACACTGACACCCCCCCACACCCCAATCCCAGTGCACTGACACCCCCTATGCCCCAATCTTGATGCGCTGGGACCCCCTCAGCACCCCATACCCGGGGCACAGGCACCCCTGTACTCTACTCCCAGGGCACTGACACACCCTGTACCCCAACCCCAAGGCACAGCACCCCCTCAGCACCCCACACCTGGGGCACCAGCAGCCCCCCGCACCCTGCCCCTTAGGCACCGGCTTAAGAGATTCTTAGCTGGGGATAGAGCCAAATGCGCTGTTTCAGTGGCCAGAGCCTGGAAAAGTTTGTTAAAGCTGGAGTCCAGAGCCTGGGGTTGGCTTGCTGTGCCTATGGTCTGTACCCCATCTCCAACCCTGTCGGACATTCCTGAAGATCATAGAATCATAGAATCACTTGGTTGGAAAATACCTTTGAGATGAAGTCCAACCATACCTGTCCACTACTAAACCACTAAGATGCCTTGTGCTCCACTGCAATGCATCCATCAGTGAAACATGGGCCTTTCTCTCCCCAAGCTGTCATTCAGATAACACGGTCCCTCCTTTCCTAAGGTCTTGTCAGGCCCAAGTAGGAGCTGTAGGTTAAGTCACAGCTTAAAGGTGAGTCAAAAGCATATTATAGCTGCTTTAAGTTAATTTAGAGCATCTAGAGCTGGAACCATAAATGCTAAGGTAGTATTTCTTACATCTCTGAAAGGAGTTTGAGATCCACTGATGAAGGGTGATTTAGAAATGTAACATACTACTGGTTTTATGTGGGTTATTTCACCTCTGAATGTGAGCAGCCTATCATTAGCCCTGCTGATACAAAGCAGGATATCAATTGCCTGCGAATAATTACAGTATTTCTTAGCCTTTCTCTTATTTCAGCCCTAAATAACGTTAGTCACATTTTGGCCCCGAGCATAGCTCATATTTTCCAGTTGTAAAGGGTTTAACCGATGAAGGTTAAAAATAAATGAGCATTTATGTTTCTAGGAAACATTTAGTAAGCAAATAGTTAATGTGGTACATTCAGATAAAACTTTTGCACAGAGGAAGTGCAGAGCAGAGTGTGTAAAACTGACGGGAAGTTGCAGTGAGGCTTCTGGCAAGGAAAGTGGGTGTGGAGGAAGCACAGGCTTTCTGTTTGTAGCACAGAGATCGAAAAGGGATTTAAAAAAAAAAAAAAAAAAAAGAGGTCGTATTTCCCCAAATTACATGATGGAGAGTTCATTGCTATAACTGGAGACCATATAGCTTCAAACGAATGGGTGGGAGACACTAGGGCTCAGAGCAAAGGGAGTGAAAGACTGACTGGAGAAATCAACTTCCCTTGGTAAGAGAAGCCTTAGGTAGATTCAAGGAGTACTGAAAGTGACGCATTTAAAAAATATTTTTTTTCGAGTGTTGCTCCCAAATGCCAAGCGTCATAAAATCTCTTCCAAAGTCCAGACAAATCTCTTGGTGTTTTACAGCTTAAACCCTCATGCAGTACTTTGATAATGAATCCCTGTAAATGACGGATAATACGAAAGAGCTCAAGTTGTGAGAATTCACGTACATAGAAACCAGTCCTTTTTCAGCAGGGCAATCTTATACTGGGGCAAAAGTCATTAATGAGAGATGTCAAAATAAGTGTAATACAATCTATCAAGTAAAAATTATGGGAGTATCTCATGCAATTATTTGCTGTGTAGTATGTTTACTCACCAGATAGAAAATGTCTCTGTTTCTTCATATTTTTTTTTCTGTCAGTAGGTATTATTATCAGCTCCCAGCAATATTCATTGCACAGGGGGAAAGAACAAGAAAGATATATCCGCTGCCCTCACAACTTTCTTTGGTGAACTAGATTAATCACAAGTAACAAGCAGCATCCTGGGAACAGATGTGTGTCATTATCATAATGATACTTTACAGTGTGCCTTTAATTGCTCTGTGTTTATAGGCAGTGGGGCAAATACAGCTCTTTGCTATAAAATGAGAAAACAGGAAGGGACCTTTGGGAGTCTGAGTGAATCTCCTGTGAGCAGATCTTGGTGTTTTGAGTTTCATACAGGGGAATCTGAAACTCAATATTTTAAAAGTATGTACATGTATATATACATATGGTTTACTTAATATAGACATGCTTGGAGATTGATCACTGCAACTAGAATAAATAGGCAATTAGGATCCATTCTGAACAAGAGACGAAGTGTTCCCTTTTCCCAACTCTCACAGCAGCATACTTTGAATATGAATCGGGCCCTTACGTTTGGATTTTCCTATGAATCATCTAGCTAACCCTCAGTGAAGTTCTTAAACCAGCTTTACTCATGTCAGCATGAGTGGCGAATAGAAATTGGTGTGCTTGTTGGGCATGTTCACCTGATGCTCCACACAGCTTGTTCTGCTCAGCGTGTTAAGCATTTCACATGTGCCTGAGCCTCTCGCTGACGGTCACTCAAGTAACTGTGCCAGTACAGAGGTGACCCTGTGACAGAGCAGCTCCCCAGAGAACCAGGAGTGTAGAGAAAATGGGAGAAATGGGGCCAAAGAGGTGTTGTGTTGAATGGAAACAACACAGACATATCAGCGTGTCTTAGCAGGCCTGCCTGTGCCCAGTATAGATCTGGACTTTTTAAAGGAAGGAGGTCAAACGTCCAGCCACCTGCTTGCCAAATGAAAAAAAAAAAAAAAGAGACCTGCTTGTTCCCATAAAGCTTAATGACAAATAGACCTCTCCAAAGTCCTGTACCACTCGTCCGTTGAAACTTCTGTCTCCTAGTTTACCTGTACTTCAAAAACATCTTATTTCAATGACCAGTGGTTAGCTGGAGCTAATTCAGACTGCTCATCGCTGGCTCCATCTGGAACATGTTTGGTAGAAGAAGAGGAGGAGAATTCTGACAGATTCTGACAGATTCTGACAGATGTTAAAAAGTTCTGTGGAATTTGTTTTGAGGGGGGAATTGATAGGTTATTTGGGGGGGAAAAAGAGTATTTTTTTAAACAATGCTTTAACAAAAGCTTGGCAGGGTGGCCTTTGGTCACCTCCATGTAATTTTTCTAACTTTGCCTGTATTGTTTCCACTGGGGCTGCATGGGTGTTGGAGCGAAGAATGTGGCTCTGTGTATATTGCAGTTTCATTACTGCTGAAATTCAGCCATCTCTGGGACAGAATGCAGCGCTGACTTGTGCCAGCAAACTCTGAACTTCAATGGGCATGCGGTGCCAGGGAATGTTGTGCTGGCTGCATGCCGGCTAGCTGTGAACTTTTCTAGAAATTTGTCCTAGAGGGAAAAGAAATGTCATTTGGTTAATGTAGGAGGATGCTTTACTTTCAGTGAGGAAGCAGAGTTCTTGTCTTTTCTGGTGAATGGACTGAAAGGGGTCCATTCTTAGCTCAGAGACTTGGTTGTTCCAGCACAAGAGTGTTTACTAGATCAGAATGTGCTTTGGGTTGTGAGAGCAGTAAGGAGACATAATCTCCAACACTAAAGAAAAATGTCTGTTATTTTTGAGACATACACGTGTGAGACATCTTTATCATTCTTTATCGTTCAACATGAGTTTCATTTGATATTTCTCCACACTCAGAAGATTTAGTCACTTACAGTGAGAATTCCTGCCTGCTGAACAGCTCTGTGAGACTTTTCAGAGGTATGTCTTCCCCTGCAACTTGATGCGATTTCTTTATGTCTTCCTATCTATTGATACAGCTTCAGCCTGAGATTTTCACACTGATAATTATCAGTTCCATCAGTTCATCATCTTCACTTCTGACATAGCTTCTATTATGCAGTTCTGAATCTTAATTTCTCTTTATTGCATCTTCTTGATACATTGCCATTTACTAATCAAAGTGCTTAAAGCCAGGGGTTTAATTGCAAGCTTGACTGAAACTTAACCCTGAGATTTTTTTCCCCTCAAGTCTTTTTCACATTCCATTTATTTACCTCACAGTTGAGGAAGATTCTCAAGTCATTTCTCTGCTCCTTTTCCACCTCCAAACTGTCTTGAAATTAATTCTTCTTATATTCTCTTAGGGATGTTCCATGACTCTTCCAGTGTATCTGCTGATTATTTTATACTGGACTAAACCTTTTCCCTGCCATTGCCCCAAATCCTACTGATTGTTCATATAGTATAGCCTTCCCTTTATCTTGTGATTTGTTTCCCTCCCACCCCATGATAACTACTTTGAAGAACAAAATTTGCCTTTGTTTTTCTAAGGTGGGGAAGAACAAGCAATGGACACTGCTGCAATCTGAATTGTAAATGTCAACATTTACTTACTGGGGTCTCATTTTTTAATCTATTTTCTCCTGCTGTTGAGAGACTACTTTTTATATCACTGCAGTTACTTCAGATAAAGCAAGGAATAGCTGTTTCACAACATAGGTGTTGTGAAAGCACGGTACTCAGAACTGCTGACAGATTCAAGAAAAAGTCCCGAGTTTTGGAATTTAAACTCTTAAAATTAAGGATTAATCTGGCAAAAGGAAAAACCTAGTTCATTTTATCCTGTGTTGAAAAGATCTTTCAAATTGCATTGGACAACCAGCTGACTAGATAAGAGATTGTCACAGCAAAATAAGTGTTTTAAAAGAGTGAATGAAGAATAGTGTATCCCATTGGAACTAGAGAGGGAATGTAATTACCAGGAGCAGAATCTGTCCAGGATATGGGTGAACATTTCTCTTAAAAGTTGCAGATGTTTCAACAGTTTCAAATCTTCAGATGTTTTACTTCCATTCTTTTCCAGGAGAACACTTCTAGCATTAGATGGTGCCGAAAGAAGGTTACTACCTTCTGAATCACCAGCTCCTGGATACCTGGATAGCTCTTTAAAGTCTTCCATAAAAGGACTGGGTGCCACAGCAGTTAACTGGTGATGACTGGTTCGCAATTTAGATAACGTGACAGTATAAAGTTCTAAACTAACTCTTAGTTTACCCCTTTTATAACTCTGCAGGCTTCCTGGGAATATCCTTCTTCACCCTCTTACCAGATATTTTAGAGAAATGCACTGAGCAAAATAGAATAGGCTGGAGCAAAGATAGCACTGGGACTGTAGTGGTAGTCCCAATCAAGTACACGGGAAGTGAATACTTTTGACCCTGCTTTACTAGAATGTGAAAGTACAGAATTTTCACTTAGGAAAAGTGAAAACAATTAAAACTGAATGTAAATACCACATTTTAAATATCATAACTTTCTTTTGTTCTTTGATATTTTTTCTTTTCCATTTTTATTCTTTTTTAGAAAACTCATTTATATGCAGATTTGGACACTACTGGAGACAGAGGAGAAGTTACTGTTGATTTTAATGAGCTTTATACCAGGACTTAAATTCAGCCTCTGAGGGATGTGCAACATCTGACAGTACTTGCATTTAAAATATATATTCACTTCTGGTTTACATCAATATTAAACAGGAACAAGTATATTTAATTATGGCAGGTCTGAAAATGTGCAGTATTTTTTGTGCTGCTTCTCCCAGCTGCAGAATTATATCCCAAATAACACAGTAATTTACACTAAATATAGATATAATTTTTCTTTGCTTCCTTTTGTTTCTGTCCACTTCAGAATCAAGCCTTAATTAACACAATGGGCCCAAAGCTTTTGCAGGCATCTCTTGAAATCATTAGTTATGTTAGCAGTTCATTAGTTTTGGTATCAGGTTGGTTAGAAGAACAAAATGTACTGCACGGGAAGGAGAATTTATTTCATAAGTTTGTTAGATCATTTTCTTCTTATTTTTGTTGTAAATATGGCCTTGTTCTGCCATATCTTTCCTCTGGTCATGGAAGCTGTTGCTGAAACTCAAGAGAGAGATCTTAATGAGGATTGTTAGAGTCTACACCAAGGAATACACATATTCCTTTAAAAGCTACCCAAAAAAGCAGAGTAATTTTTTTCATTGATTTTTTTTTTGCAAAAAGAATCCATTGTGTTTTTTCTAGCTGACAAAAAAATTCTTTGTTTTCTTTCTTTCTTAACAAGTCTATAAGTGGCTAACCTCTCAAACAGCCATTTCATTAAAGTCTTTACCACTAATCCAACTGTATATTTTAATTGGAATGTAATATTTTAGTGAAACCTTGTATCCCCCCCAAAACCAATGTAAAACCAAGAAAATGTTGACAAGCTTGCTGGTTTTACAGGAGTGCGTATATTCAAACTATCTCCAAATAAGGCCATGGGTCACAGTCTGGAAAAGTTTTTACTTTTTTTCATGTCCTGTGAGCGCTATGATAATCCGTGGCATCTGAACTGTGCAGAGATATGCTGATGCCTTGCTCTGCCTCTCTTCACTCTCTCTCACTATGCTCTTCACAACTTGCTTGGTTCATTTTAGGCCATCTTTCAGGGTGTTTTTTCAGCTATTTACCCTCTTCTGCTGTCAATTTGAGAAGAACTCCAGGGTCAAATCCCTTCTTGTTCTTTAATCAGCCTGAGGTTCTGAATAGATTATTTATGTAATAGATTTATTTTATGAATCCTTTCATTTTACTACTGAACTTCAGTCCTGCTGAACTTCAAATTGAAGATTACATAATATCCTATTCCCATGAGATGTCTGTTGTTACATTCAATTTTTATTAATAAAATTTGAAATGAAAATGCTCTTCTTTCCAAAATTTCTTACAAATTCAGAATTGCTCCAAGGTCCCAAGCCTTTTAGCTATCTCTGCATTACACAGAATCCTCTATTACAACCTCAAGGAGCCTAATTTTATTCACATTTGAGCTCTAGACAGTATTTTAACATGAACAGGAGGCTGGGTGAAGTAAGGAGTCCAGTGAATCACTACTGAAGATAGGGATTAAGTGGAGGCTGTAGCCCTGGTGTTGCATTTCTTTGCGTGAAGGTGATAGTCCTGTTGCCCTGGTGCTGTGTTTCACATGCTAAGGTGATACTCCACTGGCTATGCTAGTTGTGCGGCTGGTTTGTGAGCGCTATGTGGCATTTCCAGATTCACTTCATGCGAAGGAAGATATAGAGCCATGATATTAGCAGTGTAACATAAAATAAAACTTTCAGTCCTTTCTTTTTTTTTAAATCATATTGCCTCTCGAGTTGTTAGTTTTGCTCCCTGGTTTTCTTAACACCTCTACATTCTTTCTTTTCATTCTGTTCTTCTTTTTCCTTAAAAAATGAACAAATTATGGGAGTTTCAGACTCCAGTGAGGACACAATGAATTGCGGTAATGGATTTCATTACATCTTTCTCTAACCTATGTAATTTCATCTAAGTTTTATTATGTGTCATTCCACTATTTTATAAAACAGCCACTGTCCCCTTCACCCTCTATTCTTTTCTTTATCTTTTATCTCGTCTCTCTTTTTTTTTTGCTTTAACAGCACTTTAAAGATTGCAAGTTAGTTCTGGGGTGGGGTTGTGTGATATAATCAGCTTCAAAATAGTCTTTAAGTTTCCTTTCATCTACTACAATACTGAAATTTATGCTGGGAGATCAGCATTTACTTTTTTCTTTTCTTCATACTCCTTCAATAATCTAAAAAGAGAGGACTATACCTTTTTCTTTTTCCCTGAAAACACTCTTAGATTAGTACTGTGTTATTTAACAATTTTGATACATAACAGTGGGTTCAGAGAAAGAGCAGTGCCTCAAAGATAACAGTCATTTTATAGCCAGTTTTTGCAGATAGCTTTTTATGGTTCAAGTGAATTTTTTTGTCAGTCTTTGGACAGTCAATAATGGTGGAAAAGCCCTCAGGAGGAAATTCTTCTTTTTATAGAAGTTCTGTGGTGCTTCAGGATTTCCCAGGCTGACACGTGTCCTGCTCTCAAGTGCATTTGCCCTGTTCCAAGCATAACGTGGAGTTCTAGTTCCCAGGAACATTCTGTGCACGGTTTAGGCTGTTCTATGAAGGCTGCATGTGTGGGGATTGCAGTATATGGGCACATGTACTCCAGAAAGGGAACAGAGCTGCCCACGTTATTTAATGTACAGAGAACACTGAGTGTCATCAGTTCACTGGGCCAGTAATTCTCACCATTTTCCATACTCAGGACTTCTGCTCATCTGGCCAGGACGTGATTAAATGTCTCTCTGAGGCAGTGAGGGAGGACACTGTCGTGACTCCTTGCCATATACATACGTTCATGACCCCTGTGTTGAAAAGCTGTGCATGTACCAGTCCAATTTACATTCTGGAGATGGTTTTTTTAAATGCTCTGTAATAAGCTACCTGTTCACAACAGAGTCATGAACCATTCTGTCATATAGATGCCTGTCAGCTCCTTACAGCTCATTTCAGGTTTGTTAGTATATTTCCAGGGTGGCTTGGCACATAATTAGGAATCCTAAACACCGCTAATAAATCTCAACCCCATTTTCTTTCAGAGTATATCAGCAGCAAAAATCTTGCTAGCGGAACCTATATGGAGATATGGAAATATTTAACATTGTTTTGCAAGACTGACCCATTTAACTTAATTCTGCCCTCCTGTGTAGGCAATCACGTAATATATCAACAAATTACAAAAAATCATCAAAGAGTACGGCTAAATGCATGCCCAAAGTGAAATTGAATAAATTGATTACTTGCTTATCCACAAATTTCATAAATACATACATGGAGGAAAATAAAAAAATACACAATTTTTGAGGCACCAATTTTCTTATAATTTATCAACATTTCTAATAGGTTTTGAGTTACAGCAGTGATAATATTTGGGAAAATGCTTTGTACCTATATATATGAAAACATAAGGTTAGGATTGCTCTGGGAATTCTATTTGTGAATTTCCACACTCCTTTGCAATGAAATGTTTGACCTTCATGACGTATTAACATAAAGATTTTTATTTTTTTTTCATTTAATATACTGATGAAATTGGGGCAGAGAACACAGATGACTGCCTCCGTGCCCTCAGGCTCCTGATTATCTCAGGATAACTGTGCCTTCCTGGAGTTGCTCAACTGCTGCATTAAAAGACTTTACTGTGAAGAAAGCAGCGTTAGATAAGCATCATTCGGAAGGACATCTCTAATTGTTTAAGCCTACAGAAGTAATTTGCCTTAAGCATCAGCAGTAGGTAGGTGTGGCTTTCAGGTCATCAAGAAGTATCTTTGGCTACTATCAACTCAGTGCTGTGTCATTCTCTTGTTTTGACACTGACTGTATCACTTACTCATTCTAAGGTATTATTTACAAATCTTGATTAAGTCATAATAGTTAAATGTCAATATATTCATAGGAGTTTTATAGGCTAGGGAGTTACCTGCCTTTCTGTGTCTGAATACCTCATCCAGAGACAGTAAGTGACATTTATTTATGCCTTGGTGTTGTCTAGTGCCAGAAACAGCTGCCAACAGCTGGTGGCACTGGGAAGATGCAATGCTCCACAGAGGCATCTCAGTAGGTATCTTCACCCTGTAATTAAGCAGCTTTTCAAAGCAAGGTGCTGCCTTTGTCCTTGCAGTCCTGACAGAGAGCAGGTCTAAGGAATGAGGAGGTTGTAAACCTCACAGGACCACTGCACAGATTCAAAACTGGACAGTAACTCCACTGGAGCAGGAAACTTCGTGGTTGCTCTCTCTTTGTATTGTTGACAAGGAGTGTTTTGAATATGAGTCTCTCTGTCTCTTGGATTCGCAGCGTGTGTTTGCTCCTTTGTACACACCATTTTGTTCTTCTGCATGTCACCCAAAATTTCGCACAAATGCCCTGCAGTTTCCCCCCTGCTGAAGGGCAAAGGCTACACACCCAGTGTCACTACAGCTAGAGGTCATAGCTCACGTAACCAACAGCACAGAGAATAGATATGTACCCTGCAGGAAGCCTGGCTAAGTAGAAGTGTTGAGGTTCTTGGAAATTCCAGCTGGAAGGTCTGTCCCACGTAAGTGAGGCCACTGTTGCAGCAAATGACATCTACTTCTGCTGCATAAAACTTAGGAAATATTGGTTTCCTGGGACTTTACCATATTTTCAGATTAATTGCATCTAAATTAAATTGAAGGTGCTGATATGTGGCAATATTAGATGTTCCCGTTTAATTTACTGAATGACACGTTCTATTTCCCTGTAAAAAACAAGTGGCCTGATGGGGGTTCCTGGATGTTGGGATCTATTTGAATATGGCAAAAATAAAAGCAATTTTATGAGGGAAAGACAAGAAAATATAATCGGATTGTTGATGACACTTGTTTCTTTTGGGGAAGTTTTATAATAATCTATCCTCAAAAATACTTCTATCACTACCAATTTGGATAATGGTAGAATGCCTATAGCACTGACTTTCCAACAGAATCTATGTCTAGGCCATGTTTTATGCAGTGCTTTTAATGAGATTTTCTCTCTCGTCTCTGAGGAATTTAATTTGAACTAACATAGCACCTTTTTTTTTTTTATTTCTCAAGTTTTTATTCATATATGATTCAGAATACCATGCTCTACGTCGAAGTCTATCTCTCTCTTGTGCATATATATATAAAAGGACATACACGTACACATATACAATACACATTATTTTAACAACATAATACACATACATACCTATAGCATATATAATTATTATATAGGGCTATGTAATAATAATAATAATAATAATAATAATAATAATAATAATAATAATAATAATAATAATAATAATAATAATAATAATAATAATGATGATAATAATAATAATACACAACAACAATTGGGTATAAGTGTATGTGATGAGAAAGATTATGAGAGGACTGTAACAACGTGCTAGCTATTACTGGTGGTACTTATTTGCAGAGAGAAAATTAACCAAAATGACTATAGTGGATTATGTGTGCCTGAAACTGTAATTGTACTGGAATTGCTGTTATAATTAAAATTCTTATTTTACTTTAATCCAGAGAAATTTTATGAGGTACAGAAATGCTATGATTATTACTAATAGATTCCCCACAAGTTGAGAGATGCACATTGTGAACATTTATCTGAAGGCAGAAGTTACTGAGCTTTTGCAAAGATGACGCTTCGCCACAGAAAGGCGTTAACCCTTCTGCTCTACCATTGTGGTTTGTGAACACTGACGGCTTTTGAAGCCTCTCCTCTTTCCAGAGTGAACACTCACAAATCTGCTGTAGGAAGAGATAAATGTCTAGACATCAATCCCAGCCTGCTTCCACTCCTCTGAACCACTCATTCAGAAGCACTCAGCTTTACAGATACTTTATCCTGAGGCTTTTATCACTGAAAGGAAGTGAGGACATGACTTCCCCGATCCCACTGCCGGCTCCCCAGGTTGTGCATAGATCTGCTGCCACAACAAGCTGTAATTGTGTTTCAGCTGCAAACACGAAGCAGGCCATAACTACAACAAACAGAGAAAGAGAAATAATAATTATAATCTGAGCTGTTCTCAAGCTGAGATAGATCCATGAAGTGCCACTGGTAATTTGGTTGCAGGATGATGATATGTGAACTTATTTAAGTGATACAAAGCAATGCATTATAATTATACCGATTGAAATGAGAATGATGGCAGACCAAGCACTTCAGCATCATAGATATTGACTGTGAGGTTTTAAGGTCTGAAAATAATTTGTCCAGTCTTTAAAAAAATATTTCTGTCAGTGCACGTTTAGCAGTTTAATGATACCTGCATTCTATGTAAGATATATTCTTCCATTTAAAGAAGTCAAGGGTCTGATCTCATATTTATGACCAAGCTAAAACTTTCAGAGCTCTGAGAGCACAAGGAATGCATAATCAGATTTTAAAAGACTCAAATCTTCAGCGCACAGCTGCCTTGAATATCCCTTAACAACATCTGTTCCTAAGGCTTCTTCACAGTTCAGAGGGAGAGGAAAGGATATTAATTAAGGGTGCTATGCCAGTTCATACCAGCTAGAGATCCAAACTAATAGTTATAGTCCACAATAGAAAGAAGAGTCTTGATGGAGATCTCCAAGATACATACGCTAATTATCCTGAAGATAATTGCTGGGTGCAATGGTAGGAGATGATGAGTACTCTGTATTCACACAGGAACCTGTGGGCCAAGTGTAAAGTGGTGCCGACTCATTTCTTACTGACTGATAAAGTATTAACATGAGAATCAAATAAACTCAGCAATGCTAAGGAAAAATCCCTATGTGAAAACTACCAACTCTTTTGAGCAGAGCAGGAATTTTCAGATTCGTACTAGTAGTCAAAAGAGGTAGAAGAAACTGCCTGTTTTATTTCAAGTAATGAAAACTTTATCCGATCCTATCACAGCAATCTAGTATTTCTTCTGGGTTTCTCCAGTCCACATGTTCTCTATTGTGCTCTTTAAGTTTTCCCTATGATCAGTTTGAGATGTTGACCTGCTGAAAAGATTTCTCTGGGTCATAAGACGACTAGGTGATGTGGCCTGTTGTGGCCATTCTGTGAATCTTTGTGTAAGTGCAACAGAAGCTTTCCTGAATGCCCTCAGTACATTTATAGCATAGTACACTGCAACACATAGAGTGAGGTTGTGTGCTTAAATTGAAGTTTATTCTGTCATCTAATATACCGTTTCTGAAAAGACTTAAGAGCACAAGCATGTAAGAAATGCCCTATGAGGCTGGACCAGAATACACTGGTTCTGTATTCTGCCTTTGACCCAGATGCGAGGTATACAGGTGGAAGAGCAAGCGAGCCCTGATGCTTTCTGTGGTTTGTCCCTCACATATATCCCCAGCATCCAGAACTGTTGTGTAGGGCGGTGTGGGAAGGTACCTGGTGCTTTTGAATCTTATTTATGGACCTGTTGTCTGTGTATGTGCTGGAAGTTGTTCAGCTGTTGTCAGCTGGAATCTGACTACATGTCTGAAAATACTTGAAAGCTTAGAGTAAGTTTTGCCACTAATGCTGTACACGAAATAGTTGCAGTTTTATCAGCATGAAGACAAGTCATAGGAAAAGACAAATCAGTCTCTCTCTCTTGCTTCTTGGACTATACCTTTTCCCTTTAAATTACTTAGTTTCCTCTCTTACCCATGACACTTCATGATATTACTTTTGCTGTTGGAGTCCTGCAAGATTCCCAATCCACCTCTTTGTACACATTTCCTTTTTCCAATTCTTTTTTTGCATACTAGATTGCAAATTGGATTGCTATTTCTTTCCTGTTCCTTGTGCTGATGTTTCATTTCATACCGCACAACCATCCTGTAAAGCAAACAGCTTAGTGTTTGCATTTCTGTTACAGTTGTCAGTAGAAACACCATATAAGATATAGAGTTGTGGGGAGGGGCAAAGCCAAAATTCAGAGGCAATCTGCTGATTCCCATCTGGCACTGGTAGTCTCTTTGGGACCTTTAAGTGCTAGTAGGTCTCAGTGACCAAGTGAGGAGGCACTAGATCAGGTGCCTGAAATGGTCTCAGGATATAGTACCACATGTCCGTCCCTCACTTGCAGACAACTTGTGGTCCTTGCTGTCCTTCTAGAGATCATGTCTTGACAGGACAAGAGGGAATGGCCTCAAGCTCTGTTAGGGGAGGTTCAGGCTTGACATCAGGATGACATTTTTCATGGAAAGGGTCACTGGGCACTGGAACAGGCTGCCCAGGGAGGTGGTTGAGTCACCTTCCCTGGAGGTATTTAAAGGAGAGGTGGACGAGGTGCTGAGGGGCATGGTTTAGCGTTTGATAGGAATGGTTGGACTCGATGATCCGGTGGGTCTTTTCTAACCTAGTGATTCTGTGATTCTGTGATACCAAGACCTCTCCAGGGAGGACCAGGGCAGCACGTAGGGGAGGTGTTCAGAGACCACGTGAGGACCATGAGGTCATGGAGGTCCGTCTAGTTGCCTTCCTCAGTGTGCAGAAAAGTGCAAGGCACAGCAAGGGTTTTACCCAGCTGGGTCCCAAAGCCAGGTGTAAGGGCACAAACCAGCTGGGGTAGCTCAACCAGACCAGAACCAGCAGCTACACAGTGCGCTCTGCAACAACATGTCCTTCTGCCTGGCTTTATGGTTGTGCTGCTTTGCTGCTGAGGTATAGTCAGTAGTTTTAAAGCTGCTTTAAATCTGGCTGTTAGCAATCATAAGGAGTGGGGAACATAGAGCTCAAACGCCAGTCTCTGTCATGTTTGCCACTAAGTAGAGTCTGGCCTTATCTACAGGTCAACAGTCCTTCATAATGAATGTCCACAGAAATTAGAACCTTAATTTATTAACTGAGTTGCAGAAAACATATCTTCTCTACTATGCACATTTAAAGTATTCTGCCACTAACTTAAAAATCACCTCCAAAATACTTTTCATTCCCCAGGGAGCACACAGCACCTCCAAAGTCTGCCTTGCTGTCATTCTCCCGATCTGCCTTGTGCTGCTGCTGAACAGAGCTCATACCTAGCAGCAGTTCTTTGAGAGTGCTACATGACAACTATTGTTCCTTCTAAGCCTGGCGCCTGTTGTTCTGTTTGTCTTGAACTTAGTCTTCCAGCGACCCATGCAGATTTGTCTTTAAGAAGCAGATGGACTATAAGGTTGTATCAGTTCAACTGCAGGAAATTTAAAAACAGAATACATCTGCATCCGAAGAGGAATGAAGCTCTTAATTATTCAGAATCCATCAGCTGCTTGGGATAGTATAGTTTTGTGATTCATTAAAAGCTTCATTTTAGTTTGGATTTTTTTGGTCCAACTTTATACAGTCATATTAACTTTCCCTATACACCTTTCAACCCCATGGTCCGCAAGCAGCTCTGCCCTGTGGATGTGGTTGTAGGGAAAGCCACAATCCTTTCATAAGCTAGGTGCTACTGAAAGGCACCTTGGGCACTACTGTAAATATGCAGATAGTCTCAGCTCTTCAGTAGCTCCTCCAGTGCAGAGGGAAGTTAGACCTGAGCCCTCATTGCCTTCCCAGTGAGGAAGCAGACCTGCTGCTTCATACAGTAAAAAGAAATATTCCCTGTACAAGACCTCCCTTTAATTTTTTACTAGGGTATCATGGGAAGGTCAGATGAAATCTGTCCCTAGAGCATTTAATCTGACTCATTCTTTTTTGTACAGCTTCTTTCATGTAAACAGTAGAGTAAAGCACTTCGCAGAACAAAGGAGTATTTGAGAAGCCTGCTGAAGATGTTGGGTTCATTAGATTCACATAAGGCGAAACTCTGTCCTCCAGGACACACCTTTCATTAGGAGTTAGATCATGCATCTGGGGAATGGAAATTATCCTTTAATGCAGTTGTATCAAAGAGATTCCACTTGACATTTTTCTAATTTCTCTCCACAATTAGAAATGCTAGCAAAAGCCTTGGAACAATAGTTACTTTTTCCTTTGATTTATTCCATGTCTCAGGCTTGTTGCTTAAGTTTTTAAAGTTCTATATGACCAGAGGAGAGCCCTGTTTCTGTTGGGAACTTGCAGGTGGCTGATTTTCCTCTCCTGCCTTTGCTCTCCCATAGAAACCAGCTCTTCAGTTTCAAAATATTTCTCAGCCTCTACAGAATGAAAAAGAAGATGTTGTTCTGGGAAGGGCTTCACATGGTGGCATTTGTGGCCCAAGGTCTGTCTCCGTGAGTCAGCTAGTCTTTCCTTGCAAAGCCATGGACGGAGAGTGGAAAGGATTTGTGTTATGCAATTGGCATGGGAGGTTAGGCAAGTGATACGAAAGGCTAGGGAGGCAGATGGTATCAGCAGGACAAAAAGACATGGGGCAAATTTTCAGATAAAAAGTCAGTAAATGTGCTAACAGCACTAGGCAGCAACACACCATCTAACATCCCTCAAATATCAGTTCTGCTTGATGGGGGATGGAGAAGAATGGACTGCAGAAAGTGTCTAGACTTACATGCTCTTCATGAACAACATCTTCTACTGCCCTCATTGAAGACAGAACACTGGATGAGATGGATCATTAGTTTAACTTAGTGGGACATAATGTTTGAAATTATTATTTTTTTAGTGGAATTTTCATAGCACTTGGATTGTAATAGCAATCAGGAATCAAATTAAATAAGCAGAACTCATGTTTGTCCTTGTTTTTACTGCCATAGAACGTGTTTCTATCTTTGTAGGTGTTTAGGTGTTCTTTACTGTCCACTTGCAGCACATTGTATAACTCTTGATGTCTAAGTCTGTATTTCTGAGGGGGTGCATCCAAAAGCCACTGCCTGAAGAGAAAGAGGCAGGGAGAGAGAGAGCTGGAAACTGATAACATACCAAATGTAGGCTTGTTCTTTTAAAATCCAAAATTTCTGTTCAAATTTTTTTAAAATCTGGGTTTTATTCCAGGTAGAAGGGTGATCAAGTCTGACACAGTGAGTTTTTTTAGACTCATATTCTGTTATCAATCTGATTTACCTCACTTAATCCCTTTGGAAATTGTATCTGACCTAATTTTTTCAGCAGTAACTCTTACAGCAAGAACAAATAATAGGGGTGACCCTGTGCATTCCTGCCATATCTCGTTCTCTGTAATGTGGATTATTCTAGTTTCAGTCCACGTTAGTCTGCAAAGAGGCAAAGTCAAAGATCAGTTCAAAACAGCCGTTACATTCCTGCAAATTCACATTTGGCAGTACTATTAGTGGGTAAATATTGCCAACGTGTAGTGATTGCTTTTTCTGCTTCAGCCAACAGACCCAAAGTTATCTGCCAAATACCTTTTGTTTTGTAAATGGCCCCTTGTATTGCCTGATGTTGCCTGAGCTGCATCAATGCACCGTGAACCTCACCTGCTCTGAGAGTGTTATTGGCTCTATAGGGGATTCTGCTATTTTCAACGACAGATTTTGTGATTCCCCTTTAATCCAAATTTAGCAGAGGAAGAACAGACTGCTAATAGCGAGACTTCCAGTTATGGCCATTTGACACGTTTTAGGGAGCTGTCTATCTCCTAACTTGCTGTGGCACTGCAAGGGCAAACCTTATAAATTGCTTTTATCCCTCTGGGGCCATTATTACTTCTGTGTGTGAGCATGTGTGAGTATTATACTTGTGTGTGAGCATTTGTGTAACTTGATAAGATGCCTTATGGTCTATTCTGTTAATACGCCTTCTGTGCTGCTCCTGCTGCAGCCAGCAGCCGAGCTGCCTTCACCGCTTGTGGTGGGTGATGGAGAATGCTCAGAATTCAACAAGTGTCCGCTGGCTCAGCTGCTTTTTTTATCCCCTACAAAGGCAGGCCTGCAGTGCAGAGGGAAGAGTGCTCTGCTCCAAGCAGCAGTATTCTGGGTTGCTGGTGGTCTTGAGGGAAACTGTTTCAGATTCAACAGATGGAAAAAAAAATGTTTCCCTAGAGAAGTTCTTTCCCTTTGTCAGAAACAGACTTGTTTTTTGAAAGAACTATGGAGCTGTTGCATCATCTAGATATGGAAGTTGGGAAAAGGAAGTATTTTACCAAGTTCTATTGTTCTTACAAAGATTGTAAAATAATTACTCTTTCTAATGTTTTGGGATCTAATGGGTCCAATATCAATGTCCTAGGTATTACAGAAACGTGGCAGAGACATACCCTACTTTAAGAAAGACACAGGCTATTTCAAGAAAATACGGAAATTCACTATTGCTGCTTTTGACATGACATGACATGGGTGATTACTGTGAAGACCTGTATGAATAAACAAAATCAACAATGCAAGACAAATGCCTCCCTTTAACAGCAATCGCTGCATGAAGTAGTTAGTTTAAGAAACCTTAGCCAGACTGGAAGGTATACAGTGACTTATAAATGTCTTCACTACTGGTTCCTTTTGGTTATGGTCATTAATCAACTCAAACTTTCATTAAGCTTACTGTTAAGAAAAAAATCGTGCCTTTTGTATTGCTTAGCTGCAGGGTGATGGGGAAACTTCTGCTCCTTCCTCCTCTCACCTAACTCTTCCTCAGTGTATCTCTGTAGTGGCAGGCAAGGAAATGCACTTAGTAGCTCCTGGCTTAGCAAATATTACCTATATTATCCATTGGTACTGAGAATAGCCCATCTGGGAGAGCAACTGGAAGAGGCTTGAACACTGTTCCTTCACCTCACTTCATAGTTTTTTTGTTCCTTATTCCCCAAAATGAGTTTGAACTTGGAGTGATTTAACTCCACAATGAGATTTCTGTTAATAGAATCAGTCCCTCAAATAGAAGAAGTATCACCTTTAGTGCTAGAAGCCTCTGTTTTTAAATTTTTTTTTAAAGTTTTTAATTAAGGGAAACTGAGGCAGGAAGGAACAGTAGCACGAGCGACAGAACTTCAAGGCTTCAGCAGAGTGGTTTTCCTCCCTTAGTATGCAGTGGGACGTGGAAGTCCTCATGTGGGGTCCTTGTGATAGGATGGATGGTGCAAACTGCTGATTAACTGTTTTGAACAAGCTTACAATTCTGCAGTTGGAGTGTTAAAGGATGGAATTATTATCTGCTTTTGGATCTTGATTATGCAATCTTTGTCTCTAGTCTTCTGTGAAGCGAGAAAATTGAAGGAGAAATGAAATTTATTATCAGGACAAGCTGCATTATGAATGTGGTAAATGCTGATGTCTTATTGCAAATGAGGTATTTGCTAAATAGAAATGCTTTTAAAGCAGGATAATCCTTCACTGTCCCTCCAGGACAAACAACTGGAGAGCAGTGATTGCAGAAATCATTTAGGTCATGAAAATCAAGCTCCAGCAGCAGCGTTTCATGCAGTCAGAAGGGAAGACTAGACTGTCCTATTAAGAAGCCTTGTAATGATAAAAGATGATTAAAATGACTTAGAAGAAATTACTAAGTGGGGGTCAAGAAGGGGTAAGAAGGGCAAGCTGATCATGGAAATGTGGTTTTAAATAGACTAATTCCAAGGGTGTATGTTTATGATAGTCACACATAAATAGTTGAACAATAATCACACCAAAATTATCTGAAAATTATAGTCTTTTTAGGGTCTGGGGGTAGTTTGATACCTTTTTATATAGAGAATTGATTTACATCAAGTGACATAGGGGTCAAAAATTCTCACGTAATGTTTTCACAACAGATGACAACTGGCTTTCTTCTAGACTTAAATTTAAATGTCACTTGGAGAAATATCAAGTTACCCGATATTGTACAGTGTAAGCAGAATGCAACAAAAGGTACTGCAGCTAATGCTGCTGCAGAAAGCTTGAAGGGGAGCCAGCTCTGTCATTTGCAGATCCTGGAGATGAATTTCCTTTCCAGTAGCGCTGGCCTGCCAGTCCAGCTGAATGAAGACAGTGTGATTGCATGCTTAAATGGAGCTAAACAGTTTGGGATATATTTTATGTGTGGCAATACCTGGAGAAAATGTCTCAAATGCACTGTGTGGTTACAGCTGGCTGTACATAGGCCCTCGCAGCTTGGGGAGCATTGACTCCTTGAGCTTATTTTACAGCAGAACTGAGAAGTTCCTCTTTATAAGCTAATGGTTACAAATCAGATTGAACAGCAAAGCTGTCCCTTCACAAACACCAAGAATCATGTCCGTTCAGGCTGAACATTAGGAAAAAAATTTTCACAGAAAGGGTCATTGGGCACTGGCAGAGGCTGCCCAGGGAGGGGGTTGAGTCGCCTTCCCTGGAGGTGTTTAAGGCACGGGTGGACGAGGTGCTGAGGGACATGGTTTAGTGTTTGATAGGAATGGTTGGACTCCATGATCCAGTGGGTCTCTTCCAACCTGGTGCTTCTATGATTCTTCTCCCCGCTTCTTCCCAGCCAATCCTTGCTTCAGTTCTCAGAATTGCTTCTGTTTCCATCTTTTGGAGGTTTTGGTTCTGAGGGCCAAAGGACGGTTCTGTTCAGTGGTACCAGCCCAAAATCACGTGCTGACCCAGCTGCTGAAGCTTTGGATTTGCCTGCTCCAAATTAGGTTTTGAGGAATGCAGATTTTTTACGAGCTACCAAAGCAGGAGGCCATCTGGCTCAAGGGCTACCATAGCTCTTTCCCAGCCTCTCTCACTAAAGGCATGTGGATGACAAGGGTGAAGAAAGGTAGCATAGCTAGTGCAAAGGAGAAGGGCCAACCAAGGCTGTCTTTGGCCTGGGAGTGGAGTTGTAGCGTGGAAACGGAGAGGCCAATTAGATCTCTACATGACAGTAAGATGAAGAGCGCAGGAGCTAATTACGTACAAGGTGTTACTGTGACAACCCATGAGGCAGCAGTGCATTGAAAACAAAGTACAAATATGTAAAACTGAAACCAGAGGAGAAAAAAAAGAGAAGATAAAAAAATAAAAGGAAGGGGAGAAGAAGTACAACAGAAGCAAGAGTAAATGAAAAGGTCATAATATGATTTGAAAGGATGGGGGAAAAAAAGACTAGGTAGTGAGAGGGCACCAAGAGTGATGATCAAAAACACTGTTTGGTAGCCTGAAAATTTGTTGGCAAGCAAGATACCAGGATGTGGTACTTTCACACCAAAAACCCAGACATGTTTTCTGTGGTTTTTTTTAATCTGACTGTAACTATCTCAAAGTTAGATGTTCAGCCCAAGGAGGTCTAGGTTCTGTCTGTAGATAGCAGAGAGAGTCAAGTAACAGGGAGTGTTTGGTCGTTCTGCAGTCAGTGTGTACGCAGTGGTTCCAAAGATGTTTCCTTTGCTGTCAGTGATGGCTTTAATTAAATTGCAGCTCTTCTTGTCTTCTTGCCTTCTTGCCCCTTTGCACTGTTGGGTGACTAGTGCTGGTAAAGCTGTTGTTGTGGAAGCACGGTGAATTATGTTGTGAAAACCAGGAGAACTCCTGTTAGTTCACATTGGTCATTTGATCTGGTGGTCACAGAGGAGCCATGCAGTTTTGCTGACCTGCTGACGGAGTTTTGTGGAAGCAGAAATGAGAGGCTAAAAGAAACAGTGAGGCCTGGTTCAGCTGTCACTACCAGCAGAAAAGTAAGGTCCCTCATATTTTTGCTGCTACGCTCCTTTTCCTGCTGGGCTAACCACTTTGGCACTGCAAACAGCACCAGTTGTCAGCTACCTTTCATATTTAAAAACTGTTCATATATACAAATTTGCAATAACTATTTACAAAAAGGAAATATTGATGCAGCAGCTGTCAGACAGCAGTGAAAATTAATAGAAAACAGTTCAATGAAAATAGTCTTCATTTGAAACAGCTGAAATGCATGGTTGATTTAAGCATTGGCCAGCTTGGATTAAATAATCTATGCTGGGCACAGACCTCCAGCAGTGACTGCACTGCTAACGAGAGAAACAATTGTCTTATTACAAAATCATTATCAATCAATAAAATGAGCTCAAGCCACAAAATAGGAGCAAAGTTCAGGGATCTGAGAATTTATAGTTTAGCCTCATGACTGAAAATGTCAGGAAATTAAAAGAAGCTCTAAGTAAGTCACCTCACAGTGGAACCCAAAGCACAAAACCAACCCCCAAGTGCCATGGCAACATTCATGGACTCTTCTGAAACAAAATGCCGTTTCTAAGGTGAAAGAATGAGGCCTTAATCTTTGCTCCCAGCTCTCCATGCCCACCTTTGTCCATAAATATGGCTCGCACAGTTGCTAATTATCTAGGAAAATGCAGGCAGGGAAGACAGAGGTGAACACTTAGCTTGAAGGAAAAAAAAAAAAGAGCAATATGGAACAAATCTAAATTAGGCTACAAAGACATACAATAAGAAGAAACAGTGAGCTAGCTTTATGCCTATCAGGCAGACACAGTTTCCCATGAGGGGACCATACTGTTTCTAGACCCAAACTGGGCTTGTGCAAAGCTGTCTGAGGAGTTACCGAGAGCAGGATGGATAATCAGTAATTGCTAACTGATAGCTGACTGTTGCTGAAGCTGACAGTGAGGCCAACTGGTGATTTTTCTTGACACAGTTTATATCAGAAGAAGAGTTTATTACATTACACCTCTCATTTGGCTTAAGCTCTGCTCCCTGGGTCTTGGCTCTGCTGATGTTTGGTCAGCATCTATTTTTCCCCTGCCATTTGTTCAAAGGCAAGAGGTTGCTTTATATGGCTTTGGGAGCTCCATGCTGGGATTCGGTTGGTTCCAGCTTCTCAGCTGGTCCTTGGTCTGCCCAGTTCTACCTCCTGCATTGCATGGACTTCGGCCAGAACAGCTGCAGATGGCATCTTTTAACAGTGTTTCCTTTTGTGATAGTTGGAGGATGAGTCGCTTCATCCAATTAATTTGTTCCTAGAGGGTTGAAAAAGGGCAGATTCAGAGAGGTCATGGTAGGGCAGAAAAAAAGAGGAGACAAAGTGTTGAAGAGAAGAGGTTGGAGAAGTTGACATTTTTTTATGTAAAAAATCACTGCATGATTTTTCTTAGACAAATTTTATACCCTAGCTACAGAATCATAGTATATTCATGGTCACTTGGAATACTAAGAGGCAGTTTATTGTGCTGACTCAGACTGTTTGCAGCTTCAGGAAGATATTGCTGCACGAGTTGATGATGCCATCACAATTTCAAGGTTACCTTTGTGACCATATAGGAGAGAAGATACCATAGTAATTCAGGTTCTAGACCCAAGTCCCAAGGAAAGTGAATCCTTGACATCAGAAAACAAGGAAAATAATTAAACCCCCATAAAAACTATATAAACTATTACTAAAAAGAGAGCAAATATATGGGTCACAGAGTATAGATATATATAAGACACAGCAGTAGAGTTACTTAGGATAATAGTATTTAGTTCAGTTATATGATTCTTTTTTTTTTGTAGATCTTTATAGAAATGTAGGAAGAATAAATTCATTTTGTGTATTACAGATATCAAGAGGATTGAATCACAAAGAAACCTAATGACTAAATGATGGAGAAACACTGGGTCATTGTCCATGTGGGTCTAGAGTGGACCTTCTTGTATGCCAAAAATTATCTTGATCTGTAGGTTTTGTTGGAAACTGATGTATATCAGAGCCTTCTGTGAGAAACTCTTGGTCTCTGGTACATTAGTATACCTTGCAAATGGGCTGACCTTGTAATATACGCCTACAAACTCTGTAACTAGGCAATTAAAAAGAAAAAACCTCTATGGTGGTTATCAAATTTGTCTTAGGAAACCCTTGTTCTGCTGTGCAACACCAAGAGATGGTGTTGCAACAGACTTACTTTTTCTCTTAAATTGTGTTGTTTCACAATGTATTATCCTAGTTTTACTCTGAACCACCAGTCTACATCATATCTTTCACATTAGAGAGGCAAAATGCTGATTTTTATACTATTTTATCTCTTGTTGTTAAATAAGTCTATAATCTAAATAATAAAGCATTCTGGTATAAGTACGCACATTTTCTTTCACCTCATCTAGCTTCTCTATTGTTAATGAATCAAAACTAAAGGAGGAAGCATAGTTCTGGGCTTTTTTCTGTTCCTCTGTATCTATTCCAGTTTGTAGATCCTAAGAGCTGCTTGAACTTACTGTTTTGAATATCCGTGGAAATACACAGATCAGTTGCAGTGACCACAATGCTTGTCAGAAAGGTTCTGCAGATGAACCTCCACCAGCCAAGCTAACCCCTAGTTAATAGTCATTACGCTGAGTCCCAGTGAACTTCAAAGACCTTACATGAAGCAGATATTGTCAATGCAAGGCAGTGGATGAGATTTCTCAGAAAAATCAAGAAATCCAAAGCCAGATTTCTTACAGATCTTTGTAAACAAGCCATGGCAAGACACAAAGTAGTAAGGCAACCAAAGTAACACTATATATCCCAGTATTAAGATATATTAACTTATTCAAGGAGGTGGCTATGTGTTGCTGTTGGAACAATGACTTTGAAGAAAGTAAGTTACATCTATATAATTAAATACTCTGAACTGAGGGCGATAAAGGCCATAAATACCACATTTACCTGACATAGCATATTACCAATTTTGATGATATCTATAAAGCTTCTCAAAAACCAAAAATAGTGCCAAATCTAGGGTAAAAATACCCTTCCCAAATATTGCCAGAAATGTGGCAGCTTTAATATAGATTCATCTGTTACGGCAGAGAGTTTAAATGCCTCCTTTGGGATCAGCAATTCCTAGGCAGAAGTGCCAGTGTGAAACACTCTGTGACTGAATCAGGCTTTTCATTCTGGCTGTGTCTGAAGTCATCTGTGAACAGTTCAGGAATCTATATGTCTTCCCAGAAGGAGATTAATGACTGCCTGTTTCCCAATCATCTGTTTGCAGGAGCCAGGGCATGTGGAACAACTCTTGTGCACCACATCCTGAAAAGTTTGCTATTTGCAAAACATTTTACAATTTCCCCTCTGAGAAGCCTCTAAATTTAGTAATGGTGCATAGCTCTGCCTCCCTGGGGGCCTCCAGTTCAAAAGTCCAGCTCTCTTTTGAATGTAAGTATACAGTAAACAGCACAGCAGGACAGTAGTGCCTGAAGAACAACCTACATTCGTTCCTCAGGGCAAAATCTTTACCCACTCAAATGGAGGGTGCAGAAGCCTAGGTGCGATGCCTGGGGAAGTGGTAGTTGAAAACATTTTCTCTCCTTTCATTGTGCACTTCACAGAGACATGGGTTGTTCTGGTTCTCTCTCTAGATGGCTATAGTCCATGGCTGCTTGCAGGTTCCACCTCACGTTGCCTTGCTGAGAAGCATTCAATCAGCTGAATGACAGCCCCATGGTGTAGTTGCCCACTCTTCCTCTGCAAAACCCTGACTGCTGGACCGTGGTAATCTATGAAGCCATCCTGACCCTCTCCTACCTGCACCATCACTCTTCGCCGTCCCACTGCTTCTGGGGCCATAGTGTCTTCAATGGGAAGTAGAAAGCAGATCTCGCCCTCTCTGAACAGCAAAAGCAGAATTTGTTCATCACTGCAGCAAACAACAATACACTGGGAAGACAGACTTTTATGTAAGGGACCGTTACTTGCACATATTAGAGTGAAAAGTATGAGTCTTTGACCCTTACATTTATTATTATGTTTCTTGACCAGCATCTTCAGAGAATGCATTTTCAGGTTTATAAAGGACTTTGGATTCCTTTCCAACCACTTTCTGTTCCTGATTAGTTCTGTGCTAGATCATATCATACTGAATTTCATCCATCATACTTATTTATCCTTCTGCTTTTCTCATCTCGTCTTCTAGCAGGCTGAGAGAGTTGGGGTTGTTCAGCCTGGAGAAGAGAAGGCTGCGAGGAGAACTTATAGCAACCTTCCAGTACCTGAAGGGGCTACAAGAAAACTAGGGAGGGACTGTTCACAAAGGTTTGTAGGTGGTAGGACTAGAGGCAATGGGTATAAACTGGAGAGGGGCAGATTTAGACTAGACATAAGGAGGAATTTCTTCACCATGAGGGTGGTGAGGCCCTGGCACAGGTTGCCCAGGGAAGCTGTGGCTGCCCCATCCCTGGAGGTGTTCAAGGCCAGGTTGGATGGGGCCTTGGGCAGCCTGGGCTGGTGGGAGGTGTCCCTGCCCATGGCAGGGGGGTAGGCACTAGATGATTTTTGAGGTCCCTTCCAACCCAAACTATTCTATGGTTCTATGGTTCTTTTTGGTGAAGCACTTCCCTTCCCTCCTCCTGGTTTCTGTACAAGTCCTATGGACAAATGCTCCCTGGTCTTCCCTTCTCCCCATCTATGTTTGCCCCAGTGTAATTTCATCTACCTACACAAAATCAGGTAGCATATCCTTGTGAGTATCTTGGACTTACACCTCTCTACTCGAACTTTCTGTCCAAATCTCAGCACCTTGCTCTGTGACAATTCCCATCTGACCTCAGGTCAAACTAGCTATGCCAGCAGGATGCAGTGGCTATTTCTGACCAGGCTATCTGAAGTCATCTCACTACTTTAATGTTCCTCCACTTTCTGTATGTAGTAATATAATACAGAGTCCTAAATCCTTCAGTAAACCATTTTTTTTCCCTTCTCAGTAGCACTGGCAACAACAATAAAACAATTTCCCTAGGAACAAATTCTTAAGTCATGAACTTTAGATTTGAACAAGGAGCATTTATATTGTGTGGAAAAGAGAAGGCCTTTGTTTGAACACAACAATCAGGCGTGAAGAAAATAGAGAAGTACGCTCAGCCAAAATTTTCAGCTTAATTTTCTGTCAATAAGCTAGTGGTAACAAAACAGAATTTTTCTTGCTGAGCTTAATGCTTGTGCTGTATTATTTTAGATATGCTCCATTAGCTTATGGCATAAAGGATTTGTTTTTTCTCAGTATATAATAGAAGTCATGCTTCTGTTGTGAATTCCTTTGAATGTCATGAGGAACTGCACAGGGAACTGTCTCCTTTGGTAAGAAGGAATGGTGGAAAACAGAAGATGCTGCTTATGAAGCTCCATAGGAGTGAGTCTGTCTAGCCACACTGTAGCATAAATTCAGTTCAATTCTTATAAAAAAGCAGTTCCACTATGCAGCCAGGTTTAGATCACTTCTTGAGAACTTTTCTAATGGATTCAACTCCACATGATGATAAGCTTGTACCTGAAACCTGACTCAAATTCTTTCGCTGTGTAAAAAACATACACTACCATTGTGCTCAATTGTGGGGTTTTTTTTGTTTGTTTAAAGGTAGAGGCACATTCGGCTGATCCTTCTGAAGGAGGATCATATCTCCTCTCTTCTTGTCAAGGTTGAACATCAACACCAGTTTGTTAATTCTTGAAATATTTCCTGGAATATCTCCTTCAACAATCAAAACCGAGAACCTTAAGCAACAACATGGAGGTCAGAATACTAAAGATGTGACCCCACCACCACCACAAAATGCTATAGATGAGTAAAACTAGCACGGGTTCCAGAATGACTAGACAACTTAATGAAAGATGAATCCATTGGGGACTGTTAAATGCAAAATTACCATGTCTAGTTCAGGAATCCTCTGAACCACAAATTGCTGTGTGCTTGACAGATATTCTGGGACCAACATCACGCACTTGCTGTGTTGCTAAATTCTTTTCTAGGCATTTACTGCTGCTCAGTGTTAGAAACAAGACATTGGGATGTGCTGATGCTCCTGACTTGGTGTCCCTGTCTCTGTGTTTTGGAAGATTTCTGTTGGTTATTTCACATTCCTTCATAGGAAAAGAGGAATCAAATGATTACTTGCAGAGTAACATGAATAGAGATCTCCAAGAGGAAAATTGAAACTAAGTTCCAAATAGTGTAATTTCTCTATGTATTTTCCCACTCTCCTTACATAACATATTTTTGATGAGAGAGGCTAAGTCACTTTTGGATGCATTGTGTGTAACCTGATGAATCTTAGAAGGGTGAAAAGCTTGTTGCAAGCCCTCATCCTCTTCCAGTCCAAACAGTCTGCCTCAGAGTCAAAAGAAAACAATGTGGTCAGTCTCTCTTGCTCTCTTCACAACCCTAGTGCTGCTAAATGGGTGATTCAAAAAGGCAGATGTAAATCTAGTCAGTCGTGCCTTAGCTAATCCGTTTGGAGATATAGTACCTGTCCCCTGCTTTCCGATTTCCAAATAGCTTTGTTTTCTTGATAATTTTATGCTATCCCTGTGTGTTCATAAACCCAGACTATTTTGATCCCTGTTAACTCAGTCCCGTTATTTCTGCTCTCTGTCTGCTGAACATTCAGTCTTGCGGTTTCCATTTCACAAGTTAGGAGTTCCTCAACCTGCTATTCCCTGTGATTGGGAAAGGCAAGGATGGAGGCTCTAGTCTTGTTTTCATGAAGTAGCCTGGAGTAAGACACGAAGTTTGGAAAACAGCTGGGATAGCAGATGTGGACTTCCTACTGGCATGCAGTGAGGTAGTATCTTATCTGTTGTGTGTCTCGGATGATCAGTTTTTAAAGGAGTCTATTCTCAGTGATCTGTGATTTCAGGCTAAATTACATTCTGATTACAAAGACAGTTTGGATCTGGCCAGGCTTGGTAGTTTAGACAGTGTTGCAGGCACAGCTACCTCAAATAACCCTGTTTTTGAGGAAGCTCTATCAGTTTTGTACATTTTGTACACTGAACTATTTAATCCCACCAGACTGAAGGTTCCTCTGCACAGAGGCAGCTTGGATGCCCCAAACCCCCGCAGCTTAAGGTGATTTTGCTTGAAGCCAGCCTCAGTTTAGCATGTCTGGCACTAAGCTCGAGGCGTTAAGTCCAGCTGGACCTGAGCTGATTCCTGCAGAGTCCTGAATACAACTGCACTGTGCTCATTAGCCAGCTCTGAGCATCCCTGCAACATGGAACACAGACAAAAGGCCACACTTGTGTGGTCCTGAAGGAATCAGCATCCTCCAGAAGGGCATATTAGTGCTAATGTGGCACCAGCCATTCTGGCTTACTTCACAACAAACCATTCAAATGCCTTGGCACCGAGTTGCTCAGTACCATATTGCCTGCAATTTTCCATTAGCTAGGTTATTTCAGGCCTCTATTCTTCTCCCTCTACCATAGCTCTGGATAATGGCAAGTTTGCCGCAGCATAAAAGCAATAATTTTGCCATAACTGTATGTATTATCAGACTCTGTAACTTTTATGGTTATTTAATGCAGTCTTTCAGCTTTTGTTCACCCTTTTTTGGCTAGGCAGCCTGCATTTCAGGATCCTAGCCACGGAGCAGAATGAAATTACCAGTTAACCCATCCCTGTAATAAGCTGCACTTAGGAGTCTTGTCTGTGGGATATGAGGAAGGGATGGGCCAGAGAGCTGGAAATAGGACTTCACTGCACGCAAACAACCACAATAACAAGTACAATGTCACTGCTTATGCAGTTAAAAGTGGTAGCATGCGCACAAAAGAAAAAAACAAAAGTCACTGGGTTTGATAAAGCTGGTTTCCACCAAAACATGCGGTGAATTGTCTGTGTTTTTTTTCCAAAAAGGAATGCCAAGGCCAAACATGAGAGTGTTTTCTGAGAGAAGGTGTACCTGTAAAGCATTACATTAAAAATTAAATCAGTGAAATAAGTAAAGAAGACTTTGAATAGTTGTCTTCCTTTGTCTGCTCTCAGGTTTGAAAAGTTTCCAGCACTGTGTTCTTCCTTTTAGATGGTGCAGTATGTTGGCAGCATTTCCTGAAGGCTTTTCATGACCTCCTACCATAATTGCTTTGAAACCTACAGCAATCTCTGTAGAGGCTTCTTAAAAGAATGTTATAAAAGTTAGTAATGCAACTATTTTTCCATAAACTTAAAAATGGAAGGTTCACATTTTTTGTTTCTGATTTTTTTTTAATTCTTGCTTAAGAAAATAACAGGTGCACTAAATTGCACAACTATATCAATATTTCAAAAGCCTCCAAATCTTACACATGCAAAGAAGGAAGCTTAACAATCTTTGCTAATCTCTAATGCAAGATGTATCCATAATTTATGAAGGCAGCAGACAAAGGGGAACTGCTCTTGAATAGAATCCTAAATACTACACGGGAGGAGCCCTGGGCAGATACACAGCACAAGATTCCTTGTTATTAAAGCTACTGACCACTGTCTCAGGAGGTTAACTCTGAAAGTTAGTCTTCATCAAAGTTTATACTAATTGAGTGTGAACTGGATTGAGTTGTGTAAAAGAAGGAAAGAATGAAGATATAATCCTGCTATCCAAGCATCATTTCGTACCAACACTGATTGAGTTACAGCAGGTCAGCACTTTCTCCCTCTCATCTCAGATTTTCTGCGTCTCTTCTTTGTGTGTGTGAGGAAGCTGAATGTCCTTTAACAGCGGGACACAGTGGTGGAGGCCCTTACATGGCAGTTAGAGAAATTCCATGTCTGGATCCAGCAGCAGCTATAACTTTCTTTCCCTCTGGATGAGCATTCATTTATACTAGTGTTTGTGGTACTAGACTTAATGCTTATTAATGCTTGCGAATGACACGATGAGGCCAAAATGCAGTTTCCTGAAAACTGAGCTTAACAGACCCTGAAATACTATTTGTTTCTACTGTGGCTGATGAAGATTTTCCATATTGATATTCCATACTGAGTTGGAAAGGCAGAGTCTGACAAGAGCTGGATCTTTTTCTCATCCAAACAGAATCCATTTTTGGATATCCTACTTCAGAAAAGTAGGGGACTAATGGCAGAGTTTCATGAGAAAAGCAAGAAGAGTGATCGGAGTCAAGAAATAATCATGAGGGAACAGGCAGTGAGGAAAGGCAGGAGGAACCGAGGTTATTTTCTGTGGAGAAATGAGAGGAGTGACATGATGTCAGCCTTCAAATGTGTTTTTTTCAGATACATTGAGGCCTGACAGGGAGAGGACAGGAAATTGTCTGACCTACGTGTTCATGTCAGATAAGACCAGGAAAAATATGCTAAGAGGGATAATGTACATTTAACACACAGTTTGGGTATTATTGAATATTTTTAATGGCAAAGATAGTGAAGGACTAGAGTATAAGTCCTAGGACACAGATCTCTGAGTTCTAGAGATCTTTAGGAGGAAGCTAGAGAAGCATCTGTGAGAAGTGCCATAGATATGGTCAATACTACTGTAGATAATAAGATGGACTAGAGAACCTCCAGAGGTCTCTTCCTGCCTGCCGTTTGTGAGACTATCATTATTTATAAACATTTCCAGTGCATTTTAGATGGAAATATATTAAAAAAAAATCTGAGACATAACTGAAACTACTCTTCTTAGCTCTTTTTAGTGCTGAATTTTCTTCCGTAATCAATACAACAGGCACAAAACCTCTACAAAGCCCTGAAGGAGCTGAATGAGGGCCCAGCATGAGGACAGCAAGAGGTACCATGCCACACCACTGAAAGTGGTGGGAAACATTCCAAAACATTGTGAGAAGGAAGAGACTGATGACAGCTGAAGCAAGAGCTGCTTCATGGATCTGAAAGCTCCTTTCTCTCTTGCAATACTATGTTCTGTAAAGATAATTAAAAAAAAACCAAACAAGAAGAAAAGCACAAACATAATGGAAAATGCTTTCATCTCCCTAAGGTTTCAATATGTTCAAACTATTTAAGAACCTGGGAATAGTATTCCCCAGGGAAACTGTTTCTACCATTTCCCCGTTGTCTCATTTACTAAAAAATCCAGTGCTTTGAACTTAAAAAGAATCACACAGAAATGATGGTTTAAAGAACACGACAAGGAGAATGGTGTCCAATTTTTTTTTTTCCTTTAGAAGTAAGTTCAGGTTTTCTTGTTGTGAATTTAGGCATACTAAATTCTCCATTCTTTGTTTTGATCACATGCAGAAAATGCTGGCTTTATAGCTTACATCAACACAAAATATAAGCCTAAGCCTGTTACTTTGCTTTACAAAGAGTTTAACTTCAGTAGAGTGCGGTCATAAAGATGAACTACAAAGTACAGAGAAATTATATTTTTGTACTCTGTAGTGAGATAAAGGGGAACGGTGAGATTAGGAAGAAATTCTTTGAGATTAGGAAGAAATTCTTCACGGAGAGGGTGGTTAGGCATTGGAACGGTCTGCCAAGGGAGGTGGTTGAGTCACTGTCCCTGGAGGTGTTTAAGGTTAGGGTAGATGAGGTGCTTAGGAGCATGATTTAGGGATTAGTGGGAATGGTTGGACTCGACGATCCAGTGGGTCTCTTCCAACCTGGTCATTCTGTGATTCTGTGATTCTGTGATTCTGTGGTGGGATGTAGACTGTATTCTGGGGGACACCTAAGAAGCCATGGGTTAGTTTTGTAAGCCTTCGTTTCTTCCTTCCTCCATCCTCTACTTTTTTCTCCTCCTTCTCCCCTATGCTTTCTCCTCATTCAGTAACCCCCATGAAGAGTATTAACACTGACTGTGCAAGCGCTGCATACCTGGGCTGGGGTTTTTACCGTAACAGAACAGTTCACCTTCAAACAATTCCTAAAAGTGAGTTTCAAATGGCCTTGGGCATCTTGGTCTGAAATTTAGAATACCTTTTTTTAAAAAAAAGTGGATATATTAGCTTCATTGCTAAACTCAATTATGTTTTCGAATACACTGGACTTGCCTTCAAGGCTACTTTTGTTGCTGTTTGTAATTTGCATATCTTTGTCGTTACCTTTAGATTAGAAGACCAAAAATGCCATGAAGTCTTACAAACATAAAGCAACTGAAGATGTTGTTTGGTACGTTCCTTTTTTTCCCTTTTTTTTTTTTTAACTTAGGTTGACAGTGCTACATCAACTTTCTTTCTTATTATTGTGTGAAAAATTCAAATTAAAAAAATCAGACAGTTGTAAATTGCTGGTATATGTAGCAGTAAATTAAAGAGCAGGCATCAACAGAAATAAAAGCCTGAAATGAATTGAGGTTCTGAAGATGCACTGGGAAGCTGAAGAAAGACATCAAAGCCAGCATAAAAAAATTAACAACTTAGCAAGGAAAACTGGCTTTTAAGAAAAAGACATTGGTTTCAGCAAAATGGTGCATGGCCCACAGAGGATAAAAATTATGAAGAAGAACAGCAGGAACTGCAATAAAACTGGTTGGAAATGAATTCACCACAGAAAGTAGTTGGTATAGTCTTCGCTAACAAAACTGATAGGAATTGAGCAATAATACATGCTCTGGAATTGTCTGAAGATGAGATAGTTTGCTGCTTAATGTTATTCTAATGTTGCTTACATGTCAGGGAACAACCAGCCTTTTAAGCTAGTCAGCTCACAAGATTCATGAACCAGCTTTTAGAGTTAAATCACAAGGAATCCCCTGGTAGTTTTTAATACTTAGTTACATGACAGCCTAGAGGGTCGGAAAAAAAATGAGTGTAAAGCATTAGTAAAATTATGTCAGGGATTATCTTGTAACCCTTACTCATGCTTCTAGTCCCATTACTGTTATGGGATGCAAGTATCAAGTGTGTGTTTGAGAATCTCATGCATCATAAGCTAAGGCAAAATCTCATTCCAAGCTTGTAGTCAGAATTCTGGTGTATTCTCTTCCATGTCGATTTGGACTCCTGTTCAATTCTGAGAACTGTTATTGTCACTGTGATGGTGCTGAATTAGGAGAGGGTGAACTCCAAAATACATTTATCATTGCCAGCAGCACCTATTGGACAAGTTTGTGAGCCCGATTCTGATCCCAGTTTAGTCTAGTTTTATTCCAGTGAACTTCAGCAGAGTGACTCCGGGTTTGCTGCCATATAAGGGAGATCAAACCCAATATGACTCAGCCTGTCACTTGCCAGTCTATTATAAGTAAGACTATAAAAAGAACTTCCACAAAGGAAGCTTATTTTGCTAATATGCAAAAAAGAGTAGGAAAAGTGCATCTTTATAGACACTTGTTCCACTTTTTTTTTGGCTTTTGAATTGGGTATGTCTACACAGACTATAAATATTTGCTCAAGGCAGATCTGACATATCTATGAGCTACCTGTGTTAATTTTAATATACTTCATGCTGGTAACAGCAGCAGTAAAGATATGACAGTGCAAGCTGGCAATTGGAGTACAAGAAACCTGGGCACTTAGAGTAGTTGCTTGCCCATGTCACCACTTTTTGTTACACTTGCTAACTAGCGTAATACTGCCTGTTGCAAAACCCTTTTGTCTGAAGAGGAATGTGGCACATAGAAACACACCTGAAGAGTTTGTTCTTGTATGAAGGATATAGTTGTCTGGTTCTTGGAGTCAATGAAAGCCAATCATTTCTGAACGGGCCCCTAATCAGGAGGAAAAATGACTTTGTGCTTGAGGAAAGCACTCCCAGCACACAATTATCCTCACATTATGCCTCAGAGAAACACTACTTTGTTACCCAAAATTTGATAGCAAAGACATGTTTTTTGTAGTATTTTATTCTTAGAAAAGCTTATTATTTTCATTGGAAAGACTTCCACAGTGGCTGCAGCTATGGAGCTATACCCATCAAATACCTCAGGCATGCAACTTTATCCATTTGGGACAGATTTGCTCACGTGACTGTTGATATTGCCTGCATTTCACAGCAGTGTGCCCTGTAACCAGAGTGTGCTCTACAAGGCCGTGCTATTTGCCTCACACACTGCTTTTAACATAAAACCACTTTGACTGTTAGAGGATGCCCAGCTATCCACTTAAGAAGTCATTCTGAAAGTAATAAGTTATCCTGCAGAATATTAATCAAGTTACATGTATGTATATTTTCCTCGTCTGAGAAGATTATAGTAACCATTGCCTTAAGGAGTCACTAATGCCACTGTTCCCTTCGCTCAAATTCCTCATTGAAACATACAACTTTCAGGAGGCCAGTATGAAGCCAGTAGACAAGTAAAAGAGATTTGGGGAATACATAGAGGACCAGCCATCTACATGAATCATAACCTTATATTTCTTTGCTCTTCCTCTGTTACTTCCCTTTTTTGAGCTAAGGGACTATGAGCAAAACCTTGGCTTCAAGGAATAATGGATTAAAAACCTCAGAAAGATGTGAGCAGTTTCAACTGATCTTTTTGGTCAGCCATAAGAAAATTGGCAAATGCACCATGAAAAAAATTTGGACAAGAACACCATGCACTTCTAGCCCCAGGCTGCCTAAACTCTGAGCCATGGGTCAAATGAAGAGTACGATTTTATAGTGTTGCCTTTAGAGGCCTTATTTCTGCTGTGCTGCTGCAGCTTTTTAGTGATGTGGCAAGATTTTCTCCTCATTCAGCATTTGCTGTCTCTGGTCTGGTTTTGCTTAAGTTCTTCTTTTGGGTGTTTCACCGTAGGGATCCAGAGTCAGATTCCTGGGGTGAAAGTGTAAAAGCTTACTCCATTCTTGACTCCTTCTCCAGGACTTACAGGCTCTCCCCTAGACAAAACATAGGACAGAATTTCCTGAGTTCCTCATCCTGGTACTATAGGGTCTTCTGTATGTGGCTCAACCATCTAGTAGGTGCTTCTGAGAGCAGCAGTGGCAATAACTGTCCTGCTGTGATGACTCTGTCAGGGAGGTGGTGGACAGGAGAAAGTGTGGAATGCAGCAAAAGTGTGAGGAGTTTGTGAGGAAAGGGGAGTGACCGTGAAAGGTGGTGATGCATCTTTACTTGAGTCAACTCACTGGGCTGATGGTGAAGTTACTGGGGACTCTGAACGCACTACACAGCATGATAGCCAAGTTCATTGTAAAACCATGTATGGAAGATAGTGATTGATAGCTGACCAACAGACTGTATAGAGGTATGCAGTAGCTTTGGATGGAGTTTTTCTTGGTTTGATACTATTAAAAGGATTTGTTAACATCTTGGATGATGAAACAGCTTGATAAAATTGTAGAAAACACCATTTGAGGACAGATTGTTAATACACTGGGGGAGAGGCCGAGAATTTATAAATTACATTGAAATACTGGAGATATGGCAGAAAAAGAAAAAAAAAAGTTAAATCTTTTGAGAAGGTAAGTGTGAAATATGCCAGTTGGACAAAATGAAATGGGCTTCAATTGCTGCAAGAAGAATGCTTTAGTTGGTCAGATATTTGAAAGCACTTCTAATGACGACAGCCTTTGACATACAACATAAAGGGGCCCTACTTGCCAATGCCTAAAGAAACAGAGAAGATGACTTGAAGAGCACCATTTAAGTAGCTGGTGGAGCCCTCTAATTTATCAGGCTTTTCCTCTTTTCTCTGTACTCCTTTTGAGGATGCAGCCAGGCAGCATTACAACCAATGTTAGTCACCCATACCCCAGAGAGCCCTGCCCCAAGCCACATCAGATCTGCTATGTCCTAGAGAAAGGCTAAAAGAGGGAGATAGAGACTCTTCTCTGTTATTCCTGGTGTGAATTGCCAGAGATTTTTATATCTAAACAAAACTGAAGAACTATTCTTCAGGATTTTGTCCCTTCTTCTGTCTATTCTTGAGTCGAGTGAATCTGGGAATTGGGACTAAGCAACAGCTGATCATGTTAAGCACAGACATTCCTGTAAGAAAAGTCTTTACACACACACACACACAGAGACTGCATGGTGCAAGAAAGGTCTGTCCCATCCTGTCTGGCTTTTGCTGTGTCCTTGGGTCAGGGTTTAGCACACAGGAGAGAAGATGAGGGGAATTACTCTGGCGCCCTGCAGATGCTGGGGATGGGAGGAATCACTTTGCAGGTGGGGGAATTGAAAACCCTGTGGAGGAAGATGTAAGGAGGCAATGGAAAAGTGGGTGGGGTGCACCCCGACAGGCTCCAGTCATTGAGCTGAAGGGCTGCCAGGAGAAGTGAGGTTCCTGGGCTTTGAGTAGACCTGGAGATGTGAGAGCCTATGGAGTGGATGTGGGGCCACAGCTGGTTGCAGCAGCCTAGCAGAGCACTGCCCCATGAGCTGTGCATTAGTCTCCTGCTATTCCTGAGCCAAGTAAAAATAGCATTTGTGTCATCTAACATCCTGGTATTTATAGACCAAGAGGCAGAGCTTAATTTCTTCATTAGCCTGGGTAAATAATTAAAATTGTCCCCAAAACTTCAAGGGAAAAAGCATTAAAAAAATAACTTCATGTGTGTGAACAAGATTAAGTAAAAAAAATATGGCACTACTTATGTGCATCACCATTTGTTGCTGTTGCTGTCTTGTCTGTCCCTTGTTAACTGAAAGGAACATTTTCCTTTCTTTTAAGTCGATATTGTTTTATGTTTATTACGTCTTGTCATCTTGTGGCACATCCAGCTAGATTTGCTAGAACTGCATGTTGATATTAATAATTGCTTGTCTGAGCTAAAAGAAAGTGCTAATGAAGTCAAGGCCCTTCTGGGGGTAGGATTTTGGATTCCATTGCCGTGCAGGCATATCTGAATTTTTAGGAAGAAAGCTAACACTATCTCCACGAAAACACTTCTCTTGAGTGATAATGCACCGTATCATCTCCCTTAGCAAATAGTAACAAGTGCTACAGAGCAGCAAGCAATTTGTGAAACATTGAGGAAGAAAAATAAAATTGCTTTCAAACTACCCAAAGGCTGTGGAGCTTGACTCAGCATGTGGCTGAACTGAAGGCAAAGCTATTTTAAATAATTGATAGTGCTGTAAATGTACATGATGTGGTACAGGAAGAGGTCAGTGCCTAACACATAATCAGCCCTTTCCCTGAAGGTTTTATGGTCTGATAGTGCAAATGCAGGAAAACCCTGGCACCTTATCAGAGGAAGGGGCCGCAGATGGTCGCATGACCTTTGGAGAGCAGGTGTCTCGAAGAGGGTGTGGACGCAAATTCAGAGGTGAGGCCAGTAGCTACAAATGAGAGAGCAAGGCTGGCAGAAAGTCAGTTGCAGTTTGGAGGAGGCAACCAGGCAATTCAGAGCTGAGCTGTTTTAAGCAGGCTGACTAGGACACGTCGATGATTCAGCGGCAATGCTGGCATGCCAGGAGAGCTTTGGGAGCCTGTGTGAAGCAGGATCGGATACTCTGAACCCAAGGTCTGGCGTGACTGGTGCAGATGGGGAATCCTGTGGCTGAGATTTCCTCAGCTCAGATGTAGGGAGGTTAAGGCAGTGGGTGGAAGTCTCGGAAGATGACACTAGTTATCTGAAGGATGTAGGTAGTATTATGCCACAGGAGCAAAAAGCTTTGTTGATATTTCCTACCATGTTACCCCCAGGTGTGGTTCAGTGCAACCTGTGTGACCTAGCCCGGAGAGGAACTAGGCATTTTTCCTCCTGATATTCTCCTGTCTCTGATGTCTTTTGTGCTGGTTCTCACAGCGTGGGACACCTACTGACTGTATCGAATTCTCAGGGAGCAGGGAGACTGGTGCCAGTGAGACAGCTGGTTGCCATTACATTATTTACTCCTTGCCCTGGAACATAAAAATAATAATTAAATTAAAGTTAGTTAAAAGATGTGAATAAAAAACAACAAGCAAAGATTTTTTTAGACCTGACACGTTCAGTTTTAATGTATTTGCATCTTAAACAGCTGTCTATGTGTAAAGAATTTTCATGCATTTGGAAGCACAGAACCAAATCCTCTGCGCAATTCTCAACAACTGCCATAAGCGTTTTCTGATACAACTAACTCGTAGTATGCTAGGTAACTTATCAATATTTTAAGTAGAGGTGCTTTTGGCAAAAACATCATCTCCTTTTCCCCATTTAGCAGAGATTTTTTGAGGATAGCTCTTAACACCAATTTTTAAACAGAATTCCCCATTGCTCTCCATAGCATCCCATTTCTGAAAAGCGGCGTGATGCCACCATATGTTAGCTTCTTAAAAATGTTGTATTTAACCGAGCAACAAGAAGTCAATTTTGTGATACAGAACAAATGTAAAGACATATGGTGAGTAGACCTGCCTGGGGAAGACCAAACTTTCTGGTTGTCGGGATAAAAATATCTCAGTATTTTCACTGCTTACTCCAGCCTCTACTTCCAAGAGAGCCTGCAAAATCAAGAAGACATATGGGGCAGAATTTATCTCACCTAACTTGAGTCATCTACAATTCAAACATCTACATCTGAGCTTGGCACCTTGGGCTATCCTTACCATCAACACATAGAAAGGCACTTTAAATAAGCTTAATTTATTAGGCTTATTTTAGATGTCTAGTCTGGGATAAACCTAACTGCTTTCTTAGGGGGGTCTGCTTCTCCCACTGGGATTGGCTATGCAGAAAACTTAGATGTCTAATTCAGATGAAAACATCCATGATGTAGACACAGACTTTTGTTCAGGAGAAGCCCAGACACAGGGACCTAAAGCCCAAAAGTGCAGGTGTATGATATGAATTCTACAGAGATTTTGGAGGTTTCATTGTTGTGAAAAAGAATGCCTCAATAACAAAAAATAATTTCTGATAACTGATTTTAATCAAAGTATTTGTTTATTTTTTTGTTTAATCACAAGTTTCTCTATCTTTTTAAAAAATAAACAAGAAAAGGGTAAAGTTGGTGCAGTTTTGCAGTGTTTGATAGAATTTGATCTTCTGATGGAATATAGTTCCCCTCAGGTTTCTTGAACACTTTGTACTTTGCAGTGTTAGGCCCCACTGTTACAGAAAAGTTCACATTACTTCTTGAACTTTGCAAGATACCCTAATGACAAGATGAAATATGCGCAGCATGAGCTGACTTCGGGAAAACTTGGAAAATGTATTTACGAAGTATGTTATTTCTTTTCGACTGCAACATTTTATGACATAACTGCATTTGCTAAATTAGAAATCCTTTTTATTCCGTTAAAATGTCGCAACAATTTCCATCCTTGAGCTTCATTATTTGTAGAAGACCCAGGCATGCATATTGTTTTGTTGCTGTTGTTCTTCTCATGGTGGAGCTGCGAATCTAGCATTCTTGGTAAAGAGGAATGAAAGACGGGTCTGGAGCCAAAAATAACGAACGAGGAAGCAAGAAGGAGGTTGATAATACCTTCCCCCATCAGAGAACCATCGCAGGCATAATGGTGGCTTAAGCTGATGTCCTTTACTTTATAAAACTGCTTAGCTATACCACCTCCCCTAGGCCTCTCTTCTTTAACGTCCACCAACTTAGATGCTACTTTTTCAGACACTGAGGGAACATTAGGTACTCTACGCCTTCCTCCCTCCAAGCAGTGACGTGCTCTGCCTTTCTGAAATTCTGTTTCAGCAGATCAGGGTGGAAGAAGCCACAATATTGATTTGGGAAACTGCATTACATTAATGGCAGCTCCTATCTTTTTGGTTTAATTACAAAAAGCAGCCACAAATGCAGATCTGTTCTTGTGTCTGTGGAAAACTGAAACTTTACTGAAAGCAGAATTAAAGCCCTGATTGCATAGGTGGTCAATGGAGTATCCATTTAACACTATCTTTCTTGTACCAAGAGTAAAGGATTTTATAAAATAAATGCACAATGTTATACTTTCAAATAGGATATGTATCAACAAATATTAATAGTTCAATACAAAAATTTTAGGGAGACAGAAGAGTCTGCAACTGGGAAAACAGAGCTGATGTGCAAAAGGTGCAAAAAGAAGGCTCACACGTGCTTGATTTCTCTGCATGGAAGTTTCTCACCACCTCAGCAGGATTTTGGCATGAGGACCAGGGGTGAGGTGTCTAGATTGTGTGTGTGCATGTTCCCTGAAATGCACATTCTTGTAGCTAACTATGTAAAAAGATTATGCGGTTTGCTTTTCTACTTTCATGGGTTCGCTGTGAACATCAAGAAACTCACATTAAGAGTGGCTTGTCTAATGATTTTTGCGTTCACTTGGAGTCAGAGGCATGAAAGTTCATACTGTTCAATATCAGTAGTATCTCTTTCCCATTTAAAGCAACTTTAATATTCCCTTTGAAATTCTAGGAGAAACTTCAGAGTTTTGAAGTCAGGAAAACAATCCATAATCTATCTACATACGCTGTATACTATCATATACACTAAAAAAAAATAAGGAAATGACAAAGCAGCAATCCTTCAACATAGAGGCAGAATGATTACCTAGCAAGTTATTTTTAAATATGAAAAAACCTTTGTCTGTCCTGAAAGTTCCCAGTGGTTTAGAGGAACATTTTCTGATGTTGCCAGCTTTCTGATGACGCTATCTGTGCTTTCTTCAGATGATCCATGTGACATTCCGGACTATATGCTCATGATGAATTAAGTTGCCTGCTGACTACTTCTGGCACACGTGATTCTTCGACATAACAATTTCAGCAATAAAAATATAGCAAATCAAGAAAAATTGTTCAATGAACTCTTTAGCCCCAAATATGAATCATTTAGATTTAGCTGCTAAAAGAACCCACATAATTGTGTCCCATAGAACCACAAATACAACTCAAATGTAAATATTTATTTGAAAAATGGTGCTTCTGCTAGCAGCTAAGTCAAGGCACTCCCAAATGCAGGGCAAATTTTGATCTCAGTTTGCAGTGAGATTATTGCTGAAGTCAGTGGAACACTGAGGGGGAATAAAAGGGCCTTTATTAAGCAAACATTGTGTGTAAGGCTGCACCTCACTGAAGCTGGAGAACTTCATAATTAGGAGTTTCTACAAATGAAAACCAAGAAGTCAGGAGATCATCACCTACAAGAAAGTGAACATACTGGATAACACTTTTGGAAGAGAATATGTTTGACAGATGGAAGAAATGATGACCCTCTCACAGACCAGCAATGAAGAAACAGAGATGGAGAACAAAAAACAAAGTAAGCACAAGGCTTGAACAAGCCCTGAGAAGAGTCCAGCACAGAGATCTGTTTTTTGACCCATGGGCAGCAAATAGTGACCTTTTGTTTGATAGACCTCTAGTCATGAAACTGTATCTTTTTAAGGTTTTTGGAAGTAGAAAGGAATCTGGCACCCACTTCAAGGCTTCTTGTCATATCATCAAATAAGACATCTAATTCTGGATAATGTCTCAGCTCAAGAAGTCATAAGAATAAGTAATGAGATCATTGCTTAATGTTTCAGTGGAAATAGCCTTAGACCACGTGGGCCTGCAGTAATGCAATTCATGCTTGTAGCTCCCATCAGCCACATATCTGAATGACTTTCTTAGAAATTATATAAGCTTCTCAGCAGGTGAGCATTGTTACTTAAAAGAAGGATATGACAATGTGCATGTGTGTTGAGAGAATTATACAATTAAACAGCCCTTTTAAAGATGGAGCTGGGATGTAACCCAACCATCCTGAGTCCCAGTCCCATGCTGATACCAGCTGGACCATTTCTTTCTCATCCTTTGTAACAGATAATTCAGCTGTTTGTCAATATTGTATAGCAGTGATTTCCAAAATGTACAGGTAAAACTCTGTGCTGCATCTCCAGGAGACTTGGTATAAATGACATAAACCTGGGAGCACTCCCCAGACTGCACACCATTAGTGGCCTGTACTGGGTAGCTCCCAGGACTTTTCAAAGGTATTGCAGCTTAAACTCAAAGACCAGAACATAATCAAGAGCCAGCCATGACCTGATCCCCCTTCCTAGCATTTCCCTATGGAGGTATAGGCACAAGTGTCTGGGTTTTAATACTGTCTTCAGCAGTGCTTTCACCAAATGAATGTTTACTGCTGCCAGGTTTGTAGATCTCTTTTGTTGTGCTATCAATACAATATTTGGCATAAAGGGAGTGAAATGTGGTAAAGGATCTTGCTGTCATCTACTTTTGAATCCTGAGTTTTCACCTTTTGCATATTTGCAGGTTATACATGTGGCAAAATCAATAAATCAAAAAAACCATGAAGTGACTAAGCCATTTTTAAATACTGCCCTTTTAAATGTTCTCTCTCCCGTAGTTAAAGGAATGTTGGCCAAGTGTCAGTACCTAGTTGCAGAACAGTGAGAGGGGGCTCTTTTGGAGCCTTAGGATGTACACTTCCCAGTGAATTCATACAGTCCATTTATAGTCAGCTAATGGAATAGAGCTTATAGCAGCCGATGTCCTGACCTATAACACTGCTCCAACTTCTGAAGGTCACATAGCCGTAACTATAGAATAGGAAGCTAAAAAAAAGGGAATTGTGGTACATTAATACACATAATATGTTTTTAATGGAGGACAAATACATTGCTGGTGTATGTATCTTACCATGAACACTCACATTGCATGTGGTTGACCCGAATGGCATAATTTCAGATTCTGACCAAAATGTACTAAACTCCATGTTTCTGGCCCATCACTGTAGTTTATAACTGCTAAAAATATCTGTGCGCTGCACAGATGGTACAGATCAGTTAGTCCAAAAGAGTCAGGAAGGAACAAGTTATAATGATAATTCTGGATTTATTTTTTTGCTTGCAAGTTCCAACAGCCTTTTAGGATGACTGTAATAAACAGAAAAATGAAGATAAAAATCACGGTTGATCTTTGTGTGGCAGGTAACAATACTGTATGCAGGACAGTTTTTTTAAACATCAATCTGTGCCTGAACTTCAACATAACTTTTTTCAGGATTGCATCCTGTCTCACCCCTACAGAGCATCTCCTCAGAGAGAGCATAGACTTTGGCAATGTCAGGCAGACTTCTTTTATTTCTCAGAGAAGTCTGGAAATACGTACTGAATGCGGTGTCCCTAGTGTAGCAAGATAAGGTTGTCTCTTCCTTGCAACTCCAGTTCTCTCCTACTTACACTTCTAATACTCTGGACTATGTTTTAACCTGGACATCTGGCAACAACAGGAATACCCAGGCTAGCAGGGTCAAACCCAGCCATTTGTCTGACTTTAGGGTTGTTTCTGGTTGTTGACAGACAGTGTTTGTAAAGCTCTAAAGGAATGCCTGTGAGGGTCCCTTCCCTCTGCGCTTCGCTGCGGATGTGGGAAGAAACATGGCTTGCCCTCATCCTACCTACCATCTCATTCAGGGCTGAGAAATCAACTCCTGCCTTTGACCAGCCCACTATATCAGTGCCCATTGCTTCCTGATAGCTTTTTGAACACACGCATAGTGCTTCCATGTGCTGGTTTGTGCTGTCCCCAGCACTCAGGACAGGCTCTCTGTAAACATCTGCCTCATAACCTTTCCCCAATCCTGCCTTAAAACTCTCCTTTTGCCACGTTGCTTCCATGAGCATGCGTAAGACCTACTAGAATGACAAATATGTCTTTCATCACGTCCTTAGCCTTGTTCTCGTCTCTGATTTTCTGTCTACCTGCTGCCTTTTTTCCTAACTTTAAGCTGTAATTTTTTGGGGGTCAGGAGTGTCTTCTCATGGGCTACTTAAACAAGCCCTCATACAAAGACTGTCCTTCCTTGGCCCTCCTGCGCAATAGAAGTCAGTTGTGACAGTTTGTTAATGTATTTAATTCAGTTTTTGCTGGATTTAGATCTACCCTTAGAAACATACTTGTCATCAGGACCAAAATCTTAACAGAGGCTACTGAGGTCCAGAGAGAATAGATGAGCCATGGTTTGATCTACTTGTAATAGCCTGGAATATGCAGGAGGCATGTCTGTCTTGCACAGAATCCTGCTCAACACCTTCAGCTAAAGGTTTAGTGAGTTTACAAGCAAACCCATGCCATTCATCCCTGTGGGCAGGCCATCAACTGAGAAGCAGCAGCTAAGGATTAGACCATAAATGGCATTTAGGCACCTAGCTCCTGTTTAAGTGACCAGTATACTCCAATTCCACTGGGAAGGGAGGCTCCCAAATAAGAATTTTTTAAAAAAAACTAGTACTCCCTGTTCCCTAAGGCGTAGTACACTCAGGCAACAACTTGAGGGTTTGTATCACTTTCATTAATGGATGATGCTTAGATTTTCTAGAAGACCAATAAACTTCATAGTAACACTACAGCCCTTACGATAAAAGGATATACCTCCTCTTCTTCTGAGAGGTGCATTAGAAGATGCCTCTGGAAGAAATAAAAACATTGGCTGTGTTTGCCTTGCGAGTTCTTCAGCAACTTGGCTTTGCATTCAGAAAAGCATTTGTGATAAAAGTCTTTACTGAAACTGTGGTTCTTTGTGGGAAGGAGACAACAGCAAAACAGAACTGTGGGCAAGGGAGGGTAGGAGGTAGAAGCAAGATATGATCACTAGGGAATGGACTCTCCAAGTCTTCACTAAGCATTGCACAGGCTTTGTTGGAGGGATTGCCTTTCTGTCGACACCACAGATACTAATCTTATCGTCCACTCCACTTATCAGATCCCGCAGACTAATTCAATATAACTGTCCTTAGATCAAACACACACAGATCAGTGGCTTTGCTAAAGGGGAAAAGGTCCAGCTAGGGTAGTTTCCTCCTGGGTTATGGCAGTGGTGGTGAACAGCTTCAGATATTTTTCATAAGAAAAGTTGTGAATCTCTACCCTAGCAATCCACCTAGGATCAAGGACATAACCAGCCTGGGAAGCTACTCAATTTAAATATATCAGCCATATTTATTGATCTGCCTGATCAGGTCACCGGGAATCATTTGAGTGGTACTGGACGTGCTGCTGTGGCTCTCAGCAGCACCTGCCGTTCAGCCGTGCCAAGAACAAAACTGGGGGAGTCAGACTTCCAGGTAAAAACAAAGACATTCCAGATTACCAGACCTTTTGCGGGGCTTGTATCCTTTCTCTTTTATGTGCACAAACTCACCACTGAAACCTGACCCTGAAAATGTTACTATTTATTAGCACTTGAGGGGCTTGATACTAAGAAAATAAAACTAAGATGGTATGTGAGACTTCCTAGTCCCTGCTAAAGGTTTTCTGGATTGGGTTAAACTTCAAGACTGTATCGGCTGTTTCCTCTTCAAGATGAACACAAAAAAGCCAACAGCTCATCTGGAATGGGAGGGGCCGCTGCCTGTGCAGAAGTCACAGTGGAGCTGGAGTGAAAATGCCTAAGGGAAAACTGATGTAAGATGACAGTGCAGGCGATAATCTCAGTTGTGCCTCTGTGTGCCTACAGGGAATGCAGCAAGAAAGATCACAGGCATCCTGGAAAGAGAAGGAAGGCATGAAGACCACAGGAATAGGCCCAGATCTTTAAAACCAGCTGAATAAACAAGGTTTCCTGACAGAGCATCTCAAGGCAGTGGGTGGGTGCACTAAGAGCCTAACTAGCCCTGCTCAGCCTCACAAGGGACTTCAGCCCAGATCTTTAGACCTCCATCTGAGCCATGGTGCTGGGGTGCCAGTCTCCAGTGCCACCACAGCTGTGCTCAAGCATGAACACCCTTGATCTTGGCCTGTGTATTGGCTTTCTGGCTTGACTTTGGTCTCACCTCAGCACCACAGAGGTGCCTGATGATCTGGACCCTTGGCTGAACCCAGCTGCCCTGCTCCCTGCCTGAGGTGAAGTCTCATGTTGAGCCTCCGCAAGCCCTGGTCCCAAGGGAGGTGTCAGCTTAAGCAGCACCCTGGCAAAGTCCTGGCCAGAAGGATGGGACCACAACTCCCCTGCTCGATTGCAGCTGCACTCAAGGAAACACGGCTGGGTAGGCTCTTTGTAAACAGGGACCTCTTGCATCTGCAGTTGTCTGGCTTTCCCAGACAACTGTCATTTCTCAGACAAGGCACAGGACCCTGAATTTTGTGTAATTCAGAGTTGAGAAAGCAATAGAGAGCACATGAACTTGGTTTCACCAAGGTTCTGTACGTGTATGTTGACAGGAACTCTTTTGACAGGAGCCCTTACTCTTTGTCTCACAGTGCCCTTGCTTTGTACAGGCTCAGCCCAGACGGATTTTCTCTTTTGCAATCTGATCCTTAGCTAGTAGGTTGGCATTGAAACCTTTCCATCACACAACGCAGGACTGCTGGGCACCAGCACAGTGGAGCTTTGTTATCAATCTGCCCTTGCTGAAGAAATGGAGATCCCCAGCTCTTGTGCCTAATGTGGCTAATAGCTGGTCAGCAGCTACTGACATAATGAGGTGGCTCCTCTTGCTCAGTGTGGCCTTACTGGGCATCAAACACAGGTAGTGGCCAATACTTTACAATTTGGTTAAATTAGCAAGAGGTCCTACATAATTTTCTTCACATTTTCCTATGGAAGTTCATGTCATTTTGCCAAACCTTAGTAATTTTCTTGTATTTGTAGAAAAAGGTATGTTATTTTGACAAGTGAGCTCCTCTTTTTTCTTTTTTTTTTCCACTTGGAAGTGACCTTTAGATTTTCATGTTCATTACAAACTCCCACAGTACTGAGGGTCTTCTCAAAGGGATTTGATCGTGTTGATAATTATAGCTGCCAATTGCATTTGTTCCTTGATATCTTCCCCTAGTACTTAATGTTTAGTGAATGAACTAATGAATTAGTGACAGGGGACAGGACAAAGGGGAATGGCCTCAAGCTCTGCCAGGGGAGGTTCAGGCTGGACATCAGGAAAAAATTTTTCACGGAAAAGGTCATCGGTCACTGGCAGAGGCTGCCCAGGGAGGTGGTTGAGTCACCATCCCTGGAGGTGTTTAAAAGACAGGTGGATGAGGCATTGAGGGGCATAGTTTAGTGTTTGATAGGAATGATTGGACTCGATGATCCAGTGGGTCTTTTCCAACCTAGTGATTCTGTGAACTTTTAAAAAATTATGTTATGAGTATTTTTATAAGCTCCTTGGAGCTGGGAAAAAAAAAAAAAAGAGGCAGAATTAAGAGAAGAATGACAATGCTTGTCCTCTGTATTGCCATATAGTTCTGAGATATAAACCAGAAGATGTTAACAGCTGTTCCTAGGATACTTGGAGCCATAGAAGTTGAGAGTAGGGAGGACAGGGTGTCAGAGGGTAAAAAAAAGAGTCAGATCTATTCAGGTGATCTATAATAGAAGAGGAAAAGGGGGATGTTAGTACTTCACTGCTGGCATCTAGATCATTTTGTGCCCCTGGAAAGGGTGAGTACAAGTGCAAGGGATCCTGCTGGACTCAGAGCTGCAACTGGGCAATTCTTGGCAACTATTTAGTGTGCAATGTGCTACCTGGATGAAGGCATTTGGACAGAGGTTGGAATGGTGCATTGGCTCAGGAGGCTTTTTAAAAAATTGGTTGAAATATGTTGATACTAACTCTAGAGGAACTTTTGTCAGGGCAAATGGCCATAACTCTAAGTGGGAATTTTACTTACTGCCTTACGCTGGATTTTGAAAGGTATTTAGGTGCTGAAAGATAGAGTTAGGCTTCCACTAAGACTTTTAGAAATATTGTCTGCTTCATAAATTTTACTTGGCACATGTCTGATTTGTTTGGCACTTAAATATCTTGGAAATCTGGCACAGTGTGTGTAATAAATACACAAAAATAACAGGAGTTCAGATTAAAAACCAGCAATTTTGTCTTTTACAGTATCAGGGTTGGCATGCTGTTAAACACTTACTACAACACAGTCAGAATCTCTCACAAGGTGGATGGAATTAAAAAGTAGAAACAAAAACCAGCCATCCAAAAAAAAAGAAAGAGAATGAAGAAAAAGCAGAAAGTCTATTTTGTAAAGACCCTGCCGTGCAGATTCAGATGATTTACTTTTGGCTTCTCATTTTATTTGGTAACCTTTTCTCTAGAGAATTATCTAGAGGAATGTAGAATTGTAAATGGAGTATATAGATCTTTCAACGTATTTGCAAAATGAGAGATTTGAAAAAACAGAAATGATGTCCCTAAAACTAGGAAGGACAGTCACTTGTTCAGGAAGGTTAAATATATCCTGCAATGCTGAGCAAATCAAACTGCACGAAGAAGGGTGTCAGGAGATTGTAACGTGTCCTAATCATGAGTATAAGCCTTCAAATATTTCTTTTTTTTCTTTTTTTTTTTCCAAGGGTGAGAAATAGAATGGTTCTTGAATATGTTGATCAGTATAATTTAATTAGCTTTTATGACCAGGAGTCCTCAGAGATAACCATTAAAGTCAATTAGACTGTATTAAAATGCAGCCATTTCCCCGAAGCTTCTGAGAAATGGCCCTTATTTCTTTAGGAAAATGGTAAAAGTCCAGATATTTGATTTAATAGGAAGAATAGCCATGTAGAAAGAATGCTATTGTCTTATTTAATATAATAGATTTCCTTCTGCACTTTCCCACTGCCAGAAATGCATTGTAACATACAGATTATACCTTGAGTTTATGCATTTACATGCTGTACTGGCCGGGCAGTGTTAGAGCATGATCTCGCAGTCCATTTAAAATTGGATTTGAAGAAGATGGCTGGCAAAGTGTACTGCCTCGGGGCAAAAGCTGATTATCTACAGGAATCAGGAAAGGACTGTGTCCCAGCTGTACTTCCCCTCCTAATTCCAGATGCTGTACACACACAGCTGGCTGAGCACACAGGAAGATAGGCAAATGCCTAACCATGCAGGCAGATGATCATATCTTAATTGATGCCTTCTTTCCTCGCCCTTGCCTCTCTGTATGGTTATCGGATCTTCATCTACACTACTTTTAAGAGCAGCTCTTGGGTAACACTTATGACCATCCAGCATTTACCTGCTTGATCTGTCTCCACCTAACATAACCCAGCCATGGTTAGTCTCTGGTTTGAGACAAGGTTGCCTGTTACTCCTGTGGCTTGGTCTCCAGCGCATCCTGAACTTCAACTTGCTGCTAAGTAGAAGCTTTTGAGGGCAGGAATTTAAATTACATTTTTGGTACCTCTAATGAACATTACAGATATATATGACTATATTACAGAATATTCAACATTTAAATGTTAGGCTTGCTCTTTTTCTTTTGAACAATATATTCTGGCCATTACAAAGAGTAGGATTCTGCATTTAATGAGCCTGATTAAGTAGCTACTCTCTTAAACATTACTATGTCATGACTATTAATGCCATAAATGGCTTCCTGCAGGTATGGATTACCTAAAATAGAGGTGGAGAGGGGTGACAGTCTAAAGCTAGATTATCTTGCCCACCAGCAGTTCAGTCCGAGAGAAGGAGTGGCAGAGCAGCTGGGCAGCTTCCTCATCACTGCCACATGCATCCAGCTTTGCATTCCAGCAGAGCCTTATTTATTTCAGTTAGCTCATTAGACCTTCCAAGCCTCCATGCTTATCTCAAAAATAAATATTTGCTGTACAGCATGTCACACTGCCCAGTATTATGTTTTCTGCGTAAAGAAAGTCCTTGCAAAACATACCACAAAGAGCTTGTTGTGAATTTGTTGTGAGAATCTTCATTCTGGCTTTACCTGATTTTTATAGGATTAAAATCTCAAAGTTGACACTGCATTTGTGTGATGTTTTTGTGGAAATAATTGTATTTCATAATAATGCACTCAAATTCCTAAGCACAGAGACAAGTGTGAAGCAAACAGAACTCATATGAAACTTGTGACAGATAAGAACAAGTGTTGTCTTGAAATCTCAAGTTCTTTTCTTTTTGTTATGGCATAAGGAGAAATATTTGAGAGTTTGCAACTGTGGCATTGAGGTGGTGTCCCTTGCATCGACGTAGTTAATTTGTCAGTAATTCCATCAGCAAGCCTGTTTTTCAGACCTGTTAACTGCAGTCTGAAAATCAATTCCAGACTTAATAATGGACAAAAGGGTGTATTCCACCATTCTGCATGCTGGTGTTACACATATATAATTGGAAGAATAGATTCCAAGGTTTCTGACCATGAGAAATTCTATGCTTACAATATTTATGACAGAATATTGCTGCTGTGCTACAGAGAGCAGAAAATTAGACAGAATAGGTGATTCAAATGCAAAGTAGTTTGACCCTCTGATGAAAATTCCTTGGCCTTTGGCTTTATCCTACAATCCATGGCATACAACAATTGTGCTGGAATTTGCCTCTCCTCATATCTCATTGCTTAATTATTAAACGTGTTTGGTATGGTACAGTTGCTCTATAATAGTCTGTCATTACTTGAGCAAACAAAATTCCTCTGGCTATTGTCCTCCTAGATTTTGGCCTTCTAGATACTGCAGCTCTGTTGAAAGGGATGTGGGGTTTCTGGTGGAGAAGTTCAATATGAGCTGAAAACGTGTTGCTGCAGCAAAGGCGGCCAATAGGATGCATCAACAAGGGCATCACCAGCAGAGATAGGTAAGTCATTATTCCACTCTACTCAGCACTTGTCAGGCCACACCTGGAATATTGTGTTCAGTTTTGGTCTCCACTGTACAAAAAAGATGTTGACAGATTGGAGAGGGTCCAGAGAAGGGCCACAAAGATGACCAAAGGACTGAGAAGTCTGCCATGTGAGGAAAGGCTGAAAGAAATGGGTTTCTTCAGCCTTGAGAAACGAAAGCTTAGGGGAAATCTTATCACCACATTCCAGTATTTAAAGGGTGTCTACAAAGAAGATGGAGATTCCCTTTTTACATGGAGTCACATGGAAAGGACAAGGGGTAACAGGTACAACTTATTCTGAGGGAGTTTCTGATTGGACATAAGGAAAATTTTTCACAATGGAGCAATTGGCCATTGGAATATTCTCCCAAGCAAAGTGGTAGATTTCTCAATATTGGATACTTTTAAGATGCAGCTGGACAGGGTCCTGAGCCATCTTGTCTAGACCGTGCTTTTGCCAAGAAAGTTTGGGCCACATGATCCTTGAGGTCCCTTTCAACTTGGTATTCTATGATTCTATGATAGTTAATACCTGATACAGGCCAGGGACGCAGCTCCTGGCTGAAGAAGGGTTATGCAGCTCTTATTGTGAAATGATACAATCTTGGAGAGGAATCAGGAGCTGCATTTTCAACTCTTTAGTTTTTCCTTCTTTAAGGAGCAAATCCTCTGCCCTTCTCTCCAGTTGGGGGAATCAGGAGAGGAGAGGACTTTGAATATTTGGCACTGCAAATGCTAAAGACTTTGGGGTGAGGAGGTGGAGATAAAACTGCCACTGGCATCAGATCATGACATCAAAATTACAGAGGTTGCTGCAGTTTTCAGCATACAGACAAGAGGCAGACAAAAGAGCACAGTTTAGAGAACATAATGCAGAAGGAGAGAAAGGACACCTATCCTTCTCTGCCTCTGGTAGCCCAAATCCAGTTTGTTGTGATGGGCCTGAGAAAGAAGACGTGTCAGAGTGATGTAAGTGAAACACTTCTGCACCCGATGATTTTTAGGCTTTCCATTTAAATATAACCAAGAACCCCCGAACAAGAATTGGTGAGACAGACAAGGACAACAATTCTCATCTCTGTAACCTTCAATGCAAAGCACTGGGCTTAGCACCAGTGCAGCCCTCAGCAGACACAGCCACCTTCAGTTTCACCCTCACCACTGGATTTAGGGGCCCCCACATTTGGTTGTCAATGTGAATTGTTTATATGTTTTTCCAGGTACAGTTTGTGACACACCACATTTCCACTGACGCTTGTTGGAATGACATCAGCTTCCAACTGTGAATATCAGGCATAGCTGAGTATCTCCTCTTAGGCACCCAAAAACTGAGATGTGAAACATCTATGTTAATGGCCTTTCACTCTGTTGAGTTTATTATCTTTTTATGCACAAGTGAGAAAGATTCCCTTGGGTAAGAAAGGGAGTGAGAGGTGTGAGGCTCAAATACTGATGAGATACGTTTCTTTGTCCAACACCTCAGTCCCACTCCCAAGGTCTAACCCCCCTCACATGAACAGGCAGCCCAGTGCAGGACCAGGCAGTGATATCGGCAGTGCCTGTGCAGCAACACAAGGAAATGCCACGAATACTTAGCTACCTCAGGTTCTTGGAACACCTTTCCCAAGATATTTTCAGCTGCAGGGATAATGGTTCCACACGCAGCTCTGTTGTGATGCAGGGAAGGGCTTGACTCAGACGCTGAGTGCTAGGCAGCACAACTGGGATGGCTATTAAATACAGGATCTACCTAAATAGAAAATTGGTGTTGGGGGCTGCCTTTGGAACAACTCCTCCAGATCTGTACTTGCCTAGGCTCAGGTCAAACCAGGGTGAGCCTGAGGAACCAGGCTGCTCTTGACATCTCTGTGGCAGAGGTGGCAAATTTTGGCAGAGAGCAGGGCAGACAGCTGGGGGAGGAACTTACAGTCTGGGCTTTTTATAAGGGACTATAGTTTTCCCAAGGCTGTCAAAAACTTATAGGGTCTTCTACAGTTTTTACCTTGTCTCTATTGCATGTTGTGCACTGTGATTCTGTAGCTTTATAGCTATATGGTCCAGCTATATTTTCTAAAGAAACAGACTGAGGCTAGTTGAAAAAATATCCTAGAAGGTAATTTCCTTTGAAGCCAACCAACTCAGCACTGGCAAACCTAACTTTACAAAAAGAGCTGTGCTGAACCATAGGCCACCCCACAAAGCTTTTCAATGAACTGGAAGTAATTTCTCTTTAATGTTTTAACCTCAGGCCTCAAAGGGGAATCTGGCAGCAGCCCCCATACAAAAGCCCGGGTGGGAAACATTTAATTTCTAAAGATGTTACTCCCATGGTATTCACAAAGAGGAATTGCTTCAGCCAGTGCAAGGTAAGTTTTATGGATCACAAGACTTTGCCAAAGTAGGAGTGAAATATAAACAAATAAGTAAATGACTGTTTCCTCTCTCTTGTTTATAATACAGGAGCTGGGAGGTAGTATGGAAAAAATAAAGGTCCTGTAAGAAAATGCTGATGCAAAAGCCTAGTTGAGGAGGTCTTTTATTTTTATCGCAGAATCTCTTGTCCAAATAGCCGAGGTCTGCGTAAGGCCTGGCTGTGTTTGCTGCTTACAGGAGCCCTCTGTTCACAGGGGGAGGAGAGGATCTCATCTGTGTGGCCAGGCGTGGGGGCACACATGCTGCTGCAGTCCACAGCCTAACGCCCTCCTGCTTCCTTGTGCAAGTACATTATCATCTCTTGGATTCATGTGTGACCCCTCAAGATAGTCTGTCTTTACCACTTAGGCTTTCCCTGTCTCAGGAGGGAACAGGGAGTTTTCCCCATTGCATATTAAATTAATGAGAAAAGAATCTAGGGAAAATTGGCTATTCTTTGGCTGATTACCTTTAGTTATCCTACTAGCCATGTTGGGGTTCAGCATTACTGAAAGACTGAACAATAATCTAATTAATATGCTTGCTCTGCTAGAATAGACTCTAAAGATGTATTCAGCCTGTCGCAGCATGCACTTTTAATTTTTTTTACTCAGCAGTAACGTTAAAACAGCCAGACTTTCAGCCCTACAAACTGTGAATAATGAATTTCTTTCATCCCAAACAATTTACTCCCCTGTGTATTAAAACACTTACCCAGATTGGTTGTATTTGTACCAATGCATGCTCTGACATGCAGAGTAATGGGAAAAAAAGAGCAATCAGTGTGTAGTAATGATTATTTTCTTGGTAAATGCTTTTTCTAAAAAATGATAGGAATAAAGTCACATATTTCTCTGTTAGAAATAAACTCTGTTTACACAACCAACTTGAATAATGAAAACAAATCTATTCCCTCCTGCCCTTGCTCTCTTTGGATGCTATCCAGCATTGACTGAAGTCAGAGAGAGCTCTGCTGTTGACTTCTCTGGACTAAGATGGGATCTGCTGCCTGCAGTCAGCTTTCTCCTCAAACAAGCGCAGCTCGGGAAACGTCATGCAGATGGAAAAGTCCCACGGAGAAGGCAGAGCTATCACACTCAGGGTTAGAAGGATCACCCTCTGGGCCTCAAAACAAGGTCAGAGTTGGGAGGGAGGGGGGAAAAAGAAGCCCTCTAAAATAAAAGCTTGCATGCCTTTTTTTTTTCTAGTTTCTGAGGCATTTAGCTATATTTGGTTGTATTTTTAGGCTCTGTTCCAGAAGCTGATTGAAGACCTAAAAACTTTGTGGAGTGTAAGTCAGGATTTCCACATGATCACTTCACTTCAGAAACTAATGTTCTGAAAGAAATACCCTGCCCTGCAACACTTGTTAAAATACAAATATTTTGTACAAATGCAGTTTTAAGCTAGCCACATTAATTGAGTCTCAAGTATATCATTCTCTGCTTTTTAAATCTGATAGGACAGCACAGAAATGATGCTGTAAGAAGCCCATCCTTTCATTATGCATGTTTTGAAGTCAATTTCCATGTTCTTTTACAAACTTCCATGGGATTAGGCTTCTCAGTTACAGCACATGAACCTTTTTCAGAGCAACTCCCAGCAAAGGGGAGGGGAAAGCTTTCTGAGCTTCAGGGAACAAACCCAAGAGATTAGCCTGTGGGGGTGGGATTCACCCTGAGTGAGCAGTGACTTGGACTTGAAACAAGCCCAGCTCATCAGCCATTGACTTCAGTGGCAGCTTTGCGTAAGCAAATTCACGAGTACCCTTCATCTGTGCATCTCTAAGTGAAGAGATTTGGCTTTCAGCATCAGCCTCTTCAATCTTTCTGATGCTCTGGGGTGGTTCCTCTAGATTTCGAAGCATATCAGCTGGGGCTACTCATGCAGTTGTAAAAACAATGCAAATTAGTGAGAGTCACTCCCCACTAGGTGACCCCTGGAAAACACACTCCGCAGTCACTCAACGGCAAGATTTTTCATTCTGTTTTGGCCAGAGAGAGATTAGATTGTTAAGACTTTTCCCCATCATCAGCACCCTTATTGTGGAAATAGATCGGTCAAATTTTTATTGCAGCTGGGCAAGGCTGTCCTCAGCGCTGCACATTTCCTGCTCAGCATCCACCTTCCTCACTTTTAAAATTCATTACGGGTAATCTGCTGTGAAAGAAAATATCGAGCCTATATGTCTCTACTACCCAGATCTATACACTGCTATTGTCAGATCTATATACTTCTGCCGTAATAAAAGCACCGGAGAGTGGAGCACATGAGATAGTGCTCCTAAGGAGATCACTGAATCTTAATCTTTGCCTTACACCCTGTTTAGCACCATTTCTTGCGAAGCTGTGCAAATATCTGTGCAGCTGTACGTTTTCAGCATATGTCACTGCAAAATAAATTATTCAGGATTGTTAGATTACTTATAAATGACACCAATCAATTAACACCACAGTCATCACTCTTTGGGGTTTTTGTCGGAGGCCGGGATGGCAAAGCTGTCAACTCCACATTTCCCAGTATGAAGGATTATGCTAATGACAGCTTATTTTTACTGAATTTTTAATTGATGAGTAATATATCTGGACTCACTGTACTAACATTAGGTCTAAGGAGAACTGATCTCTTGAAGGAGACCATGATAGAAGCAGAGCTGCCCTTCCCCAGACAAAACCCCCATTTGAATACAGCACGAAGAAACCACGCCAGTTTGCTGCTGTCAGTTGTCAATGTTTCACAAGCCTTTGCACTGAAGATTTGTGTCTTTTCCTTATGCAGGGCTGCACTGGCCTTTGAGAGGAGACCACACATTAACATGCGCTTCACCGCTGTCCTATAATAAGGTGAAAAAGTAGGGTGGATCCAGTTCGTTTGAAACAAAGCAAGTGGCTGCCTGTATTGATCCCTGGGCCAAAGATGCCACGTTTCTGTTTGCAGGCTGGAAAAGCCTCAGGTCTTCCTCCTCTGCACTGCTGGCATTACCAGCCTTTCCGCTGATGTTACCAGCAAGGCCACTAGTCAGCAGGTTCTGCAACCTTCTTAGGAACACATTGTACTGCTGGTGGCAAAGCCAGATAGCCATGAAATTAAATACTCATTTCCCTTCCTTGATTGAAGGACAAAATCAAGGATCCTCCCACCTTCTGAAATACCCAGTCCCTAGGAAGGCTGTGCTGATGTGTGCTCACAGTGAGCACGGAGTGAGCCACGCAGAAAGCTGTGCTTCGATATTAGCAAAGAATAACACAGCTGATCAGGTGTTATCCATATTGCTTTAAGGAGCAGTAAAGCCTCATGAGGGTGGATAAACACTATTAGCATGCATTAAACATATGGTTTAAAGACAAAGAGTAGTCCAAGACTAGGGTTTTCAATACAGACTGAACATGTCATTCTAACTGCTTGAGCGTTTTATATTTCAATCTTCCTTGTAGTTCCGGGAACTAAAATCAGGCTATTCAGAGCCCAGCTTAATTCACTTCATAAAGTCACCAAGAGCAATTTAAAAACATATGCATTGTATGCTGACATGGATGGATTAATTACAGGTGATGGTAGAATCTGAATTGGAAGGTGCAGTGAAGATGATGATAAATTTTAATGTGGCCAGTGGCTACTGTTCAGCAGATATGAAATTGGAAATCAATGCTAGCTATTAAATACAAATGGATGTTACCTTTACATTTGAAGCAGTCTTCCATTCCCAATCTTTTGGCACAGCAGGGGAATGTTGCCATTGCAGTGGTTAGCCGTTTCTTAGTGGTTAGCAGTGTTCTTTCTGTTCACGCCCAGGATGCACCTCACCCTCCGTGAAACAGGTCCACAGCAAACGCTCCCTGCTGCTCCTGTGCTACATGTGGTGCTAGCAGCTGTGCTTTAAATCTGAGCCTTGGTTTCTGTGTCTGGGAGTTGAGTGATTGCATCCGAACATAAACTTGCACATATTTTAAATGTCATGGTTGGAGGAAAATCTCTGAAAGTGTGATGACTCTGTAATGGATGCAGTGATGCCTGAGCCTGTTGGCACCTGGAAGACTAGACAAAGCTGCAAGCTTGAGTACAAATGCTAAAAGCCAAGAGCGAGTGCACTCCAGCTGGAAGGTGTTGCTAAAGGGTTGTGACGTCTCAGGCCACCTCACTGATGCACAGGAAAATGTTATGGAGTGTCCTCCTGGCTTCCAGCATGGTGTCAGGCACAGTTAGAAGGTAAGTGTTTGCCTGCTAGAGGAAATAAACTCCCCTATCACTGAGTTGCATGTAGTGGTGTAGACAGGATGCATCCTTGGGGAAGCAGAGAAAGCCTCCGGGAACTCTGTGTTGTATTTTGCCTAGGGCATCAGTTTTCCATAATCCAGCTGTGCTTCCATATAGTGCAGAGACAAAGTATTTTAGCCTCTTAAGCAGTGTCTGTTTGCCTTGCTTTCCACCCCTACTCTTTTCAACACACAGATGTGGGTGATAGAAAAACCCTTTACTTTTTTGCTTTGTAATAAAATATTAAATGGAGAGACAGAGAGTGAAGTGCCCCCTCCCTTGAGAGGAGAGCAATGAAGAAGTGAGTATCCCAGTCTCATTTAAATATTTGCTGGCTCTGTTGACACTAGAAGGTAGAGCCAAGTCCCTAATTAAATGAGGAAACAATAAACATAACTAGTAAACTACTGGTTTTCATTAATCCCCATCTAGATTATTTTCAATGTCTAAGAAAATGAGCACCATATTTTAAATGTTCACCCTCTAGATCTCTTGAGCATAATCAGTGATGTTTATCATGTACTTTACAAAAATGGTGTCTCTCTCCCTCCTTCTCTGCTGCAGAAGCAGAAGGGAGGGAAGCAGTTCTTAGTCTGTGGGTAAGATGCAATAGGGGATTTGTAGCTCATTTGCCCTGGCAACAAACACAAATTCTCCTGTGTGAGCATGATAGCAGCATTGGTGTAATGAGCTCTTCTTAGGTAAGTAAACATGATAAACTGATCTGATTCCTAGTGGAGGATCTGGGTGACCCGACATAGGAAAGTTGGGTGGGTGGAAACAGGACTATGGGAACCTCCAGCCTAGCATTTACTCCAGCCAACGCAGCCTTTTGCATCAGGTCTGCAGACAAGCCCAGTCAACACAGCTGGTCCACAGAGCTTGCATGGGGCTGTTCACAGGACACTAGTCTAGTTAGGAGGGACAGAAGTGCATCATCTACACTATCTTATAATTTTCTTTGTGTCAAAACTTGCCTGACTCCAGAAAACCATCACATATTATGTATTTTAATTTTACCTTGAGGTGGCTCCCATGATAGCACTACTCTTCTCATTTCCATGTTGATCTTGACCTGTAAGGACACCGGGTACCTACCTCTCTTTGGCTAATAGGTATAAATTTAGCTGGTGAGGTTGAAGTATTAATGATTTACAGCCATTTTGGTCAACATTTTGATACTAGCAGAGGAAGTTTCCTGCTTGAAGTTTATTTGAGCTGGTGATTAAAAAGTGGGGGAGGGGTGAAGCGTTGCTAAAGCATCCCCAGGAAGCATCCATTTTGTGAATGTCTGAGATTTTCTTTTTTTAATTGATATTTGACATTTCAGCGAAGCCTGAGGCCTCCAGGATTTAATTGGAGTAAAATCAATGGTACACCAGAAGTAACGAGGTGTGCCTGAATTATCCTGAAATAGCTATAACTGCTGTATAACTCCCAGTTTCCCCAGCCACAGTCAGTATCTGATTGTTTTCCAAGGGGAAAGATGTCAGGAGCCAGTGGGATAAAGCATAATTAGCCAGGGTACTCTTGTTCCTTGTGTTGGTTTTGAAAGACATGTAGTGAATAGTATCTGAGAAGAGGAAAGAGTGCTGGAAGAAGATCATGGAGTGCCAACATCCTAACGGTGCTTCACACTTGAGTGGCTGGAAAGACCAGCATTGAATTGTGATGCCAGGGTTGAGCAAGCACTGGTGCAGAGGACTTTGCTCACCTGGGAGGTCTGGGTAGAAATTAATGGTGTTCTCATTACAACTGAGTTTCACTGTTTTGAGTTTCACTGCAGTATAGTAAAGTCCCTGCTACAGACCAAGATGAAATACACTGTAAATCATCATGTTGCCTACTAGAGCCACAGCTCTGAGCCATAGAACTTCGTGGAGCTAGGGGACAATAAGATACCAGCCCAGGGGAGCTATAAAAGTTCCTGTGACTATGGTGTCTGTCCTCCTAAGGGACTCTGCAGTACAAGCTCAGGATTTCTTGCTGCCTTATTGCTGCTGCCTTTCTTTCTCCTGCAGAGAAAAATGCCTAAGACATAGTGACTCCAGCCTGGACATCTTCTACTGCCTGAGGACGCTTGAGTCCACACTTCCTCTGCTGGAGACCAGCAGGACACCAGGTTTCAACTTATTTTGCAGTGCACTGCCTCCTTATTGCAGAGGTTCCTTTACACACAGAGTAACTGTGCCTTAATTAAGGGCATTCAGGTGGGGAGGCAGCATATGCAGGTAGGATCTGACACAGTTCTTCCTCTACTACTGCAACCACTGAACCACAGATGCAGCCTCTATGGCCCCTCAGTGATGTGCTAGACTGCAGATGAACCTTGTTTCTGAAAGGAAAATAATTTGATATATTTGTATTCAGCCTTCCTATTATTTTTCAAATAGATCATTTACAGTCCCAGGGAGATGTAATGGGGATACACAGTGATCTGCACTTTTACTAAAAATAATGCAAGATAAATTTAGCTAATGAGTTCAGCATGTATATGTCTTAATAGCTTTCCCCTGCTACAATTTTATACTGCTCCTATCGTACATCAGTGTTTCTTTCAACACATGTAAATAATACACAGAGCACAATTCAAATTCCCTTAAAAAACAACTTGCTTTTGGTTACAAACAGGAATAAATGCAGCCTCAATCACAGATCCATTTAGGCAGTATATCAAAAGTTGGGCCAAATTCCGCACCGTTTGCTCACAAGAATAATCCTTATTGACTTCCTAATGTCACTGTGATAAAAAGGGCTAGATTTGCTGAAAGAACTTCATGTTGCAATATATTTCACAACGCCAAAGGCACTTTAAAAAGCTTCTATATGTCTGGCTAAAGCGTAGTGGATGAGCTCCCTACATTAATAGAGAACATAACTAATCAATTAGTATAAAGACTCTCTCTCTCTCTCTTCATAATCACCTGACATAGTCATACATCATGTAACTCTAGTGATACTTACGCAAGACTTTCAGGAAGACCTTCTTAAACATTGGTGGCCAAGGTGATAACAGTACAGATAATAGCATTGGTAAATGCCTCTGCCTTGGAATCTAAGTCACTGGGCTGTGAGACATCTCCTGTCTTCTCACAGGACCATTATTGTGTTTCACTATATTCTCTATTTCTATGATGATGCCCCACTTCCTAAACTGGGAATCAGTTAAGAATGAGCTGGTAGGGGTAAAGTATAGGGGAAGGGCTGTTTATCAGGGAATGCAGTAATAAGAACCAGGAGTAACAGTTTTAAGCTGAAAAAGGGTAGATTTAGATTAGATATTAAGGAGAAATTTGGTACTGTGAGGGTGGTGAGGCACTAGACCATGTTTCCCAGAGAAGTCACGGATGCCCCGTCCCTGGAGGTATTCAAGGACAGGTTGGATGACACTTCGAGCAACATGATCTAGTGGAAGGTATCCCTGCCATGGCAGGAGGGGTGGAACTAGGTGATCTTTAAGGTCCTTTCCAACCCAAACCATTCTAAGATTCTATGACAGATATTTGCTGTCCAAATCTTTGCAACAGCACGACTTCTTCCAAAGTATTTTTATCTGGACAAAGTGCTATATACTAGCAGAAAGGGGCTTTCAGTGTGAAACTGTGAAGCAGAAGTAGTGTGTTTCTCTCTCTGTAACCTTGGTCTTAATCTATGTCTTCAAGATTTGATCTTGTCCACACGAAGATGGCTGCTGTTGACTTCAATGGGATTAGGTATTAGAAACAGGCAGAGAGGATGGTACAAAAAAGTGCTTTACAGCCAGTCTGCATGGAAAGAACTGGAAATACCTGGTGCAAGTTCAGGGAGAAGAAAGATGCAGATGTTGCATTTTCTCCATTTAGAAATAGGCATCCGAAAATCAATATTCTTTATACATAGCTCTGAAATTTGCTGCCTAAGGTGACTGGGACTGTACGATGATGTGTGTCCTAGAAATCTGATCAATACAACATCTGCCCCAAAGGTCTACCTTAGTCAAAACAGGCATAACTCCTGACTGCTCAGAACACAGGCAGCTCCTGCAGAAAGTAAGCACAGACAGTTTCCAATCAAGTCTGCTTATTGGGAGGTACAGTTTGCCTGGTAACCCACTTATTGTAGTGAGTTCTGTGAAGATCAGACCTGCATGTCTGGAAGATTTTCTGTAAGAAACAGAAAATATATGCTAAATGCAACATACTGATGATACATTTATGCTACATTGCTTCATTCAAATCTATATGTTTGATTTTTTTCTCCTTAAAACTAAAATTCATTGTGTAGGTACATGTAATAGATTGAACAATTTAATCCAGCATCTTTCCTAGCACGGCTTGATTTCTAATATGACCATATAAGTTTTTTTTTAATTGAAATACGTCAAGTAGAGTTTACAGATTAGCTATTGTAAGGACAATGGAAAATTTCTCAAACGTTCCCCAAAATATTTCCACATTCAAAGGAATCCCTTTTATCTTGAAGTTGATATTGCAGCAGAACATTCATCATTTTATGCCATTTTTATTCATGTTTATCCAATCACCACCTTTCCTTGGAAACCCACGCTTAGCACTTGGGGATGGATTTGTTGGATCCAAGGAATTCAAGGAGACTGAACATGTAGGAACACCAAACACTAGTGTAAGGGGCACTTTCTGGCCATGTGTGTTTTGGGTGAGGCGGAGCAGTAAAGATATTGTCATCTTCCTATGTCAAAGAAGGGAAAACTTTCTAGAAATTCACATACTTGACACAGTCATCAGGGAGCTGAAGAAGAATTTCAAAATTCACCACTGATACCAACTGGAAGTTCACAAACCCCAGTTATTTCTACAGTACTGCTTCCTTCTTCAAAACTGTTTACATCTGAACTCAATTAAAACCAAACCTGATTGGAACAATTAATTCAAAGGCAGGATACCTTTACCATCAATTGCATTTATGGATGCTGATTAGAAATGTTCTGTGTATGCTTGGGAACTCCTTTCAGTTAAGTGTTTGCTTTCTTTAACTCAGACTTTTAATTCAAGATCTTGTCACTGCCAGCATAGTGTGCAGTGACAATCCCACACCAGCAAACCCTAAGCCTCCATACCAGAGGGAATGTCTCATAGAAGGAGACCATTTCTGTTAAATGATATGGTTTTAGATGTATTTTTTTTTGAAGGAGTGGAGATATGGCCTGTCCAAAAGCACCATTCAAATGCAACGTGGTGCCAGCTAGTACTTGAATATAATACATCAGCAAGATGATATAGTTCCAAAGAAGTGTCTGGGACTTTAAAGAGCCATTCTGCTTTCAGGAACTAAGGCAAATGCATTTGTTTTTCAAAACAAATTACCCTTGATAAACTTGCAGGGAAGCAATTTCTGAGAGGGGCATATCCGAGGGCAGTGCTATAATTCCTAACGAATTAGTCATATTGCATCATCAACATGAAACAATGAAGACAAAGAGCGAGTGCTCTAATTTTCTCTCACTCATATTGGTGTGACTCCACAGGAACTGATTTTCTGGCACACCTGAGCTGGGAAGAGCTGCCTTGGAAAAGTCAGTTATAGCCCAAAGACTGCTCTGCTGTCCCAAGGAGCAGGTATCCATCCCAACTGGATAGCAGGTGGGGATGGGCTGGCATGGGAGCACAACGGTCTTGGCCACCTCCCTCTATGCCTTTCCTCTTCCTGTGCCCCAAGGGGTTCGTGACAGCTCTGTACCAGCTGGGAGCTCCCCAGGGAGAGAGCAGCCAGCTCAGGAGGCTGGCCATTTCCCATCTCCCATTGTCCTACTGGGCTGATGCAAAGCAGGGATGTAAATATTGAATCAGACGGAATCACTACCCTTTTCTGGCATAAAAGAGTTGCAGAAGCCCATCGTTTCTTACTCCTATTGAAAAGTAGGAAAGAAATCAGTATATTTGGTAGAGTTTGGAGAAAGATGTCTTTCTACTCTGTTCAAATAATGCAGTGGTCTGTGTCCTGGTTGACCTTTGAAGTGCTAACATTTTAAAAATACATTTTTTAATTAAAATGGGCTGGGACAAATTTCCCTTCTTGGTCCTGAATTGCGCCAGAGTTCACAAGTGGGTTTCTTTTGCAAGCCAGATCAAAACATTGAAAAGCAAATACACACACAAGCTGTGCTTTCCATGAGGTTTCCAACAAAGCACTACATTTAAGAAAGTGTGGAGATACTTCAGATTTCCACACAGAGAATTACGATCAAAATCTGACATGACATTTTAGCCTGAGTCCAGTTTAGATCAGGAATTTTGATGCTGATATGTATTTAAGACTAGAACTTCATTCTATTACTACCAACAAAAAACTCTCTCCTGTGCTCTTTTTAGCTTCTTTGCAACTTTATGCTTGTGTATAAACTATAGAGTAAAAAGTAAAATTAGTAACTAAAATAGCAGGAATATGATCTACTCAGCAGCATCAGCAGCATCTGAGCAGTTCTTTTTCCTTCCCCTGCTTGCTGGCTCATTCCCAAGTATTAAATCACACTGTGAAGGCTGCCCTACAAAAAAAACACCCAAGGAAAGCAACTGTAGCACGCTAAGGCCAGTATCACCTTTATGAGTGTGTTTGTAACTGTGGTGGATGAGTGTGAGAAAGCTACGTGGGCAGGGAAGCAATTGGAAATAATCACTGCATAAGTGAAACGATGCATACAAGTAGTCTTGAGAGATTAAAGATATTTGGGTTGGGAGAGGAGCTTTAATTGGAATTGACCTTGTAAAACATTCTCCCTTATGTTCAGGCTTATAATCACGGGTGGGCCGGCTGATCTATTTTAAAATGCCTGGTTCACATTAACCACTCAGTTTTTAGAGACAGTTTTTAGATGTTTAATGGTATCACAGAGAACAAATGACCACATTTGTATATTGATCCAGTGTGTTAGCAGTTAACGGAAGCGAGTACAGATGTTTAGTGTAGCACCTCAGACAGCACTATCATGCAATGTTTCAACATAAGAAAACACTTCCTTTCAGGAAAATAAAATACTAATAATCTAACTGCTGCTACTAGGGCAACAGATTTCCAGTTGCTGATGTCCATATATATTTTTAGAAGGAACAGATGTTAGAGAAAAAGATCTAATAAGCCAGGAGATTGTCCCAGGAAGATTTGGTCAAAATTAGCTCCTTTGATTGTCACACAGATCCAAATGGGATAGGCCCTTTACCGACAGAAAAGAAGTTGCTTTACTTAGGATTGCTGTGCAGAAAAGAAATGCTGTGTGCTTTTGTGCCTTGGATGAGGCCATGTGAAGGGAAAGGGGCAAAGCAGATTTTTATGAGGAAGTCTAGGGCTGTGCTTTTGTTCAGAATCTAGTGCCCCTCCCTGACTCTTTTGGTGCTCTGAAATAGTACACACTGATTGTGAAACAGTCCAAATTCCAGGCTTTCTTTAGAAAGAAAGAGTGTGAATACTGGATGTTTTGAATTTGCAGAATTTCGATCTTAAGTCATTGATGTGAGCTGCTAGGCTCATTCCTTTTATGTATGTATGTATGTATGTATTTATTTATTTATTTAATTGACAAATAGCCTCAATAATTCACCTTCTGCCTTTGTGGGTACTGTTTCAGGGTTTGCTTTGTGGGCTGTTTCTGTGCATCAACTGCACCCCTGTGACTGCCATGGGGCCACGGGTGCCTTGCAAGGGCTGGATGCTGCCAGTGGGAAACAGGGTGAGACCAACCTCTGGCTCCACAGGACAGGGGAAAAGGATGGTAAAGCATCTTTGCCTGAGTGGAAGGCCTCCTCCAAACAAAGACCCTCGAGTGATCTCCTGCTCCTGCACCAACTTCAAACTTCAGGACTCCTGTGGCTGTTACAACGTGTTTCTAAGCAATGTCCACAACAAATCTGCAGCTATTGCATATAATTGACAAGTGCAAGTAAACCTCAGTCCTTCCAAGGCCAGGGACTTACGGTGCAAGAATTCTGTTCTAGTGGGACATGTCTCTGCCCATGGCAAGGGGGGTTGGAACTAGATGATCTTTAAGATCCCTTCCAACTTGAACTATTCTATGATTCTATGAAAATTCACATCCATGCTTCAGAACTGTTTGAGAATTGTTGACTGAAACTTGTGCTGATGAAAAATCAGCTTTTGGAAAAATGAAGACTTGCTCAGAAATAGTTTGCTTTCCTCTATGTTAACACTTCCCTTCCCTTTTTAAACTCGTTGGCCAAATTAAGAACTTTATTTTTTTTTCTGCCAAAAATCAAGTTTCCTGTAAGGAAACTCTTTCTTATCCCTGCATGCAGCTTCTGACTGTTGTATGACCTCTATCATCATAGTGTCTGAATGTAGCATCACACTTCCAGTAAACCAAAACAAATTCACATTTGACACAGATGACTCAAGAACTTACGTAAGAGTGATGTACTAAAACTTCATTTAGCCTGGAGAAGAGGAGGCTGAGGGGAGACGTCATTGCTCTGTATAACTACCTGAAAGGAGGTTGTAGAGAGGAGAGAGCTGGCCTCTTCTCCCAAGTGAAAGGGGACAGGACAAGGGACAATGGCCTCTAGCTCTGCCAGGGAAAGTTCAGGCTTGACATCACGAAAAAATCTGGAACAGGCTGCCCAGGGAGGTAGTTGAGTCACCATCCCTGGAGGTGCTTAAAAGATGAGCAGATGAGGTGCTGAGTGGTGGTTTAGTGGTTGATAGGAATGGTTGGACCCAATGATCTAGTGGGTCTTTTCCAACCTAGTGATTCTGTGATTCTGTGAAAACATGCCATCTATATAAGAAATGTGAATAGTTAAAAGCATTTTTAAAGAGGTAGCCTCTGATCTTTTCCTTCCTGCAGTCTCAGACTCTCTTAAAATCCTTTGACATGCCTCAGTTTTTTTCAGCCAGTCTTCCATTGCTAAACTCTGCACAGGCTTTCAAAGTGGATGCTGTCCAGAAATCCTATTACAATAAATATACTGTATTAAAAATATCTGAAAAGGAAATAAGATATGGTCATATTATTAGGTCTGACTGTTCACCATTGCCAGCCTTTCATCCAGCCCTTTGTTTATTGACATCTTATCCTGCACTTAATCTCATTTAAAGCGTAGGTGCTTTAGTACAAAGACCTTCTATTTTATTTATTTTGTGTGCCTTTTGCATATATGATACCACATTTAAAGCACACATTCTCTTTCTTTAAAGTGCTTGCCACATTTATGATGCTGTAGAAATGAAAAGTCATTACACAAGCTTATCCAAGAGTTGTAAGCCTAACCAGAAGGTGTTTCTGTATCTCTCAGTCTCATCATAAACAGTGAGGCCAGCTTTCCGTATTTTAAGAGAAATTAGCCTAATTATCTAAAAAGGCTGCTTAAAGTAATAGATTGGAAATTAGCAAATCTGAATTAAAAATCAGCTGTATATTATAGTGCATATCCCTAAAGAAATCTTGAGGATTGCTTGCTTTAACCAGAAGTGTCTTGTGATCTCTAATACCTATTTGGAGAGTCATTCAAGGCTTATGGATTGACATCCTGTTCAACACAGCAGTTCTGTTCCAAACACATCTTCCTTCCCCTCTTATTGAGAAGGCTGTCGCGCAAACCAGAATGAAGTGGGCTTTCCAGGAGAGTCCTGTGTTGATGGCTAGTGTGGTGGTGGTGGTGGTAATCTTACTTACTGGATGGCAGCTGTTCAGCAAAGCATTACACCTTTCATCATTTTTTTCAGACGTGTTTTCTGCTGCATCAGGTTCGTGCCACCTAGTGGTGACAGTCCCACCGTGCTCAGTCCCGTCGGAAACCCTCGGAGAGAGGTTTTCACATCTCTTCCCAAAAACCAATAATAATCAGAGTATACTTCCAAATGAGAAAGCAAGATGCCCTACGTTATTAATCCGTACTCTGGATGCTCCAGTAAGTTTTGCCTTTCATCTCTAAACTGCGTGTCAGCCCTTAGAAGAACTGCAGATGATATCGCGGAACTTGGTGACAGAAAATGCCAAAGGCAAGTGTTAACATCTGTAAATTTGCCTGCCCACTCCAGCTGGCCCTTGCCTATGTCTTGAAGCCAGAGGCAAAGCAGTAATAAAACAGAAGAAGAGAGAATTGCTTCACTTGGGCAGTTCTTGCTCACTGTCACTTCATCTGCCCAAGTCATCACACAGTTGTCCGCAGTTCACCTGGAAACCCTGAATGGTATATCTGGAAAAATAAATGTTTCTAAAGAGCTTTATTTAACTGATCTTTTATTTCAGTTTGATTTATGATTATTGTCTAAATTTAACCTGGAATTGATAGGCTTAACAACTAGTTAAATTCCTCCATTTGTTTTTGTTAAATGACATTTTCAGCCTTGCTTAAGGAAAGCGCTTTTGAAGATTCACCATCTTTTTGGTTTGACAATTTAATTCAGGGAGGGAGAAAAAAGACAACATCTTTCCATATTGCAGCACTGGAGTTGTACCAGGAATTAATCTGGATCAGCAGATTTATTGACCAAAACGCAACAGAAGAAATTATTGACTTAAATTTTTCTGCACTGAGCAAGCTACAGAAGAAACTCCAGTTTTAATGAATAGATTGCAATGGAAAATATGTAGTATTGTGCAGTCATGTAGAGTTTAATGGATTTGGGCCAGTACTAAAAAGAAAGTCAGACCTCAAGTCTTCAGAGAAACTGTCATTCCATAAAGCCTGCATTATACCTGTTCAGAGACAGACTGAAGATTCATCTTGCCCTGGTGAGGAGATAAGAAGCAATCTGAAACCCTGAGCTTTTTCACAAGCCACTCCTCAGAAGCACAGGAAAATGTAGTGCTCCTGCCACTCTTTTCTGGAAACTCTTAGGAGATGAGCTTTAAATCAATATGGGTATGCCCTATGAGTTCTTACAGAGACTGTTGATGAAACCTCCTGTTAACAGGTAACCCTTATTCCAGCACCTAGCAGCTGGTCCTGTTCTCTGTGTGATGTGTGGTCCCTGGTCTCATTTTCTGCCATGCACCCGTCTTCCAGCAAGCCTTTCTTCTACTGGGATTAGCCAAAGTGCCCAGTAATAAAATGCAACTTCTCAGTGTAATAGAAGTGATACTGTGGCTTTTAGGCATTTTATCGGTGCTTTTGAAATAATCCAATTCAAAACACAAGGAGAAGTACGTCTGAGAAATGAGTCATAATTCCCGATGAATATAAAAAATACATTAGAAAAGCATCATTGGTTGAAGATTAAATTATATAAGAAATTATTACTATATAATCTATAATATTTTATAGACAGAAGAAATGCGATAAATAAGTCTTCTTTAAGCTGTTTTAATACCATGCTTTGACTGTTTATTGAGTGACAGGGGTGAAGCAAATGCAGATGTTAAAGATCAGGAGGCAAATCACTTGGAAGAGCTGCTGCATTGGAGATACATCTAAAATTTAAAGTCAGGACGGATGCAGCATTTTATGACAGAAACCAATGTAACATCTCCATTAACAGCAAACTGTTTATTTTACAATGACTGTGTCTGGGAGGGAGCAGAAAAAAAATCAAACATTAACTCTCAAATAATTTGTCTAATCTTGGAAAGCAGCAACTTCACAGAGGCTGCCAGTATGACCCACACAAAACGGAGCAAAACCCAAAAATATGCATTTTCTCGAGTAAGACCAATACACCAGTTGTGATAATGCAGTCAAGCTGGATTGTCTTCTTGGATCTTGTTGCTACTGTTTGACTGACATGACAAATATTTTCAGCCTTTTTCTAGTATAATTTCTATCTAATTTCTGATAAGACCAAAACAGACTGGGGCTTTCCTGTTTCTTTTATTGTGTTCTCCAACAAAACAGCCAAGGTTTTGGAAAATTTGAAGCTTCTTGATTGGAAAATTTTGATTTTCTTTTTCTTTTTATCATGTGATTACACGTGAAATATCTAAATTCCAATTATTTCCATGTGCAATTGTATCCAACAGTGAAAATACTCCATGGGTGGTTAATGCCTCTCTGGCGGCTACATGTGGATACACAGGTAAATATTTACTACTGTTCAGCAATGACTTGTCCTGGACAATTTTCTCCAGATATAAGGTGGGATATAGCTTTCTGCCCGCCTTGGTGTCCCCAACAGTTTTGCAAATGGGTGTTATTTAGTCACAAATACCTTGTCTTTATCATGCCACTACACTGGAGATGGTACAGTCAGGAATGTATTAATAAATTAAAAAAAGATCAAGGATTAATGGGATATTCTGAAAATGTTAACCTTGTTTTTTCCCACGTGCAATTCCAAACCGAAAGGGAAATTTCCAGCATAAGTAAGTCAAAAGGAGGAATTTTCCCCTATGTATTTCTATCTTAAAATCGATATTTAAAAATCTACCTACTACTCACATGGCTTCTGTCCTACAACTTTTACATCCTGGTGGGGATGAAGAACTGCTTTGTTCTGCTGAGAGCACTGCAACTCAGTTTTGATACCAGACGGAGTAGAACACCTGCCTGAACTAACCTTTAAAAACAGTGAAGTACCAGCACTGTTGGTTTTAACTCACCATGATATTGCTTTTTATGTTAGCGTTTTCACCATCCCTATCTTCAGAATAGGATGAATCTTTCTCCTCTTGATGTCATCAGGAATGTTGTTCCCTATGTCAGCGGGACTTTCTGGATGTGATATCTCTTCACTGGATATTGTTATTGAGGGCTGGATTTTGACAGCTCACTCCAATTGATGATGGTGACACCCAGCACATCAGCAGTCTGGGAGGTAAACATTCTGATCACAAAACCTTTCGCTGCCATTCCAGATTTCAGATTAAAACCTACAAAATTTATTCAGATTTTACCTGGGACAGTTTACTTACTCAAGTAAAAGCTTTGCCAAAATTCACAGCTACAGACTGCTCCCACGAATGACATCAAGCCATTGACTGGAACACAAAAGGTTACAATACATAATCCTTTTTAGATCTCTTAGCAGAGATGATCAGCCAGCTATCCTATGGCTAGATCTGGCCTGTAAAGCAGTTAATCTGGTCTGTGGGAAGAGAAAGACACCTTCAGCAGACTGTAACTCTGAGGTCACTCCATTGATTTCAGTGAGAACTACTCATGGAGAGGAAATGGCAGGATTTGGTTCCAGGTACTGTCATGAAAACAAAATTCCTAATGAAATTTCTTTGGAAGTGTACCACTATAAATCAGGTATTCTGAAATGAATCCAACATACCATATTTAATTACATTTATTTTCTAAAAGCTGTAAAGTACCAAAGGCTCTGGTTTATTTGAAATTGAAAAGGCATCCAAGACTAAATTGATTGAAACTTGACTTTTGGGCACTGAGACTGAGCAGCTGTGACAGGGATCAGATTGCTAGTTGGGTGGCATTTTCCTCTCCTACAATATTGGGAACTTTAGATTTTGTTACATATTGAAAGAAAATACTAGAAAGCATTATGTTTGCGCAGACTGGCTGTAAACATGGCAAGGCCCACTGTGCCCATTTTGTAAGGACCCTGAGAGCATCCTCACCCTGGGAGATCTGGCTTCCAGGGCTTGGGGACAATGCGGAGTCAGTGGAGCTCAGCGTGGCTCCATGGGGAGCAGCAGCAGCATCACAGGGAGGCTACAGCTGGGACCCATCCCTGGCCCCAGGGAGCTGCTTCCAGCTGAGGCTGCCGTGCTTGATCCCAGCCTTTCCTTTATCTGTGACACTGCAGAGTTAGGATCAACAGCACAAGTATTCTGCTCAGTGAAACCCACTTAGCAAGTCCACACAGAGCCACAAGGATCACCAAACCTCTTCCCGGGCCTACCAGGCGCAGGACCAGGCTCTGCCCATAGCACCACATCTGCCTCCCATGCAGCCAACCCTAAGACTGATCCTGTCAGCCATCTTCAGCCAGAGATGGATGATGCCCTCCAGCAACACCCTCAGCTTGCTCAGTTTCTCTGGTGAGCATTATCCAAAGGAAGTAATTTTCTGAGGAAACTCAAGAGATGTGTGCCACAGTGATGTCATATCTGCCTTAGAAAGGACTTCAGGATTTTTGCCAACTGCTGTTTACACAAAAGTCTATTAGGATGGTGTCCGGGGGGCTGCAGGTTGGGGAGGAGGTAGGAAACCACTGTGCTTGTGAATATTAGATTTTTTTTCTGTGCTCATATGTATTCCGGAACAGAAGAGAGGCTGAGACACTTAAGAAACATCAGTTTTAGTAAGGACATGCTGACAAGATCACTAAGATTTGATTTGTGTGGTACTGTATCACCTACTGGTTCAAATGGACGGGGCAGGAGCACATAATGGCACTTCTGGTGAATTATCCTGAGTACACAGTCTGGTATTTATACTGACTTTATGCTGTCTGGGGGGAACTGGCAATACCTCGGCTGGCATAAAACTGGCATGGTACGGACATAATATCCTCAAGGCCTAAAACATTCTTGTCTATTGCCTAATTTTAATTCCAACTGAAAAGCTGAGCTGCAGTAACGGATGACTTATATGGGTGTTCAGAAGCTCTTGTCCTTGTGTACGGCCAGAATCGCATGCCAGAAAAACAGTTAAACAGATTCCTTACAATACCTAAACAAGAAAGATGTATTTATATCAGCTTCTGTGTGTACCTAGTGCAGACAAATGCCAGAACAAGGAGCTGTTCAGGCTGGCAGTAGGCCAGGACTATGAGACCCTGCCTGCTCGCAATCTGTGTTGGTCTATCTACTGAGGGCAGCTAAAGCAGGGCCATTCACATGTCCTGCTTATTATATTTACTGGCACTGTTGGAAGGGAGACAAGTTTCTAAATCTGACTTTCACAAACTATTAAAGCCAGGCGCCGTCACTGGCAGGGACACTGGTGGCAGCAGTGCCGGTGGCCACTGCTAGTGACAGTGGGTCCTATACCTGGCTGCAAAGTGTACATACTTGAGGAGAATGCACGAACACAATTTGGGATCTTCTCTGCTATACTCCTATAATCAGTGCCTTCAAATCACCTTATTAGAAGACAATGGAGCTAATTAAGTCATTGTGTGCATCAAATCTAGTTGTTCTATACAGATTGTAGCTGGCATGGTAATATCTAACACTTCCTGTAGTTTGTGGATAAATCTAGGTTTGTATATGTAACTGCTTTGGAGCATTTTTCTTAATCCTCTAGGCTGGCAGGAGTCAGGAGGGAAGAGGCACCCACTGGAAAATGCTTAAGAATCAAAGGCTGGTCTGTGTTTATTACAGGTGTATGATCAAGATGTACCAGTGAAGGCTAGCCATCTGCCGATCACTGGTTAAAAAAAGTGAAAACAAGAACAAGAGTATTTGCATTGCAGTTGCTGGAAGTTAATGGATAAAATAGGAGGTGAAAAAGTTGATATGACTGGCAATCTTGAGGCCTACTACCACTTCATAAAAATAATTCTGTGCATCTCTGTGACAGAAAGCCATGACTATAAACTGCTGTGGTGAGGCAAGAAACCTGCAAAAGTCAGATGCATAGTACAGAGTAATATGCAAGTTCTCCATATCCCACCAGCACAGGAAAAGGGGGTAAACAAGCTCTCTGTACCCAGAAACTCCAGTATCTACAGTGAATAAGTTCATGATATTGAGGGGGTGTATATGGCCTGTGCAGATGCCACTAGTGGCTTTTCCAGCAGCTGGGTGCCAAAGTAGTTTCCTCTTTGATCGTATCGTCCATTCCCAGTATGCCTTCAACTCTCTTACAGCCATTGGTACAGTGTATTTCAAGATAATAATAACATCTCTTTCAGTATTCATACTATAAAACACAGCAGGTTTACATACTTTTTTTCAAAATATGACTCCATTGCATTACAATCTTTTTATAGAGAACGGCTAAGATGATACAGATATCAGCACAATCTGCACTGACAGACAGATCCTTATAACCATAGCAAGAACAATTTTTAGCGGTTCCTTTATCACAATGTTGCCAGATGAAAAAAATCTGCCTCTGTGTTTACCTAGACATACAAAACCTGAACTTGTTTGAACATTTTCACTCTGTACTGCAGGGTTATTGAAATAGACTCCTGCCTGTCCACTTTGTGAAGGACACCACCAGAAGTGCCAGGGAAGAAGGAGAGCTGCTCACATTTGGATCCTGAAGGTAAAGGACAATTTCCTTCAGACGATGTGGCTCATTTCCACTCCCTTAATGAACCTTTCCTTCTAAATGGCTATATGTTTGTCAGAGTTAGCATCATAGAAGTGTGATTTATTATTGATGCATGTACACAGCACCAACAATGTGACAGCAGATTATTGGTACAGATAGCATGCAAAGTAAGAAGTAAAAAAAAGACAAGAGTTTCATTTAACAAAGTTCAGCATGCCTTAGAAAAAGTTTTCTTAATACATCACAGAAAGTTTTGGCTGGCTAGCAGATGGCCCTCTACAGTGACTATTAGCCTCTTCACCTTCTCTTTTGAGGTTGAACTGCATTACCTTGCCAACACAGCTGAGCCCACCAGCCTGAGCCATGAGCTACCCAAGGCCAAGCTCATGTTTCCGTTGTTACGGTGCAGTTACCAATGCATCAGACTATCCTGGGATTACACACATCCTGCCAACAGCAGTTACTCCCTGAGGGGTTGTCATAACAGATCATTTATGCCAGCATTGCACAATTTTGCAACCGCAGTGTGTAAATCTTGTGCATCTTTAAAAACAGAAAGGAGATTATTCCTACAGCATAAAGAGTGGTGTACACTTGTAACAAATGAGCATGCAGAGCTGCATAAATATCACAAACTTATGTTCTGCGCTTCCTATAGAAACGAACCACTATTGTTTATAGCTACAAGTTGGGTGCGCACTTCTTTGCTAAAGGATTAACAGCTGTGGATTCACTGTGCTCTCCAGGCAAACATCTGATTAAAATTAGATCAAAATGACATCTTTTTGAACCTCAATTCTACACTTTCAAATATTTCGTGCATTTATAATCAAAATAAGCTCATGATTACAGACAGCAAACTATGGTTAGGAATCTTATTATTCTCACTTCAGAGAGGGAGGAAAGACAGAAAGGCCAAGGATGCTGATTCCAAAAGTAGTCTGATCTGAGATGCTTCGGAGTTTCAGGATCAGCCTGGGTTGCCACAGAGGCTGACAGTTCTTGGTTATGGAAAGCTCTGCAGTATGTGTTTGGCTTTGACTGGATAAAAGATGTCAAAGGCAGCGGTCACTTTTGAGAGTGTTCTGCCCTAAGAGACAGAGCATAATGCACAAAAATGTGGATGGTGGGCTGAGATTTGGACCTGTGTATGCATATTTCGTGTTCATTTTATGACCTCTTCTACAGTTAGAAAGATGAATTACACAGGCTTCTCTGCAATACAGAACAAAATTGTATCAGACGGACAGACTGGATTAAGATTATAACAGCTAATGCTTTTGCCAAACTCAAGAACAATTACTCAGGCACGAAGCCAGGACGTATTTTAATTCAGATCCCTCTAAGCAACAAAATGCTGCCCTTTAATGATGCTGGATCTGCTCTGCAGCTTGAAAAAGAAATTGAAATGAGTACTAAAATAAAAGTAGTTTTAACACTGCAGTTTCTAAATGAGTTGTAAAATAAGCTGGAACAAGTTTGCACGAGGAACAATTGCTATTTCGAGTAGAAACACGGGACTTGAGCCAGGCCAGCTGCGTTACTACTCCTCCTTTGCTCCTACACCAGTAGCTGCCAGAGGCTACAGACTCTGGAGGTAGAAAACATGTTTCATTGCTCTCATTTGATTCCCTCAGGCTGACACATGGAGTGGAATTGACAGACTCCACGGCAAGCTCCATCTAGCCTTCTTTCGCTGGAGGGAGGATTGCTGATACATCGTGCTTTGAGTTTTGGCAGGACAGACTATCAATTTTAAAACAAAAGAAAAGACACACTTCAGGTCACTGACTCTTTAAGGCATGGTTGCCTGTGATATGCAAGTTTACAAGAAGCATGAGGAACAGGTCATAAAAAGGTCCTCATTTAGTTAGATGTAATAGACAGTAGACAGCTATTCACAGGCTGAAGTTCAAGTGAGAGGTGCTCAGGGAAATTCTAACTTAATCAAGCACTTGGAGTCAGGACTTGGAAGGGCTGGGGTCAAGAGACAGAGGTCAAGGAAGCTAACAGACTAACAAGAGATGAGAAAAGAAAAACGTGGGTGACATTATCCATTTGAAATTATAGACATAAAAAAATTAAAAGAATTTTCATATGTGGTTTAGCAAGAGAAACCACATTTGTTGATTCATTTTAAGACCAAGAATATCTAAATCTGGAGTGAGTATGAGCAAGGCATAAAATAAAATATATTTGGAGGAAGATGGTAAAGCTCTTAAATGTTACAGAAATGTGAAGTAACTTGAACTCAAAACTATTTAAATGGTTTATGTAGCAACACAAGCTTTAAATGCTATCTTTTTGAACAACGGGATCCAATAAATAATACAGACTACTAACAGAGGCACATACATTTACATCAGTCTTGGCTAGTTTATTTTCCAGAAATCTGGACACAGCCTTCCATCTTCTTTGGACGATGAGTTTGTGAATGCACTGTAACTCTTTCTACGCATAGATCCATTTTTATTATTTCATCATTTATTCAGCACTCATATTAAAATATTCTTACCAGCCTAAGCATTTTACCATTCCTGCATCGTGTTACCTTGAACAACTGCGTGTTCATTAATGTATATACATTGAACCTGAAGTAGCTAGTAGACATCAGCAGTGATAAAGGGCATGACGTGAAGATCACAGTACTCAGTGGCTAATATACTTACTAAAGTGCCGTGTCCACATCAGCTATTCCTATCTCTTAGCTGTCAAGAGATTTAAAATGCAATTTAAATCAATCAGTGCATATAGAGGAATGTTTCAGGATAATTTATGTTACTCTATCTTAAAGAAAGAGAAAGACATTGTTAGGAAAAGTATCTTTCAAGATGGTGTGGTGTCACGTTATGCTTCTGCATTAAAGAATTAAACACATCTCCAAATCCAGACAGCCCCGAACCATCTATAAATACATTATTATAGTATGGTTCAGTGGAAAACATCTTAAAAACATACTGAAATCATATTTGGCCATGTTTTCACATGTATCAAAGAAGAAAGATTCCTGGCAAACTTGGAATTTGTATTTTGAACAAGGAGTTTGCCCGCTGGCTTTTCACTCTATAACAAGTTTGTACATTATGTTAGAAAATGTACTGAAGTAGACCAGATTGAACATTACAAAATAAACCACTGTAATAACAGAACAAACTACTTTATTTGGCAGAACTAGCAGTTTCAAGTGCGATCAGCAAGCAAATTATAACAAAATTATTATTGTCGTGATCTTGAAATTCATTAATAAAGATGTGTGAAACTTGGAACACTATCAATGCAGCACACATCTTTCTTTTTTCCCCTCACCATTTATGTTGCAAAAGAACATTTTACTTTGCTCGCACGTTTTTCATTACCAGCTGGTGCTCTCTCCTCCCTCACATCAATGGTAAAAAATTGTTGCTTGCCTTTTATACAGGGTCCAACTGGATCTAAACTTGGCTTAAGTCAGTGGGACTGGCACTGAATCATTCTCCCATGTCTGGCAGGGTGCTTTGCAGACACAGAGGCTGCGAAACCCTTGCTCAAGCAGCTTACACCTCACTGGAGGCATCAGTGACCAGCAGCAGACCCTACTGAAAAGACAGAGGGCCAGCAGCCATGGGCAGAGGGAGAACAGATCGCCTAAGCCACTTTGTTCAGACTATTTTAGCCTTTCTTCTACCACCTTCTCAATTCTTTTTGATTTGTTAAGAGTCCAAGAAAGTCGAGATGGAGATTAGCAGCAGGAAGGCAGACAAAAAGGCGAGTCCTGAGGTCAGATCTGAGCAAGAAGGTGGGATTAGTGTCTCCTGACCAGCTGGTGAGGTCAGGTGAGGTGGCAAAGAAGGATCGGCAGCTGCCACGCCATCCCACAGCCTCCAGAAAGATAGGGGAACTTATTTTTCCTTTATAAATGCTATTTTTTCATAGAATTGTAATGGTTGGAAGGGGCCGTAAAGACCAACTAGTTCCAACCCCCCTGCCATGGGCAGGGACACCTCCCACCAGCCCAGGCTGCCCAAGGCCCCATCCAACCTGGCCTGGAACACCTCCAGCGATGGGGCAGGCACAGCTTCCCTGGGCAACCAGCCCCCTGACCATCCCTCTAGCCTCCTCTGGACCCGCTCCAAGAGCTCCACATCCCCCCTATGCCAAAGTCGCCACTCTCCGAGCCTTTCCCTCCGACCCCTTCCCGCCTCCCCGGCTCCGGCTCCAGCCCCGCCGTCCCGGCGCTCGCTCCGCCCCGCGCAGGCGCCCGGCGGCTCTGCCGGCAGCGGCCCCGCCCGCCATGCCGGGGCGCACGGGGGTGAGCGGGGCGGCGGGGGGCGGCTGGGGGTGCCGCCAGGTCTGAGGGTGCAGCAGGGTCTGGGGGGTGCAGCCCGGTTTGCACAGCAGGGTCTGGGGGTGCAGTCCGGTTTGCACAGCTGGGTCTGGGATGCAGCAGGGTCTGGGATGCAGCAGGGTCTGGGGGGTGCAGCCAGGTTTGCACAGCAGGGTCTGGGGGGTGCAGCACAATCTGGGGTGGGTGCAGCTGGGTCTGGGGTACAGCCAGGTTTGCACAACTGGGTCTGGGGTATTGCAGAGTCGAGGTGCAGCGGAGTCGGGGTTACAGCCAGGTTGGCACAGCCAGGTCTGGGGGTGCCGTGGGGTCTGCACAGTGGGGTCTGCAGGGTGCAGCGCGGTCTGAGGTGCCAGTCGGGGAAGGGGAGACCCATGTGCTGAAGAGTGCTGGCTAATAAAGGCAGAAAGAGTACAGTCGTGCTTTAAATTGGAGAGTGGGAAGATGTAGATTAGACGTTAGGGAGAGATTCTTCATGATGGGGGTGGTGGGGCGCTGGCACAGGCTGCCCAGGGGAGTTGTGGCTGCCCCTTCCCTGGAGGTGTTCAAGGCCAGGCTGGATGGGGGCTTGGGTAGCCTGAGCCAGTGGGAGGTGTCCCTATCCATGGCAGGGGGGTTGGAGCTGGGTCATGCTTTAAGGTCCCTTTTAATCCCAAACGTTCTGTGTATCTGTGTTTCTGTGTGTGGTTAACAGAGGGTTCAGACTGTATTTGTTCCTGGGATTTTATTAACTCAAAGAGATAAGTAAGGTTTTGGATACTTCTTTTTGCTGCGTGAAATTGTTTGATGCTGTTCCTTGCTATTCGGAGGGCAATCAAGTAGGTTTTGCTCTTCGATGGGGGTGGGTTTAGAAGATGCAGGGCACCCTGCCAGCATAGCTGAATGCTGCAGTGACCTTGTTGGTGTTTTCCCCATGGAGACCCGTTACCAACAGCAGCAGGGAAGCAGGATAGACGCTAGTCACTTGACAGACACCTTTTTGTTTGCTGCAGGGACTGAGTGAGTACAAGAGAAACTTCAAATGGAAAACTCCAGAGTTTTGTAGCCCGTCACAACAGCAGAAATCCTTGTGGGCAGGACTTCGATCGGATCAATTTGGTAAGCGCCCCTGAAAGCTGCCGCCTTGTTTGCAAATGCTGGTGCTGTCTGAGCTGTGATAAGGATGAGCCTGGGCTGCCACAGGCCTGGAGAGGTTGGCTGTGATTGAGTGTGTGGCCACGGGGACTGGTAGTGCTTGCAGTTTTTCTACTTTATACAGCTAAAAGTATATTCCTGGTCATTGCTTACAATATGGTTTTGAATGCTGTATTCTTTCTGACCGCACTGAATCTTTCTTTTAATGTTAGTGATGCTTATATAAAACATGAATCATACGTGGTGTCTGACAGGCAGCACAAACTGACTCCCAAAGGTGAAGCACAGGTGCAGTGTTAACCCACAGGTGTATAGAAGGAGGCATTGGGTTACCTGTGATGCTTGGAAACAGTAAATAGAATTCCATGCTTAATAGGAGAGGAACTTGGGGCAAAGTTTGATACAAAGTAAAATTACAGAGGCTTATAGAGTGAGCTAACTGAAATAAAAAGAGAAACATTAAATGGAAAAGCTGGTGATGCTGTAGTGTAGGAGATAAGGGTTGTAGACGTTATCAAGTCAGGAAAATGTGGGGTTGGAAAGTGAAAGCCAAAGGAAACAGCCTCTGGACTGAAAGGCCTGTAGGGACCTGAGGAATAGGAATAAGCTGGAGGGTGATGACAACTGCAGTGCTTTGAAAAGAAGTGGTAGAAAACAGGAATTATTGTAGTGGCAGAAGACAGATTAACAAAATTTGCAGTTTAGTGTAACTGCACTACACACTTTGTGTAATTAGGGTCCAGTGTATTCATTCCTACAATGATAACTGTTCTAAATTACAGCCTAGTAATAAAGAACCAACCACTGTGAGTAGCACTTGGTTTTGGTCAAGATGCTAGACATTTTAATAAATAATTCAATTTTGTTAAAGATTATGCCATATATATTACCACTTTCTTGCACTACTGCAAAATATATATTTATTTAACCTTGCTTTCTTTATCACATGGCTCTGTGTATGAGTGCCTATATTGAAGACTATAACTTTCATGAATTCTGAAATACCCAAGCACATTAACTTATTTAACACATTAGCATCCAAACTCATTAACTTATTTTTGAAATTTTAATCTATACTTCTTTTCAAATCAGACTAAACTGCAGATTTTACAAGAATTGCAATAAAGTCATGAGTTAGCAATACAGCAGTTTCTTCTCAATCTTCATGTTGTAGTGGGGTTTTTGTGTGTGCTTAGGAGTGTTTTCCTTCCACTTTTGCATTCATTTTCAGTCCTGCCTCTTTCTGGCCATTTAACCATCTACATCTTCAAATGTCACTTGACACCCCATAGAGCTTGCAGATTGTTATTGATAATTCACTTACAGTTCTTCCTGTTGAAACTCGGTTGGCAGTTTTAAGAATGAATTGGAATATTACCACAAAAAGTTAACAGCTGCAAGTCCTCTGAATTCCTTCCTGATACTTTTCAGTGCTTTTCCATTGGAATTACCTCCTGCCACCTGTATATGTAGTCAGATATACAGACATTCTGTATACCTTGCAGCATAGGTTGTTTTTCCTTTCTGTGTTGCTTTTTCATGATATAGGAGTTTCTCCCTCTCCTGGAAAGTGTTCCTTTCAGCCAGTTAGGAGCCTTCACTTATTTTTCTTCACAGCTGAGCGCTTTGCAGTTGGATTTCCTACTTTAAATGTGTTCAGTGATTCAGTCCTCTGCTTAAATGGGTGGGGTAATTTTACTTTCATCTGTATGTATAAAGACCAGCAGTTATTTTAAATAACTTGATACCTGGTTTTATTACCTAGTCTTTTTACAATTTTGGAAATGTTTTTTGTGTTTGTACTGTAAAAAGTCACCAACTGTCTGATTTTAAGTCACAGTTGTATTAGATGGATAGGGATCTGCCACTGTCATAATCAGTGAGAACCTGTTTAGCAAGGTAGGTGTATTGTGTGCGTGTAATGAGAAGTATTTGTGGCCTGCTTTTTCACTGCACATTGGTAATCCTATATTTGTGTGTTAACCACAATCTTTTCCCTGGCTGTGTTAATTTTGTTGTTGTTATTCAGCTGCCAGAGTCAACTTGCAAAAGATTGTCCTGTGGCCATAGTTTCTCTATAGGGTTTTATCCAGCATGGTCCTGGAGCAACACGTTCCCACCTCTCTTGAGTGGAAAGAAAGGGCATCAGCAGATAGGAAAGAAGACAGAATTTCATAGCTGTGCCTATAATTTATAAGGTGTCATTGCTCAAAGAGACTGAAATACTTTTTCCCATAATCAGTTATATGATAAACTCAGTTTATTCTTGTAATAGAGTAATATTATGTCTTCAATATAATGTTTTTGTTAAACCTAATGTGTCTTTTTCAGGAATCACACGAGAACCAAACTTCATTTCCAAGAGAAGGGTACCTTACCACAATCCACAGATTTCCAAGTACTTTGAATGGACAGCAGATTGTGATTTGAATGACCCACATGAAACTGAAGCTCTTAGGACTGCAGAGTTGCACACAGACCACAATGACGATGCTGTGAATCAGGAAAAGACTGAAGCACCAGAAGGACGCAGACCCACCCCAAAAGTTCAGTCACATTCAGTAGATTCTAGAGGTGAAATGGCTCTTGTCCTTGCAGAAAACAACATGAAAAGATCACCCTCTGCAGCTCCATCAAATCAAAATGAAGCATTTTTGTCTCCAAAAAAGGAATTAGAAAAAATGAGTAATGGGGTAAGGAAAGATTTGTTTTTTTTTAAAACTGGCCAGTACAAAAATTACTAATGTTATACTTAAAGTAATTTAATACACATACACCAATCTGTGTTGTCTAACTTTCCTTAGTTCTGTATTTTAATGTTCTACATTGTAGCTTCGGTTTTGGAGAACAGTACGTTTGAAACCAGATTTTGGTTCCACTTAGGTCACTAGGTTGATTTCGACTAAACAAGGATTTAGGCAATAATATATAGACTTTTTGTTTTTTTGACTATAATAGGGAAATGCACTTTGCATTAATTTAATTAATACAAACAAAAACTAAACCACTTGTTTGAAAGTGTACATTGAAAGATGTCTAACTTGCAAAACATTGTAGGAAAGGGAACATTCGTTGTTATTTTTTTTTCTTTTTTATGTTGTCAGCTTCACAGAGTCTTTCAGAGGAAAGCAGGCATGAATATTTCACATTTAAATACTTTCCCCAGAAATTCTGAATATCAAAGCCAATTTGTTTGGAAGAGTCCTCATGAAAAGTCACCAATACTTGCAGCTGAACAGGTAACTTTAAAGTATTCAGAAAGGAAATGAATACTTTATGTATCAGTGAAGTTGCTTACCCTCCAAGATTTTCTTTCTTCCTCTTTTGGCAGGGGAATGACAAACTTGTATGTTATTACATGTTTTTTTTTCCTCTCAATATACAAAAGTGCAGTATAAATAGATTTGTTTCCCTGTGATTCTTTATTGTAGTGGGGTCCAATTACTAATTTTCCTTATCCCTGGTGGTATTTTGTCCTTTCTACCAGAACCATTTTTTTCTGTTTGCGTTGATTTACCTTAGGAGCTGTAAGATCTTACTCAATGTTACCTTTCAGTTTTACTGGTTTTGTTATCTAGTATATTACTGATCAATAGAGGAATGTTCAAATGTTCTGTATTGTGGCAATACATCTCACCACTGAAATCACTTAGGTTTCACTAATTATTCTCACAATTTTTAAGGGATTCCATAGGTTCTTATTCTCAGTCTCCATTTCTGTGCATATATACTTCTAAGCCCTAAAGTAGGAATTTGTAATCTTTTTTCTTTTATGAGACCTGCTTATATTTAAAAGTGGAGTCTTCTGATTTTAAGAGACTCTCGTGGCATTTTAATATATCTCATGAGTTTTTGAACTTTGTTCTAGTCAGATCTCTGTGAGACTGCTTTATATTTTCAGTTCATTGTTACTGGGATCAGGACTTAGGGATTCAGAAAATCTTTTGGTCATTTTACAGTATAAAACAGATACTTCTGCTTCTATTTTGTGTTCTGTTTCTTCACTAGGAGCATATAGATTAATGGGACTGTTACATATGGTACCTATAGGTAGCAGATTTGTTTAGTAACAGCTTTCAGAGGCAAGAAATGTTGATAACTAGAATTGATCCCTATAAAAATATTCCTGTCTTTTTCTTGTTGGAATACCAGGCAGACAGACTTACTTTGAGCTGTTTCCCAGCAGTCCCTTATCCAAGGAAAGCTCACCAAAATGCATGACACCAGTGTAGAAGCTGGAGTGTTTGAGGAAGAGGCAGGTCCCAGAAAGTCACCTTATGGAAAATTTCATGGAGAATTCAGTTCGATTCTATTAGAAATAAGTTTGATAATTTCTTTGCTGCTGCTTGTGAACATTGTCCTATTTCAGAAGATGGACACTGAAATCTGAAATAGCAAACTTTTTTTTTTCCCAGCTTATACAGAATAAGAAACTGTAAGTCTGTAGGCACTATAAACCCATAGATAAATAGAACTTAGAGAAAATCTAAATATATATAAATATTAGCAGGTTCTAAACTTAAGATTAGAATTAAATGATAAAAGTTACGTGTATTAATGAACTGATATTCTTTTGATTGAATTGATATAATGCAGAATATATGTGAATACTGAATAATGACAATACCTTTCCCTGTAGGAGATTCTGTGAAAACATCAAATTTCTCCGAGTTAGGTTATACGTCCGAACTAAACTTTTGTAGCAAAACTGGGGAAAGCGTATGCTTGTGACATATGGAGTGGTCTTCAAATTCATCACTCTGTGAGGAGTTGATAACCTGACCGTGTATTAGGCAGATTCTCTACTGTGTTTTATAATACGCTATTGATTGGAGAACAGTGGATAACTCAAATTAACAAGCCTTAAGCAGCCAGTTCTAAAACACTGAACAGTTATCTGTTACTTATGGATTGGACACGTACCAGGGACTCACAGGGGACTTTTATGGTACACATTTTAAAAAACATGATTCAACATACAACTCTGAATAGTAACTGTCTTCCCAAATAGACAAAACCTCTGTTAGTAAACAGTAAAACCAGCTTTTGACCACAGGTTTAACTGTGTCTGACTCGGTCACTTTTAAAGGTATTTTTATCAGAAAAAGCTTCTCTTTAAATTGTCCTGGAAGTTAATTAGTTTGCACATGCTTTATTTGTACATGACTGTCTCTCTGCTCATGCGTGAGTGTATTTGCATGAATTGGTTGAATGATTTTGGAAATATAGCTTTAAGGTAAGCAAATCCCACCTTTTTGTTTGTTTTGTTTTCTTTTCCCCCAAGGTTTACACAAGTAAATCCATACCTCCATTTAAAACTCCTGCAATTACTTCTGAAACTGTGTATGAGAGAGATTTCAGAGAGTCCTCTCCAGTTAAGGGTCCACAAGAGAGAAGTGGTTCAGAAGAGAAAGAATTTCCAGCTCATGAGCAAGTAAATACTTTCCTAAAAGAAATGCATTAGTATGCACCTATTGTTTTGATTGTTCTTTTCTATAATGCAGGAATGATTTTACTTTGAAGTTTTTTGGTTACATTTTATAGCTGTTGCTGGACTCAGTTTTGCTGTAAAAGGTTGAAAATAACACTGTACAGTTCTCTTTGCTCTTAGGTGTTTCTGTAGACAGTTCTGTAGTTCCTGCAGTGTGTTTGTTCAATTTGCCATGACATTGTGAGTGTGTTTCTCCTGTCATTGCAATTTTTTAATTTCAAGTGACGGGTTTTTTTCCATTGAAACTTTTTTTAATCATTAGAATAGTTTCTGAAATCTAAATGTCCAATTTCTGCTCGCCGTGGTTCCACTGTAGTCTCTTGCTATGCAGAAGGGCTGGATGAGAGATCTGGAAATTTTTTTATCTCATAAATCAGGCAGTGTGAATTAAAAGAAAAATATTTTGATATGTGGAAGATGGCTCAGTTTGAACTGATTTTCAGCCAATAGTAATTTGAAGGAATATGGAGGAAGGGTTACAATTAATTTCCATTTGGCGTGATAAGTTGAAAAGTAAGTGCAGAACTATAACAGGATACTGTGTCATCTTTGTAGGCTCTGTTATTCCGGTGAAAACATTAAAATGTATTTTGTTAAAGTAATTTGTCTGTCTGAGGCCTGGCATTTCCTTATTTTGCTGTTAGCTTGGACAAACATAAGTGGACTTCTGGGAAACATGGCTATAGCCATTGTTTTACCAGATACATTTAATAGAATCGAATTGATTCAGACTGAGACCTTCTAAAAATAGGTGATAGCAATTCAGATTGCATGACAGCTAAATGATTTTGCAAGGTAGACAGATGAATGTCTATTTTTGTACCAAGCTGCCAAGTGTAGTGTTATCTAAATTCCTGCAGGTTAGCTAACTGTCCTTCAGGTAGAACTGTCCTTCAGGTAGAACTGTCCTTCAGGTAGAACTGTCCTTCAGGTAGAACTGTCCTTCAGGTAGAAGGGTGACATACAAGTTTCCTCAGTACTCGTCTTTGTTCCTTGATAAAACAGAAAATAGCCGTTGTCAGGCACCACATTGACTAAGACCATTACTGAACAAAATGCATAGTTAACACGGAGTGCCTGTGGCTCAGTTTAAGCCATTGGTACTTTTCAGGTTTTTAAAAATGATTGTTGGCTTGGAGACTTTATCACTTAGAGCTCAGACCTGTCCAGTGCTTTAAATCGCATCTGGAATAAGGAATTTTATGTCCCCGTTTGCCCTTTTATGATATGTAAAGAAAGCTTGAAAGGCATGAAGCTTTTAGGAAGCATTTATTTGTTTTTAATACTGGAAATTCAGGTTATATTTTCCCATGAAAGCTAATAAAGTGAAGGAAAAGAAGGGATGAGAAGGAAACTTCTGTGAAACTGTCAAAACCAATTATTTATACTGATATTTTTTCTCTGGTGAATATATTGAAAAAGTTTTGGGAGATTTGGTGGGCTTTTTTTTCTCGCTTTCCTTTTTTTTTTTTTCCTTGAACAGTATTTGTAATGATCTCTAGCAGAATCAGAAATCATGCATGAGATTTTTGAGAGGATAAAATGAACAGGAAAAAATAATACTTGATGAGAAAACTGAATAAGTCAGTCTGACCTCTTATAAACCAGAACAGTAGCAAATTAAAAAATTTGCCTTTTGTTTTTTTTATTAATTGGTTTATATTGGACTAGAATGTTAAGAGTTGGGGTTTTTTTATATATATATTAAAAATTCTGGAAGATGTACCTATTGAGTCTTACACACAACTCTGGTTGGAGTTAGAATGCACAGGCATCACGTTCATTTCCGTGTCTCACATTAAATTCATTTTGTAAAGCATACAAAATGGATCATCTAACTAACTGAATGTTATACTCAGAATCTTAGCTTTGGCATTTTGCTAGTTTGTGTTTGCATTAACAAAGGAAGGTAATATTCTTCTTTGTATTAAATAGGCAAAACAGTAGACATTTTAAATTAAAATTAACTTTTTGCAAAAATTTTATATCAAAAGGAATACAAGGGTTTTCAGTTTTTTAGCTAATATGATATTTTTAAAATTATCTTTGCCTTAGAGTAAGAGGGAAGAGCCGTTTCAAAAGCCAGCAGAAGATGCAGCAAAACAAGGGAAATCAGAACAGAAACATCCTAAACAAAAAAATAAGCAACATATCAGTCCAAAACCCCTCTCTTTACATACAAGTCGTGGGTATGTATAAAATAGGAAAACCTAGCCTAGTGAGTAGGTGATGTACGGCAACCTCATCTTTAGAATGGTGGATGATGACCTTTAACTGCACCATTGTACAGCTGGAAGGGCAAATGCAATGTCTGTCCTCTTGCAGTGCTGTGTTTGAGCTCCCCGTGGGTACATCTGCACCTGCTATTAATTTCCATCCCCTTTTCTGGACAGTGCAAGGTGGAGGCTTTGTAACCACACTCATTCAGTTGAACCTTCTGGTGCAATAATAATAGTATTGATAAATTTAACATGAATGAAATTAAATTGGTGCAGTGCTGCTGCTGCTTAATTTTCAGCAAGTGCTTTGGAAGTTGTAGTCACCTTTCAAACTGCTTTCCTGTGCTTGCTCCACACCTTAAAATTGTGATGATTGTCCTTGATGTCTGCTTTATTTGAGTCCATACCACTTTCTGTCCCACAATAACAAAAGCGAACACATGAGATAAAGGGAAGTAAAGGAATCTGCCCCATTTAGAGTAATCTGACAAGCATGGAAATAAAATGAAGTTGTATGTTACTGAACGCTATCAAAGTATCTTTTTCTTCTGCCACATCTAGCATTGCAGGAACTGAACTCTTATTTCCATATTCTACACATTTGAGATATTCCAAGAGAAATAAAACCCAGAATGTTTGTAGGTTTTAAAATACCTAAATTAATACATTTCTACTATCTTTGTGCTTTGTATGTCCCAGTGATTGTATTTGTTCACATGACTTTCTGGTAGCATGAAGGCTTTAGTTTAGAGATGGGAGAGGAGATTTGCTTAGATCTGAATGCTCTTGGATATTGGGAGATAATTACAAAATGATCACCCAAAATTCTATAAAGTAAAGTTGCTTTATGAAGAACTGAGTGGATATAAGTGTAGCTGAAACCTTTAATTCTGATTTTCACAGCCCTTTGACATAGTAGATTGTAGTCAATTTTGCAGTGTAAAATTCTTCATCGTTTGCTGTGACTTTTTTTCATTTAAGGACAAATTTCTGCCTTTTATTTCTTCGGTGTGGAAGCACAGGACGAAAGTTTCCTAACCGCTCACTGGCCAAATAGCTGTCAAAATGTAAGAGTTCTCAATATGCAGAGAGGACTGTCACTTTGTATGCAAGCTGCATTATATTACCTGCTTTTGCAGCAGAATGGCTGGGATCAAGGCACAGCAGTGATGTGTTTTTTGAGCTAGTCCATTAATTTTGCAACCTAAAATGAAGGAATTCTATCAGTTTCAAAGAACGAGACGTATAGAAAGAAATTTTGAATATAAAGGATTTTTTGTCTCAGTATTTTTCTTTTTACATAGTACGTTTTATTCTCTTGACTTCAGGCTTTTGTGATCCGTTTCTGAAGAACTGAAAGAGAGGGCTTTTTCACCCAATGCTGAATATATTAAAATAAAGTTAGTAATGTTCTGAAACAAAAACTTCTTTAGATTTAAGCTGATAAATCCACAGTTCAGTGTTTAAGGTCTTGAAGTTTTGCTTATTGCCTGCTATTAGAAGAGGTTAATATTTCTTTGTATGTATGTGTGTGGCAGAAGAGAAAATGAATACATATTTTCAGCTACTGAGACCTTTTGAAGATCAAAGCTAGTAGGGCATGGATGAATTATGCTGACCGTTGTTCTGGTAGTCGCACGCGTCTAGCTCAGAGAGTTCACCCCACCCCTACGCAGTGTGCCTTTAAAGTGAAGTTTTTAAAAGGAGATGTCTTGGACATGCCACACCAGGCCTTTTTTACTTTAATGCACCTTCAGCATCAACTAAAATTAAGATGGTGCACTGTGCATTGAAGTAATTGAGGCTTTTGTATATTATGTTCTGCTGATTTGGTTGTCAGGGCAAAAGCTTCTGGCAGAAAGGCTGTGAGGAACAACCAGCCAGGGCGACTGACTGAAGAGCCAGCCTGGGACTGAGCTTTTGCACAGTCATGTTGTTATGGATGAGCTATGTTGCAAGGCGTGTTTTTTTCACATCTCAGTGCTGGCATTTAAATATAAATACAGTTACAATTGTTGCTATAATGTTAAAATTTTCTTAAAGAGCCTTCCGGATGTCAGGCTTTACGTTTTCACCTGTTTCATTCTTGATTTCTTAGGAAGATGAACACTGAATATAGGTCAAAGTTTTTGTCTCCAGCTCAGTATTTCTACAAAGATGGAGTTTGGTTTCGTAGTAGGAGTAAAGCTCCCAACCAGGTGAGTACTCTTACAAAGTCTGAGGCTTGAGTATGGTTTGTATTTTGGTTTTTCTATGAAGAAAACGCTTTGAATTGTAGTGTTTGTAAGATACACTTTTGAGATTGTAATGCTAATGACTCAAGCTCGAAAAGGTGAATACCCAAATAAGATTAAGTTCTTAGGTAGTAAAAAAAAAAAAGGGACAAGTGAGTTAAAAAATCTATTAATGTGACATGCAATGTGAGGGAGGAGCTTTGTTTCCCTTCCGAATCAGGGTTATTCAGAACACAACCATTTAGAGCAAGTAATTTTAGTGTTGATATCTAGCCTGGTTGTAACAAGCTTAGTCTTCAAAATGTAGAATTAGATGATAGGAGATTCCAGGGTAAGAAAAAGAAAAGGCTAACATATGTATCGGGCTCGATCAGCTGGATAGTCAAGATCAGTTTACTAGCTCAGCATGCTTTGCTGAATTCAAAGCAGTCACCTGGAGTCAGTCATACACAACAGAAAATTAAGAATGTCTCTTGCAAGTTTCAGCCGATCTAAGTATTTACTTATACCTTACCCAGTAATTACAATCAGTATTATACCATATAGGAATTCATTTGATAGAACTCTGAAAACACGAAACAGCTTCAAGACCATAGGATTTCTAAGTAGGATTGTTGAGTATGATTTCCTGAATTAGTCAAGTGAATAAAAACTGTTAACAGTGTGCTAAGAAGCTGCTAGAGCTAGTTCTGTGGCTGCCAGTTATCACTGATTTGATGTAGGCTTCTCCTAGCTGATTGAGCCTTCATGAGATGCTGTGTGCTGTTAAATAGTTGGAAGTGTGAATTTCGTCATTGGTTGGGACCCAGCTGATGTGGAGCTAGAACTAGAGTGCACGGCTCTAGGGTGTTGGGCTTTGGGATTTTGAAAATAACATTCTCTGGGAATTGCAAGAGAAGCGTGGTAGCATTCAGTTCTGTATTTTCTCACTGGACTTAATCTAAAATTATCTTTTTTTTCAGGCAAAAATAAATAAATATATACAAAATAGTCAATGAGAATTAGGTCTCAAAGTTTAAAGTATATTGTAGTATGTGGCGATTCACAATCAGATTTTGTGCGTGCATGCATGCATGAGATAATCCATTCTGTGAAAAAAGCCTCATGAGGATGTTAGCAAGCAATGTTTTTACTTCTGATGTATATTGATATATGCATTGCATTTACTATAACTAAGGCTGTAGAATATTTTGAACTATTGTATGCTGCCTCACTTAAGTGGTACACAGCTAGTTTCTGTAGAATATTATATCATTTTTCTGGCATGTAGGAATTCTGTGTGGAGACTGGATATTGTGTCAGTAACATTCAAAACTGTCAGGAGCTAAGCTTGGCTTCCAGAGCAGCTGACTGGTAGACAAGTAAAGGGAAAGGGATATATTACCTTGGAATATGTTGTGTTTGTGGTGCAGCCGGCTGGGTGGAGTCATTGCAGTACTGTGGAGGGACTGAGGAGACTGTGAGTAGAGAATGGGTGTTCTGCTCTACCAGGCAGAATCCTCTCTGGACTGGGTTTGAGAAAAGTAGGAAGTAAATATATGCGGCATTTAATTAGAGTGTATGAGAAACCAAGAAATTCTCATGCTGTAGGTATGTGATTTGGGTGTCTTACTTTTCCATGGGATTTCCTTGCTAACAAGGGAATTTGAGGAAACTAGAAAGAAGTCACTTTGAGTAGGCGTGAAGAATTCAAAAAAGAATTATTAGAATTTTTGGGGCCTTCTGAATGAAGGAGTTGTGCTGGGTAGCTGGAAGAGCCAAATTAATTTTAAGTCTGTAGTAATAAATTCACAATATGGGCTGCCCAGCCATCCCTTTTGGTTTTTGAACAATTCTGTACTTGTTTCCAATATTTTTTGCTGACATGGAGAAATATTTTGCAGGTTGCATCTGACCTCTACCTCTGGTTGATTGTTGAGACTCACACCTGCTACAGGTGCCCACAGAACATCTTTGCTTAGCCTAAGTGGTTAGATGATAAACTGACTGATCCAGTCTGGTGTTCCCCTTACCTGGGACCACACTTGAGTAACTTTGGGTCCAAAACAGACTTCGTAAAGTTCTAAGCCTAAACAGGCAAAGATTATAATAATATCCTGATATAGTAACTACTTTTAGGCTGCTACTCTGCAATGTATTATTAAGGGTTGCTTTTCAGCAATGAAAAAAATTGGTTAGAATGAAAAAAAATCTCTTTGAATTATGCTTTTGAAAAATTAATGCAGGCAATTCATAGTCACAGTAGGACTCTGAGGCCTGTGTCCTGCTGAGATAATGCTGCCTGCTGGGTCACTGAAGGGGAAGGTTGTCCTTTGTACTTCTTCACAATTCACTGGAGACATAGTATTCTTCTCCCCCTGCAGCGTCCTGTTGCTCTGGATCTATGTTCCTTTTGTTGTGACTATCATGACTAATTTTTCATTTTTCTGCTTAAAATGAATAGTCCAGTAGGTCGCTTACACCTCAGACTTTAAATTCTTCTCTCAAAATGACAAATTTATATTTTTAATGGGCTGTTCTGTGGAAGTTCAGTGGGTCAAATTGTGGGATGTTAGCTGGTGTGGGCTAAGTTAATTTCCATCTGCTGCATCCAGTTACTTTTAGCGGGTATAGTGGAATTTGGCCCACTTAACTCCATTCCTTGCCAGGAAAATGATGCAAAGTCTATGATGAAAGAAGAATAAATAAGAGAAGTTATGAAAATGTGCTAGATGAAGTATCAGTATTACTTTCCTGCCCTTTGACAAAATACCACAAAGTTATTTTTAATAATATAAACATAGAATTTTTGTTCTGCTTTTTCTTCCTGCACTTTAATTGTGTTTGGGTGAGGGACACAAAAGTGTTGAGTGTTGAAATAGTTCTAACCATAAAAATGATAGAGTAAAATTGACAGTATAATGTCTAAAGAGAGGGCTTATCACTGTTTTTTAAGACTAAATTTGACATCTCATTCTTGCAGTCACTGATAGCCTAGAAGGAAAGACTTTGATATTATGTCTTACATACAATAACACCAAGAGTTCTCATGTAGTTGTCAGCTCCTCACTGAGATAAGATTAATGTAGCTAGAGGCAGTTGCAATGATCACAGCATACAAACTCAGTATTACAAATGCGCATAGATCTATTGACTTCAATCATAAATCAATGAGTAGTGAATGTATTTTTGAGTGTTAAGGCTTAGAAATCTCAATTAATTTCCTCAAGCTTGACAAAAAGTGGTGACATAGCAGTGTTGATGTATTTGTTTTACAGGTTTTTGTATCTCAGGGAGGCAGCATAGAGCTATGTTGACTGTTTTTTATTGTTTATTTTCTTACTCTGAAATAAAGTTACAAAAGTAACTTGTATCTCAACAGCGCAGTGCTGAAAGAAAAATAGGTTTTAAAATAATTCTGTATTCCTCTCCTTAGGCATCTCAAAACACCCTAAATTCCATGTGGTATATGGAGGTTGGTTGCATCTAAGTTCCTGTTTCAATGTTTGGAGCATTGTGTCTGAGCACTGATGGAAAAACTAGAATCCAGCACTAAACTTATTTGTAGATGCTGTATAACTTTTTGTGCTCATTGAATGAGTAATTGACAATTTTGCTTGCTTCGTGGCTGAAACATGCTTACTAAATACACACTTCTGTTATTTTTGCTTTCCTTTTGTTGCATTTACTGCAGCATGTGATGTTTGTGCTATAGGTGGCCCTATATTATGAGTAACTTGCTTTTCTCCTTTAGCTGCCATTTGCTAATGCAAATATGTTCTAAATTTACAGCCTGTTAGTGAACTTTAAACACATATACAAGTTACAAAACTTTAATGTGCAGGTGAGAGAACTTCGAGAAAGAGCAAAGGCTTACAGACAACGAGTAGAGGGAACACACTTCTCTCGATATCATCTCAATCAGATCCTGTCCGATAATAACAGTCTTTGGGATGTGTCTTCAACTTCCAGTTCAGAAGACGGCATCAGCAACAACATCAGAGCACTAGATCTTGCTGGGTAAGGTTGTTATTCCTGCCTATTGTTCTATAGCTTTGAAACAGTGCAAAATGCTGAATATAAGATTAGCATAGCTTGGATGTTTGACTGTACTGAAGATGTGATTGGACAGGGTTCAAGATAACCTCATCTGGGCTCCCTTTCCCTAGGAAAGGTTGGACCAGATGGTCTTTCAAATACCCTTCCGACCTCAATGATTGTGCCATTCTATGATGTGTAAATTCTCTAGAACAGCTGAGGACATTTACCTTTTCACAGATATATCAGCTGATCTGTGCTCAAACTGAAAATGAGGCACAATCCAATCTTCTGAAAGAAGAGGAAGTTATTCCTTTATAATTTTCCACAAATGCATGTATAGTGTGGCAACCTTAGCCTCATCAAGTCTGGAGGAAGTTCACGCTGAGTCATACTGAATTCTTCCTCCCACTGGAATGATATGAAATATGTTTTGCCTACTCAGATGTTATCAATGCTCTTCTTGTCAGGATTAATTAATCTTGTGGTTGAATCTTAGACATTGTTTAGTTTTGAGATGAAGATATAGGAACTGGAATGGCATGGATTCATTTTCTTCTTTCGTTGAAGCATTAGAATTGGCAGATATTAAACCCTTTGGGAAGGAAATTCAGAATTAGTGTTTTAGTAAAATGTACAGACAGCTGTTGCTGAAGCAAGGAGGAAATAAAAAAGCCATCTGTGGCTTCTTTAAGATCTGATATTTAAACACGATGCCTTGGATGCCTCTCTGCAGTGCGCTTAGTCTACTGTATGCCCACTACTTGTTTCTTGTATGTGGGAGAGATTTACTCATTTGCATGACTCTAGCTCTAATAAGGTTTGGGGATGACACATATAAGTATTACACCATAATGTATGATATTAAATTTGGTGCGAATTTTTTGATTCCTTGTTTATTTTTTGCCTGTGAAATACAGATCCTCTTACTGATCTTATTTCTTTGAACTTATTGCTGGGAGCAATTGAAAGTTTAAGACTATCAAAACTTGTGCCTAGAGAAAAGTCTACTAAACTGCTTGGCTTTTGAAATTGTGCCATTATACAGTCCCTTTGCATGGAAGTAGTTATTTTTCGAGCACTTCTGATAATTTAACTTGTTGTTTAACTTGGAAATTGAGTCCTGATTTTACATTACATTTTTGGAAAAGACAATCCAGAAAGAGTTTTCATAAAATCTATTTAGAAAATGGTTTGTGCTTAAAAACCAGTTAAAGCTTCAGTGGAAATTTGACGTTACATCATGTCAACTGTACCACTTTTTAATATCTCAGCTGTACTTCTAAGAAAAGACTAAATTGTATGAATGTGTTTTACATGGACATATGTATCATGCAAATCAATGGTATGAAACACTGATTTTTTTTTTTTTTGTTTCTTAGAGTGTCTGAAAAAGAGACTACACCAAGCCCCAAAATGTTGCAGCAGCCTGACTCCAGAGAACAGCCACACCAGGATAGCACTGAGAAGAAAGAAATGTCAGATGCTTTAACGGTTCCAGTCAAAAGGCGTTTAGTTTGGGGTGAACGTGAAGGGACGGAAGAGAGGGAGAATCAGCAGTCGACAGAAGAGGAATTAAAACAGGATGAACAGGCTGCAGTTGTGGCTCAGCAGTCAGAAGGAAACAATGAGGATGTCAATGAAGATAAGAAAATTGAAGGGTAAAACTGAGCATTTTTGTGGTTTATATATATAAATTTCTGAGATGTTAGAAGAAAAAGTTATATGTTAACTAATTTTTATTTTAAATCAGTTTTACTTTTAAGAGTGTAAGTTGGTGTGACACTACTTCTGTTTCGAGCAGCATGATAGGAGATGAAAAGGTTTGAGACATTGAACTGGTTGATGGAAATGGATCTACCATTAAGAATACTGGATATCTATCTTGCAAGGCAGAAGTTTGTAGAAGCATAAACAATTCTAATTTTTTTTTCCAAAACTACAAAATTTGTAGTGTGGGCCTCTTTGAACAGACTGTTCATTACACAGCAGCCAAGTGTAGTGAAAATTAAAGCTTGTAACTTGCCTCAAATTGACAATGTAGGATTGTTAGGGCTGAAAGGATAGAATGCCTGCTAACCTGTACTTAAGCATCCGTTTTTCTTAAAGAGATTCATGGAATTGGGAGAAAACCATAGCTAGCATCCAGCAGTCACCAGTGATTTTGTTGCTGAGCATAGGTGGGAAAAAAGTGGAGGGATATTTAGAAATCCTGAGAGATCAATTGAGTACATGTGTAGTACAGTCCATAATAGTGTATTTGACAGTTGAAAGACCCAAATCATACCTGGTTACAGAAGTATCAGGATTTTTACTGTTCAAGTTTTGCGTACTTTTTTTGGTAGAACATAGTTTTAGTTTGATAGATATTTAAATCTGAATGACTTCGGCCCTTGTTACCACACCAGGTAAGCATTTTGTGTTTCTCATTGCATTTTATCTGTGGTGTTGCAACGCAGATCAAAGGTAACGAATTGCAACTGTCTCCTTTGGGGATAGTAACCTGCGTGCAAAACACAAGTGAAGAAAGGTGGAGATGTTAGACTTAAAGAAATTAAATGCAGGCTTTCAAAGCCATCATTCTGAAATTCTTCTTAAGTTTCTATCTAATTCTTAACATTATGTAGTTCATAGATATGTCTCTGGCATTGAAGATTTTTTTGTCATCTTGCAGTATGGTTGTACATGTGCTGAGATGCTCTGGACTTGGTGATGTAGAGCAGCTTAATATGTTATTTAAGCCTACTTGAGAGCTTGTGACGTGGTGTTCTTTGCCTAGATGTTCTCAGAGTGTGTTTAGCATGCACTGATGGGATCAGGCTCCTTACGCAGTGTAGGTTTGCCACCACCTCCTTTTGAAAGGCATCTGGGGGAAGATGACAGAAGTGGTAGTGCTTGTTTATGTAATAACCTGGGGGTTGCATAAATGTGAGATACTTGGTTTCAGTTCCACCACATTGACTGAAAAGAGTCAAACCCACCTTCCGACCTTCTAAGGTGGCAACCAGTTTCAAAGTTTTTCTGGGTGAGTACTCTTTCCGGCCCTTCTGCTGAGTGTCTGTGATTGTGTAGCAGTACATTCAAGGTTTATTGGGAAGAGGGACCCTGAATTTGCAGCTTGAGACTGTGTATGTACGTTATCCAGTTATGTAAAACATAAAATAAAATAGAGAAATGGAGACTTGAGGGCTGGAATCCAGGAACCCCTGTTGCAAGAAGATGATTTAGCTACTGGCTACTGGTGTTCTATGGCTCTGTCTCACCTTAGGCTTCATTCATTCTAGGAATGTATTGGAAACAAAAAGCTTGAGTGCAGGAGTCCTTAGTCCTTAGCTAATCCTTTAATCATTTCTCATTTTTTGCAGTGAGAACGCCTTAGTATTGAATTCTGCAGGTGTGTCAGACTCTTCCTCTGTATCCTCGAGGACAGGTGGCAGGCTTCCTACTCCAGAGCTGAGAGCACTTGGTGGAGCTCAGAGGACTCATCATGATCTCACTACCCCAGCTGTTGGTAAAAAGACTTTTAAATGCAAAGCAGTATTTCAAGAACTAAAGAAAAAATACATGTTTGAATTAATTTATTAGGTTATTTAAGGCAATAAAACATTTTTTCATCTTCTCCACTGCAATAGGAGGTGCGGTTCTAGTGTCTCCTCCTAAATTCAAGTCTTCATCTTCACAGCAGAGAACGCGACGTTTAGGAACAGGCATTTCTTCAGCTAAGCCAGGTGCAAGAGAAGCTTCACAAAGAAGGTCCTTCCAGGTGAGCCAGAAAAGAGGCATTTTAGGAATATGCTTTTTAAGTAATTGTGAATAATTTAGTTAATGAATCTTTTTCTTGAGTTGTCATTTACTATTCCAAAATTCTTAGTGTCTCTGACTAAATAAGGCCAATGTCTGAATAAATTTTTTTTTTGTGGATATCAAGGAAAGGAGCTGAGACTACTGGAGTGAGATTGGATGAACTCTATTTTGGCTTTTTCTGGAAAATAAATAGAAAAAAAATCCTATCAGGAGCTGTTGAATTCCCCATTGAGATTACTATAGGTTGCCAGTGAAATGTGCCACAGCTCCAGATTCCTTGATCTGAAAGAAATTCAAGAAGTAGAGGCTAGGTACTTCTGTGCTAGATAGGTAAATGTGCCATGATAGTTTCATTCTACATTTACTTCGTTTTTGTGCTTCTTTTACTTTGCCGATTGCACTAAAGGAAAAATAGAAACATTTAGGAGTTGTTTAACTGTCTTCCTTTCAAAACTGTGGGGATTTTTGTCAGGTTTTGCTCAGTCTGTGTTCTAGAAAGACAGCTAACTTTGCACTGCATATGTCCTCTGTAGTAAGGTCTGTAACAGAAGCAGACACAGTTGCATGGGGAGTTGGTTTAAAATATGAGAACACAGTTTTTTTCTGTGAAGAAAATAAGCTTTTGTTATGACCTGGCTAGATTACTTTCAGACCACACTAAACTTGTTATAAGAAGTTTTTCTTTAAGCTGTCTCACAAACTTGAAATACTTATTCTTTCAGTATCTTCATGAGAAGTGTAACAGTGTAAAGTCAACATTTGTGGCATATGTGAGGATCTGTACTCGAAGGCTGTATATGAGATGTTGGAGTTTTGTGTTTGGGATTTCTTCTTTCTGTTTTATTTTAGCCTGATGTGGCAGTGGAAGCTGTTTCGCTCCTTACCTCTCCACCTGCTGGACTAGGAACTTTGGATCCACTGCCTCTTAGGCAGGATCAGCGATATCCTGACAGGGTTTCTAATCAGCAAGCTCGTCTTATTTCAGCCCATCAAGAGCATTCCTCCATACCTCCTTTGCTGAAATCAGCCAAAAGCTGCTCTATGCCTTACTGGAGTCCCTCTCGTCGTATTCAAGGGACTCTCAAGGATCCAGAATTCCAGCATTGTGGTGGGTTTTGTGTATTAACTGGTTGTGTTAGTGTTCTGCAGGATGGAAATGCTTACTGTACAGTGTTCAGGCCAGGAGACTGCTGAGCTTGCTGCCTTACAGGCTCTACAAAGAGTGTGTTGTTTGTAAACAAAAGCTTTTCTGTTATATATTTAGTCTTGCTCAGGAAGTGTGCACAATTCTCCACCCTAGTGTCAGTTTCCACTAATATAATTGTATTCTAGTGACTTGTTGTCTTACTGAAATTAATAAGGCAAAATTAAGTACTTAATCATTATAAGGATAATTTGGTTTAGTAATTTTTAATCTTTAGGTTACAAATGGATGCTGTGAGACTTTTTCAACTGCAATTATCAACAGCAATGTGTAACTGGGGACCTTTATAGCGCGGTATTATTTTGCAGTTGTGGATTTCTGAGAGATAATTTCCTTAAATATTTCTGCAGGATAAGGAAACAAAAACCCACCATCTATAAAAGTTTTATTGAATATTGAAAAAATAATTTATTGGCTGGGAAGGATTTTGTGCTGGAGCATTTCAAAGATTTTTTTAATCAATATTTAGGGGCACTGGGGACATAAATTTGATTAAGAAAACACTCTGTCAACCGTTAGTCAAAATAAAGTTTATGTCCTTAAGTTATCTGTTCCAGAAAGACTTCCTATGTCTGCTTAAGGTCCCTTAGTGCTTGGTCCTCTTATTGTAAAGATTAGCCATAATAAAGTGGTATTCCATTCTAGAATGGAAGTAATTATCAGGTTAAGTAGGATGGTGAAATCCAGAAAATTGCCCTGGGAAGGGATTGGAATCTGTGCTGTGTTCTAGCTCAGCACCTTGAGTGCAGTTCACTAATCATCTTGTGGCATCTACCAAAGATAGATGCTTTGAGAAGAATACAGTAGAGTAAGTTTATTTTACCTCAGCTTAGCATAAAGGAGTCTCTTGGAGTTTTTGGTATGTTTGCTATTTGATACTGAGGTTTTGGAAATAATGTTGTAACATTTTAAAATGTTCTAAAATGAAATATTGTCCTTTGTCTATTTTAAAATGATTCAAAACTGTGCCTCTGACTTTTTCTTTTAGGGAATGTTGGCAATCCAAAAATGAGATCTTTCCAGTTACCCCTTCAGGAAAGAAACTATAATGATGAAGGTATTTCTTGTCCCAGAGTATTAATTATATATTATGTGTATATTACTTAGGTTTATTTTAACTTTTGCACTCATGGGAAGATTTCTGAATGCAGTAAGTAATACTGATTTATGTGTTTGCATGAACTACTGTGTTATTTCATCAAAATAGTTTGAAAATGTTCATCTTAGTAGCCTAAAGTGCAAATATGAAAGTATCTTCTACTGTGAAAAAATCATTAAATGTGGCTGAAAATTAAGTAGACCACAGTGGCTCGATATGCTTACTATAGCTTGCTCAGTTCCATAGCTAAAATCATACCTTCTGCGCGCATTTTTAAGCCTTTGTGTTGACAGCAACAGAAGCAAACTGTAAAATGATCATAGCCCATATTGCAGCTGCAGTAACTTGGATGCAACTTAAAAGGTACCAGAAATCTTAAGATAAAGATTTTGCTTGTGAGACTGGAGCACCAGATATGCAGCATAAAATGATCCCTCTGACTTTAATTTTCATGCCTGTTCCTCTGCTGACTGTATTAGGGGTACTTAGAGCATCCTGTTGTTCTGTTTGCTGGTTTGTTATTTTTTCTGTTTACTGTGAAGTTAATCTGGAGGAGCATCCACTGTGTAGCCCACCAGTGCATCTTTTTTGCCCTTTTATGGGCAGATACAAATAAACTCTTGCAATAGCTGGAGTCACCCAAAGGCACTGTAGCCTCATTAGCCTGAGCTGCTATACATTGCATGGCACATGAGGTTGAGCTTGGTGTGGTGCTAGTTACAATCACCTGTGTTTGGTTCAGATTAGAATATGGGCAGAGTAAGCTTGTATCTGATTGCGGTTTATTTATAAAAATACCCCAGAACAACCAAAAGCTTTTTTTTCTGTACCCCTTATGCTTGTTTGCTCCTTGGTTCTAACCAAGGTTCAGGCTGATTCTCTGTTTTACTCATTGCAGTTGGCTGGAAAATGTGTGGGTTGTGCAGATGGCTCAGCCAAGCATCTGTATATCTACATAAAACATGCAAAAATCCTCATAGTACTCTGCAGCTTCCCACAAGCTTGCGGTGCACCGATTAAATACTGTAACTGCTGCTACCTTTTTTTTCCTGTGAGCTGAGTGATGATATATGAGCTTTCAAAAACAGGTGCAATGTGCCGGTTCACAGATATTTCATATGCCCGTATTTGTTCATGTACTTAGAAACCTGGGAGTTATTCCAATGGCAATGTCTGCAGAAGTGCGGTTGGCACTTTTCTCATGCATGGACATATAGTTGTTCTGCGTAGTGTGTAAGTCTGTTCTGGGCTGTATTTGGATCACTGTGTTTCAATAATTTAGAAATAGTGCTTAGAAGTTAACTGAAATACTGACAGGGTACAGGTCCTGTCAGGACTGAGTTGTGGAATTTTTTGTTGCTTTTTTCTTGGTGGTGAGGGTTGGAAAGTAGTGATACAGTTCTTTACAATCCATTGCAGGAAAATGGGTTAATTAAGGTCATTTTTCATAGAGAGCATCTTGATAGAGCTGTAGCAACATTTTAATACTGATGTTAAAGAAGGATAATGTTGTGTTTTATTAAAGAACCATTGTCCAGGCTGCTTAACGCTAAGAGTTCTGCTGGGTATGAAGTGGACCCTCTATTCAAAAGGAAGACCTTTCAAAAGTACATTTTTAAGCCATGATTCTTGTAGTCTTTGTGTTAAACTTCCTGTTTTCTTCAGAAGACACATGTCTTTTAACAGCTTTTGGCACACTAACTGGTTTTGACACAGAAGGTCTCTTTCTGTGACAAAAGTTCTGATGTTTTACTTGTGCATTATTCCAAGGTTGTCTGCTTTTCTTGAAGTGGTAGGTTGCTTGCATGAACATGTCATTGCCAGTCTAGTCCATACAGACTTCAGCGGCAGAGGAGTGATTTCTGAGGTCTTCCGGCAGAGGAGAGTAAATGTAAAGATGTCTTGGAGAGTTGGGCAATTCTCAGGTGACAGTAGGGATCTCATTCTGAAGTTTGTCAAGAGTTAGGCATGTAGTACTCTCAAGTAATAGAATTAGTGTGTTGTGTATCTTAGCATCCATTGTGATAGAGGATATAAAAATATTTGCACCTTCAAAGTCTGCCATGAATGTCAACCATGTTTTAATATGTGTATTTAGTGTTCCTATTTACATTTTCTCTTGTTGCTTTCCTCTCAGATGACAGGCTGTCTCAGATTTCGGCCCGCTCAGCAGCATCCAGCTCGCTTGCATCTCAGATACTGGAACGAGCTCAGAAGAGGAAGGATTTCTGGGACAAGACATGATCTCTCCCATCTGTTGTATAGAAACTGTTCTGTAAAATGATTTATTTTTTATAGGTTGTAGTGTACATTTTAAAAAAAAATTGTGATTGTAGGTATCATGTAGCATTCTTTCACTTTTCACTAATGTGGCTCAAATTTTTGGACTCGACATGCAAATTTAAAATTTCAGTGTTTAAACCAATGTTGAAAATGTAGGTCGTTTATATTTGAGTTGTGTCTTGATTCACTCTGTCACAACAACTTTTTTTTTCTCAGTGGCAACATTTGAAACAGATAATTTTTAATTGAGACATTTTTTATGCAACCTGTCTGTTAATTTTCAAGGTATTCTCCTGTAGTCACGCAGTATGACCTCAGACAGAGGCAACACCGTTATTCACCAACCACCTCAGCTGCTTTATTATAACCAGTCATCTTAAAGGCAACTGTGGTATATTTATGTTACTTATGAATTGTCAGTACAACACAGTGCTGTAATAAAAAGTTACTTTTACTAGTTACTGCTTTTAACCTGTTACCAAAAATTGTTACTGTTTCTTAACTAAGCTAACATGGAACATACAGGACTTCGAGAAAAGCACATTAAGCTTTTAGGGTTGCTCATAGTCCACAGTTTTTTTGGCAGGGTTTACTATTGGAGTTTAATGTGTACAGTGCTGCAGTTTGTCAGATGTACTGATGTGAACGTTTGTCTTTTTGTGAGCAAGACCTGTGTTTAGTGTTCATTTCAGCTTCTGTAGAAAGAGCAACCTCAGCCACCCTAGATGGTGGCCTTCCCAATCCCATGTCAAACTCAGGTATTTGGGAGTAATTGATCTCTTAAATTCGGAAGCATGTTTTTTTCTTGACTTTGACATTTTAATTACCTGTCCTTCTAGTTGCCTGTTTCTGAGAGACTGGAATACTGTTAATGATTGTCACAGCAAAAAATGTTTGTGACTTATTCTGACAACTGTTTTTATCTTTCTAAGCAATGTGGACAAGTTGTAATGAAGTAGAGGAAATAGGTGGCTAGCAGCCAGTTTGTTTCTTGTGTGGCTTCAAGTTTTAAAATTATTTAATTCAGAAATTTTATACATAAACAATTTGAATTTTATACACATTTGCTTACATTTTAATTTTGTACACAATTACGTACACATATTACTGAAAATAAAAAAATGATTGATTGATTTGTTTCTGTTCAAGCTACGCCAGATAAATTGGTAGAGTCTATTACGTTGGTACTTACTGTGTAGTTTTCCATTTCGCCTGTTTACCTGGAACATTCGTGGACGTTTTAAAGAAAAGAAGTTAGCTCAGAACTGGTCTTCAGAAAGAATAAATTTCTACAGCTAGATAACATTGATACATGGAATCTTGATTGTCTACATGTATTTGGTATCGTGAGCCAGAGCAGATGAGTGCTACACGAGCTGGAAGGCTGCAGTGGCCAAATGGCCAGTTCCCAACAGATGAGATCTTTAATTAAAGAGTGACTGTGCAGTGAACACACTACAAAAAAAATGGTCCACTTCTTCCAGGAATTGGGCATTGCACTAGCTTCCTACCAGTGAAGTTCTTTGAAACAAATTAAGGTATTTTATGTTGTCTCAAGGACTGTGTCATAAACTTAATCGTTAATTATACTTGGTCAGAAAGTTTCTACTGAAAGGGAAACTTTGTGTGCAACAACTTTTATGGGAAAAGCCCGTTTTCCTCTGAAATGATAGTTTTACAGAGGAAAACTTACTGGCTAAATACTGAAGTATTTTTGTTGAGAAGGAAAAGCTGTTGCCGTATATTCTGGGATGTTGTCTGTATTCTTCATATAGTTCAATGTGTTCTCATGACTGAGAGCTCTTATCCACTACTTTTCCTCTGTGGTATCTGTAATCTGAGGCTTGTGAACCGTGCCCTCTTCTTAAATATTTAATTTTGGGGTTTTTTCCAGGTTTGCCTGGGATTCCTGGGTATTCCACAGTTCTGTCAGAGGTTTTGTGCAGGCCCAATTTTGAAGTCTGCAAGTCACAGATATTATATAACAGCATATGTGCCGATTTTGCTTGCTTTATTGCACTTTGAGTCTAGTGCATCTGGGTAGCTCTGAATTTGTTACATGTGTGCTGCATGGCACCTGTATTTTGTATTTCTGCCAGGGAGACAACAGGCTTGGTAAAGGAGGGAGGCATTTTTGTTGCATGGGGATACAAACCCAATTTAGACATGAGAATGGAAGCCCCTGGTGTCCCACACATCATCATGAACCAATAATGTCGTCTGAACAAAGTTTAGCTTTTGACTGAAATATTCTAATTGAATTTACTTACAGACAGAAGTAGTTAAGGGAAATGTAGATCAAATACTTTTTTTGAATAACTCTAGTGCAAAGCTTCTGAAGGATGCCCTTCCGTATTTTCTAAGGCAGATATAAAATCCTTTGTGCCTACTTTCTGTTATTGTTTTTTATCTAGTTCAAGAGGAGTTTTGTTTTGTTTTTCTGAATGTTCCAGACCAACCTTCAGACATGTTTCCTGTTGTGTTTTCCAGCAAGCTGAACATTGAAAAAAGGTTCAAAAGTGCATCCTTTATTAATAATCACAAATGCGTGCTGTACAGTGAATATGTATTGTGTTCTGTCAAGGAAATTGTAGAAGCCTTGAAGAGGAGAGACAAAGTAGATAACAAGAAGGAAGGCAAGTGCCAGTAGTAGCAATACCTGAGGATTAAACAGCTTTGGGAACTTGTTGACTGAAGGTCAGATTTACAAAACCAGCACATAAATAATGGACCCAGTCAGTAAGCACTGAATTGAATGTCTTCAGCTCCTATTCCCAAGCTGACTATACCTGCTGGGTGAATTTCCTTGCTGGGGGTTCACAGGTTTCAACCACCTGTGGGCCAGCTTCTCCTCACTGGCCACTGTCAGCAGACAAAGGCCTTCCTTTACCCAGTATTCCTGCCAATACAGTGTCCCCTGAGCCAGCCCATGAAGAGACTTGATTCCAGTCTGTTGCTTCCAAAAGCCTTCACATCTTGCCAAATAATAAGCCTATTTCCTGCCTGTGGCAGGAGTGAGCTCTCAGTTTCTTCTACTGAATCTTTTTTTGTATTAAAATTCTTGCTGGCCTAGGGGTTGGAATAAAGGTCTCCCTGTTCCTGAAGCTCTGCTCACTCTAGCATCTTCCTCTTTCTGGCCAAATCATTGGAGTGGAATGACTTGAATGGGAGGAAAGAAGCACCTTCCTCAGAGTTTAGGCAATTCCTCCAGGGAGGTTTGGATTCCCTTGAGCATGAGGAGATTTCTGAGACTTTAACTAAATGTTTACAGTAGCAGCAAGGTAGTATTTAGGATTACATCCTTTTATCTTTGCATCCCTTTATGTCTCTGGGCTTTCATTTCTTTTCAGAGTCTCAGTTTCCAGTGCTTTTTATGATGTGTCAGCCTTCTCTACTTAAAATGCTGAAATTACCCCTGAAATCATGGACTGAACAGTTTGAGAAGAATCAGGTGGAGCTTTCCAGCTATGCAGGGAAGTTTGGGTGAAAATCTGGGATTGTGGATAATCCAATCCAATGTAAAAAAAATCTTGCTAAAATGTGGTTAGTTTTACAATAATATTTTGTCGTTACTTTCAAGTTTTAATACCTTACTGAGCTGAGTTCTGAAACATAATGTGACATATATAAATGTCATTAACCTTAAAAATGCAAATTGTGAAATTTCTTTAGCCATCAGAGCTAGATTGCATTTAATGCAAGTGTAGGCAAAAAGGCATATTTGGGACATAAGTTTGGGTTAAATCCCAAGGCAAGTCTGACCTGTGCTCTTCCAGTGATACTTAAGTCACTATGGGTATGTTGTTGTATAGGGATTTTTCTGCCTTTTTCAATTAATAGATCCATATGTCTCCTCTGTTGCTCGTATGGATACCTACATAATGAGTAACAACCTCCTGAAAACAGATTTGCCTTCACCTGTGCCTTGCAGGTAGCCTGAGTTCCCCCTGACCTCAGGGACACAATCTGAAACCCAGTGTATGTTGCAGGAAGGTGAAAGAAAGTGAAGTTACTTACCAGCCTCCCGCTTTCTCCTTCACTCACAAGTTCTTCAAGTCCTGATACTAAGATGTTTTCCTCATCTGACTCTTGGTGTTGTCGCTTTCTGGTAGATAACAGTGGAGGAAAAAGGGCTTTCCGAACACTATCCATACTTGATGAGTGTGGTACTTGAAGATGGGGCAGGAAGCACAGCTTTTTTGAACAATTTAGTGTATAGCTTATTTACATAATGCCATATTGCTTCATTACATCTGCCTGGTCCTGCAAGGCTGAGCTGGCACCTGATGGTCTGGTATAAGAACTGTTCTTGCCGTCTAGTAAAATTTGTCAGCAAAGAGCCTCATGAACACCTGATGCAAGTGGAATTTTCGCTGTGCTGTTGTTGATCAGTTCTTAGCATAGCCTGAAGCAGAATTGTTCCATTACTCAGACACACACAAGTGTGTGACGAGGAAAACAAGCTGAATGGTAATTTTCATGTGAAGTGACCTAAATTAATGTCCTGATTCCTGCAGTTATTCAAATCTTTGCAGACAGGAGCCTGGGGAATAGAAGGGAGCACAGCGGGGCTGCAGTTACCTTTTTAGGCAGTCGGTTTTTTGGCTTTACTCTGGATTGAAAGCCAGTGGAATCTTAGTTATCACACTGAAAGCAAAACCTGGAGAGCCGATAGTGGATGGTAGCTAAGCAGAAAACTCCAGTTTCATAGAAATTCAAGTTGTGTTTTGCTTTTTAATGAAATTACTATTGTGTTGAAGAAGGACATCTGTGGTTCCATCTTAAAAACGTGAATGAGCTTTCTAAATATTTTGATATTTACTACAGTTCATCTGTGTTGGATGTAAGCTGACTTTGTGAGGTTCCTGTCTTGCAGGCTGTGCTGTAGAGAAGCTCCTGGAGCAACCAAGCCCTGCCTAGTGGACCTGAATTCAGCGTGCCAAATGTGCTGCACATGGGAAGATTCCTGAGAAACTCTGGAAGATGGCACTCAGTGGTCCTACAGTGTCTTGTTAGGGTGGAGGACTGAGAACTGCAGAAGATTCACCTGGTCACTGGCAGTCCTTTGGGAAGGCGAGCAAGGCCTGATAGTGCTTGGAGCTTACACACCTTCTGTTGGATTGTTTATTCTATTCATGGGACTGGATTAAAAGTATAAGAGGAAAAGCAGTTATTTGCTGGTGGGAGCTTGCTCTTGGCAGGGGGGCTTTGGTGGTGCAGTCACGGCAGCAAATCCTCTGCAATGCAGACAGAGAAAAAGACATCTAAAACTTCTTGCTTTCTTCAGAGGTCTTGATAAAGTCTTCTGGTAAAGCATATCAGCTTTGCAAGTGTGACTGATTTACATTTATACCAGCTTGCTTTTCCTGAGGTCACTAAGACAGGTTTTAAATAGGCCTGAAGCTTTTCCTTTTAGCTGTACTTATGGCCAACATACACACATTTGTTTCTGTCTCTGTGTATGTGTATTAAAAATGTATTTTTACTCAAAGTGACTTTTTAAAACACTGTTATGTGCTGGGATGTCTCCAAAACACTTACTTCAAGACTAGAAGTAGAATAGAAATGGCTGATGAGATCCAGAAAGCCCATACTTGTGGATTTCTCCCTTCTTAGGTTCCTTTCTGGTCACTGGGTTGGTGTGACACACACGTACAGGTATCCTGTTCTGGAGAGCTGGGTACCCCGTTCTTCCTCTGAGGTCTCTTGTATGGGTGGAGGAAACCTGCCGATGCTTGGTGACCCCTATCTGGAGTGGGTCTGTGAATTCCTGGAACGGTGCTTTCGTGAGGATCATGCTCTTTGTGTTTCCACTGGGAAACTATCTACAGCCTGTTTACATATTTTAGCTTACATGGTGTGGCTAAAAATGGCTAACCCAGGAAAACAGCATCCTTATTGCTCAGCTGTAGCTATTTAGTTTGTTCTCCTTTTGGCCCCATAAATCTCACGTTCTTGACAATAGTACTGCTCCAACAGGAAACTTGCTGACTCTGAGGCAATAGCATAACCTTGGGTTTGGGAAAGGCTGGAGCTTGGACTGTTGACTTCCTTGGGATGGACACTAACTAAAAGGCTGCTGTAAACAACAAGGAACCATCATCTTCTCTAGCAACCCTGTTATACAGAATACTGAGCAGCCGGGGCTTCCCTTCAGGAGATAACACTGATCTCAGAGCCCTGGTGGGAGTGCTGGTGTCTGAGCACAAGTACTTCACTTTAGATAACATTCTTTCCCTTCAAAATGGCTTTATTTAGCTACTCAACGCAGAACTGATGGTACCTGGTAAAACAAGGTGCATAATGCTGGAGTTATTTCTTAACCTGAGTAACTGTTGGTCACTGCTTTTTGGATTATAAACCAGCTTGCAAAATTCTGTTCCCAGTTAGAGTGGTTTTCTTTGAGGTATGTTATGTCAGTAATTCCACTTTGCCATGCCCCTGAGTCACTGTTGTGCAACCACACCACGTTGACAGGAAGCACAGAAGTTTCAGTTCACCTGATCTGACTATTTGCAAGACACAGTGGGATCTATGTAGGTCACTATCTAAGATGACAGAGACTCACACTGCATGGATGATTTTACACTCCGAATTAAAAGAACTGGCCACCTGGTGGAAGTGTTGATGATGTTGTGTGCACTGAAATGGTCTGAATTATCTTTTCTCCTGTCCGTGTGAGCTAAGTGATAGCTCCTGTTGGCAAGTCTCATTAAAACACTTGTTTATGCTTTACTCGTGTCGGCAGCAGTTATCTGCAGAGGCAGGATCACTGGACAATTGTGCTTTCATTAACAATGAGGTTTTTTCATCTGTTTGTTTTCATATCCTCATGGAACCACAATGAATGTAATTGCATCAGTGGTCCTGGAGTAGATTGGTAATGTCAGTAGCATCTGTATAATGTCTCAGCGTGTTTCTAGGTGACTTTCTCTGTGAGCTCCACTATATCAGTGTTTTGAGGAGAAAATATAGTTATTTAAATCAAGGGGCGGAGGTGGGAATGTGTTTGTCTCAGAATGTAATGGAAAGCTGAGATCACAATGAACTATTACTTCCTTTCTGCTTATTTTATGATAAGAAATACCAATTCTATGATATTTATTACAGGGCACCTTACACTTAGGAGACCCAGAAATTATGTAGCAGAACCAAGTAAAAGTCAGAAACAGAGCTGTTTCCTGAAATACCAGACATACAAGCAAAAGTGTTGCTGTCAGAGGAAATGTCTTACTAGCTTGTGTAACACAAGTGTTATAGTCAGTGGATGGAGTTGAATCGCACATCCCCTGCAAAATCCTGAGTCAGCAGTGTCTGCACTGTGGTTTGGTATAGAAGTCTTTTCCAAAGTCACCGAACACTCCCAGATTGAGCAATTTTAGTAATAGTACTACCTGCTCAATGTCTATATCAATAACCTGGATGAGGGCATCAAGTGCACCCTTAGCAAGTTTGCAGACTTGGGGCACAACAACCCTGTGCAGAGCTACAGACTAGGAGAAGTCTGGCTGGAAAACTGCCTGGAGGAGAGGGACCTGGGGGTGTTGGGTGACAGCGACTGAACATGAGCCAGCAGTGTGCCCAGGTGGCCAAGAAGGCCAATGGCATCTTGGCTTGTATCAGAAATGGCGTGACCAGCAGGTCCAGGGAGGTTATTCTCCCTCTGTACTCGGCACTGGTGAGACCGCACCTCGAGTACTGTGTTCAGTTCTGGGCCCCTCACCCCAAGAAGGATGTTGTGGCTCTGGAGCGAGTCCAGAGAAGAGCAACGAAGCTGGTGAAGGGGCTGGAGAACAAGTCTTACAAGATGTGGCTGAGAGAGCTGAGGTTGTTTAGCCTTGAGAAGAGGAGGCTGAGGGGAGACCTTATTGCTCTCTGCAACTAACCTGAAAGGAGGTTGTAGAGAGGAGGGTGCTGGGCTCTTCTCCCAAGTGACAGGGGACAGGACGAGAGGGAATGGACTCAAGCTCCGCCAGGGGAGGTTTAGGCTTGACATCAGGAAAAAATATTTCACAGAAAGGGTCATTGGGCACTGGCAGAGGCTGCCCAGGGAGGTGGTTGAGTCACCTTCCCTGGAGGTGTTTAAAAGACGGGTGGATGAGGTGCTGGGGGGCATGGTTTAGTGATTGATAGGAATGGTTGGACTCAATGATTCAGTGGGTCCTTTCCATCCTAGTGATTCTATGATTCTATTCCTACTTCCAAAAGATTCACAGTGTCTTACACATTAAACCTATCATAAAAAAGCAAAAATATAATGATCAAATGTGATACATCCTCTCCCAGTCTCTTTGTTGATGCAATTTCCTTTACAGGAAATTAATCCCTTTTCCCATTCCTAATGATCCTGCCCAGAAGACACTTGCCTGCATACTAGGATGTTTCCGTAATGAATGGCTGAATCACAAAAAAGCTTATTTTCAAGTGTTATAAAGATTAATCAACTTCCATTCCTGGGCAGAGAGCTGACTAAAATAAGGCTCTTCTGGAGCTTGAACTGAAACATGTTTTAAGGCTGCTTTAATCTTTTCAAGATTGAAAATCTTGGCAAAAGCAGAGAACAACTGAGATAAATCCAATGAGCTTGCTCACAAATGAACTGGAACAAAGTGAAGGGGATGAGCGTGACCTGAAAGATGAGGATGTCTACAGATAGATTGCCTGTTCCATTTGTGATCTGTGGTCCATTCATACAGATATTTAAGGGGGAAGAATTGAATCACCAGGTAAAAGACCCAAGAGGATGATAAACAGGCTCACTCTTCCACATGCCTATTCATGATGATGTTTCTAGCCCAATGTTTGATCCTAAGGATGTGTATAATAACGCAATATAATTGAGCTGACTGAAAATGTGTTAAAGGTCAAAAAAATCCCTACATGCCAGCATACTGGTGATGGTAGACAACAGATGAACATCAAAGTACAGTACTGGTTATTCACCTGTGGCCTCATTCAAGGCAAGAAGGAAGTGTCTGTGGCTTTTGAGGCAGACATGATGTAGAGTTCCAGTCCTCCTCATAAAATCCTCTGACCAATATGGGTCAAGAAGTCATTGTCGAGAATATGCAACCGCTATGGTTTCTGAATAAATTAGGGAAACTCCATATAATTACGCCTTAAAAGTTTAGCAGTCAGTGGTAGGATAGACAACTAATTATTGGGATGGCGGGGGGAGGAGATACGATTTTTGCACAATTTCAAAATTTTTTGGATTAATTACTCACGAAAACAATGCAGATGGTACTTTATAGAAGTGCAGAGGCTTTTGGTAGTTTTTAATTAAAATAAAAGCTTAGCAGGTATGCTTTCTGTAAGGATTTTGTATTTTAAAGAGTGTTACTAGACATTAAAAATAATATTGATTTCCACCCCCCAGGCTTAGAGAGGTCTTTTTTGTTTGTTTTTTTTTTAGTTTTGCTTTGTTTTGCTGTTGTTGCAGTGGTGATTGTTGTGTTAGTTTTGTTTTTGTTTTTTGTTTTTGTTCCTTTTTCTTCCTCCTCCCCCACCCCCAAGAGAACATTGTTTTATAATGAAAAGCTTAGGGCTATCATACATCATAAGACATCAGCAGTTCAGGCTAAAAGAGAAGTTACCAGCTCCCATACCGTTTACTAAGAGACTTAACAATGTCAGCGTAGGAATGAATTACTGAGAAAATCTTCTCTTTTAAGACATGTTCTTCAGATGCGTTTTTTTCCACTGTATTCTTTCTCCCCAAAGTAAGACCCACCAGCGGTGTTTTCAGCCAGGGTACCACATTTTAAATGAAATGCAGCTTTTCTTCCACTGATTTCTTTTGCCAGCTCTACAGTTCAGAGCAGTTTCTTTGGAGAGGGGTGTCTGGGTAAGAAACTTCCCAAAGTTCACCTTCAGTACTGGCTCAAACGCTTATTTTTTGGTGGTTTATTACATTTCCTCCTCAAACAAGAAGAAAGAGAAATTCTGCTGCAGCACAAAGCCTCTGATTCCTTCCTCCCTCTCTGGACTGCAGCTGAGGACTGGAGTAAGATCCAGTAGTAGGACTGTGCAGGTTTTCAGCCCCATCTTTCCATAAAATCATAGAATCATAGAATCACCAGGTTGGAAAAGACCCATTGAATCATTGAGTCCAGCCATTCCTACCAAATACTAAACCTTGCCCCTAGCACCTCATCCACCTGTGCCTTAAACACCTCCAGGGAAGGTGACTCAACTACCTCCCTGGGCAGCCTGTTCCAGTGCCCAATGTCCCTTTCCGTGACAAGTTTTTTCCTAATGTCCAGCCTGAACCTCCACTGACAGAGCTTGAAGCCATTCCCTCTCGTCCTGTCCCCTGTCACTTGGGAGAAGAGGACGTGTGTCTCCCATCCAGGGTGTGGTGAGCTAGTCAGAAAGGGCAATAGCAATGACTAGTCACATCTTTCTTCAATGTATTCTCAGAGCTGAAACAGCAGACCTTGGGAATGGGAGATGTATCTCCATATCCAAAGAAATCCTCTTGGCATGTTACAGGGAAGAGCTGCAGTCATGACTGGCTATACCATAGCAGGACCAGCAGTCGCCTTGGTGGAAGGGAACCGGAGAGTGGCTAGGAGTGGACTGATGAGCAGGATGACTATTCAGTTTGCTAAAATTAGTGTTCAGCAAAATTTTGAATGCTCGTGTTTGGGCTGGCCATACTGACAACAAACTAGAGGGTTGGAAGATAGGTTATGTCATGGGTTAACCCCAGCCAGCAACCAAGCACCACAGAGCTTCTCACTCATCACCTCCCTGGCACCCAGTGGGATGGGTGAGAGAACTGGAAGAGTAAAAGTAAGTTGAGTTGAGCTAAGAACAATTCAGTCATTGAAATAAAGTGCAATAATAATAATAATAACAATAATAATTGTAATGAAAAGGAGAGTAACAAAAAGAGACAGACAAGTAAAATACAAGAAAGAGAAGTGATGCAAATGGAAAACAATCACTCACCATCAACTAACTGATTCCCAGCCTGTTCCCAAGCAGTGGCTCCCATTCCCCCAACCATGTCCCTCCAGTTTATATACTAAGCATGGCATCATATGGTCTGAAATATTCCCTTGGCCAGTTTGATCAGCTGTACTGTCTGTGCTCCCTCCTACCTTCTCATGCACCCCCAGCCTTCTTGCTGGCAGGGCATGGGAAGCTGAAAAGTTCTTGACTTAGTATAAGCACTGCTTAGGAACAACTAAAACAGTCTGTTATTTACATTCTTCTCATACTACATCCAAAATACAGCACTGTACTATCTATTAGAAAGAAAATTAACTATCCTAGCAGAAACCAGGTCAGGTTGTTATAGCTCACAACTACAAACAAAATGTTAAGTAATGCAAAGGCCTTAGTAATGTCATAAAAGGGAATCTGGGAAACAGAAATTAACAAGCTTACAATGGGCATTTCAGCATTTCAGTGTCTGAAATGTGAACACCAGAGGCAGAGAGGTAAACAAATGAAACTAAGGTGTTATTTAAAGCCCCAGAGAGGAGGCAGACAGAAAACAGTATGATCAATAGAAGTGGCTAACAATTTAGATGAAGAGAAAGTGAGCCTTATCAAGCCTAACAAAGTCTTCTATGAAAACAGGTGAATCCCAGTGTATAGTTTCCGATACCAGAGAAGTCAGGCAGAACAGATCCTGCAATGACTGCATAAAGAGGGCAGAAGAAAGATTCAGCACTGTATTTCTTATCCCTCTGCCTGATATTTAAATTTGTGTCAGGAGATGTGGGAAGCTTGGGACTAAGTGGGCTCCTCGCTGTGGTTTAAACAGAGGCAAGTGGCACCTGCTCACCCAGGTCACAAACCATTTCCATGGGATCAGAGACACAAGAAGAGGTCAGACAAGCTGGATCTGTGTCTGACAAGAGTAACCAAAGAGATGGAGAGCTGGGATCTTCCAGAAGAACAGGAGGACAGGGAGTCTGAACCAAGGAGGATCCAAATGCTTGTTCATGGCTTTTGTTCTGGATCTGGGACTTCTGCTGGACGAGCTGGTGGAGAAGCGTGAGAAACCTTATTTAGAAGCAGACTTTGGTTATCAGACTGAATATAACATCTGGAGAGGAGTTTGTGGGATTGTACTTCAGGGGAGGCCGATCCTTCAAAATGACCTCTCTGTCTGAATTTCTCCCATTTTGTCTTCAATGTCTTTTGACCAAGTATAACAGTCTCCTATCTTCTCATTAACCTGTTCCCCCACTGGGTCTATTAGCCTGGCAAATGGAAAAGTAATGGACAAAGGTTTATAAACATATTCTTGAACAGTTTTATGGTGTGAACTAGTTTGCTGACATCTTGGGTCCAGACTTGCTTTGGGCTGCTCACTGCATCAGGATGCTGTCGGAGGCCAGGGATGGGAATAGGTAGGATACCTCAGAGGGGCATGGCAAGAGTTGTGGTAATGATGGCTGCAGATTGAGAGAGTGCATCTTCAAGGGTACAGAACTGTGCATAGATGATGTGGCAGGTGTCTGAGGGCAACTGGGACAGGACTGAGGCATGGAAAGAAGAATTCATGCTGCAGATGCATCGGGGGGGCTGAAGCATAAGCCTGGTGCCAGCTGGTCTTTAATTGTGTCCTTTTATATATGAGGAAAAGAACTGGGCATGTCAGCCCACAGGGTGAGGCTGATTGTGGCTCTTGTTTTGAAAACCTCAGCCATGAGGTGTGAAGCTCTGCCCCAAGGATGCCCCTGTTCACTCTCAGAGGCAGAGCTGGAGGTTTGGTTTTTTTCAGGTTCAATTTCTCTCATTTATCGCTTGTGTGCCTTGCAGGTATCAGACAACCAGGATTTTGCATTTGTACCTGTTCTGTGTCCTCATGCATTACCATCTCAGCTAGGTTGCTAATTATTCTCTAAAGAGAGCACAGTTTCCCTTTAGCAATCTGCATAATATTTCAGTCTTACGGTGCAGCACTGCCTTTATGTTAGCAGAACAGGGAAATCATCTGGTTAAATGAGTGCATGGCCACAGCCCTGGTCATTGTCTTTTGTTACTATCTGGAACATGGATCGTTCTTTTGAAAACGGGAATTTGGATTTCAGGGATGGCTGGCAGTTTCAGTGGGAGACTGAGTAGGAAAGAATATTTGCAGGGTGGGAACTGTACATAGTCAATATTTTGGGTCTCTGACCATCTGTCTATACCAATCAACTCCAGTGGAGCACCACTCTTTTACCACAGAAGATGAACAAAAATGATTATAAATTGCATTGTCTGCCATCAAATTGTCAATCCACTTAGAGTGTAATAATCAGGACAGAAGGTACAAACCTATAACTTCTCAAATGTTTTTACACAAGAAGAATTCAGGATTATTCCCCTGGTAAAAGCCCCTGCTTTGACCTGCATTAAAACTTGGTTTATTTTATAAGAAACTAAAAATTACAATGACCTGAAGTTGTATTTGTGGGTTTTGTAGTGGTTAGGTAGTTCTCAGAAGAGGATACTGGAAAGTAAGAGACTTGCTGATGTCATTTTTAATTCACCACCAGCACCCCCTCCCAAAAAGAAAAAAAAAGAAGCTGAGAGAGATGTTGGTGGCCCTATATAAGGTGCACCTCACCTCCTGCAAAGCACATCAAGAATCGCAGCAAAGGTAAGGCTTGCAGCCTTTATACCTCTCTCGTTTTGCCTTGCACAGTGTCCCTGATGCTAATACTACTTTCTCTCATCAGTGCTGAGTGCTGTAGCTGCAACCAGCTGGGACTTTGGATTGTGAACCATGGCCTGCCTGCAGACCTTGACCAAAAGCTTCTCAGGATGGGTCATCCTCTGCTGCTGTTGCTGTCTCCCTCTTCTTCTCAGCAGCCCTTTGCCTCTGAAGGGGCCAGGACTGGCTTCTACTGCCCATCATGCCTGCAGGCTCAGGAAGATCAACTTTCAGCAGCCGTACATCAGGAATCGCACCTACACGTTGGCTAAAATGGTACAGTAACCTACATGTCCTTCTTGGTGGGATCTGAGGACCTCCTTCTCTGCCATTGCCCTGGCTCCTTGCCTTTGGCATTCCTCTCTCTTTCTCACATCTTTCTCCAGAAAAAACACGCATTTGCTATAAGGCAGAACTTGGGTGTGTGGAGTGGGTCTGCTGCTCCCTGACTGAGTAGCCGAGGGAAGTTGCTGCATCTCCTCCTCTTGCTCCCCAAGGGAAAGGAAGCCCCTGGTACAGCACAGCTCCTCTCTAGCCCCGGATGCTAGAATGGGACAACTGTGAAAAATGAGATTAAATTTCTCTGTTTGCCCAGTATATTTAGAGCTGGTCCTCCCTCTGACTCCGGTCGTGACCAGGCAGCTCCTCAGGCATCGTACAGTGCTCTGCTTGGGCAGGTTTCTTGGCTGCTTCTAACATGGGTGGGTCACCCTGGTGTACTCCGTCGAGTGCTGCAGAACCTCCCAGCAGCTCTGCGGGCTGCCGTGAGGTCGACCACCTGTGGCATCTGGTTTAGTCATCATAACCACTACTACCTCTGATGTTTAGGCAGGAACAGGAATTCAGACTTCTGCTTATTTATTTTCCAGTGATACTGACACTGAATCTCACTCAGTTAAGGGGAAAAACAGGTACAATGTCCGAGCTTATCTACCTGCAACAGACTGTCTGTTGTATCCATTCCTTCATTTCACCTGCACTATTGTTGGTGAAAAGATTAGGGTTTATTATTAAGTTTTAGCTAAGGTTCCCTTCCCCACCTGACATTCCTCTTTTTCCCTCTCAGGCCAGCATCTCAGACCACGACACGGACAACAGGCTCATTGGGCAGCAGCTCTATGTTAATGTCAGGGTAAGTCTTCTACTAGGGAGCTGCTTTTTGGATCCTTCTGCAGCTCTTATTGATTCCTTGCCATGATTTAACCTAATCTCTTACTTGTACACATAGGAAAACAACCGCTGCTACCTGATGAAGAGGGTCACAGAGATTATAGTGAAAGACGTTCTCCTCACCACAGCCAAGGATCGATATCCATACATTGAGGAGGTGGCACAGTTCTTGGCATCCCTGACCTCGGAGCTGAGCAGATGTGTGAGTAATGTTGGGCTCTTTCCTTTCTTATGACTCTTATTTCTGCTCCTGAATCTCAGAATGCTGCAAACAGTGGCAAAACGCAGCAATGTGAGAGGAAATCTCAGATCAAAGATATCAAATTCGAGGTTCATAGAAAGGTGTGAAAAAGAAAATAAACCCTATATTGTTGCATACAGCTGCCAATGTTACGTCTGGATGTTTCTCTTTTTAGAAATTCTCAGGACACAGAGAGCACATTGAAAAGAACTTGGAAGAAATGAAGAGCAAAATTCAACAGGTACATTTTTTCCCAGTGTTTACAGACAGCAGTTCCAAATACTAGTCACTGAGTTGGATTAAGATTAACCTACTTAGGAAACAAACTCTGGAGATTATTTAGAAGGTGAAGCCTGCAGGGGCTTTGAAGAAAGGATTAGTGATTTTTCCACTTCCAGCCATCTTTCACTTGTCCTGTTAACTCTCTGGATGTGTTATGGTAATCTAAAATTGTCTTTCAGAAATCAGATTGCAGGTAACTCTGTGTGCTAGACTGGATTTGAATGAGCTAGATTATATATTATGGTATAGTGACTCTAATAGAACTACTTGAGAGAAGGAGTAAATTCTTGAATCAGTATCTGTGATAAACCTAATCTCAATTTTCTGAGAAAAAACCTAATACTAGAACTTGCATTCTGTTCTTTTCTAGTTGGGAGAGAATGGAAAGACTAAAGCCATTGGAGAACTGGATTTATTGTTTGACTACATGGAAAATGCCTGTACTGATGCCCCAAGAAAGGGAGGGAACAAGAAGAAAAACTGAAAGAATTTTGGATTAGAATTGAGGAGAAGTCTCTGAAAAACTCTTGCTATAACTCAAAGACATTAACTGATGTGGACGACCACCATCTGCCCCCCCCACCATCACCCCCACGCCGTACACTATATCTTTCACCTATGCCAAAAAAGATAAAACTAGGTGGGCACAGACAGGATGAATATTGCTATCTTATTTGAAAATTAAAACTCCATAACAGTGTGCAGCTCCATTTCAACACAGAGCATTAATTATTTTCAAAGATGTGCTTTTGTTCTTCTCATCTCCATTGGAACAAGGCAATTGCTTCTGTATTTTGTAGGCTGAGGTTTGACATGTGCGAATCGGCTTTGGTCAAGGTAGGCAGTGATACGGAGACAGGATTTTTTGAGTCTTTTACTTGAAAATCTCTCTTGCATATGTTGCCCCCTTCTGACTTTTACCTGAAAAGCTGGTATTTCAGATTAATTCAGAAATTATGTTTGTCATTCATATTTAATGATAACTTATTTTAAAGTAATAATTATACAGTACTTCTATTTATATAGATTAATTGAAAAAAATCTGAGGAAATGTATTTATGAATCTGTACTAGAGGCTTTTAAGTGAACTATGAAATTAAAACTGCTGTATGATATTTATATGCAAATGGATTGTATTATAAATGCTTACTATTTAACTTATTATAATAAATATTTTGAACCTCAAATATTGTCATGTATGGACATTTTCTCTTTTACTCAAACCCAACAAAGATGACACACATTTTGCCTGTGGGGTTGCTGGGCCAGTGGCTGGATTCTTGCATCCAGAAAGAATGCAGACCTGGTCTGGGGTCTTGCTTCTTGACATAAGGCTGAAATTTCAACTTATCACAACCCAGGGCATAGCAGGGATTGTGTAGGTCAGCCTTGCTTGTGGAGTGTAGTAGGAAAAATATCATCACTCCTAAGAGTTGTTGCTTTGGTTCATTGATTCTGCCTCAGGATGTCCATAGACAAGATCCTGTCTTGAATAGCTGCTGGTGAAAATTCCCAAACTGTTCCCCATGAGTCAGATAAGCTGGAGACAAGCAGTCAGGCAGCAGCTGCTAACTGAAAACTCAGAGCACTGTGTTCTCACTGCCCCATAGGCATACTGAGCACAAATGACTGTGGCATCAGGGGTTTGAGAGTACTTCAGAAAAGAAGTGTTTGATGCCTACTCTTAATGCAAGCTCCCAAACAGAAAAAAAACCAAACCCAAAGCCACTGAAGAGCAGTTTAATCCATCATTATCAAGTCCTTCAGCAATATTCCCTGGGCAAAGACTGAAGAGTTGCTCTGGTTCATCCAGAAACCGATGAAAAGCACCCAAATAGTGAGAAAACCAGAGGAAAAGTATAATATTAGATTGTCAGCAACTGGTGAAGTCTTACTGAATGAGGTTTTATCATTTCTTCATAAGGGCAACAGGCATCCTGTCTGCATCTGGGATTAAAAAAAAGGTATGTCCTCAAATAAAAGACTTGGAGTGACAGTGCAAGTGAGCAGGGTGAAGTTTTGCAAGCACAAGCATCTTAGAGACATTCATATAAAAATATTGCTAAAAGGATATCTAGAAGACACCACATGAGTAGATATTGTAATATGTGAAAAATACTGGCAATGAGTCTACCTTGGTTTGCCTTGGTAGCTTCTTCAATTTAATTCAAAAAGTCCTAAAATAGTTTCAACATATCTTACATCAGCTGCTGAAGTCAGATGGCATTGAAGTGGGATTAAACTATCCCCTATTGCTCCTGAAAGAGAATGATTTCAAAAATGTCCATCCATCCTTAACCCGGACAAGGTTTATGTGAACTAAAATTATAACACTTTTTTGTGGGACCTTGCATACTAGGCTGACATACGATCCATCTGGGTGATGGATGCCTGTTACCTGTCAAACTAGATGCAATCAACATGGTTTGCTTTACTCCACACTTTCTTTTTCTTCTCACATCATGTGAATTACATGCCTATTAACAGTCAAGAGACAAGTGACCCAACAGTGACAGCCAGCCAGATTTGGTACCACATTACAGTGTTAGGGGGTTGACTTTTTGCTATATTCAGTAGGATATTTATTATGTTTTTTATGGTATAAGCAATGAGGTTGCTAAGAACTGTTCTTTTCCTATTCTTTCTCTTTCCACTCGAACCTGTGACAACTGACAGCAAAAGGAGGAAAGTTAAGCTCAAATGTGGGGTTCATCTCACTGACATTTGACAGACACAGTGTGTCCTCAATCTATGTGAGGCTCCTGGAAGGAAACAGGAATTATCTAGGTGTCATTTATCTAATCTACATTAGAGTTTTATGAAGATTGTTCCTTTGGAAAGAATAAGATGACTTTTCCTGTTTTCTTCCTTGATTATAAACAGAGACTAGGCCATGAACTACACATGCTTTTTCTCATTGATATCATCTCTTCACAAACAGATAATTAACTTATTTCTTTCTTCTCCTTCCTTTAGGTCTGTTCCATGTTGTCCTTGTTGAGCTGCCCTATCCATAACCATCAAATCAATACTTCAAGATTTCCACAACGGGGCTAAACTGAAATGAACACCCATTTGCCTACAAAAGTGTAAACCCCAAATCAATTGTTTATTAACTTCTACACCCTTGAAAATCACCAACTGGAAGACTTTATCATGGAAACCTCATGGAGCCCTGGAAATGCAACACAACAAATTTTACAGATTTTCCTTCATAAGGCTTCTTGCGGGGCACGTGTGACTTGTGAGTGTGTGAGGGATGAATAGTGATGGTCAGGCTTGAAAAGACAAAGGGAGCAGAAGTCAGAGGAAGTCTCCTTTTGTCTGGGACACAAATTTCCTGACCAAAAGGAAATAAATATGTAGCTTCAGTCAGGCAAGCTAAGTTTCAATTCAGTCAATAGTTACTGATCAAAAAGGAAAATCATGATGGCATGTTTAGTTCTGACATTTTCTAAATAAAATGTTTCAGTTTTATGCTTAAAAATGTATTTTGATTTAGAATTTCATGTACATTTTCTGTGAAAGGTTGAAAAGAGATTTGAAAGCAAACTAAACTGTTTCATTTTGAGTTGATCGAGTGCTTTGGACTGACCCAAAATGAATTTTTTTTTGGTTTAATTTTTCAGTTGTGTCACCGAAGAGAAACTCTGTTGTTCAGGCAATTCTAATTTCCATTGCCCTATTTTCCTTTCCTCATCCCGCCTCCGAGTCATGGACTGTTTGTAATTCCCAGAGATCCTCAACCTAGCACAGAGAAGGAAGTGACCTGCTTGACATCCTTCATTGAAGACTCCCCCACTGTAGAAACTGGAGGACCTCTTCCCAAGCAAAAAATGGCAGAGCCATCTACAGCCAAATTTGCATTTCATTGGCTCTTCTTTCAATTATAGCAGGTGACGAAAACTGGCACTCTTTTGCTGCACAGATAATTATAAAACAGTTAAACTACCTCTGAAACTTCATACTGTGAAGAGAGAGGAACCCAAAGCATGAATAGAAGTTTCCACATCCTGCTGGGTAAGTATTGGTGACAGTTTAAGAAATTTCTCTTAAATCCATTGCATGAACTGTTACTCAGTTATGAGATTTACGTATTCAGTGTTTGAACACATACACCTTCAGTGACCTAAAATAATAGAGAGATGATATTTCCAAGTTGCTGCCTGAAGTATATTCTAGACAATGCAGAGAGATGAGGCTATTCTGATGGTAAATCAGTGGCACATGAGTATGTCAGCCTGTGCTTTAAAACACAGTCAGCTAAAAAATTATCTGTTTTGAAGAAGGTAGGTACTGCATTGAAAAACGGTAAGTGCCTAACAAACTTTACAGTCACAGCCACTAACAGCACCAAATGGATGTTTGTAAAATTGCTTCAATCTGGAGCAGAACTGACCTGCTAATGTAAAACAGGATTGTTAGAGACAGTACAGTTAATCTCAGGCTTATGAATGATGCTGCCAGGAAGAAGATAATGACCATGGAGAGAAGGAAAACCTACAATGCAGTTCCATGGGAGAAAGAGTATTTTTTGCGGTCCGCTACTCAATGACATGTTACATAAGACAATACATTTAGGATGGAAAGCTATGCAGCCTCTCAGGATATCCTGATCAGCATTCTATGTCATTCAATAATTTGTTAGGAAGTCTTAATTGGGTGAGATAAATTACAAAATGCAAACTATGCCAAGACTGGTGGCATTTCTGGGGCTACACATGCTTCTTAACACATATCCATTTATAACACATTTTTCTTGGTTAAGAGGCAGCTGCAGACCTTATCAGATGAACTATATGAATTTCACCACTAACAAAAGTGTTAAACAACTACGTAACTGAAGAGATTTATTCTGAAGACTAGAAAATCACTCTCTCTTTTTAACCTTTACATTTCAAATCTCTGGTCAAATTCACAGATATCAATTGCTGTGATTTCAGCTGGAATTCACTGATGAATGGTTTAGAAAAGAAAATATTCCTACTTCTTTCTTCCTCTAAGAATGAATTTTAAAAAGATTATTTTGAGAAGAACAGTTCATTTATCTTCAGCAAATAAACTCATGAGACCCAAACATAAACAATTTTTGAGTATGAAGGATTAATGCACAACATTAAATATTTCCAAGATTAGGCCATTTTTCTTCTCTAGGATTGAGTAAAGAGAAAGGGCAAATCTTATAATGTAAGATCTTCTCTTTTGCTCAGGGCAACATGAATTGAAATATTTTGAAAAAACAGACTGAAAAATGTGACTTTAACTAGCTGACTTGAAATTGTGATATGATTATTTCTGCAAGAACCAGTACGGTTCTTCAATGGAAATTGTAGCCTTAGTTTCAAATGACTGACTGTAAAATGATATTGTGCTCCAAAAACTGCAAAATTGCACTGTTTTGAAGGTTATTTTGTCCTATAATTTTCCAAAAGAAGGTTGCTTCTGACTTCTACAGCACTCTTAAGGAGTAATGATGTTCATTAAACTGTGAAAGGAATGAGACAATCATGTATCTGTGGTAAAGATTTATAGATATGCAGTTGTGAAGACTGACTTTCTGATTTGTCTTTTGCATTAGGCCTTGATTTCTAAGGGCTCCCAAATGGATTAGGTTATCACATGTCTGGTACTTCAGAAGATAGAAAGAAAACTGTTGCCTTTGAGGTGTATAAGATCAGGCTCATAGTTTGTGCATATATAGACATGATTATATTTACAAAGAAAAGATGAAAGATTTTAACATAGATATTGATGGAAGTGATGAATTTGACCGCTCCAATGAAAGGCTTGTTCCAGAAAGTCCAAGGTATTGACACATATTTGGGAAGCAGAGGTTTCAAAATAAAGATTAGACGCTCCTTATCACTGCAGTGACTGTTTTTTTGGTTGGTCTTGAAGCCTCTGAAACAGAGAGCTGCTCCACCTTGGCTTTGTGCTCTCATTTTTAATGTGTCAATAATTCAGTTGTTACATGACAAGGACTTCTAGGCAGTGACTGGGAACACAAAACAGATCAGTGACCAAGACTTTGATCCTGCGAATTGGTAAAACACCACAAATTTTTCTCATTTTCATAATGGCCTCATATGAGTCATCTACCCTACCTTCAGTGCAAAAAAACTAGCCAGTAGATTCTGACATGCTGACCGCAGGTTGCCACAGAGCCCGTCTCTAGCTCTGTCAGCAGCAAGGAAGACAAGTAGATGACGAGAGGTGAAGTATTGGCTATGAGGCTTAGGTTAATGCCATAATGTCATTATCAGAACCAAGATAAAAGAAATGTTGCAGATTGCTAAATTATCTCTTGTTCTTTGCTGTGTCGTTACAGGAGTATATGATAAATAAAATGTTTGGTGCTTTTGGGAGTGACAAATGAGTAAAAATCAACCTCAGCAAAAATAAACCTCAGTATATTCAGAGGTTTAGGCAAATATTTCAGACCTGGCACGTTTTCAGGGATTGCTTGCAAGTTTTAAATCAGCTTGGCTGAATAGCCACACATCATCTGATTATAATGGAACTGCTAAACTGAATGAAGGGAAATCTGCTAGAAAAATTTCTCCTTCCCATGGAAAGGAATTCTCCTGTGAACAAATTTTCTTTCTGATTATCTAATCTAAATGTGGGAATATGAAAAAAAGTTTTACAGCCCTTGAAGGTCTTATTTGGTATCTGGTATTGGGTCAAAATTAATTAAAGTTTGCAGTGAGACTGACAAAAGCTTCTTACCAAAAGAGTAAATGTGCTGAAAGATTTTATTAGAGATGGGGAAAAAGTCGTTAAAATCAAAGCTGCCACGTGATTTTTCCAGCCTTTTCACAGGGATGTATATTTAACCTCTTTCTGTTTGTGTAACAAATACAAATAATCAGAAGAAAAACGGCAAAGGAAATTACTCTTTTTCTTGTAGAAAACAGTAAGTCTGAATCTTTGATTGGAAGCTTTTTTCCATGGGATTTATTTTTCTCCCACTGGTAGAAATTTTGTTTTGGGAGAAATTAATGGTTTTGCTGTTTTCCTACAGCAGTGTTAACTTTCTTCTGGAAATTAAAAACATTGGAAAACTCAGTACTGTTATTAAATTGAAAACAAAAAGAAAAGAAGAAATTTTCATTGTTCATCCACAGGAAACTATGGATCTATGTCTTAAAAAATGAAAAGCAACTATTTCCATACGCAGAACATCAACAACTTTCTAATTAGTTTCACTTCACTCCTACAAGTGTACTAGAGGATTTAAACTTCTGTCACAGTTACAAAATTGATGGGAGGCACGGGAGTTCATAAAGTCAATTCTCAGGTCTCTAACTGTAATTTTGAACGTAAGGATTCCCTAACAACTTTACAGAATCTACAAATATTAAGAGAGGGAATATTTCTGATTTGTTTAAGAAACTCTTAAAGAAGCTGTTTGTTAAAACATCTTTTCCATAATTTAAAGCATTACGCATGTTTTTATGTGTTGTGCTACAGAGAAAATTAAGGGTAAAGATAAAGAGTGAGACTTCAGACAAACAAGTTATGCAAATTTAGATATAACCAGTATTTTACTTTTTCCTAAGTTTCTAAAATAATGTAGAAAATATGTTCTTCATTATTTTCTCCTTGGTTTCTAGATCTAAGTACTATAATCGTTAATATATTGCTAAATTAGATTTAATTATTTTAACTGCAATAAGCAATGCTATCATTTAGATGGCAATGTAAAGTTTACCCATCCTTTTCGCTGGAAAAAAAATACTCAAATCTTCCCTGATCTGAAGTGAAAATCTCAATGTGTATTTTGACATTCAGCATCTCATCTTTCTCTCCAAGTGCTACTTTTTGTGATATTTTATTTCTCTGTAACTTTTAGAAGCCTTTACAACACATTCTCAGTATTATAAATACTGCCAACAAGAAACCCAGATTTTATTGCACTCTCATGTTCTTCTCTAGTGCTCATTTACATGGGCTGTGCCACAGGATTTCACATGCTTTGGAAAACAAACCTCTCATGAGTAATTTGGCTTCCCTATCTTCTCCAGCAGAAAAGTGTCAGAAGTGTTCATATCTGACAATTAAATATGTTAATTTTCAACAAAAAAATGTTCCTATTGATGAGATTCATTGAAAGAACCACAGATACACAGTGGGAAGTGGAGAACTTCAGAGATGTGAAGGGGTTGTTGAACAAAAGCTGTGGAGATGGCACCAAGGTACCAATCTCTGACTGAAGATCACTGAAGTAGTTTGAGGACTACTTCCAAAGGATAAATAATTAATGGAAGCACCTTTATTGATAATATAAAATGCTCTGGAACACCATCTTGTTGCCTACTCAATTATTACTTCCCTCACTTTTATTCTCTGGTGATACTATTGGGGAATCACGGTCACAGCCATTCTGTGGCAGTCAGTCCAACTATGAAATACACAGCAATCATTTCCTACTTATTTTTGTTCTTCTAAAAATGAAAGACTACTCTTGCCAGTAAAGGTCAAGTATAATGATTTTTCTTACAGTAGTTTGTTTTGCTGTCTTCTGCCAACCTGGCCATGCCAGCTGAGAGATTCAACATCATTCACCAGCATCTGGTTAGGTCACTTACACCTCTGTATGCCTTTACTTATCACTGCAGTTGATGAATATTGTCCAGAAATTCTATTTCATTACCGTTTTCAATCACATTTCAAAAATTATTTCTCACAGGACTTTACATAAATGACACAGCCACCTTTGAGGGGTCTGCTCAATTAATACCTTAAACAATGTCCTTCTCCAACATCAAGAATTTTTTCTCTGATGGAGGTCATAGTTTCTGCAACTTCACAATCTTCCAGCCCAGCTCCAAGTTTACACTACTCATAGGTCTCGACAGGCATCCTGTGTTGGCATTGCCAAGATGCTCAGGAGAAAAACCTTTAAATATCAAATTGGAAAAGAGAAGCAAGCAAGAAGAGTGAAAATAACCCAGAATCACAGAATGACAGAATGACAGAATCACTAGGTTGGAGAAGACCCACAGGATCATTGAGTTCAACCATGAAGGAGAGAGGAAACTGAGAAAAAGTGCAGAAAGATAGAAGGAGAGAGAGGCTTTTCAGTATAAGAGAGGTGCCAGGCCAACTGATCTACTTGTACCAGACCGGCAGCTGTGGGCATCCCCCTCCCCAAGACGTGAGCCCAAATTTCTACCTGGTTTGCTTTTTCCATTCACAATTTTAGTACAAACTTTTTTAAAAGCCATGACAAAATTACAGGAGAAAACAGGTCACAGACTCTTGAACACTCCTCTGTGTCGCAAGAGAAAATGACGTTTGGCATAGCTGCCTGCCTATGTGGACAAGCTGAGCTGTCTCTTCTTGTTGATCACATCTCTCACTCTGTGGTAATACCACTGGCAGGGATTTCCTAGTCTGAGTTTGGTAGTAGCAGACTAATGTTTTCTAAAGAGTTTAGGGGCTGAATCACAGTTGTTTAAATGGGATCACTTGACTGGTTGATAGGAATGATGTGAATATGCTCAAACAGTTTTTCATAATCTCTTTTCTGAAATAGCAGTTTATCCATCAGACTACAAGAACGTTGCTAGTAAAGTCTGGATATGTAAATAGTTTATGTCAAACTCATCTTCTTGCCCAGCAATGAAATGGTTACTGATTTTAATTACACAGATGGAGACATTTCAAGATATTCATGGAGAACTGCGCATTCTTGCACAGTAGTTAATTGTTGGCCATAAGAATTGCTACTGCTTTGAAAACGTAAACCCTTGTCTATTTTTTTGTGCACAAAGGGAAAACTTTAGTTTTAGGATGTTGATGATTTCAATCTGGTCCCTACATATACTCTGTAATCTGTCTCTGAAGAGACTGAATGTGCTAAGAACTTCCTATGAGATGGCTGAAGTAAAACGAGCTTGACAGACAATTGTCGGCCACCTGTCAACAAACTGAAACACAGATCCAGGCTGGTAGCACAGGGAGATCTACCACTTGAATCAATCATCTGTGCTGTTTCTTAAAGATGAGAGATGTTTTATGTTTAATAGCAACTGCTATTTGAGCCTTACCTAAAAGATATTACTCATAAAGTAAAAAGAGATGCAAATGCTCAGAGGAAATGTAATTGGGTTTGAGTTTGGTTTCTTTTTTTTTGGTTTTGATTAAATTTGTCTTCTCCTCTCGGTTTGAGTCTGATTTCTGCTTTAATGTCATAAAATTTGTATGAAGTTTGTCTAAGGCATAGAGGGAAAAAATCTGAATGTGGTGGAAATGTGGTCCTGCTGGTGGAAGATCACAGAGATAATTAAGGGGCTGGAGCATCTTCCATCTGAGGAGATGCAGTGAGAGTTGGGCTTGTTCGGCCTGGAGAAGAGAAGGGTCAGGGAGAAGAGGAATGTCTATGAACTTTGGAAGAAGGGACAGGCGTCTTGGGTGGACTACAGGGAAGAAGTGAGATTGTACAGAGAAAAAAATCAGGAGGGCTAAAGCCCAACTAGAGCTCGGATTGGCCAAATTGGCGAAAGATAACAAAAAATCTTTCTATAAACACATCAACAATAAAAGGAGGAACAGGGAGAATATTCAGTCCCTGTTGGATGCAAATGGAACAACTGCAACAGGGGATGAGGACAAGGCTGAGGTACTTAATGCCTTCTTTGCCTCAGTTTTTAACAGTAAGGAAAGTTGTTCCCTGTGTATACACATCCAGGAGCTAGAGGAACAAAATGAGGCTCCCGTGATCCAAGACAAGGTGGTCAGAGCCTTGCTAGCTCAACTAGACACCCACAAGTCTATGGGGCCAGATGGGATCAACCCAAGAGTATTGAGGGAGCTGGCAATGTGCTGGCCAAACCCCTTTCCATCATCTTCCAACAGTCCTGGATGACTGGGGAAGTTCCACTGGACTGGAGGCTGCCTGATGTTGTGCCCATCTACAAGAAGGGTCACAGGGAAGATCCGGGGAACTACAGGCCTGTCAGTCTGACCTCAGTGCCAGGGAAAGTCATGGAACAGGTGATCTTGAGTGCTATCATGAAGCACATGCAAGAGAACCGGGTGATCAGGCCCAGTCAACACGGGTTCATGAAAGGCAAGTCTCACCAAACTAACCTAATCGCCTTCTATGACAAAGTGACTCGGCTGCTGGATGAGGGAAAGGCTGTGGATGTATCTTCCTGGACTTCAGTAAAGCCTTTGACACAGTTTCTCACAGCTTTCTGCTTCGGAAACTGTCAGCCCCTGGCCTGGACAGGCGCACACTCTCCTGGGTGGAAAACTGGTTGAATGGCCGGGCCCAGAGGGTGGTGGGAAATGGAGTTAAATCCAGCTGGAGGCCAGTTACAAGTGGGGTTCCCCAGGGCTCAGTCCTGGGTCCAGCCCTGTTCAATGTCTTTATCAACAACCTGGACCAAGGCATCGAGTGCTCCCTTAGCAAGTTTGCAGATGACACTAAGCTGGGTGGAAGTGTGGATCTGCTGGAGGGTCGGGAGGCTCTGCAAAGGGATCTGAGCAGAGTGGACTGCTGGGCTGAGTCCAATGGCATGAGGTTTAACACGGCCAAATGCCGGGTCCTGCACTTGGGGCACAACAATCTTGTTCAGTGCTACAGACTAGGAGAAGTCTGTCTAGAAACCTGCCTGGAGGAGAAGGACCTGAGGGTGTTGATTGACAGTGACTGAACATGAGCCAGCAGTGTGCCCAGGTGGCCAAGAAGGCCAATGGCATCTTGGCTTGTATCAGAAACAGTGTGACCAGCAGGTCCAGGGAGGTTATTTTTCCTCTGTACTCGGCACTGGTGAGACCGCTCTTTGAATCCTGTGTTCAGTTCTGGGCCCCTCACCACAAGAAGGATGTTGAGGCTCTGGAGAGAGTCCAGAGAAGAGCAACGAAGCTGGTGAAGGGGCTGGAGAACAAGCCTTATGAGGAGCGACTGAGAGAGCTGGGGGTGTTTAGCCTGGAGAAGAGGAGGCTGAGGGGAGACCTCATTGCTCTCTATAACTACCTGGAAGGGGATTGTAGAGAGGAGGGTGCTGGGCTCCTCTCCCAAGTGGCAGGGGACAGGACGAGAGGGAGTGGACTCAAGCTCCACCAGGGGAGGTTTAGGCTTGACATCAGGAAAAAATATTTCACAGAAAGGGTCATTGGGTACTGGCAGAGGCTGCCCAGGGAGGTGGTTGTGTCACCTTCCCTGGAGGTGTTTAAAAGATGGGTGGATGAGGTACTGAGGGGCATGATTTAGTGTTTGATAGGAATGGTTGGACTCGATGAACCTGTGGGTCCTTTCCATCATAGTGATTCTGTGATTCTGCGATCTTATCGATGTGTATAAATATCTGAGGCATCGAGGGTAAGGATGACAGCTATTCTCCTCTCAGCCATGCCCAGTGAGAGGTCAAGAGGCAATAGGCACAAACCAAAATGCATGAAATTCCATCTGAACACAATAAGAGTTGTTTACTGTGAGGGTGACTAGATATTGGCATAGGTTGCCCAGAGAGGTTATGGAGTCCCATCTTCAGTCCCATTCAAACTCTGACTGGACACAACACTGGGTAACTGGCTCTAGAAGGCTCTGCTTGACCAAGAGGTTTTGACAAGATGACCTCTAAGGGTCCATCCAACCTCAAATTTTGCTACTCCTCAACAAAGACAGTAGAGTAACATCCAGACAGGCACCGTGTAGTGTGGACCTATCATGGGAATCAGTGTTGTGGTTTCATAGTTACAGATGGAAAGACACAAAACTGACATCTAATTCTAAGCATCCAATGTTTTTAGCTTTCTTTAGTGTTCCAATTTCAGTTATGCTGGGCTTTTTCCTAACCGCAGCAATGCATGTATGACATTTAATCAGGAGCTGCTAGCACCATCTATTCATGCTATTCTGTTGTTCCACTGCCTTTTATGACTATCAAAGCTGATGGCAGTGAAACACGGGGTGCCTATATGCTGAGTTTGCAAGGGCAATTTAGGTAACCACGTCTCAAAAATGGGCCCATAATTATTCAGAAATTGTACAGAAAATATAGCAACTCCAAAGGTTCTTATTACAAGAAACAGTGTTTAAACATTGGTGGGTCGTTTGTGCTTACTTCTGGACCTGTATTCGTTACAATTATGTTCACAAAACTCTAGAATCAGTTTTGGATGCTATGAGTTGCTCTGCTCCAAACTCCTCTCTCCAACAGAGGCACTAGGGTATCTCAATTTTTGCCTTACAGTGGTATCATCTCCCTCATATTTTGGAAAACCTCACTAGAATTCATTGTTACTGATTAAATCATGTTTCTGAACACAAATACTGCAGCTCTTCATGGAGACGTGTTATTTTTCAGAAGATCAAATTGAATTAAACAGGATAAGGGAACAAAAGAAATAGTAGAGAATTTCTGTCTTAGGAGACAGCGTAACATTAGTAACAGTTAAGCAAATATGAGTAACATTTATAGGAAGTACACGACTAATTTAGTTCTAGTAACAGGAAATAAAATAAACAGAAAATGTGTAAGGTGAGAAGATTCAGAAGTAAGAAACTAGATGAGGCTTTTTATGGATGGAGGTCAGAAAGCCATTTAAGCTGCAAAACAACCAGTAGGTATGATTGTTACCTAAAATAGACTAACAGAGCTTTACAGCAGTGGTAGATGTATCTGTTCATTCTACATAGAGCAAGAGAATTTAATATTAATAATATCTACTGAACTCTTACAGATCAAGACAATTACACAGTTCACAACAACATGGTGATAAAAGGCTGGTGGTCTCATGCAGTCACATGAAACATAGGTCACACACAGCCTTCTTTGAAACTTAGTCTCTAACCAGGGTAAATCAGGCAAGATTTTCTTATCTAATAAACTGGCCACTCTCTTAGATTTTCTTACAGTTTTTTTCTTGTTATTTTTTTCTCTTTCATTCTCAAGATCACAAAATTTCCACAGTTTGTTTTAATGTAACACATTCACTTTGCATGTCTATTCCATATTCTGTCATTCTTTATGCATCCATTGATACTGTACATTTAAAATTTTCCACATAGAGAGAACCCCTTTCCTTTGAGGCAGGCTCCTTTAACTCCTGTGGTACCCAGTCTCGGTCTGGAAGTTGGCTTGCTTGGTGATGTGTTTCATCATAGTCTTCATACTGACTCTGGATGTATCAGATTCACTGTCCATACAAAGTTTTGCAAATCTTTTCCGTCTTCATTGCTAAAAGGGCCAGAGTCACAGAATCACAGAATCACTAGATTGGAAAAGACCCCCAGGATCATTGAATCCAACCATAAATCAGAGCTTCCCATACCAGGAAGTCCCTGAATTAGTTTCTTCCTCTGCTTCACATAACTTTAAAATACTAAATAATACTGGTTCTTTGGTATTCTATATTATTTATTACTATAATTTCATCTGAGTACCAAAGTAGCAATAAAATCCATTGTACAAAGTGTTACACAAGACCACAAAAGAGAAGATCATCTTTGTTCTCAACAAACAACAGATGAGAAAGTTAAAGAATATTAGCTATTCTGTGACTAGTAATTAAGTCAGGATATCAAAAAAGGTGAAAAAGTACCCAATTTTACAGGATTGGATATCAAATGTTACCCACCATCCTTCTTTGACAGGAAAGCCAGGAAAGTCCTATTTCCTTTTTAATTTTATTTTTATTTCTGTTTTTAGTATGGCCACCAAACACCTGCATCCACTTTCATCCTTTTACACCAAATTTTCGTTTGAAAACTTAGCCAATTCAGTAAGATGTTTGCTGATTCATGTGTGCAGGTCTTTGGTGCCCAACAAAAAAGTAGCACTGCTACAGCCCTCTAAGCATGGTGATAGGAGCTCACAGAACAGACAAACTGAAACTTGTGGGCTCAAGTGTTTTCCAGCAACAACAGAAGTTTCAAAGATATTGAAAATTATTGATTTCTTGTGAAAAGCCATTTCAGACTGGCTACATGACCCATTTATTCCATTTATAGGAAAATTGCTGAGCAGGGAGTATGACAACTTGAGGAACCCAAGGCAGTTTAGCATTCTGACTCTACTCTTGCTATATCCGGAGATCCTTTTCTAGGAACTAACTAGGAGCAAGTGACAAATCTGCTGTCCATGTACCTTGTGTGCTGAGTTTTCTTTCACCTCAACTGTCAAGCATGACAGAGCTCAAGTAAAGACCACAGTTCAAATGAGCACTAAAACGAACATAAAACCTCAAGTCTCCATCCTCTCCATTTTCCAAAGGTCTAAACTTTCCTCATCTTGTTTGTTCTCTTTGTCCCTGGACCCCATCAGCACTTCAGTGCTGGTGAAGCTGCTGGGGTGTGTGGGTGGTCTTGTGGTAAAACACATTTCCCAGAGCTGTTAGAGGTGGGATCCTTGAAACAGGATGAGTCCAACTTGGCCTGAAGGCTGCATGTAAGTGTGTTTGTGTAAATGGCTAGTGGGATCAAAGCTGGGTAAGTTTGTCATCCAGCTCACCTCACCATTCTTCCTCTCAAAGCCAGCTCATGCCTCTGGCACAGGTGGGCTGGTGGTGCCATAGAAAGGCTTACAGCTCTGCCCCTGACTCTGGCAACTCAAGGTCCCTTTCAGTTGTATCAGCTGTAGTTTACGTAATTTTCTCTGACCTGATTAATCCCTTCAGTGGAGCTCTTGAGGCATAAAGGAGTAAAAGCTGTATCCTGGCGGAACACTTTAAGAGTTTGCTTTTACTTTCAACTCTGCAGGATGAAGTACTGTTATGCTGGACCAAGAACTGCTTTCTCCCTCTTCTTGCATATGTCTTGGCCAGTCCCAGAGGCCTTTACTTACATCCAGAGGTCTTTTATTACTTCCTTGTCCCAACAGTCTCACGTCGCTGTGTCACTTCAGTATTTCCAAGTCTAACCTCAGTGTGATGTTCCTTGCGTGTTTGGAGTGGTACATGAGAAACCTTCAACACCTGGCTGCTTCAGAAACAGGCTAGAGACATAGAATGACTAGTCTCTGTTTGAATAACTGTGTAGAAGAATGACCATCTGACCCTTTGGTTTTACTTTTATCACATTGGCAGCGGCTGTGCTGGGACCTTGCACGTTATTTCCCAGTGCCTGTGGCTCTTAGAGGGTTCATAAGGAAAACTGATAGCGAGGAACACCCTGGTCCTTGAACAGAGCCCTCCTGGAGCCCTCCCTTTCACAATAAACTGCTTCTACCAGTATAAATCCAAAAAGACTAATTACAGAGATTAAAATAGGCAGCGAACTGCTTTGCTACAAGCTGCTGTGTCCCTGAACCAAACACTTCTCAAAGACTGGACAGTGAAGTTATAAAGGCAGTGCAGTTCAACTTCTTTATAGATAACTCACTTTCTAATCCTTCTTAGGGTAAATTAGTAAGGAGATTTTTCCTTTCCAGGCCACCAAATTTCAGCAAATTGCTGCTGTAAGGTTTTGTGGAAAAAAATCTAAAAAAGTTCACGTTTGATATATTGATGAACTCTAACAAGCTCAAATACTTTTTCCTCACTTGACCACCACTTAAGTGAAAGAAGACTTCTTACATGAGAGGGAAGTTGTTCTTTCTTGGAAACCTTGACCCTGCTGCCAGTAAATATGGAGATATCGTTTAGAAAAACGTCACAGATGATTGTGGTCAAATTTGTTGAAAGTGGAGCAAGATGTATAAAAAAGCACAGCTACAATGCTGATCAGCCAGCACACAAGCAATAGGTTATCTACGTGAGCATCTCAATGCAGAAGCTACTTTGAGGGTTAACAAAATTAGGTTAACCTCCATCATCTAACCAGTCTTGCTGTATCACACACCCTGCTGTGACTGTAGAGGCACGAAGATTTGGGAGAGAAGATGAAAGTATATTCTATTTTCAGATCTGGGCATTTTTTAGTTCTGCTTTGTCTTTTCACGGGGGAAGGCAAAAAGTCATCTACAGGAAAGCATACGTGCCGAAAAGGACTTCTATCCCAAGTGACGGAGAATCTGTATATCAAGGCAACTAGTTTAAAATCATCTGTTCCTGTAAGTTGACCCCACTAGGTGAAAAGTTTATTTTATTTATAGATGCTTCTTTACCAGCTTTGTTACTGAGCACCTGGAAATGTTAATAAGCTGAATGATCTGTACTGTCCTGAAAGACAGAGTAATGCTGCTACTCCTTTCATAAAGATGGGAAAAAAGAAGTTGCATAGAGAAATGGAATGGGTTTGCCAAGGAGTTTGCCATGAAATAAGTATGAGCTAGGCTGGGATTGGAACACAGTTTTGCTGAGTCCTCATCCTACATCCGAATATGATGATTATTATTACTACAAGCTTTGTACAAACCAGACTTAAAACTCTGTCTTAGGTTAATTAATACTAGCACATTATATCTTACAGAAAGATCTCATCAAGAACACAAGACTGCTTAAAAAGACAACAAAAATCCTGTTTATGGTAAGATTTATACTACTGGTTTCCGATTTTCTTACTTTGATTTTCCTTTGGTCAGTAGGGATAGGAATGCATATCAAAAGGAATAACAGCTGACACAAAAATGACTTGTGTTTGATTGGGAAGGACATTATACTTATGAATTGCATACATTAAATGAAGACTTCTGCTTAGAGGAAGAGTGTTATCTGTGCCCCATCAACAGAGTGCTTCCTCTGGGACATGAGTGGACAGCTGAGTGTAGTATGGGGACAAAGAAGTGGATTTGGAAAGCCTGGAGGCACTACTCACTTTTGACCTCTGCAGGTGCACTGGAAGAGGGAGATCAGAATTCCCCTGTGTGATTCAGCAAGGGAGTGAAACACCAGGCTTAGGGTACTTACTTGAAATGACTATAAGTGTGTGAGATATTTAGCTTTCTTAATGCAGAAATCTAGTCACTGGGGCTGAGTCAGTTTATCCTTAAGCAGAGGCCGACTGGCCTTTGATTTCCTTCAGGTCTCATTGATTACCTTGGGACTGAAGGCTCCTCGCTTTCCCTGTGGAACCTACACATGGACACCTGCATCTGAGTGACTTAATCTGCAGCTGCATTATCTTCATGCTGGGAATTTTACACTTGATACTTGGTTCCATTGATTGGAACCTAAGAATAGATATATAGCCATTTGAAATACCTTTGGGTACCCAAGAAATCCCACAAGCCAGGCAGGTGAACACACGGTGTACAGGATGACTGGTGCCTTCTGGAGTAGCAGTTAGGGATAGGCAGGATAACCTACAGCTTCTCAGATGGTATTGGACCCTGACAAGGAAGAATGGGATACTGGCACCTCCAGTGACTCCTACAATTTGGCCAAGATGGGCTGCCTTAACTCCCAAACTTATCTTCCATTTATTCTTTGTGTCTTAAATATATTTGTTGCTGTCACTTCTGTTCATGGATGGTCTTACCAATACTCCTTTGGCTGCCAGCACAGCATCCTCCTGCCTTTCCTTCTGAAACCACAGTGGTACTTTGAGCTGTTAAAAAAAAAAAAAAAAAAAAGAAAGGGAAGCAATCCAATGGGATACTAAAATTAATGGTAACATTTTTATTGATGGTGTGCTTTCTAATCACACATATTGGTATGAGGCTGAAGTTGACTTACCAGGTTTTCATTTGGCAACTCTTTATCTGCTTTGATTTCAGACAAACTGCAATGTTCGAGATCAGCTCCTCTCCTTCTATGTGCAACACGTTTTCAGTCATCTTGGAGTTGAAAGTGACAAGTTGCACATGATTAGTGCCTTTGAAATGCTGCAAGCAAACATGAATGCCTGTGTGAGTATATTCCTGAGAGGCAATGTAGCTTTGTCCAGCTGAAAGGTTAGGGAAGTCCTCCACCACAGTTCTCCTCAGACACAGAGGGTGATTCAGAGTCACGGTGTGCCCTGCATTACAGAGGACCCAACTTCCAAAAGGCTTTCCTATTGGATCTGGGGAAATTTAATATCACTCATTTCCTCCCAGAGTGAGCTTTTGGGGACTGGGCAGGGTGGTAAAGACACTATGTAGACAAGCCACTTCCAGGCTGATGATGTTGCCTTGTGCTGCCCTCCCAGCACCAAAGCTGCAAAGAGACAGGGTAGTCACAGGGAGAAATGTGGTTCCTCAAGTTTCTGTGGTTACACTTTCCTTGTTCAGCCACTGGACATGTGTAACCTTTATTCACATATAATTTCTGCTCTTCCATACTGAATTCTGAAAGAGCTGGTAGCGTCTCACAAGTCAGCAGGAACTGCAGATAAGAAGTTCATCAGAGCAGGTGCCATGTGTTGCCCATAACAGCAGTCAGAGCAGATTGTCAGGGAGTGATGCTACCCAGTGGCAAAATGCCCTTAATTGTCCAAGTGTCCCAGGGAAGAGATGCTTTTATCACTACCATGTCATCATCCCACCTTGTAAATAGCAACAGAACTGCAGTTAAAGCACACTTGAGCATGCAAATATGCATAGCAACATACTATGATGCTAAGATGATGTTGTCACTTATGGATCATTTCTTTTGTTGCCTTATTTTCAAGGGTAAATAAATAACAACAAGGTGAGCCTTAAAACTTCATGTCCTATTGCTACTCTCTTTCTCTGTTAAATCTGCTGCCCTCACAAGTCATTCTATCCCAAAAACTGTGGTGAATTATAGCCATGGGTATTCAGGCAATTTTCTACAGTAATTTTAAAAAATGAGGGCAGGATAAGAAGTCAACGAAATGTTAGTGGATTAAAATTTTGTCTAATCTGGATTGTATGGTGGCATGAAAGGAAGCGACATCAGTTCTACATGCACACAAATATTTGCAATGCAAAAATAAGCACCCTCAGAGGTATTTTTGTAGTGCTATAGCTCAGAAGAGAACGGAAGTATTTGTACAACATAAAAAAATTCAAATCTCAGTGGAAGAAAACTCCACGGGCTCCCAGGTTCTGCATTTCAAACCATCCTAAATAGTTGCATACAGTCATTATTCATGGCATTTAACATACTGCTGTGGTTATCTGTGTCTGTCAAAAATCCAGATATTGTGTGCTATAGTACACTTCACAGAGATTCCATTCTTGTCTGGAAAACAATTATACGCTATGCAAGTGCCAGCACACACTGAGGATTTCAGACTGTCTATTGTGACTGAATTCAGAACATAGTTTATTCTGAAAGTCCACCAGTGACTGGAGCTGGCTGCATAACTTAGTAATATACTTGCTTCTGTGCTGTATGGAGACAAAATGCTGGAGCAAAGGTCCTGCACTTTTTCATAATTAATGTCAGTGTTTTACCCAACACAAGTCTTACCATAACAATTTACATTTCTGGGTCTTTAAAAATACTGGCAGGAGAGAAAAGACTTTATCTGGCACCAGAAAAACAGCAACTCTGAGAAAAGATGGCTTGCCATGATTTTCTAGGAAGCATCTAATTTCTGGAAACCAACATTTTTCAAACTACTTGTATTAATTCAAAGCCAACAGTACAAAACCAAGTGAAAGCATAATAGAAGCTGTGAACAGAATGGAAGTAATGGATTCTTTAGTAATACCAGGTTTGGGATTTCTCCATCATATGTAATATGATAAATTAGTAAATTCATTCATACATCTACATAAGCTCTTTAATTTTTATTATCTAGTTGAGGTATAAGAAAGGATTTTTACCATGGCAACTTTCACATGTAATGTATTTGTTACCTTTCAAGGGTGAAGTTCTTTATACAATTGAGGGAAACAGTGATTTTTTTTATACATACACACTACATATTCTTTCACAAACTCAGGCTGTGATTCAGCCAGTTACATGCATGCATGCTATTTAAAAATCCTAACAATATTTCCCTCCAAATCACTTGCAAAGACTTGTACTATATTATTATTGTAGTTCTTACCCTGTTAGTTCTTGGTTTTGTCTAGACAAGGAAACGTTACAATTTTCCAATGATTTCGGTGCCTGAGGCCTGTTTTTCAAAAACATGTTGGTACTAAAATCTCTAAATGCCTTTTCTGCAGTGAAATCAAGCTCTTTTGCTTAGACCATGACTGCACATTAAAGGGAACAGATATTTTCTCTTGGATACTGGGAACGTCTACCTGTAGAACCACAGAAAAGCCTGTTTACTTTCTCATGTGCCTTGTCAGGCTGACAAGGTTTCCAAGAATATTGCTTCTGAAATTGGACTTATGCTCCTACATCACTAGCAGATTATAAAAGTTTTTTCTCACATTTGAATGGAGTGCAGAAAGGCAATATACTCCCTGCAGGAATTTTAATCATAACTGTATCAGAGTAGATTCAATCATAACTCTTTCAGAGACATCTGCTCTGTAGGCAGAGTTTGTAGACCATGAGCAGAGATTGCAGCATTGCTTGCAGTGAGTAAGTTTACTTGCTTGCTCCTTTGTTTACTTGCTTTTTATGCAGGAAGAAAAGAGTTTGTAATGTGTACTACCACTCAATCCAGCACAGTCATTGAAGGTCAGTTCTGCTACTGAATGGTTTCTGTAGGAAACTACATCCTACAAGCTGAACTTAAAAAAAAAACAAAACCAAAAAAAAACCCACAGGTCAGAAAAATCTACCTTAGTTAGACGATGTTTTAAAGATTTACAAATTAATGTTTATTTTATTTACACTTTCATCCTGCAAGGTGACTTTAAGAAGCAGATAAAGTGACTTGAAATAGAAACAGTTGTTCTTTTAAAAACCTCTGTGTGAGGTTGAAAGAAGGGCTAACAATCCATTTCAGCAGTCACCTCTTTTCATCTGAGTTCAGGATCTTTGCCTTTTGCCTTTTCAAACATGTTGTCCCTGTTTGTAGACCGCAAAACATCAGATTTTCCCCATGTTTTCCCAGCAAGAATGAATCTTCCCCTTGGGATGCTTGGAGAGCTGGGAAGTCAGCAACCCATATTGCTCAGAAAGCTCAGTCAGGTAGCTCCAAAACTCCCAACCAGACAAGTTTTCACCATCCAGCACTGGTCAGTGGCAGCTGGGCAGTGAAGACAGGGGCTGGGACATACCAAGGCACTGGAAGCGAGGAGGGCACGGGGCTCCCCGTGCCAGTGGCACCTGGTTAAACCTGGGGTGCAGCCTTTGGGTCCTGCAGGATGAACTGGTCCACCTTTTCCTTCTTATATCCAGCTTTTAGTTCAAATCTTACAGTGATGACAGAACCCTGTGTCTCTGATATCACAACAGGAGTAGAAGGATGCCAGAATTGGCAAGTAAGGTATTGTTGACTGATTTGGGTGTGATTTTGGGAGCTGGGCAGGGTCTTGCAGGCAAAATTCCCAGTGATCTCAATGGAAAACTTGGCCTGACCAAAGGGTGCAGGATTGACCTGTGGATTAGTTGGAAAGTGGAAGAATGGGCAGAAAAAATGGGGGAGGCACAAGTTAACTTTAAAAACTTTATATCTGAAGGGTTAGTAGAAATGAGTAAAACTGTCCCCAGCACTCTGCAAGGGTCTTTGTCCCTTAATCTTGCCTCCTCTGAAGATCCAGAGTTCAAGGACCTTGAATCCTAGAGCTAGGCTGCACTGTACATAAGCTGTTACTGCAACTGAAGTAAGTGTCCCAAAGACAAACAGAAAGGGTTTAATAAATGGACTTATACTAATAAATGTTACTTATACTACTTTTTCTTTTTGCTCTCTGAACTCAGCTTTCCAGGAACCACACAGATAAAATAACATTTATAGTAGCCAAAGGTGCTGAAATGATGCTGACTTCATATGTTTTACTGGTAGTCCTATAGTGCCACACAGTGGGTTGGACTCTTTCTCATCACTTTCATCAGCACCTTTGCTGCAACAAGCTCTTCTGGTTTCTTCTCATCTCCTTCAGCTTCCATGTGCTCCATCCACAAGGTTAACTTCTGCTGTCAAGAAAATAAAGAAAACCTTTATAAAGGTAAGAGTAGGAAGCACTGGCTCCCAGCTGCACTGTTAAAGGGCTGTGAGCGGCTTCTTTTCTAACATATTTATCTTCTGAACAGCTGGGAGACAAGGGAATCTACAAGGCCATCCATGAGCTGGATATTCTTCTTCCTTGGATTCAGGCCTACATACAAACCATCATATGAAGAATGAGGAAATGGCAGACAATATGCTGCTTCTGTGCTGAGAACAGATCCTTGCCCAAAAAGCCTGAAAATAAACTGAGAGGTGGACATACAAGGGGCTTGGCAGCAACTCCATCCCACTGAAAGAGAGCCTCTGTAATACAGTGGCATAAGGAGGCATTTTTCAAGAGCTGTCACATTTGGTCTCGCATAGCAGCTCTGCCTGTCCTGCGGTATGAGAGCAGCCTCTGGAGCAGTTATAGCATGATGAAGTACTTCTGGCCCTGCCAGCTGCCTCACACGCATCCCTTGGACACATTGCACTAGTACAACTGGAAATCTGCTACAGTGTGGATCAGACAATGTCCCATGGGCTGTGGGCATGATTTATCCACGTTTTGTGCCAACTCTACATGATTACAATTCAAAGCAATGAGGACCACTTTTGCAAATCCTTCCCCTAATGTATACTACTTTTTATTGTTGTTATAGCTACAAAACAGTATACACAAGCTGTTCTACACATAAAGAAGAAAATCAATTATGTTTCTTGTCATTATTAGTAATTTAAGGCAAAAATTGATGCCTAATACTCCAATTAATGTCAAAACTTCAATCTATGACTCACACATCACCTTCAGACATCATGTGCTCTACCTGGGATCACACAATGCAGAAAACACAATAAATGGGCCACCATTGACTGAGATTGTAAAATGATTTGACTGTGGGCATGGGCTCCTCAACCTTCTTCAGATATCACCGTCCAGTCCTCACTGCTGGCAGGGAGCAGTAGCTGGAGTCAGAAGGCTCATCACGGGGGACCCCGTGGCTGCATCAGCAGGAGAGGCTACTGCTTATTGCATGCAGATGAGAGCAAATGACACCTGCAAATACAAAAAGTTCCATGTTTACCTGGGAGGATCCACAGACAATGTTTTCAGGTGTTTCATATCACTAAAGATCTTTCTTGTGGAAATTTTGCTGACCTCATGCTGTCAGTGCGACTTGGGGTCTTTTTCTTTTTGCTATTCTCCCCTCATAGATGTTCAGAGTTGAAAAAGAAAAACTCCAGAAGTGGTCTAAAATGATCATGTGTGGATCATTCCTGCTATGCTAAGGTGCAAAGGTAAAATCTGGCTAAAATCAATTTCACAAAATGAGCATCGCCACCTGTTTTCTCAAAGGGATGCAGACATACACAAGTGACACACAAGGAGAAAGATGAACTTCGAAATAGACCTAAGTGGATCAGATAGCCAGTTTCTACAGATTGCAGCTGGATTTAAGCATTTGCCTAATTATTAATCAATCTACAAGTAACAACATATTCTTCAGTGGCTGGCACAGTGCCCTGTGGTGGTGTGAGGAAGAGCAAGACTATGCTGCTCTCCTGGGGTCAGCCCTTCACTGAGCAGCTAGCAGACCTCCCCCAGTGGGGTCTGAGTTCAAGCTGTAACAAGGCTCAGCCCCTTTGCCTCCATCCATCTGAGAGAAAAATGAAGTTATTTTATGGCATAAAAACTTAGGGGTTCTCACCTTCATTTTCTGTGTGGGTTAGGACACTCCACAGATCATTTGTTGCCCTGTCTGTAAAATGAGAGCAGTGCTACCTCTGGGTATGATGCGTCCCTTTATGCAGTAATGCCAATCACATTTCCAAAGCAATTAAATACCTCTAAATGAAAGGCAAAATATGGCACCTGAAAATAAATGTCTTTAATAGAGGGGCATTGTGATAAGTTACACATGCTATTTGTAAACAGCAGGTCAAGGGAGAGAGGTAATTCTGCCCCTCTGCTCTGCTCTAGTGAGACCTCACCTGGAGTACTTTGTTCATTTCTGAAGTCTTCAGCAACGGAAAGACAGATCTGTTGGAGTAAGTCCACAGGAGTGCCACTAAAATGCTCAGAGGGCTGGAGCATCTCCCATACAAGGACAGGCTGAGAGATTTGAGCTTGTTCAGCCTGGAAAAGAGAAGGCTCTGGGGAGACCTTATAGAGACCTTACAGTGCTTAAAAGGGGCCTACAGGAAAGCTGGGGAGGGATTCTTTTTCAGGGAGTATAGTGATAGGATGAGGGTAATAGTTTTAAGCTGAAAGAGCATAGATGAGATGTTAGAAAGATTTTTGTTACTGTTAGGGTGGTGAAGCACTGGAGCAGGATGTCCAGAGAGGTCGTGGATGCCCCATCCCTAGAGATGTTCAGGGTCAAGCTAGATGATGCTTTGAGCAACTAGGTGAGCAAGGTGTCCATGACCATGTAATGGGATTTGGAACTAGCTGGTCTTTAAGGTCCCTTCCAGCCCAAACCATTCTATGATTCTATGATATACAGGCCACCCAACAACAAACTATTAGCAAAATAATCAGTATTAAATATATTTAACTGGCAGTTCAAAATAATGAGTATGGATAAAAGCTTATTGTCATTTAAAACCAGACAAGTAAAGGAAAGCTTTTGAATTTTTCAGATAAAACTCTAGGTGTCACTCTTAGAAAAGAAGACTCATACTTGTCCCAATTTATTTTTGACTCTTCAGTTGATGGCGACAGTTAGATCACATTTCATAAGTAGTTTACTTGGATGTAAAACTTAGATGGATATGCAGCTGGATTAGAGTTTGACATTTTTGGTTTTCTTTTAATTCAATTGCCATGAATTTAGGATTGAAATTAGAAATGCAGAGGAAGAAAAGTGGACATATAACCAAAGGCTAGCATTAAAAATCAGGTGTTCATTCAGTCCCTAGTTTCACTGCAGAATTCCTATCACGGACAAGTTGCATCACTAAGGCACCATTCTCTTTTGGCAGATGGAAAAATTGTCTATCAATTATATATCTAGGTGAATTTATCTTTGCTTTGATTACAGAAATACTCAGAAGGCAGTTAATACCCATACAGTGTTGATTGCTGTCGCTATTGCTTAGCATTGCTTGTCTTAGTACAGTGTTTTGGCCTTTTTGGAGCAGTGACTTTTAGTACAGGGAAAAAAGGGTATTTTGTGACTGTTACTGAAAAGGGAAGAATGAAAACTACATGGCTGTGCATTTGTCACTGTTTTGTGCAAACTGTCACTTTCTCATAACTTCTTGAAAATCACTGATCTAGCGGAAAGTGGCAGCTGCACATGCTGTTTGGGACTTATGTAAATAATATGACAAGAGTCAGCAAAGACAAAAGTTTCCATTACAGACAAGACCATGTAAAAATTTCCTCTGTTTTCCAGAAAGTGTTTTTTTTGCTCTGAAGTGCTAAGACTATCCCTTAATAAGTAATTTATTTGTAACCAGAACCGTCTACACCAAATTCCTCATCTTGGCAGGAGCCCTGGGGTTGTGTGTAACATAGTCCTTAGCAAACACTAGGATTATCTCTCTCAAAGAATGTTAGAAGGAAGTTTTTTGTTTGGTTGGTTGGTTTTTTTTTCCTGAAATGTGGGAATAAAATGTAACTTGTGTTGGATTTAACCACTTGATCACTGTTTCTTAATATCCATCACATACACCAATTTCTAGGTACTGCACTACCAGCGTCCTCACTGCAAACGTGCATGGTCAAAGGTGAAACACATGGATGTTTTGTCTAGTGATTAACAAGATGCTTCCCAAAACAGATGCCTGTAGCCACTGAGTGCAGGTACTGCTTCAGTTATCTTCTCCCTCAGCAACTGCAGGGGGTTTGATGGGAGAGAGTTGTGAAGGAGGGCTAAGGCCCAACTAGAAATGCGATTGGCCAGAACTGTGAAAGACAACAAAAAGTCTTTCTACAAATACATCAACAGCAAAAGGAGGGCTAGGGAGAATCTCCAGTCCCTAGTAGTTGCAGAGGGAACAACAGTAACAGGGGACGAAGACAAGGCTGAAGTGCTCAATGCCTACGTTGCCTCAGTCTTTAACAGTAAGGATAATTGTTCCCTCTGTGCACAACCCCAAGGGTTGGATGAGAAGTATGAGATTCCCAAGGTCCAAGAGGAGGTGGTTAGAGACTTGCTTGCCCAGCTAGACGCCCACAAGTCTATGGGACCAGATGGAGTCCACCCAAGAGTTTTGAGGGAACTGGCGGATGTGCTGGCCAAACCCCTTTCCATCATCTTCCAACAGTCCTGGATGACTGGGGAGGTTCCGCTGGACTGGAGGCTGGCTGATGTCGTGCCCATCTATAAGAAGGGGCACAGGGAGGATCCGGGGAAATACAGGCCTGTCAGTCTGACCTCGGTACCGGGGAAAGTCATGGAGCGGGTGATCTTGAGTGCTATCAAGAATCACTTGCAAGAGAACCGGGTGATCAGGCCCAGTCAACACGGGTTCATGAAAGGCAGGTCTTGCCAGAGTAATCTGATCACCTTCTATGACCGAGTGACTAAACTCTTGGAAGAGGGAAAGGCTGTGGATGTATCTTCCTGGACCTTAGTAAAGCTTTTGATACAGTTTCTCACAGCATTCTGCTTCGGAAACTGTCGGCCTCTGGCCTGGACAGGCGCACACTCTCCTGGGTGAAAAACTGGTTGAATGACCGGGCCCAGAGGGTGGTGGGAAATGGAGTTAAATCGAGCTGGAGGCCAGTGACAAGTGGGGTTCCCCAGGGCTCAGTGCTGGGTCCAGCCCTGTTTAATGTCTTTATCAAGGACCTGGATGAAGGCATCGAGTGCTCCCTTAGCAAGTTTGCAGATGACAGCAAGCTGGGTGGAAGTGTGGATCTGCTGGAGGGTCGGGAGGCTCTGCAAAGGGACCTGAACAGACTGGACTGCTGGGCTGAGACCAACAGCATGAGGTTTAACAAGGCCAAATGCCGGGTCCTGCACTTGGGGCACAGCAACCCTAAGCAGAGGTACAAACTAGGAGAAACCTGGCTGGAAAGCTGCCAGGAGGAGAAGGACCTGGGGATGTTGGTTGACAACTGACTGAACATGAGCCAGCAGTGTGCCCAGGTGGCCAAAAAGGCCAATGGCCTCTTGGCTTGTATCAGGAACGGCGTGACCAGCAGCTCCAGGGAGGTTATTCTCCCTCTGTACTCGGCACTGGTGAGACCGCACCTCGAGTACTGTGTTCAGTTCTGGGCCCCTCACCACAAGAAGGATGTTGTGGCTCTGGAGCGAGTCCAGAGAAGAGCAACAAAGCTGGTGAAGGGGCTGGAGAACAAATCTTATGAGGAGCGGCTGAGAGAGCTGGGGTTGTTTAGCCAGGAGAAGAGGAGGCTGAGGGGAGACCTTATTACTCTCTACAACTACCTGAAGGGAGGTTGTGGAGAGGAGGGTGCTGGCCTCTTCTCCCAAGTGACAGGGGACAGGATGAGAGGGAATGGCCTCAAGCTCTGCCAGGGGAGATTTAGTCTTGAGATTAGGAAAAAGTTCTTCATGGAGAGGGTGGTTAGGCATTGGAACGGTCTGCCAAGGGAGGTGGTTGAGTCACCATCCCTGGAGGTGTTTAAGGTTAGGGTAGATGGGGTGCTTAGGAGCATGATTTAGGGATTGGTGGGAATGGTTGGACTCGACGATCCAGTGGGTCTCTTCCAACCTGGTTATTCTGTGATTCTGTGATTCTGTGAAGGGAGAGGCTGCCTGGGCAGGCAGTGCTGTTATGGGAATGGAAAGACTATGGCACTTGCATAGCTGTGCTCTGGCCAATCTGCAGCTTCCTCTATCTCTAGCAAAGCTTCTTTCTACTGTAAATAATGACTGCCATGGGGGTACCTGCTCCTGAAAATCAATAGGAGCTGCTCAGCTATGGAGACTTACTCACAAGAACACCTAAGATGAATGATCTTACCTAATTCAGTTTTAATTTAAATTCAATATTTAGTTTGATATTCCTATTCTGTTGGAAGAGAGATTAGGAAATATGAAGGCATGCAGTAGGTGTGAGGAGCATTTCCAGAGGGAAAAGGGAGGTAATGAAAATATAATACCACTGAGTAAAGCTGGAGACTATAATGAAATAAAGATGCTGGTGACATGTTGGGAGTAGATTTAAATGCTGAATGACAAAACATTATGGATAAATTTTTTTCACTCCCAGGCATGGGGTTCTAGCAAAGTCACAGGCCAAAGGGTAAATGAGGATACCAGGAGCCTCTGGAGGCCTGTGATCTGACCTCCTGCTCAAAGCAGGGTACACCAGGAGTTCAGACCAGGCTGCCTAGGGCTTTATCCAGCTGGACCTTGAAAACCTCTCATAGTAGCTATAGAAGGCTGACTTTGAAGGTCCATTGCATCATTTCTGAACAGGGTAAACTGTTACAGAACTGGATGTAGCCTCAGTGTGAGCAGTGGCACCGCACAGATGCAGAGATGCTGTCCCATCACCAAACCATTCTCATCACACCCAGCAACTCCCTTGTTCACTCTGGCAAACCCATCTCTCTATCCAGATATAACTAAATCAAATATAATCCTGTGGTGATTGTTGGCTGTCAGTGTCTCCAGGAAAAGGGCAGGTGGAAAACAAGGAGGTTTTTTTTGACAGGAGAAAGGAAAACTACAAGCAACTGTCTCGCCACAAAATCTTTATGCAAGGTGCATGACATACTGCAGGAGAGTGTTGAGTCCTGCAAGAGGAAACAGTTGAATAAAATTTTGAACATAATTAAGACAAATGAGTAGCCACAGGTGTTTCTCTTTTGTAAGTTATTTCTGAAGAAAGCTGCAAGCCTCTTGCTGATGATGCTGAGGCTTTTGGACCAAGGCCCTCGATCAGAAACTAGCCCACTTCTGCTCTTGCTCTCCCTCCTCTCTTTGGAACATGGGCACACGTAGGCAAGTTTTTCATCTGTTGCCCATAAAAGAGGATCATGCAGATCTCCCTGCTCCTTTGCCATGGACTCTGGTGCCTGAGTGCCTTCCCTCCTCACCCCAGGTCATGATGCCGTTTTAAGAGATGTGTCACCTCCTGGTTGGGGAAAGCAGCTTTCTAGTTCAGCAACCTGGCAAAGCAGTAGAAGATCATGCCATGCTAAAATATTTAAGTAGTAACAATTACCTGACTACCATTCACTGATTTTTGAATTCTCAGAGATAAATATCCAAGAAAATCTAAAATTAACAGGGTTTAGTGAGAGAGTGTGTGTAAAGGGAGAGGGAAAACGAGAAAGCTGACATAGGAGTGTGGAAAAAGAAAAATGATGACAGCTGAGTAGAAGAGCATGGAGTGTTCAGCTCTCATCTATGGCCTCAGTGGGTCACTATATTTTACACATTAAAAAATCTGTTTAAAGACACTATGGAGTTGAGCTGTAGAGAAAAAAATGAAATTCAATTAGAAATTATGAATGAGGTTGTGTATAGATACTAATTTCATTACTGCTATAAAAAAAACATTCAAAAAAGTCTATAGTTGTGGTAAGGGCTGGTCCTGCAATTTTCAGATAGTGAGAAGGTAACATAATGTTTCTTATGAAAGAAAAAAAAATCCATTCTCTGAAGACCACTACACACCTGAGGGACCTTGTGGGGAGATTCTTGCTCTTTCTGTGGTCCATCTTGAGTTTATATTCTCTTTGTGCTCTTTTAATTATTTCAAATATGACTTCACCAATAGCAATTCATCCTTTAAACAACACACAAAGTTGCAGGCAAGTTTGGAGGAAAATCATGCAGCCTGACTGTTTCTTTCAAGCATGTGCTCAGGTGCAGTATCCCTGAAGCAGTGGAATGAAAAGCTGTGCTGTTCTCTGTCCAGACGGGGCCTGAAACCTGCAAAGGTGGATCTATCACTAAAAGAGGTCTGCAGGAGTTTATTTAACAAGCTTCACTGAAACTGCCAATAATCTTGTCACAGACATTACAGTGGAAGCTGAAATTTTTCATTTGGACCAAAGGTGCCACTTCCTTGGGCCACACTTAATGCTTCTGCAGGAGCAGCAGCAAATGACACCTCTACCAAAAATAACTGGCTGTGATGACCTGAGAAACTGAAGAAGGAACTTCATTAGGATGCTACCTCACCTAGGGTCAGCAGGTGTGACGCTTGCTTCAGCCTCAGATCCTATTACCAGTCAAACTTTTATGCAGCTAATGGTGGAGTCAGGTTGGCTTGCCATGTCTCCTGATTTACCAAAATTTTAACTGAACAATATGAATGCTGCAAACATTTTTCTGGAGCTTATGCAGCTACCCGGTGAGCACCAATGGGCCACTGTCATCTGGGTGTATGGCAGTTAATTTTCTTTTGAGCGATATGCAGGTTTGGTTTGTATTTTTCTTCTCTTTAAGGCCTCAAAAACCTATAAACACATGACAAATCAGCACAGTTTTCTTTTATTAGCATGTGTCACTTGTTAACTTTAACTGATTGATGCTTTTCCTTCCACTCTCCCACAGTGCTGCTTGTTTAAGTAATTTTGGTACTCATGGTGCAACCACATTTTTGACTGATCTGATGAGAAGGAAACAACTTCCTTGAAGAAGCAAAGATGCAAAGAAGGTGGTTTTTTTTGCTTTTTTCTCCTAAATATTCAATGAGTCGTAGTTAGCAGCAGAATACACCACAGTGGTTTTATCATCATAAATGGAGTGCTGTAGCCCATGTCAATCAATAATAAAGTATTATCAATTATTTCCTGTTTTCTCCCTCCCCATGTGAAAGAAGAAATGGTTTGTGCCAACCCAGCTCGTCGTCCCTAACGACAAGCGAAGAACTGACTGACGTCTCCTTGACAAATTCTGTCATGTAAGTGTAAATGCTTTTCTGTTCCTGTATAACAATTAGGGAATAACTAGTAGCACTTTCCAAGTGATGAAGGAAGCTCTCAGAGATAAACCACAAGTCCGGTAAATTAGTCATTTGATAAAATTATGTACAATCAAGCCTCCTAGATGTGAGGAAAAAAAATTTTTTGTGAATGAGAAACCACACATTGTCAGTGGAAAAGACAGCCTATTTTTCTACCCGCAGCAGGGGAAAGAGTGTTTCATGTACGAGAACACCCTGCAAAGTCTTTCAGATGTGAATCCCAAGCCAACGGACACCTGCAGTGGTGGATGGAGAAGAGCAGCCCACACCAGTCATCAGTTTAGAGTTTCCTGGGCAGATACCAGGCATCACCCCTGCTCCTGAGAGGCTCTCCTGCTCTCTCTCTCCTTGCCTGTGCAGAGGGGAGCTGCAGCAAGGATGATCATAGAATGGCCACACTGCTTCTCAGTTTCAGACTTTTTCTGGCATTTTGGGACAACTTTGATTTCAATGTGGGAATGGGAGAAAGTTTATTGCTCTGTGAAATGCCTGGGAGATTTTAGAAAACTTCCCATCTCACCTAAGTAAAGCCACAGGCATTCAAAGCTTGGAGAAAATTGCAGGTTTACAAAAGGCTACAAAGAAGGGGTGCAGCATCAGATGCAGTGCTGTGATTTGAGTCAGTGGCTCATCCTCTCCAAGACTAGCAAGTTGGGCTTGCATCTTCTGTAGTCCCAAAAAATCTTGCCGTTGCCAAAGGGTGATTGAGGTGAATACGTTGCTGATATAAATGATGTTCAGCTAATAGATATGGAATCATAGAATCACCAGGTTGGAAAAGACCCACCGGATCATCAAGTCCAACCATTCCTATCAAACACTAAACCGTGTCCCTCAGCACCTCGTCCACCCGTCCCTTAAACACCTCCAGGGAAGGTGAATCAACCACCTCCCTGGGCAGCCTGTCCCAGTGACCAATGACCCTTTCCATTCAGTACAATCTGTTCAGTACAATCTGTTTTCAGACCACAGAAAGCAAGATCCTGGTATTTATTCCTCTGTATAGAGGAAAACCAAGTGAATCCTTGGGGGAGGTTTTATAGACAAAGGGGAAGAGGCCACACTGATGTTCTCTGTGTCTACAGTCTAGTAAATCCCAGGCCCAGACTCTAGGGAGGATGTTTTGGTGGCTGTAAAAGGACTTGAGAACTCTTATAAATTGCTTGTGTTGTACTATAGAAAAAAGAGTGAATATTTAGAGGAGCAAAATGAGGCTCCCATAGTCCAAGAGGAGGTGGTCAGAGCCTTGCTAGCCCAACTAGACACCCACAAGTCTATGGGGCCAGAAGGGATTCACCCAACGGCATTGAAGGAGCTGGCAGATGTGCTGGCCAGACCCCTTTCCATCATCTTCCAACAGTCTTGGCTGACTGGGGAAGTTCCACTGGACTGGAGGCTGCCTGATGTTGTGCCCATCTACAAGAAGGGTCGCAGTGAGGATCCAGGGAACTACAGGCCTGTCAGCCTGACCTCAGTGCCAGGGAAAGTCATGGAACAGGTGATCTTGAGTGCTATCATGAAGCACATGCAAGAAAACCGGGTGATCAGGCCCAGTCAACATGGGTTCGTGAAAAGGCAGGTCTTGCCAAACTAACCTGATCGCCTTCTATGACAAAGTGACTCGGTTGCTGGATGAGGGAAAGGCTGTGGATGTGGCCTTCCTGGACTTCAGTAAAGCCTTTGACACAGTTTCTCACAGCATTCTGCTTCGGAAACTGTCAGCCCCTGGCCTGGACGGGCGCACACTCTCCTGGGTGGAAAACTGGTTGAATGACCGAGCCCAGAGGGTGTTGGGAAATGGAGTTAAATCCAGCTGGAGGCCAGTGACAAGTGGGGTTCCCCAGGGCTCAGTGCTGGGTCCAGCCCTGTTCAATGTCTTTATCAAGGACCTGGATGAAGGCATCGAGTGCTCCCTTAGCAAGTTTGCAGATGACACTAAGCTGGGTGAAGTGTGGATCTGCTGGAGGGTCAGGAGGCTCTGGAAAGGGACCTGAACAGGCAGGACTGCTGGGTTGAAGACAATGGCATGAGGTTTAACAAGGCCAAATGCCGGGTCCTGCACTTGGGGCACAACAATCTTGTTCAGTGCTACAGACTAGGAGAAGTCTGTCTAGAAACCTGCCTGGAGGAGAGGGACCTGCAGGTGTTGGTTGATAGCCAGCAGTGTGCCCAGGTGGCCAAGAAGGCCAATGGCATCCTGGCTTGTATCAGAAACAGTGTGACCAGCAGGTCCAGGGAGGTTATTCTTCCTCTGTACTCGGCACTGGTGAGACCGCTCCTTGAGTCCTGTGTTGAGTTCTGGGCCCCTCACCACAAGAAGGATGTTGTGGCTCTGGAGCGAGTCCAGAGAAGAGCAACGAAGCTGGTGAAGAGGCTGGAGAACAGGCTTTATGAAGAGCGGCTGAGAGAGCTGGGGTTGTTTAGCCTGGAGAAGAGGATGCTGAGAGGAGACCTCATTGCTCTCTACAACTACCTGAGCGGAGGTTGTAGGGAGGAGGGTGCTGGCCTCTTCTCTCAAGTGACAGGGGACAGGACGAGAGGGAATGGCCACAAGCTCCGCCAGGGGAGATTTAGGCTTGACATCAGGAAAAAATATTTCACAGAAAGGGTCATTGGGCACTGGCAGAGGCTGCCCAGGGAGGTGGTTGATTCACCTTCCCTGGAGGATTTTAAAGCACGGGTGGACGAGGTACTAAGGGGCATGGTTTAGTGTTTGATAAGAATAGTTGGACTCGATGATCTTGTGGGTCTCTTCCAACCTGGTTATTCTATGATTCTATGTAATAGGTTCTCAGCTCATCCACCAGTAAGAACTACTGAGAGGAAGCAGAAAGATATTGTAACTTCTGCATATTGTTTCACTGTTAGCTTTCTGAATCTGCTCCAACTTTTGGAAACACTGGAATATTGCAAAGGACTTAAAGGAGAGTTATGAGAAAATGTGGCCTCTGGTAAAAGCAAGAAAAACAAGACAGTAAAGATATCAGTTCAATCCCATTCATGAGAGAGAAGATTTGACTGCAGTTCATCTGCAAAACTGACTTTATAAGAAAAATAATCTTTCTCTAGTCAGTAGAAGAAAGCACAACAAGGATTTACTCCACAATACTAAAACTGGGAAATCCAGTTAGCCTAGCAATAAGACAGCCACTCACCAGACCAGTTGATGTGAATGATCATTTTAAAGACTATAAATAGAAACTGTACAGTTTTTTATAAGTGTCACTCACCACATACTGAGCTCAGGGATGGAATGAGACTCAGTATGCAAGTGCAAACTGGTGACAAGTGGTGTCCCACAAGGGTAAGTATTGGGACTAATGTTGTTTAAGATCTTTTTTGGAGACATGGACAGTAGGACTGAGGCACCCTCAACAAGTTTGCTGATGGCATCAAGCTGACACACTGGAGGGCAGGGATGTTTTCCAGAGGGACCCTGACAGGTTTGAGAGGTGGTCCTGTGCAAACCTCATGAAGTTCAACAAGGCCAAGCGTAAGGTCCTGATCCTGGATAGGAACAATCCCAAGCACAAATGAAGGCTGCATCGACAATGATCTGAGAGTAGCCCTGAGGAGAATGACTTGAGTGTGGTGGTGGAAGAGAAGCTCAACATGAGCTGGCCAAATGTGCTTGCATCCCAGAATGCCAACTGTATCCTGGGCCTGATCAAAATAAGTATGACCAGCAGGTCAGGGGAGGTGATTCTGCCCCTGTATTCCTCTCTTGTGAGACCTCACCTGGAGTATTTTGTCCAGTTCTGGAAATACAGCCTGCTGGCTGTAGCTTTGCTGATGCAGCCTGGAATACCGTTTACCTTCACTGCTGCAAGGATGAAATCCATTAATATTCAGCTGTCTAACAGCAGTTCCACATCCTCTTCAGCAGACCTATACTCCTGTCTGTCATATTTTTGTTCTTACTTTTGAGGCAAATTCTAAAGAATTTTGCTCTCTTGACTTGCAGAAATTTCAGTCTTGCTTCGTGTTTACCCTTACTTTCAGATTCACTGATTAGTTCCCTTGAATTCTCAAAATGTTTCTTTTTGAAAGGAAAATATCATTGTTTCATTGAAGTTACAACTCATGTAACAACAACATCCAGTCTTATCCAGAGAATTAACATCTACCTTAATGGTACCTTCCCCAGTAATAATTACCTTCTCAGACATACTGCATTTTATCATATTTTATCTTTATCTGAACAGGTGATTGGGTAGTGGGTGCCTTACATGACTCCAGAGGAATGTGATTTACCATGATATTTTACCCAGCCTCATTGTGTTTTCTCTGGTATTTTCCGTCAGACATTTTGACAGTTGATTCCTTCTGTTGATTCCTATCTGAATAGAACTCATTTTTGCAGGCTCCAAGAGTGTTCCCAAATACAAGCTGAAGTATGATGAGTGGGTGATGATCAAAAGGCTGATTTTAAATTCCTATATGCAGAACAAATGGCACACTAATGTAGAAGGTCTCACCAATATGTCATTTTACCTTATATGGCAGAGAAAAAAACTATTAGCTAATCTAAAATTTCTTCAGTTTTTTTTTTTGTTTGTTTTGTTTTTAGCAACTATTGAATCAGAATTGCTGGTTTTCAAAAAAAAGAAAAATCTCTTAAGGAAAGAGTATCTCAAATGTGCTGATGGAAACCAGAGTTGATGTGCCTGAACTCTGAGCCCTTTGCTGTTGAGATTTAACTTGTATATCTGCTTTTGCAAAGCTTTGAAAGGACTGTTGTACTTTGCCTGTGTATGTGGTGAGAAAGACAGCACACCACAGCTAAAGCCTGGTGTATCATAATACCCACAGTAGCTACATTAAAATAAAACAATTCTAGCGGTGGCATCACATGCTACAGTTTATCCTTCAATTTTGCTGCATAGATATGTGCAGAGTAGGTTGATCTGGCAAGCCAGATGTGTTGAGAAAGGATGAAATAAAGGTCCATAGTCCTTTAAGAATTGATATGAAACAATGAGTTTGGTTTAAGTGGGAAGGTATGAGTCCTTTTATAACTTTTTCATAAGCTTTGGAAATTTTTCATAACTACCGTATAGACCTTCCTAGATACTAAGTAACTCTTGAGTAATTGTAGGGATGAATATGCTTTCACAAAAATCAGGTAGCTATGTTAGGAATGATATTCCCCTCCTCATGGTAATTAACTCATACAGACCTTTTAGAATATCAACATGCTGTCTATGATTAGTAAAATGATCTTGTTGCTGCTTGGCTGTCAATTTTAATGAAAGTGAGAGGGCCAAAATTAGCTCAAATCTGGATCAAATTGCTGACTCTGTTCAAAAGTTACTGACGAGGAAGGAACTGGCAGCTAGAGAAACTGTCTAAGTTTCATTTCCTTAGGAAAAAAAGATTAGCAACTCAACCTACCACAGCACTTATGTTTTAATTACTTTAAAGTATGCTGCTTGAGGTTGCATTTTGTCCTCCAACACTTGTTTGTTATATTGCCTTTTTAGAAACTATCTTTTAATTTGGGGGCAGGGATTCATTACCCTCTTCAAAAAAGCAGCAGAATCTTACTTCTCTCATTTTTTGGTCTTTTAAATATTTGTTAGTAGCTAATTAAATCCTTACATTGCCCAAAGTGGACTAGAGGGTGTCCATTCAAAGCACCTCACAGCTGTTAGTCCAAGCTTTTGAAAAAAGCAGATATGTGACTTTAAAAAGAAGTGCATCAACACTTGACCCACAGTAGCTCTTCTATAGGCAGCCTTATTTCCTGTGGAGATGAAGAGGAAATGTACTTAGGGTGTGAAGTCCTTCTTGGTTTTTTAACTACTAAAAAGCAAAGGTCTTGCATGTTTCTTCTTTCACTTCAAATTCTGAATCTAACTGGAAAGTCTTTGCAGGCAAATTGCTCTCAAGAAGTCCAGTTCTAAGTAAAATATCATCTGTGGATTGATTGCTTGTATGCCTGAATTTCTGGTGTGCTCGTAAGTGTTCTGGAGACAGGACAGAAACAGGTAGGACCAAATCTGTATGCTGATTTGCTTTTTTTCTCTGAGTAAAGATGACTGGCTTGCTTAGTCACACAATTATGAATGGCACTTAAGAGAATGGCGGACCAGGGGAATCCCCACTGAACAGTCTCCAAGATTGTTTTAGATGAAAGAATTGCATCACGCAGCAGACGTCTGCTAGGAAACCTCCTATGGATGTTTCCAAGTGGTTATGACAAAAAATGCCCACTCTGTAGGCTTGTTTGAAACATTTCATGGGTATTTTCTTCCTGATGTTTGAAATAGATAATCGAGTTATCTTCCAACATATGCCCACATCTACATGCTTGTGTTTGAATGTACAAATGTGATATTTGACTATTATAAAATGTGTAAGGGATAACAGAAAAAAATGATGAGATTTTGCCCCAAAAAGCTCACCTTTCAACTTCAGATATTCAGCGAGAAATTAAAGCATTACAGGTTTGGTTTCACTAATATTTTTCTCTAAATTTGAATGAGTACGAATTTCCAACAATAATTGTGTCTGCATGACAAAGGTAATTAAAACTGTGAAAAAAACCCCACAACTGTACAATGAAAAACTGAATGACACTTGAATTCCTTGCTAAAGACTAAACCAGAAAACTCCAACACAAGTAAAAGCCCACAACGCATAGAATCAGCATAAGGAGAAGGTATGAATCACAAAACAGTGTGTGGAGAAAAGTCCTTAAACATAATGGGAGGAAGATGAGTGGGGCTGGCTAAGGACATGTTGCAAGTCTGAAAAGTACCCCATGGACACTGGTCCATGTTGGGTATTATCACAGATGCCTAGATGCAGAAGTTCAGATGGCTTTTTGGCTCCTTTTGAAAGAGGATCTGAGCCTATGAAAATTGAACTGAATAGCAGACTGAAAATACCAGAGGTCTCTACATGGGAACTTAATGTATAGAGGAAAACATGCTCTCATTTACTGGGAACTGGGGAAAGGCCCTGTAAGCAAAACGTGATATTTTTTCTATCTATTCATGCACAGCAAAGGTGGACGTATTCATACATATTCATAGGAAACAGCAGAAAGTCAAAACCACAGAACACAGTCAGGCCAAATTGCAGTGGAATTGTTTTCTTAATAAATTAGTTCTCCTTAATTGAATTAAAATGTTGCCTTAAAACAAATGGAGGCATTCATGGAAAACGTTGTGGCAATACTAATGAGGTGGTCTTATAAAAAGCAGAGTTATTAGGGAATAATTAGAAAAACTTGGAAGATCACTTTAGAGAGAACTAGTTTAATAAAATATATCTCTATTTTAGAGAGGGCTTTTCATTCACCGAAGCACAAAGTGGCTTATCTAAAAACAGTGTTGTACTGATAGCATTGTATTGATAATATTGCCTGGTTAAGATTAAAAGTCAACAATATGAATGCTGAAGGCACCTCTAGTGCCTACAAAACATAAGTGGAAGTTTTTCAAATATCTTTAGGAAGAATCTTGAAATGACTATGTTTATAGTATTTTTTCCTATTTGCCTAATTGTGCTTTTAGAAATTATTGTTTTAAATCTTTTCACTACAACCATGATGATTTAAAAGAGATTAGAAAAAATTCCAACCCCAAATCTCTGAAATAAACCCTGAGATTCGTGAAATCACATAAGACAAGAAGCTGGGGCTTTGAAACGGAAAAAGTAGTGAGATTTGTGATATAATGCTTCAAACCAAATAATATCCTCCAAAGGATATTATGATACTGAAACCAGAAAATTTTCAAGAGTAAGTATTTTATTCTTCTTGGAATAATGAAGAAGAGCTGGTGAAAATGAAAGGTTTCATGTGGAAAAACCCATAGACACTCTGTGGTTATACAGGAGGTATTTTATGCAATATCAGCCATACTTTGGGCTGCTGCCACGCTAACAGTTGTGATGCTTTTTCGTTGATATGGACTTAAACCTAATATTGAATAAAATTTAGAATTTTCTTCTATTTTATGTGTGATAGATTTTAATCAGACATTGAAGACAAAAAGACTACAAACTGTAGAAGCATACAGTAAAAATATACACTGTGTTTGTCCATCATTGTATTCTACAATGCCATCATTATTTTCCATACTTTACTGCAAGAAAATTAGCGTTTTAGATTTGCACCCACTTTTCTCATGGCGAGCTCCCTCTGGTAGCTCATAGTTTCTTTTTCATTCAGACATACAGACTATGGTTTTTTTGGAGAGCTGGAAAATCAGTTTTTACCAGCCTGAGATATGACAGAAAGAAAAAGGACCCTTTGGTCTCCATTACATATTGTTGGCCATGGAAAATCAAGTGAGAAAACATGTTATAGGTCCCTCTTTCCAGTCTCAGAATTCCTCATATACATCAGTTCAACAGTCTTTCATGGAAAGGGAAAGAGTATTATGCTCATTTTTGTAAATGGGGACATTAACTGCTGTTAACGGGGACAGTTGTTCTGTGTAAAATATTTATACCATCTCCAGAGGCTCCAGAATAGTATTTTGATGCAAGTCCTGAATATTCATATTATGCTGTTTCTGGAATCTCTAGGCAACACAAAGCTGATGTTCATGTGGTTAAGAGCAACCAAAAAAGTACACAACAGTGTGTGAGAAAGGCCAGCCCGGAACAGCTACTCACAGCTATCCTGTCCTTTCTGGGCAAGACAAAATCTTGATCTCTTACTTACAGGATGGATGAATACTCAGACCGTAGGGGGCAGTTATTTCCTCTTACTAGTTCAGAAGGCAATCATTAGTGTTTTGAGGGGTATGGTTTTCCCAACCTATAAACTCTTTCCCATCTGGCATGGGGTTGCCAAATTGAAATTCTGAAGGGAAGCTTTGAACATATGTCTTGTGTCAGTCAAAGTACCATGATATTATTAATTTGAAACTTAAATCACTTAAAAATGTACCTATCGGCTCATTTTCTGTCTTGACAACTATATCTCTAGCTGACTAACACCACCAGGTGTTAGTTTCCTCTTCCTTCCCTTTTTGGGAAGACTGATCAGCTAATGCGTTTCTGAAATTTTGTGATTAGCAAGAAGGATCAATAATACATCATACATTTTCTGCTGATTACATGCAGACAGGAGTGGATAGATGCCAAAGGGTCTTCCTTGTGTCATATTTCAGATGGTACAAAGTGATTTTCCAGTTCTCTCAAAAATAATAGTATTTCCAAAAATTTCTTGGAAGGGGTAGAATAGATTATTTTGTTTAGAAAAATGTCAAAAGAGTTCATTTTGAGAATTTCAGAACTTACTCCTGCCCCAAGATTTTTTCCTTATAAAAAAGTAGCTGTTTTGTACCAACATTATCCCTAATGATCATTGAAAACATCCTCTAAATCACAGAGATAAGGTGATCATAAGGAGTAGACAGTTGCATCCTCCATGATGTGCAGCACCAATGAAACTTATCCACATCTGTAAGAGAGTGACAGGGATTTTATTGTGGTAGGGGAAAAAGTCTTACAGTGTGTTCATAAAGGTCACTTGCAAAGTCACGAAGACTGATTATCAAGACATCTACTTTGCAGACAGTGGTAACACGAATAATATTATTTGGTAATTATATAGCACTGTTACAATGCATATGGAAACTTTGATCACTCAAACCCCTTATCACCCCCAACATTGTGAAGGATGAACTGAAGGAATTTCTACTGCTTCATAGGAAAGGGAGCCAAAGTGTGATATAAGGTCAGAATGACAACTCAGAGAGGGTTTTCCGACCCTCAGTGCTTTCCTTGGGCAGCAGTAATAGTGCAAGCTACTAAGTTTTAGAGAAACGAAAGTCTGGCAGAGATCTACTAAGCTGGTAAGGGCAGTTCCCTGTTAACCACGCAGCCAGCATGCTAAGGAGCACACATAAAACAAAAAAAATGAAAGGGAAAACCCATTAATCAGAGGTCATAGTGAAATCTGACATGACCTTGCAAGGACATCACTGAGTAGTTGGTGTAAGCTGTTGTATGAACAGAAGGGTGTGAAACCTCTGCTTTGCATGAAGAGTCAGATGACTTCCAGGCAGCAAAATGAAAAAAGCATGCCTTAGTTTCATTTCTTACTGTGTTTGGAACAGATGACAGTCCAGCTGTGATTCTGGAGCCACAGAGAAGGACAACTCCATTTCTATGTGACACAAGATTTTCAATACTCTTCTGGCATCTCTTCCAGCTTGATAAGCACTTTGCTCAGTTAAAGAGCTTGTACTAGTGCTAAGCGTTCAGTCTCGTCCATCAAGCACTCAACAGATGCCTACTGAGGAACACAAATAACAAGTTGGATGCTTTTAAACCCTTGCCTCTGTGAGGCAAAAGGGAGATATTTTCAGGATACCTCCTGTTTTTATTGTAACCAAGTTGATGCTCAGAAAAGGCAGCACAGAGGAGCCACCTGAATTTGAGCTTTTCTTGCAACTAGACTGTTCACAGTTCTTGGGGCACAGGACATAAGCTGGGCAATGGTGATCGGTTTCATCACTTTCAGGTGGAATGGGAAGCAGAACAGGGCTGGGAGGGCCACCGGACCATCATGCTCTGAACATCTCCTGTATGCTGATGCTTAGTTTAAAAGTGATTTATAGAAAGATGATTGTGTGTGTCAATGGAATAGAACACCAGAATATGAGCATGTCAACATTAACATGGTGCCATTTATTCAAACGTAAAGGATTTGGGAAAAGAATCCTTTATTTCTAAATTAGAATACATTTTTTTGTCCTACCACTAGGTGTCAATTTACTGCAGAAAATTCAACCTTTTGCATGAGAAAAATGTGGGGATGAGTAGAAGGCCTGAGTCTGGCCTCCACAGGCAGGAGAGGGTAACTGGAAGTCAGACCTGCACTCAGAAGACAGCGTGACAGAACCAGACATCATAGCTTTCTTCTTCTTTGTTCTTTGCTTTCCTTGATTCATGATACAGCACTCCTTAGTGAGTAAAAGACTACAATGGGACTAGGACATCTTTCCTGTATTTCTAGATTTGCCTTTTCTAGATGCTAAATGAACATGAATTGTCCCGTTGTTCTTTGCTTCCATTTTCTTGCTAGCAAAATTGGATATTTGACAGTGGCCTCCTCTGAAAGGTGAGGAGATCTAGTGATAAAATTAGCCATATAAGCCTCCAAAACTTTAAGCAACTCTACAAAAGGTGAGTTGGAAAAATCTTTTCTGATATTTCACCCTCCTGCTCTCTTGAATGTTTAGTAGGACATTTCTGTTCAGTAATAGGAGACCGAAGGGAAGTCACGTAAGAGGTACAGCCTACTGTGGATGTGATACATGTCTGACAGATTAACGAGGCAGTCTAACCCAGTGCAGTCACTCTGGATGAACAGTTCTCTACAGAGGAGGCCAATGTTACAGACTTAATGTTTCAGGTCCAGGAATTACATCTTCTGCTTGACTGGATAATCACAGCAATTAGTTGTGTTCATTTGTGCTGTGATTTGTTCTCAACATGTTAGGAAGACTAAGCTGTTTGAGGAAAGAATCTCTGCCAAACTCCTTACTTGCATCTCTTCATTAAACACTCGCCAGTACTGCCCAAACCAGGACCTGTACTGACAAAAATGGGGCTTTATGACCCACTTGTATATTTCTGACGGCATAGAAAGTGCCATATGTAACAGGAATAATTTTCCTTCCCCCACTTGACACCTCCTTCTCAACAGTTTGCCGAAGATCCATAGACTTATGGGCAGTTATGTACCTCAGCCAATGTTTCCCACCTTGTAAAATATGCTTGGCTTTCCTGTGTGTATAAAACTACATTTAGCTGTGCCACAACATGGCATTTGACTGCGCTTGCCTTGCAAAACAACCCAGATGTTTCATTGTCACCAATAGGTGAGTCCACTTTGAATCTTGGTGGAACCTTCATTTTGTCATTATTCCTGGAGCTATATAAAAGACATGTAGATCGGGCACTTAGGAACATGGTCAAGTGGTGGACTTAGTAGTGTTAGATTAACAGTTGGACTCAATAATCTCAAGGGTCTTTTATAACTTAAATGATTCTATGATTCTGTGAGTCTAATTTCTAGCACAGAATCACAGAATCAGAATGGTTTGCATTGGAAGGAACTTTTGAAGATCATCTTGTCCAACACCTCTGCCATGAACAGGCATGAACACTTTGCTTTTCTGCTTTGAAGCAAGCTTGAATAGCACCTCACCTCCATGTTAATTAACGTTTCCAACAACCAAGTTATTGCTTAGCCAGTTTTAATCTCCTAAACTAAAACCAAGATGGGCATTACATAGTGCTACTAGTCAAAGCTGGTTACAGGTATGATTTTTAGAATAGAATGGAATAGAATAACCAGGGTGGAAGAGGCCCACCGGATCATCGAGTCCAAGCATTCCTATCAATCCCTAAACCATGCCCCTTAGGACCTCATCCACCCATGCCTTAAGCATCTCCAGGGAAGGTGACTCAACCACCTCCCTGGGCAGCCTGTTCCAGTGCCCAATGACCCTTTCTGTGAAAATTTTTTTCCTAATGTCCAGCCTAAACCTCCTCTGGCAGAGTTTGAAGCTGTGTAGTACTGTACCTTGTGTATTGTAGTACTGTACCTGTTTTGAGATGTGTGCCATCTGTGCATGCTGCTGATCCCAGAGAGTTTTAGCATGCAGCTTTTGGGCCTACAATTGCTGGTGAAATTCAATTCTTGCCTCTGCAAAGCGGCAATTCCATTTGTGATTTTAGTACTAACATAGACCTATTCTGTAGATGGAGGTCCTCTTTCATGCTGCAGATGGGAAACTGTTGGTGGAGTTAGTGGTCATTTGCTCAGATAGGAAATGCTTCTGGGAAGAAGGACAGCTTTTTGCAAGCAACACTAAAAGAAACATTCAGAACTGTGCTGGAGATCTCAAATCATATCTATTGAGGGACAGTTTGATTCTCATCTCTTTCTAATGGGCTACAGACATCCTCCACTGCAGCCTGTGTGAATTTAGCCAACACGTAGTATTTTCTTGATCCTCTCTGTTTTCTTTTTCCCTTCAGGGTCCTTCTTTCTTTTCCTTGTAGGCTCCTGCTTACCCTGCACTTACATAATACAGCCTAAAATTACTCTGATTTCTTCATAAGACTCTTCCCAGTAAACCGTTTTCCCATGAAATCCATCAAAGCAGAATTCCATTCCTCTACTCACCCTGTCCTCAATACAGTTGTTTCAGTGGTCTGCACTTGGCGACCATCTGGTCTGTTTTCTTCAAGTGGGCTTTTTTTCATCCATGCCTTTCTGTTTTCACATTCTACACATCTAACTATAAAAGAATTGGCAGGTAAGGAGCTTTAATTATAACCAAGCAGAAATGAGTGTCTTGAGCACTACATACTTGGGCACTCTTGCTAAGAGTAGACAGTCATGGAGGAATTTAGTACGATGCATCATTGCATCTATGCTGGAGCTTCATTCTCCCTGAATCTATTTCCAATTACTCAGTGAAGAATAAGAAATTAGCAGAAATGAACTTTAGATTATGGAAAGTCTGCAAATAGTGTTTCACAGAAGGACAGCAGTAGGGAGGAGATTTAAATCTCTATGTGACTTTGAAGAAAGCCACGGCAATGTTACTGGTTACTTTAGAAGAATACCAGAAATGAGTTGACAGTTATACTGACCCTTTAACCACACATAGTACATTTTTTTTTCAGACGTCTTGTAACAATATGCTTGAGCCACAATGCATACTCCTCGATCAGTGTCATAATTTCCCCCTTTTCCCCAGCCACGTGTAAAAGAAACTTGTGAATATGCCACGTAAATGTTACCCATTGATGAGCCACTAAAAATTTTTCCAGGACCATGCTTTAAGAAAGCTGCTTTCGAAGGATTCCCTCTATTAGCCAAAACCAAAGAGTTCTTATCTAACACTATCTTGTCTAAATATACACAGCCTGTGATGACGAAATAAAGTATTTCAAGACCAGGTATAAATACCACTGACAAGCAGATGAAGTTCAGTCGTCTGTTTTCTTCTAATAGAAGATATAACTATTAGAAATTGAAGCTCACTGCTTTTAGAACTACCATCTCCTAGACTTAGCTGAGCATTTTAGCTGAGCCACCACCAAGAAAATGACTTACCAGACCTGCAGCTTGTTTGTTCTGTCTGTCGTCATGATTTATTTTGGACGTTTTGGAAACAGCTTAATTCTTGCTCAACTTCAAAATGATATAGACCAACTGAAAGCTGACTTCGTAAGTACAGTGTTCTACTGCATTTCTGCTCTCCTGCTTATGCTTTAGATATAGTCCAATGTGTACTGATAGAGGGTGGCCACTAAACAAAGTTTTTTAAACAAGAATATGGACAATTTGGTTTTGCTAATCTCTTTCAGTAGCATGATTCAGTCTTACAATAATCATAATAATGTAGCCATTCACATTTGTTTCAGGGGCAGTCTCCTTTCACAAGAGTTTCTCCCAGCTACATTTAGTCTTTGATTAGATGGAATGTTTTATAACAAGAAATCTTAATGCAATTTATGATGATTGAAAGAATCTTTATTCAATTCTATTCAGATGCAACTTGCTGACAGTCGTGTAGTTTCAGATAACAAATCTTATCGGGAGATTTAGTATTAGTTAACAATATAACCAAAATGGAGAAAGAACTTTTGCTTTAACAAATGCACCTGGTACTTATTAGTAGTAGTATTAGTACTGTGTTGTCCAGTGATGGTTCCTACTACTTATTCTTTTGCATCCTCCAACCATTCTGCTTCTATATCTGTGACCATGATCTGGCATGGGAATGTTAAGTGATATTACATCTTTTCAGACAGAATTTGAATAACTTGAAAGCTGCAATGTTAATTCACCGGTCTTCATCTAGGAGGCATTAAAGTAGTCCACAGCTGACTTCATCTGGGATTAGTCATAGGAATAAATCTACAATAGAATCACTTCTATTTAACAGTTTTTATTCTCAACCTATTTTTCTGAAAGCAGGGGCAAGATCTAACTTCCATTTCCAGCTCTGATTTCATCAGAGTTCTTTGCCTATGAGAGGTAAAATTTAGTAGTCAAAGAATCCCTCTGAAGTGCCATACAAAAAAGCCTAGAGTGGTACTTCATTGTTTACAAATTACTAGGAAACTGTGAAATTTGCATTATATCTTAAAATTGTAATTACTATAGATCAGAGACAGTCTCACTTGAATATACATAACTCTGTCAGAGAGGTCTTGAGCCATTGTGAGCTTCTTGCCCATTAAAAACCCCAGTCTACAACAAGTGCTCACCACCTCTCAGAAGAAGTCAAAATAAAGTTTAGCAATGTGCTCAGCATGAGGAGCCAATCAGCCTGCCAGGTTTCTGTTTGCTTACAAGTTTTCCCTTTGCACTTGCTATATTTAAATTACTGAGCACATAAAAAAGGAAATAGTGACTGTTGTATACAAAAAGAAAAAAGATACATACACAGAGAAGAGGAAATGATTCAGTTTACCTGTCCTTGGTGGGAGAATTGTATTGCTCTTTGTTTCCTAGAATCTGCTGCAGTGTGTGGCTAACAACTGCTGGTTAAACTCCATCTCTGCGAGCTCTCAATAGTCCCCTACCCCTATGTATCTCCACTCTTGACTTCAGGCTACTGGGCTCTTCTTCAGTTCTACAAACTGTATTTTTATAATAAAGTTAATTTTTTTCTGTTCCATGTGCGATTTTACTAAGACTGGATAAGTTCAGGCTACGCACTCGAGGACTTTGTCTTACCAGAAAAGACGCTGAGATCAGACGCAACAATTTTCTAGCCATTCACTATGCTTATGAAGCTAAATTTTCAGCTCTCAATACCAAAAATTCTAAGGAGCATTTAGTAAAATAGATGGATCTAAATGTCTCTGTTAAGATGAATTACAGTGGGAGAAGACATTGAAAAGCAGACTGACACTGTTTCTGGTAGTAGGCAGTCATCCAATGTGATTTGGTGCTTTGAGAAGTTAAAGGACTGTAACAGCTATAGGCCAGTGGTACAAAATCATGTCTCAGTTTTTTACTGTTCGTTTGAATGGAGAACACAAATTTGCATTGAGATGAATACTGTTTGTATAAGTTACATTTGTTCCTTCTTGCAGAACTCAAGTCATTCGGATGTAGCTGATGGTGGACCTATTTTCACAGATAAACTGATAAACTGGACTGAGGTGAGTCAGAACTAGATATGACAAAGCATCTCAGGTACATTGCAGGGCACTTTTGGTACAAAGCATCTCCCAGGGTGAGCGTAACCAGCTCAGGTAGAATGAACATGATTAGAGGTCACTTTGGTAGCATGGAAACAAGAAAACAATAGTTATGAAAATGTTTCCCATAAATGCTTTATATAGTACCATGAACTGATAGTGAGGTACAGCCAGGTCCATGAGTTGCAGGTTCTGCTCTATCATCCCGATTGAAGTGGCAGTGGAAGCCTACAGGCTACATCTTCTCCTTGTTCATTTTCTTGCTGATGAGCACTCATGGAGCTTTGTTTTTGATTGTATGTTTCAACAGAGAAATGAAAAAAGGATCATCCTGAGCCAGATTGTTTCCATGTATTTGGATATGCTTGAAAACACTGACAAGTCAAAAGCACACATCAGGCACATATCTGAGGAGCTCTATACTCTGAAAAACAGTCTTCCTGATGGCTTAAAGAAAATGAAAGACCTCATGGACCTATCAAAGCTTCAGGTAAGGCTCTTCCTCTGCTTCCAAGGCTCATGACAGTATATTTTCCAGTTGAGATTTGAGTGTGACTAAAGACAATAATTGTTCAGTGATCTCTCTGGTAAACCCCACCATACACTGGAAATTGAGAAGTTTCCAGTTGCAGGGGCTGCTGTGGGTGTGCGGTGTAGGGCGTCAGCGCAGTAACCACCCTCCCTGATTCTTGCTGGAATCTGGCGCAGAGGTGCTGGCAGCACTACCACATTGTCTGCCCACTGGAACTGCTGCTGATATTGTCGCTTGTGGTTTACAAGTTTGGGGGTGGGGGGGGAGGGAAGAAGTTGTGTCTCCTCTGCTGGCTTTGAAGGCACTTGGCTCATCAGCGAGTGCCAGTGCACGAGCCACCGACCTCTGCACCCTCAACCCTCAACACTCCGCTGGAGCTGGTCGCTTGTGGGTAGATCATACATCATCACGATAACTTCAATGTAGCTCCATTTCATAGCACATGACTAGGTTGTGGCATGTTGCAAAGTAGCACAGAAAGTGGAAAACAAAAATCTGTGGCAAAGTCTCTTTATTGTAAGAATTGGGTAGTAGAGCAATTGGAAACTGTAGGTTTCCCTCTGGTTTATCCTGGTAGCATTGTACCCTGTAGGATGTAATCAGTAAACAATTATAGCTCTTGGCATGATCTCCATTCTATTTATTTCTTACTTAAAACAGATGACTGACTTGAAAATCCGACGTAAAGCTGCAAATGAGCTGTTTAGCGTCTTACAAAAACTGGTGGAGACACCAGCTTCTCTCAAGAGGAAAAGGAGCCAGTTTCAGAGGAAGTGCAAATGCTAATGATATCGTATAGACTTTTGTGCTGAGTTATTGTGCAAATTTTGTTATGATGCACATTTTTTACATTAGTCTTTTAATTAAGTTTTTTATACCTTTATTTATTAATATTTAATTATTTTAAATAATTATTTATAAAGAAACACCAATGAAAGTATTTATACCTCCTCCTAGTGTATAAGAAATGACTTTGTCTTAAAATCCTGTCTGTTACGTGTTTGTTGACCTAAAAATACAGAATGAAGACATGTTTAGCCAGTTTCCATAAGGAAATCCTGAAATGACATTATGTGGTAGCCAGCCTTCCATCTGGTGCTATCTTGAGAAAGGTAACTATAAAATTAATCTCATCATTCATTTATTTGGCATGGATACGAACACCAGTTTAGGGAAGTTTCTGTACCTGGAAAAACACATTCATGGCTGCTTACCTCTGCGTGGATCTAAATCCAAATCAGGCAGACAGACATGCTTACAGATATGCAAATGCTGCAGCACTTTTCTGAATTAGGAGTTTGGTAATTCATTGCAGATAATTATTGTTACCAGGAGGCCAGGCTACTTAACAGCTTCTAGAAATGTGACTGACTCTATTGCACTGACTTGACTTCAAATCACAGATTTTGAAGTTCTGTATTTTTTTGTATTGAATCACATCAATGTGTCTCATATAATTTTATTTATTTGGAGGTGACAGTATGGAATTTTTTATCAGAAGGACTATATTTTTTTACAGGAATATTATTTAAAACTTTGAATTTCTTGATGGAAACCTTTTGAAATTTAGATATGAAATAATAAACAAACAAACAAACAAATGAAGTGTGCTTGCATACTTATTCACCAGAATCTTTGTGAAAAGTAGAATGCTAATCTTGCTCTATGTTATCACAAACAGTAGCCCTGTCCACATATATAAAAGCATATTTCATTTCCTCCTGCCTGTCCAAGATTTGGGAATGGAAAATGTTTTTGAAGAAATCCGGCAGAAGTAATCTAATACTCCCAAGCTTCTTGAGCTCTGCTTGTATCTGGATGAGAAATCTTAATTTTGATTATAGGCTTAGATAATTTGAAATTTGTTGTTACTCTGACTTAAAACAAAAGGCACTTTTAAACTTCTCTGCAAGTGAGAGATATAGAGCCCAGCCCATCTGCTGGGTTCTCAGTGAGTTGTACAAGCTGAAGGCCTGGGGCTCCCTGGGCTTTGGCGAGTCTCAGAGGCTGGGGGCTGGGCTTGGGTTTGAGGAGAGGAGTTGATCAAGCTACAAAATTTTCAGGTCCTCAGGCATTTATTGAGAAAATTGTCTGGGGGCAGACTGGTTGGGTGACTGGGAAGGGGGCAGGATTTCCTTGGGATTACTGCCAGCACGATACCTCAGCCAATTCCACAAATAACTAATGCCCCAAACAGCACCCCACCAAGCCCAGAGTTTAGTTGTACTAAGTCCAACAGGTTTAGTTGTAATTGTCTCAGTTCTTCCTACTCCCAGGTGTCTCCCTTGGTGTAAGATACCTTTATGCACATCCTCATTTTACAGCTGCGACAAAGTGATTCAGTGATCCTGGAGGCTTGAACTGATTTTTAAAGGAAACATGTTCTTGTTCGTACTCATTACAGACATCTACATGCATGTGAGATGCAAGTAAAATAACCCTGTGGGATTTTTCCTGTTCTAGGACTGAGGACAAGAAGCCTCAGTATGCATTCAACATAGGCAAGGTGTCCTTCTGATCACATGCTGTTTCAGGAGGTATTACTTGAAAGAGAATAGGTGTACTCCAGGGAAGAAAAGCCACCTGTTTCAGCTTCTGTTAAAAATTAAAAAAAAAAAAAAAAAAGAAAAAGAAAAAAAAAAAGGAAAGAAAGAATGAAAAAGAAAGAAAGAATAGAAAAAGGGAAGGGAAGGGAAGGGAAGGGAAGGGAAGGGAAGGGAAGGGAAGGGAAGGGAAGGGAAGGGAAGGGAAGGGAAGGGAAGGGAAGGGAAGGGAAGGGAAGGGAAGGGAAGGGAAGGGAAGGGAAGGGAAGGGAAGGGAAGGGAAGGGAAGGGAAGGGAAGGGAAGGGAAGGGAAGGGAAGGGAAGGGAAGGGAAGGGAAGGGAAGGGAAGGGAAGGGAAGGGAAGGGAAGGGAAGGGAAGGGAAGGGAAGGGAAGGGAAGGGAAGGGAAGGGAAGGGAAGGGAAGGGAAGGGAAGGGAAGGGAAGGGAAGGGAAGGGAAGGGAAGGGAAGGGAAGGGAAGGGAAAAGACCTAGCTGAGAAGGTTAAAGTTTCATTAGACGTTGGGACTAAGACAGTGAGTCTCATCACTATGTCTGACTAAATTAATACCATATTTATTGAGTTAGAGTCAGGACTGGTTCAAAGCTACTTTATTAGACTATAAACTGAGAAGTTTACAGTCTTTCCACACCTTGCCAAGGGGGTTCATGGAAAAACAATTCAAGCCAATGCTATGCACCCAGAAGAAATAACATTTGCCCATTCATCATGCCTTAGTTGTCTGTGCCCACACTCTGTGCTGTCTCATGCATTCCTGCTGTTACTCAGTTAAATCTGGCTCAAAACAGCAAGGGTTCTGGGGGAGGTTGTTACTCAGCTGCATAATTTCCCAGGTTCTTCTCAACCTAGTGCTAGTTAGCAGAAGCACAGTAGTAGGGAGAGAATGATCAGCTGAGAGATGGAGTAGCAGCTGGCACTGTTTGCAAAATGTATTTGCACACTCTTATTTCAGTAGTTTGGTAGTTTAGTTGTTTTTTTGTTTCATTCTGTTTTTCATTTCAAAGGACCTTTATTTCCAATTGGGTTTTTTTTAAACTGATTCCAGACATTGTAGAGATTCACCAGTGCTGCCATAATTACCTAACCACTCAGAGGAATGCAAATAACTGCTTTCTCATACTGGCTGAGCTTTCTCTACACAATGTAAGTCTTTGAAACCCATTTCTAGAGGCTGCCTAAGATAAACTGCTGAACTAATCATTCCTCATTTTGCTTTGTTAATGTCAGAATACTGATAGAGAAGAACAGCATAAAAATCAGCCTCCACAGGATGACATTTTTTTCCCTCAGCTGTACACTGTATAAAAAGATGAATCATGTTGAACGTGAAAACCTGTCATCTCTCACATTCATGGGAGTTCTGGATCTCCTCTTGTGTGTCATTCCTTGCTATATCCAATTGAAGAAAGCATTTCAAGATAAGCTAAATCTAAGTGTGAAAAGAATTTCAGTGGATACCCCGAATATTTTGAAAGATAAATATAGCAGCAGCACTGGAAATTTTTACTGAAGGTCAATGCAATTTTTTCAAGCTATATAACCTGAGAGAGTTCATAGATGCTCATGCATGGGAGCAAAAAGATACTAGCTATTATCTAATAGTTAAAATTAGAAAGGGGAAAAATCAGAAGACAGTATTGTATCAGAAAGTTCCTGCAGTTTAAACATCGCTTCTGCAGCATACTTACTCTGTCCTTAATGTATATTCCTGTGTACTGATTTTAACCTGCCATTTTATCGCCTTGTTATTCAGTATTTTGAAGTCTTTTAACAGCTCTTTGCAGATGGATCTCTCTGGTACACAGAACAACCTAATACATCTTCAATCTTAATTATGAATATGAATAACTAAGTTAATATGAATAACTTACAACATCAGCAAACAGTTATTTCACATTTCACCCTGTTTCTCAAACTGTTGATGGCTACTTTAAATGGCACACACCCTAGGCAAGCCCTCTCATGAATCAAGCACCAATCCCTGCCTCTCATTTCTTACAATAACTAATTGCATACTTATGTAAAGAGTTTTCATAATGTAATAGCTTAGCTTCTTTTGTAGCTTTATGGTGAGACTTAGCTGAGATTCTTTCGAAGATCTAAGGACATGATGTTATTTTGGCTCCCCTTTGTATATTCACTGGTTTTCTGCAGACTCTAGTAGAACCAAGAAGTGTGGTATATTCTGTCACAGATGTGATTTTTATTAGTCTTTCCTGCACTGCATTTATCCTTGGGCCCACTCTATCTTGATATTGCATGGTAGGGATGTTGGCCTCACTGGTTTCCAGTTATATGAGATTCTGATGAGGCTATCTAGAAAATTAATAGCCAGTAAGTCCACTTTGTGCATCCCTGGTGCAGGAGGAGGCTCAAGAGCAGCTTGTATACTTCACAGTCAGTAGTCCAGTTCAGTCCTGAAGGACTCCTGGGTGAAGACTGTCAGTTAAAATCTCTCCTTGCAGTCACCTGCTTTCACTAGTCCAACAGTGACCATGTGTGTTCTTTTGCTCAGTGGGAAGCAGGAATAATAAAAATGGCTGAAAAGGTCTGGAGGTGGAAAAACGCCAAACCTTGTAGAAGAGCGTGGGATTTTACCCCAAAATAGCTATTAGTGAAGAAACTATCACCTCTCTGCTGTATTATGTAGGAGAGAGAAGTGACAACAACAACTTCCGCAACGCACGGAATATATGTAGGCTGCTGAAGTAGGTGAGGAGCAACATAACAGTCTAGCAACAGCAATAAATACAACTTTCAGGTGGATTATGTAGCAGTTGCTCCTGATGCAAGATAGCAAAATAGGGCTACTCATCTCCCAGCTTCCTCTTTTACTCTTTTCTTTCCAGGATTTCCTCTCACAGTAGGCAAATTTTTCCTGGGAACTGCCACTCCAACACCTTTTGGTTGCATGTGTTTTGCATGATCAGGTCCTGCACAGTATTCGATCTCCTTTTAAGTCATAAGTCTGCTGAGGGCGTGGAGATACACAGCATGTACACGTGAGACAATATACATTTTTTATCAATGATACACGCAGGAGTATGTATTTTGGAGATGACTGAGATTTTTTTTTGAGTTCATGGCCGGATACGCTATTCTTTCCTGTGTGCTGCTTATGAGATCATGCTGGCCATTTTATTGGAAGATGTTCTTAACAGGAGCAAATGATAATATTTCTTCACAGATTGTATCTATGTTATTGAACAAGATGCCATAAAATATATCTATTTGCTTAATCACTCCCACATAAAAGTATTTTTGGAAAGTGTGTCATCATATACAATGAACCTCAAAGCTGAGTACAACTTGAAAGAAAGTCATTCCACAACTCACAATTTTATGTTAGGGTGTTAATGTCACCAGTGGTAAGGAAATTCCCCCATGCTCGCCCTCCTCATTAGGCTCCTCAAGGTCCAACAACAGATGTTGCTCACTGTCATCTCTCCCTCTAGGGCATGAACAACTCTGTCTTTAGCCCACTTTCATGTCTCCCTGCATTATCATTCTGTGTCCTTCTCCACAGATTTCTCATGGCATTCTCAAAGAATGTAAATGTCAGTGATTTATGTTCTTAAACAAACAAATTTAGGCTTCATAGTTCATCTTCCTCTTTAGAAGGACCATTGAACAGTAACACTATGCAAATAATGTTTTTCTATCAATTAAAGACTTATTTTCAGGGATTTATAAAATATTTCCTCCTCTGTCAAGCTGTATTTACATGACTACGCTATTTCAAGGAAACATGATGCTAAATTGAGTGGTGCAACTAATGTTTAAAATACTTACCCGAACTGAAAATTTGGTTACCAGGCTAAACAAATGCTAAAGAACCCAGTCTCACCCAATTTATAGCAATGACCATACACAGTTCCCTACTGTCTTTAGTGAAAAGCCAGTCGGATGCTGTTTCCTTGAAGTATACAATTCCTTGTGCAGCTAGTACTGCTTGAGGTTTCTGTTACATGTTGATCAATTAAAAAATTTGTAAAATTAAATGGAAAGATTCCTTTTGATTTAATAGTTATTTGAATTGGATTATATATGTAGATATATAAAGGTTTGCATTTTTTTCAATTATATCTTGAATGATGGGCCCAAACAAATTACTCTAATAAGAGAGAGTATAGAAGAAGCAGAGACTGCAGAATAGATCTTGAACTGTTGCGATTTTGTATCAAGAAGAACTACCAATGTTCACATTATTTGCTGTGAATATTCTTATTTTCCCTTAATAGTCTTAAAATTCCTCACGTTTGCACCTGGTAAACAGTCTTGAGAAGCATAGAGAATGTAGGTTGCTTCACATCATCAGAAGCCCACTATACACCATGGGCTCTGTTTAATTGGATGCTCCAGCCTTGCAGTCTTTGGTTCCTGAATTATGTTTCTCTTTTGGACACTCCAGACCCTCAGGGAACAACATTTACTTAGTGCTGGAAGATTTTACTGCTCACTGTAGAGCTAATTTGTTTTGGCTTTGTTTACAAATAGATGTGCTCAAGTCCTTTCCCTCATTTAGCCCAAGAGAAGAATGTTTGGAATCAAGTGGCTGTGAATTTTTGAAAGGGCCATAATTTATTGATAAATGACAAAATTTTCAAGGTGCATAGAAAACAATTAAATTATGTTCAGTACTTTTCAGAGATTTGTAGAAAATATATAATATGCCATCATTTGCCCTATATCATTCACATGCTTATCCTCTTAGTTTGTAGATTAACAGAGAAGTCTAAGAAAAATTATATATGAACTAATTAATTGTTGAGATTTCTTATCCAAAACAAACAAGCAGTGATGAAAATCCATATGTGCTACCCAGGTGGTGAAGTTCATGTTGCCTATCCAATGACTGTTTTTTTCCACAGACTTTGTAGAAGTTATTTGCTTCTTGAACATTGCAAAAAAGTAGCTTGGCGTACTCCTGAGGTGGTATTTATAACAAGTGGCTAGTGACATGGACATAAATGGAAAAAATTATTCATTTAAAAACCTTGAACTAGTCTTAATAAGCTAGCTCTTCATTTTCAGAGAGTTCTTATGAATTCTAAAATTACATGTAGACCAACCACACAAAATGCTACATGAACAACTGTAGGGAAATAACAGCAATGAAAAGAAACTCTCACGTATTTGAGTCTGTGCCTCCAAAATAAACTAGGCATAGATGGACAAAGTAGGTATCTTTTAATTTGCACAGAGAAAAAGAGTCTCAGATGAAAAGTAAAAGTCACTTCAGCTAAGTAGTTTCTATTCAGTGACAAAAGTTGTTTCTCAATAAGCTATAATTTCATTTGCACTTTTTTACAGAATTGATGTTTGCCTACCTGTGGAACCCACCTACTAAAAGGCGTGTCTCAAACCAGAGGTGTTCTTTGAAGACACGGGAAGGGTCATCTGGCCTCTAGACTCTGACTAGAGACAAGGAAAAAGCTCTGCTCTGCGGGTCTGTCCTTCTATAGCTCCAGGGATTGTTTTTATCCATATAGCACTTACTTGACACATTATTTATTTTGTTTGACCATGTACAACATCAATTCACATAGCTTCAAATTCACTAGGCCTTTTCTATTCCAAAGAGTCTTTTCTGATAACACTTCTGAAACCATGTGAGAAAGTGGCTAGCAATACAGAAAAGAGTTTTCTGTAAGATACTTTTAATACTGGATAGACTTTTTTTTTCCTTATTTGTCAACATGATCTGTCATTTCCAGGACAAGATGATGGTGTACATTTCTCTGTGGGGCATTTCTGAAAGCACGGGACAGAGATGTGGCAGGGATCTTGGGAAGTACCAGGTCAGAATCTCCATTTGAGTTAGTTCTTGCCTCCAAGTTGGGCAAAATATGAAAAGGTCTGCTCCTGATGATGCTTGCTTCTCCTCAGTACCTTCTCTGGACTCATATTCAGAGTGAATGAGCTACAGCTGAGCAACTGCTTACTGGTTCAGATTGGAAAATTAGCAAGGATTTGGACTGGTTTTAACCTTTCTCCCCTGTACTTGTTTCTTTTTCAGATCTACAATGTTTTCCTGTGACTTCTTTGTAACTAGGTATTTTTCTCTCTGGTTGCCTGGCCCTCTTTCTCTCCTACTTCCAGGAAAGTTCTCTGATTTTTATCCCTGCTTGATCCTTTTCAGAGCCCAGACTTCTTGAGTCTACTAGTAGTGCCCAAACTCATCTTTTCTTGCAAATGTCCTTTCAGGACCTACTGCTTTCCATAAGATGTAACCCAGATAAATCTGGCTGAGCATAAAAGAAATCTCTATCCGTTGAATGTATGGGTGCTTGTAATAATACATGCACATCTTTTTTTTTAGAAAAGCCCAAACCACCCTTTCTCCACTCTCAGCTCCCATACCTTAAGAAGACTTCACATCATTCAGCCCTGCACTTTAACAGTTTCTAAAAATGATTATTTGACTTTATTATGATCACCCCAATTTACTCTCTACTCTTTATTTTTTTAAATCACATTCACTTGCATACTGGGTTTATGAAACTTCATAAAGTCTTGTGAGATCATATCAGATATTGCTAGCTAATTCAGTTGATCTGATACTTTTATACTCTTTCCCTTTCATCTTTTATAGTATCCACTAATTGGAGAGTTTCTTACTCACCCAAGTAAGAAATAATGACTCTAATAGATAAGTGTGGGAGTTTTACTTCTTGTCTGGCTATTTCTTACCTGTAGTTTATTGATTTTATCTTCATGGAAAAGTCTGTGGGTTTTGCTCTTGTTTGCTGTTATTGTTTTATTCCTGGTAGTTATCCTCAGTTTGTCTCTATTTGAGTTAGAAGATGCCTCCTATACAATTCCTCCTCAGTCACCAGAGGATGCAAAGATGTGTGTGTTACAAATTCAGCATCAAAACAGCACTTGCTATTCTAATATATCAGCATGAGTATTGTTACTGTTCTGCACCTCCAAGGAGGATGGAGATGGGATAGATGGCCCAGAGTTTAAAAATGTCTGATTGAGGGTTAGCCCAAGGAGATGAATTTCCTTTTCACTATAGTCCTGCTTTGCCATCCAAAAGTACAAACATACAACATTATATCTTACTGAGAGATGCACACATCCATGTAACATGCTCCCAGAACAGCTTTTCTGCAGCAGAATTGATTAATTTTACTTAACACCTGGACTACACTCCTGAGTTTAAGCATTAAATAAAATTCTTGAACACAAAATTCTAGCCTTACAGGTGTTTGAAAAGGCTGTGTTGAGGGGAAGGTCTGTGATAAAATTCAGAGGGAAAGGTCCAATGCATTACCACCATCTAATAGCCTGGTTTTGTATCATCACAGCAGCCTCAGGGTGCCAGAGGCAAGTCAATTTTTTCTTTCCACCAGACACACAATTTTAAGAATTTCTAAGCTGTGTGGGCAGAAATTAATCTCTGCCCAGAGATTAATTTCTGCCCACACAGCTTAGAAATTCTTAAAGGATCTGCCAGGAGCATTGCATGCAGTTCAGCTCTGACCACTGCCTGCCTTCAGCTTGCACAGGTGGCTAAACCAACAGAAAACTAAACTATAGACGTGGTGAAATGGGAGGTAACTATTGCCATAACTCATAGCAAGGTATAGCTCTGAGGAGCTGAGGATTCCCTGCATATCTATCTTTAATACATAGCGTTACATACCTGCTGTTGCTGGACTGCTTGCCAGGAGAGATGGTCTAGCCAACTGTAACAATTCTGAGGTGAACAAACTTTTATTAAGAAGAAGAATGAATCCCACTGTGATCTTACTCAGTTGTGGTCAAAGCTAAGCAGTGAGCATAGTCTACAGCAAAGGAGCAAAGAGTTCAAATGCACTGCATTAAGGTAAATGATCTTATTAAGATGCTCATTGGTGTAGCTGCTTGTAGACAAAAAGGCACTAAATTAGTCACAGAGCTATTGAACAAGTTGTCCAGCTGACTCATAAAAGAAAAGTGACAATAAAGTAATAAAATATATGGGCAACAAAAGCTAGTTTGTGGTTACTTTTCCAAGACAGTAAAGAAAACAATGAAAAGGAGTAGCTAAAGTAAAGTAAAGGGTGGTTATTACTACAAGGGCATAGGGAGAGACTATATCACCTCTTGATGGGTAATGCTTTACACGAAAAAGAGTAATAGTTCATAGTCTTTAAAAATCAGAATAGAAACTGTATTAAAAGGGATATCATCTGGGACAACTGAAAATTGCTCTGATGCATCTGTATTGCAAATGCAGAAATCAGGGAATGGCATGGAAGTAGGTTCTTTAGGCTGAAGAATGAGAAGGAATATGTGGCTGGAGATAAATATGTTTAAATGCAAAACGATTGTGAGTGCTCATCTCACAGATGCAAGTGAGCAGAGGAGCAGGTCTCGAGTGAGCCCACACAGTGACAGGTACCCATGAGGGAACAGGTCTATGGTCCCTTCTTTAGTGGACTGAGGAAGGTGACCTGAAGCTGTGGGGTTGCATCTTGATGTAAGCTAATCACCGTAATCTCCTTTAATGCTGCGTCACCACAGCTGAGATGCAAACCAACCCTGTTTCAGGGGTGGCTGCTAAGGTGCTGGAGGATTGTTTGTGAGTGCATGGACCCCTGCAGCATTCACACTCAGCGCCTGCATCCAACTCCTCAAGCTGCTTCCCTTACCTGTTTTCCAAGGATGATAACATTTTCCCTATACATGTTGATTTACCCATGTTTAACATCTTACACTAATGAAGTAATTTATTCCTGTAATTTAATTAATTCTGTATTTTCGAGGCTGGTTTACTCATCTGCCATTAAGCTGGAGCGGTAATTACATATATGACTTCTGCTGGGAATGACTCATTTCCACATTCGTGAGCGGTTATCATGGCAGCATTGGGGTCCTACAGTTTGTTGAGCAAATAGGATTCCAAGAGATGACAAACCAGGCTGTAGAAGCTGTGGGAACAGTTTCATTACCCTTGCAGAATTTCAGGATTTGTTATTTTACATTGCATAAAAACTATATTTTCTACCAGAGAGTACCTCATGTACTCATTTACTCATTTAATTTTGTTTAAGATGAAATGTGGAGTTTCCCAACTGAAGCCCTGGGTCACAATGTTCTGTTGTTATCATGTTTGGGAAGGAGGGAAATAAAAAGGGTGATTTTTGTTACTTTCTTTCATTTCAATTTGCTTCTGCAGTAGGATTAGATATTTAATACTGCATTTACATTCCTCTGGAGATAGATAGAAAGTCAGATATCTCAAAGTGAAGGTAAGAAGGTTAGTGAGACCATTTACAAGAGAAATTCAGAGGTACAACAGGAATCTTGTGAGATTTATATTTCACTTCTTCACTCCCATCTTAATGAAAAGTTGTAGAAAATATCACAGATTTATTTCTGTTGGATAGAAAATTTCAGTTTCTTGTAGTACTTTTTGAATTCCTGAGACAAATGGGCTGACCTTATGTTCTCCACTTTTAGACACAGGACTTTCCAGCTAGAAGATCTTAAATCATCTGGTATTCTGCCTCAGCTTTATGCTGTTGGGAAACATGATCAGGGTGTGCCATGTGAGGCCAACCAATTTCCCATAGCTGAGGCTACAGTTCTGTGAGGGTTTTTTCTGCTAGAAAAATCATCTAGTGAAACCACAGACTGCTCCTGAGTCTTGTGCATACAGTAGGCTGTGGGGTCAAAGGCACTGACAAGAGGCCAGTGCTGACTTTGTATTACGAGCACAACTGCCTCGAATAACTCACTCTTTATCCAGGAAGTTGCTATCAAAAATGTCAAGAAAATACATGAAAAATGGTATCTCCCTTGAAAAACACATTTGTCTCAGCCGCTTTTCACTGAGTTTAGAAGACCAATTTAAAGCACACATATGGACCTATAAGACTTTATCCACAAAGTAAAACCATTATTTCCTGATAATTTATACCTAGCCAGCAGAAGTGAGTGAGGAAACTCCTGTCTACTTTCTTATACTGCTGGAAACAGGACACCCTTAGGTTCTAAAACAAGCCAGATTTTTCCTTCAAAAATTTTGTATAACCATGATATACTTTGAGGTGTGAAGCAACAGAAAAACATTCTCCAGATAAAAGACATCTCTACAATGCACAGAAGATGAGAGGGAGGGCAAAAAGCCATGTCAATGCATACACGTAAATTTTCACACAAAGGGGAAATGGAAATTTGCTGAGAGATTCAGTGTGGATGGAAACGTGGCTAATGTGGCACACTGAGAAAACTAAGATTGAAATATCTTGAACCAGCATAAACAAGAACACTGCACTGCTCAAGGCCAGAAAAAGAGTGCTAAAGTAGAAGAAGAATGAAAACAAAGATGCAATAATAATGTGGGTGCTCATTTTTAACTACGTAGATGGAAGTAGTGTTGTGTTTGGCAGCAGTATGTTTATAGATTCTGTAGAATTGTAGGACTTGTGACAACTTGGATGTGAGGACTCAAAGAGAGTTTGACAGAAGGACATATCTGGCTTGCAGGCCTGAGGAAAGGTTGCTAGCCTGGATCTAGAAGGAATTAACATAGGAAGAAAAATAATAGTCTGTTTGACCATATGGTACTGAAGTTGGTGTTGATCACTCATAGAGAGACCATAGAAACTTTATTTTGGGTAGAAAGAGACTAATTCAAGGAAAGGAGTGGATTTTCCTCAGCACAGAGATAAAGTTGAATGCCTGGCTATGAATGAGTTTATTAAGAAACAAGAATGAAGGATATGAGCCACCAAATAAGCAGATGAAGGTACATGTAGGGAAAGGAAGTATCATAAAAGCCAAGGCATTGAGATAAAAATTGGCAGTTAGTTGTTGCATGAGTTTGGTATCCTATAAGTCTGGACTAGAAGAACTCAGGAAAGACTCCAGTGGAGTACAGGAAGCAGAAGATATAGCTCTCATTTGGAAAACTGGACATTTTCAAAGTAAATCAGTGGTTCTGTATGTGGATAGGATCGTTTCTTTAGATGACTTTTCATGAAAATCTGAAGCCAAGCTTATCAGCCCTTAAGGGTTTTAACTGATACATCATGAAACAACTCAAAAAGTATGACTCAAGAAATATCAGATAAAGAGAAGATAGGATGAAAGATAACCATCAACTGAGGTGAGTGAAAATGAAAGCTAAATGAGGAAGGATAAAGCCATTGAAATTCTGAATGGGTGAAATCAGAATTCCACTTACCAATCAGTCTGATATTGCACATTTAGCCTGCAGCATAAGGACCCTGGTAGACCTTGACTCAAGTTCGTCTAAATTGTAGCTCTACATGCAACCTATAGAGGTGTGCTTTCCAGTTTAATGCCAAATACCAAATTTTATTTAGTGGGAGTTGTTGGTGTTGCACAAAAGGAGCTTATTTACTACTTTAAGACTTAATGATGTGTTAATGCAAATCACTTGTGTGTGCCAGCCGTCCTTTTTACATTTGTGTACATAATGCTAGAGAAAAGACCTCTGAAGTCATCCTATATGTTGTTCTGTGATTTCCACCAACTTTGGAGGTCAATGGACAGCTATCAGCACTCATCATTACCTACAGACCACCCTGCCATGCTGCTTTAATAGCAATGCATCTTCTTCTTCCCCTGCTGAGGCCAGGACCCCCTGCTAGGGTGTTATGTATGGTATTACCTTCTGAAAGTACTCTCACCTAGTTTCTCTTTCCTGATGCTTGTCAAAAATGCCTTCTCCTGCTCTCCTCCCAAATCAAAGTAAAAGTCTAGTCTTCAAGTTAACTGTATACTGAGAAATTGCGCCTTACTATGAGGAAATTGGAGTCTGCAGCTCAGGAAGCTCTGCTTTTGTCCAAGACAGGTTACAGCTTTAAATAACTATAGTCCATTCCTATTACTGGAACAAAACACAGTCAGGAATTTTGAAACTGCATCCAAAAATCTCACTTGCAGAGTTTGGGGTGACAGGTGTGCACAGGATGTACATTGGATGACTTTGTCTTTGGCATTTTAGTCAAACAGCTAAGCTATAGAAGGCTCCTATCAGCAAAATCTCTTTGATGTGTATGGTTTCTGTGACACTGCAACAAAGAAATTCACCTTCTTGGGCAGCTTTCCACATCTTCCACTCTCCCACATCCTCTGCATGAAGAGGGCAGATGCTGTGGGAACTGCACTGTCAGAGATGGGTGCCTAAATTAAAAGTACCATGGCACTGATTAGCACCATGCCTTTAGATACATCCCTTTATTAACCTCTTCTCTCTAACAAGCAAATATAGTAACAAGAAGCCATAAATTCCTCTTAAGTATCAAGCTAGTGACGCACTTTCTCCTGTGGCTTCCAGTATAGCCAGGAATCAAAAAATGGCCAAGAAAAGACTTATACTCCAGTTCAGCTGGAGCAGAAAGGTTTGCAGTGCCATGCAGTGGGAGGAGAGCTGCTGGACTGTCCCACAGACCCCTCATCCTGGCACAATATCCTGCCCTTCATGGCCAAGAGACCTTTGAAAAACTATCTAATCCAGGCCAAGGGACTCTGAGATGTCATACACCACAGCTGGGAACTTCTGGAAGATGACAAAGGTCAGACTACAGTCCTAAGTAGTCACAGCCTCTACACTAGCCCCAAGGAGGATGCAGGAGTCCTATCATCTCTCAGACCTGGTCTGGCCCCTGGTGCCCAGCTAAGGATGCCGGGCAGAGGGCCTGTGTGGTTGGTGTTGTGCAAGTGGGGCTGTTATTCCCCACTCAGATCTGCATTTCTGGTCACATCCCTCACTGCCTCACACTGCTGATCTAGTTGTGTGTGGGAAGTGTAAACAAATGGTTTTCAAAAGGTCAGGTTGGAAAGGTAGCTAAAACATGAGCAAATACCATCAAGAAAAAGGTACTTTGAATGCTTCGCTTGCTCCCCACTTTCTATCACCCTGTTTGAAAGGTCACAAAAGGCTTTTACCACACAACTTTCTGCCACAAAACACCACCCTTTAAGGAAAACGTGCAGTGTTCCCAGGTACCTTCATACTGCAGAAACCATTTCCTCTAAGCAAAAGCAAACTGCTCAGCAGAGGTGTGGGGCAATATAGCACCATACAGCTTGATTCTTTGTCCACCTATGCAATGCTAAGGCAAAACTCATGCATCTGATTATTAAATCCGTGCATATCATACAAGCAGGGCATAAAGCACCACACAAGGTAGAATGGTGGGTCCTCAAATCCCTTTACATCAGCCAGCCTGGGCAGGAACAGAATCAAGGTCGTTCTGTTTGAATTCAGCTCTCCAGGCAAATGAGGTGTCCACCTAGACCAGTGGCTGTGGGATTCAATAGTCTCTTCCTCCATCCTGGACCAGCATAGTGAGCACTTACCTCCATCTACCTGATTATGAAAGATTAGCTTGAGGAAAGATTGCCAGGTGAGAAAAAAGATTTCACACATTTTCTGGCTTCTCTAGTCAATGGAGAGCAAAGGGTTGAACAAACAGAATCCTCCTCTTTTCTGGGTGGTAAACATGGGGACAAAAGAAAGCAATCTACATAGGAATGACAAACTAATATGAATCCTGGTAGTTCTGATCACCTTTTTTTTTCCCTTGGAAAAAAAAATTAAATTTCAGTGCCAGCATTATTCATTATATGTATCAGAGTAAGGAATCTCCTGTCAGAGTTGAAGCCCTAAAAAATAAAGTTTCAGCTACTTATGCTATTTAAAACTTCACACCTTATACTACAGATACTTCATGGCACCAACCACTTCTATTTAAATCTTGTAATGCAAACCCCTTTGGCCCTGGGGACTATGCTTCTTGGAGCTGCACACATTAATGTGAGATATAAAAACAAGTAGGAAACCATGATGTTCTTGTTCTTATGCACAGCTTATACACAGAACATAGCAGATCATTTACAAGTTCCTTCTGAGCTGACTGATCACTAGAAACATCGCCACCCATAAGGCCCTGCAGAGTATCAAGGATTTTTATGACAGAGGGAAATGCCTGTAAATATCTTTAAAAGTATTATTTGCCATATGATTTTTTTCATGCTTGGTACAAGCTGTGGTAGGACAGTATCCAGTCCAGCTACTGTTACAAAAAAATCAAACAAACAAAATTAAAACAAATCAAATAGTAATTCTCATTCGTTAGAATGGGCTTGCTTAGTTTCATTTTGTATTGCTAGCCCACAGAAAGCTTACAGGAAATTTCAGCTGGTAAAATGTAAACTTACCGTAATTGTGTATTAGCACCAGATGCAGGTGACCACAAGATATATGCTTTAGAAAAAAAAATAAGCTTTCATACTAGCAGGGCAATAAGCGACAGGAAACAAATCTGCCTAATTCTGTCACAGGTTTTCAAGCCTGCAACTCAGAAAAAAGTATGCTGTATCTCCAAGGAACACCATGCATTCCAAAAATAATACAGCAGAAAAAGAAAGATGGTAGAAAAAGTTATTCTGCAGGGAAAAAATTATTCTTTTGTTTGTTATCCTGCAGCATTCTGCTCTGAGGATCAGTGGGACATAATGCACACAAAGCAAAAAGCTGAGCTAGGGGCATTCTTTCCTCTTTGGTGAGGTGAAGAAGTACTCTTCCTCACAAGCCTCACCCAAAAGCAACAAGCAGAGCCCAAAAGTAAAATGCATTTTTAAACTTTGAGCCTGGACACCAAAACTGGGTACAGATGTTACACTGAGGTCCTCCTTGCTCTTTGGGAAAAAATTAAGCTTTCACCATCCCAGGTAGCCGCTGAAGTTCATATTGTTCAGTTGTGGAAACACTTGTCTGCTGGTGCCACAGCTGTACTCTTCTCCTCCTCACCTACACGCAACAGTGGACAAGCAGCACAGACTGGTTGTCATGACTCGCATGTGTCATAGATCCCTTCTTTCAGCTTTAATTACACTGTCCTTGACCGTTCTGATGGCTGCTGTCCACTTCATCCTGACTTATCCTTCCTCTTTCTTCTAGCTCATCCTTTGCCTTCTCCTTGCCCCTCCTTCCCTTGTGTCACAGCGTGCTCTGGTTGTGTCCTCATGAACATAGGAAGGCCACAGTGATTAAAGCTTACTAGCACACCTGACCAGGGACTCCTGGGACCTTCTACTTGCTGCAAAGAACCCCGTGAGACTAATTTAATGGAAAATCAGACCACCTAACTTAAAATGCCATTTTGTGAGACACAAAAATAATGTTTTGAGATTTCAGAATGAGAAAATTTATGAAAGCAGAGATTATTAATTCAGTTTGCAACATAAAAAAAAATAAAACCACACACACTCAAACCCAATTAACAATGTTAGTGAAAAAAGCATACCTTATTACCCCCAAATAAAATTGGTACTAAATGTTGTAAGACAGACCTTGGAAGCTACCTTCAAGAATCAGCCTGTCCCTGCCTTTCCACATCCTCTTTGAAGAGGCAGAAATTTGGATACCTAAGTACATCAGGAGAAGATTAGGGAATTTGGACAATGTCATGTAGGATATGAATCCTGCCAAATGACTTCCAAGCTCACGGTGGAAGAAAAGGGAGTGAAATATTTCTCCTCAGACTCTTGGTCAGCTAGAACATCTGACCCGACTGCATGGCACCAACAAACGTGAGGCTGAGGGATTTTGTGATAAATGGACATGAAGTCTTCAGAGGAAGGTAACCACAATGTGCCAGAAGCTGCCTCATAGAACAGTTGTGGACTGTAGGAATCCAGCCCCTCAAAAGCTCAATAGCTTGTTTTGATTACTCATCATGTGCCAATAATCCATCCCATTGCCTTCTGTAAAAAACAGGATTTCTTTACAATTTTATTCCCACCTCTCCAGGTGGAATTAAGTTCATCTGATTACTATCTTTTCTAAAGTGTTTTTCCAGTGGAAAACTATAGCTTTAATGAGACAATGAACAACAGCAGGCCTGACCTTGGCAAAACACAAAACTATATGATGCTTGTAAGGACTTGATGTACGATTAGCTGAGCCAGCATGTGATGCGTACAACAGACTGAGATGTATAGGGCCTATATGAGGTCAAAGCAGGCTAGACAAGAGCATGCCACACAAAGGCAAGTTCCAATATATCTAGCTGGATAAGACAGCTCAATTCAAAGATATTCCTTAGGAAAATATAATAAAAGTTATAAATGTGAGACTAACCACAGCTATCATTTAGTCACAGGAACAGGCTTTACTTGCCAAAGGGGATGAGAAATGCCAAGAATGACATTTTTTTAAATGGCCATGTATTTCAGCCTTCCTTGATTATTTACAATTTTCTCTTCCTTTGGAGGTAAGCTTAACATTGCTGTCTCCTAAATACCTGAAGATATCCAAATTCTAATATCTGAAAGCTCTTAAATGTAAAAAAAAATCCCTTTTGAGACAGCTCATATACACAAAAGGATTAGAATGCAATTATTTTGCTTTTTCAAATGGTTAAGTAATGGTAACAGCAATGAAGATTTTTTTTCTCACTGTTTACTAGTATGAGGTAGTGCATTGCACTATCCAATTAATGGTTACGCTTCACTGGAGCAAAGCAGTTCAGTTGCAAATGAGGGATAATTTCTCAACCACAGGAGGAAACTTCCTGTGTTCTTTGGCTGCTTTAGGTATGCAAGTTATCTGCAGCAGGAAAATCTCATCCAGTACTTTCAAGTGGATTTTCAAGTTATAATACAATACAATACAGTACAAGAACTCATTTATCAAAGAGAGAAAAAAACAAGACTTTGCCTCCAGTGACCTTTGTGGCAGCAAGAGTATGTGCTAATTAACCACAAAAAGGCATGCATGGCAGCTATTTATGTTTGCTGAACGTTATTGAGGAGTTTTATGTCTCTCTTAAATCTGCTAGGGACTGATGCTCCCTAGGGACCTCCCTAGGGATGCTGCTAGGGACTCCTAAAGTCAGTGTGCAGCAATCCCTTCTGTAAACTTTGAATCAGGCTCAAAATGAAGATGCAACAGGGATATTGCTTTTCTGAGAGAAATAGCCTCTGTAGTGGATCAAATGTAAATACATTGTAACAGCATAAACTACAGATTTGCAGAGAACAAAGCCTACCAGAAAAATTATTGTAGAAGCTAGCAGAGTTGCAGGGAAACTTTAAGTGTATTTCTCAGATTATTCACAATATTTTGAAGTATTTTTTCAATAATTCTCTATAATACCTTCATTCAGAGGGACATGCAAAGTATCTAAATTCTACTTTCATCAGAGCATTCAAATCCCTTAGCCTACCTGTTTTAAAACTTCCCAGATGATTTTGCAGCATGCAAGATTGCATCAGGCTAATAGGAAATCGTCTAAAACTGATTGTGGATGCTTACGGGCCAGATTAACTCTTGCATAAGTCAGGCAATTGCAACAGGAAAGGTAAGTATTTGAAGCATATCGTTCTTTAGCAGAAGCTGTGAAGATTCTCAGAGAGAGTAGAATAGGTTCATAGTTCACCCCGAAAGAGGAAATGTTTGACTGTCTTATTTAAGAAACCAATAAGTGTGGTTGATTTTACTGCCACTTCATTTCTTTCAAGGTGAACCACATTAAAATTCCAGAGACTTTTGGCCGTTCTTTATCAGACACTAAATCTACAGCACCTAACACATGGGATTTTCTTTAAGCAGATGTGCTCTAGGAAATAGAAACTTCTCATTCAGACACTGCAGTTTGCTTTGCCAGGTTTGAGAGCATTTTACAGGAGATGGCAGGGACTTTTACTTCAGCCTTTAGAAGGGGAAATGGAAATATGAAAGTATAAAATAATTGGCAAATGACATAGAGGAAAACAAGGAACAGGTCAATATGCTTACTGATGTTGCCACCACCAAAAAATATATTGATAATATTGTTATTAGCTTTCTTCAGCTTCCTCAGTTAGATATCTGTATTAATGAAAACCAGGATCCCTACCAGAATAACAGAGTAAAATTTAATTAATTCCCCATGGTTCAAACATGTAAGACTAATAAACAAGGTGGCTTCATATTCTTTTTTTTAATAAGCTCCATTACAAATTCATGGAACGCAGAACTAGTAGTCCAGCCTATAAGGCCAAGATGGGCTCACCTCTGGCATGTACTGGTACTGCTAGTCTTCAACATTAAGAATTAAAATACATCTGTACAGATCAGTAGTCAAATCCCTTGGGAATGACACTTTTGTTTACCCCAATGCTACTATTAATTTTGTTTTTAAAAAACCCTCATTGGAGGAGTAGATATTAGAAAGGATTTCTGATGTAATTGCATTTAGTCACTGTTTTGGTGGAACTCACACTTATCTTCTACATAAATGCTTATACATAAGCCAAGGCTGGAAATTAATCAGATTCATTAGTTTTTTTCAATTGGCACTTTGCCACTCTGCTCTTTTTCTGACAGCCTAAGAGTTGATTAAAGGAAGCATTGAATGCAGGGAAAAATGTTTCCATGCTTATTATTTTAAAGAAATAATTGAAATAATAAGATGTAACAGTTATGAGGTTAGTTGGACAAAAAAAAAACCCAAACAAAAACCAAGAACACTCCCTCTCCCCCAGCTTTCTAGCTCCCTCTTTAGGAGAGAAAGGGAAACCTGGAAATGCACCCCATCTGCTGCATCTACTTTGATCTTAAGCTCTCTGGCTCCTCGAGAAGGAAAATCACAGAATCACAGAATAACCAGGTTAGAAGAGACCCACTGGATCATCGAGTCCAACCATTCCTATCAAACACTAAACCATGCCCCTTAGCACCTCGTCCACACATGCCTTAAATGCCTCCAGGGAAGATGAATCAACCACCTCCCTGGGCAGCCTGTTCCAGTGCCCAATGACCCTTTATCTGAAAATTTTTTTCCTAATGTCCAGCCTAAACCTCCCCTAGTGGAGCTTGTGGCAATTCCCTCTCGTCCTGTCCCCTGTCACTTGGGAGAAGAGGCCAGCTCCCTCCTCTCCACAACCTCCCTTCAGGTAGTTGTAGAGAGCAATGAGGTCTCCTCTCAGCCTCCTCTTCTCCAGGCTAAACACCCCCAGCTCTCTCAGCCGTTCCTCATAAGGCCTGTTCTCCAGCCCCTTCACCAGCTTCGTTGCTCTTCTCTGGACTCGCTCCAGAGCCTCAACATCCTTCTTGTGGTGAGGGGCCCAGAACTGAACGCAGGATTTGAGATGCGGTCTCACCAGTGCCGAATACAGAGGGAGAATAACCAACACCCTCAGGTCCTTCTCCTCCAGGCAGGTTTCTAGACAGGCTTCTCCTAGTCTGTAGCCCTGCACAGGGTTGTTGTGCCCCAAGTGCAGGACCCGGCATTTGGCCGTGTTAAACCTCATGCCATTGGACTCTGCCCAGTGGTCTTGCCTGTTCAGATCCCTTTGCAGAGCCTCCTGACCTTCCAGCAGATCCACACTTCACCCAGCTTAGTGTCATCTGCAAACTTGCTAAGGGAGCACTCGATGCCTTCGTTGATAAAGACATTAAACAGGGCTGGACCCAGGACTGAGCCCTGGGGAACCCCACTTGTAACTGGCCTCCAGCTGGATTTAACTCCATTTCCCACCACTCTCTGGGCCCGGCCATCCAACCAGTTTTCCACCCAGGAGAGTGTGCGCCTGCCCAGGCCAGAGGCCGACAGTTTCCGTAGCAGAATGCTGTGAGAAACTGTGTCAAAGGCTTTACTGAGGCTCAAGAAGACACATCCACAGCCTTTCCTGCGTCCAGCAGCCGAGTCACTTTGTCATAGAAGGCGATCAGGTTAGTTTGGCAAGACCTGCCTTTTGTAAACCTGTGTTGACTGGGCCTGATCACCCAGTTCTCTTGCATGTGCTTCATGATAGCACTCAAGATCACCTGTTCCATGACTTTCCCTGGCACAGAGGTCAGACTGACAGGCCTGCAGTTCTCTGGATTCTCCCTGCAACCCTTTTTGTACAGTGAATCCAGTCCGGCCTCGCAGACTTGTGGGTGTCTAGTCGGGCTAGCAAGTCTCTGACCACCTCCTCTTGGACCATGGGAGCCTCATGTTGCTCCTCTAGCTCCGGGGTTTGTACACAGAGGGAACAACTTTCTTTACAATTAAAGACTGAGGTGAAGAAGGCATTAAGTACCTCAGCCTTTTCCTCATCCCCTGTCACTGCGTCCAATAGGGACTGTATGGTCTCCCTAGTCCTCCTTTTATTATTTATATATTTATAGAAAGATTTTTTTGTTATCTTTCATTGACTTTGCCAATCTGATTTCTAGTTGAGCCTTAGCCCTTCTGATTTTTTCTCTATACAATCTCACTTCCCTCCTGTAATCCACCCAAGAGGCCTGTCCCCTCTTCCAAAGCCCATAAATATTCCTCTTCTTCTTGATATCACTCTAAATCTCACTGTTCAACCAAGCTAGTTTTTTGCCCTGCTGGCTTTTTTTTTCCAGAACATGGGAATGGCTTTCTCCTGAGCTGTCTAGAACAGAAAACCCTATCATCTCATGATCGCTTAGTTCTAGGTGTTCTCCTACTGCCACATCCCCCACAAGGCCTTCTCTGTTCACAAAGAGCAGGTCCAGGAGGGCACCTTCCCTTGTTGGTTCATTCACCAGCTGTGCAAGGAAGTGTCTCCCACGCACTCCAGGAACCTCCTAGACTGCTTCCTTTCTGCTCTATTGTACTTCCAGCAGATATCAGGAAGATTGAAATCTCCCACAAGAACGAGAGGCATCAATCTAGAGATTAACCCCAGCTGTTTATAGAAGAGCTCATCAGCTGCTTCTCCTTGGCTGGGTGGCCTGTAACAGACTCTCATCACAAAATCTACCTTCTTATGGGCTCCTCTGATTTTAACCCACAGGCACTCAATCTCCTCATCGCCACAATCCATTTCAACAGTGCCCAAGTCCTCCCTTACAAAGAGGGCTACCCCGCCTCCTCTCCTTCCCTTCCTATCCCTCCTGAAGAGTTTGTAGCCCACCACATCTATACTCCAGTTACTTGAGTCATCCCACCACGTTTCCATGATGGCAACGACATCATAGGCTCCTTGCCCTACAACAGCTTCCAGCTCTTCCTTCTTATTACCCATGCTGCGTGCATTGGTGTAAATGTACTTCAGCTGAGCTGAAGTGAAGTAGCGTCTTCTAAGTGAAGAGGTGTCTTCCTACTGCCAAGTGTAATTTAATTGCTTCTGCAAAATTTTATAAAGCTTTGGAGAGATTTTTTTCATACTATTTCATACAGGGCAATTTAGGAAAGGAGAAGACAGATTGAAAGTTGGGGTTAAGCTGAAATGCTAAAGATAATCACACAGGCAAATTAGTCTAGAAATATGTAAAAAAGCTTTGAAGGAACAGCTTCAAAGTCATTGATCAGTGTTCTGCCAATGCAGAGGTTGAGTGTCCAGAAAGGGCTGAGCAGAGTGCCCAGCACGGTGGTCCTCCCTTGCCATCCTGGGCACAGATTTGGCATAGAGCATACTGATATCTGCAAGATCCAGGAATTAATCTAAAAGACTTCTTCTGCCTTTCCTGTCCAAAGGCTTTTTTTTCCCAGGGGATAGTAACATTGCAAACAGGAGATCACAGGAGTGGGAAGAGTTGCTTTGGCTATGCCCAAAGGCTTGGCTGGCCATCAGGCAAGCCTGTTCACGGGCCACCATAGCAGTCTTTCTCAGCAAGTATTCCGTTGGTGGAAAACCTTCTCATCTTTGCCAGTGTGACAACCAAGTCATGGGAGGAGACTTTCACTGCAGAATTTAAGATGCTTCTTCTTGCTGCCAGAATGATATAGTCGTACAGTAAACATCTGAACAATAGGAAGTAACTAATACATTTCCTCCTCAAATAGCTATGAAAAGTCAGTGAAATCCACTTAGAGTGGATTAAAAGCTGAGCAATGAACAGTTAGCAGAAGATTAGAGGCAGCTGAGTGGTCTCTATCCAGGATTACAGCCTGGTGCTGCAGTTATATGAGCGCAAGAGAAAGCATCTGCTGGTGTATGGCAGGCAGGAATGGGGCTGTGGCAAGGACTTTTTAAGCAGATTAAATAGCATCCCCTCTGAAATAACAGTTGATAGTAGGTTTTGTTCCTCCACCCTGGGGAAAAGACCTGAAAATTTAATATGGTGATTGTGAGGTCTTGATCTGAGGAAATTATTTTTAGAATGTCTCCATGCTGTGAGTGTGTAACTAGAAATCTGCACCATGGGCTTCAAATGGATAAAGTCCCTATTTTCTTTAAAGAACTCAACATTTGTGAAAAAATGTCGGGATAATAAAAATTTCCTTCTGCAACTTTCCCATGTTGCTACTTTCTGTATTGTAAAATGCTTTCACTTTGGCTAAAACAACTGCAGAAGAATAAGCAAGTGTAACTTCAACAGCAGCTGACGACATAAAGGCAGGGGCTTTGTTTTCCATAGCAATTCTGCTGGGTTGGGACTTATTTTTTTCTTTCCTGTAAAATAAACCCAGTAAGAAAAGGGTGTCCTTTGTTCTAACCTGTGTGTCTCATCTTTGTAAAAGTAGTTGGGCACAGAAAGAATAAGCTCTTAACGTGAAATGGGGTGTTTGCTTCCTGTGGTTACACATTTCTCTTTGTTGAGAAGCCTAGCAAAGTCATTTATACCTCTGTGGCTGCACCAGGTCATGTATGACTGAGGTGTTTCCTTGAAAACTGCCTTGTTTCAGCTTACTCATCATCTGTTTCACTGAAAATTAGTTCCTGCCTCATCATCATAATAAAATTACTCACCATAAATTCAAAGGCTTTGGACTAAAGCTACCCACAGGTTAGGAGCTGCAGAACTCATCTTTGCAGAAAGACAGTAGTTTACTGCAAAATGAAAAGACCCTGATAGTTGCTATGGTTGTAATCATCATCACCACTATTGTTGCTATTTAAAAATGATCCTACCTGAATCCTCCTGCTTTGCTTTTAATAGAGGTAGGACATAACCTGTGGGCAGCATGACTTTCTAACCTATTGTGCAATCTTTTCTCCAGGCACAGTGAAGCGTCTTACGTGCAGGTCAAACATTCATTCCATGAAGATTCACTTCTGACTTCACCCAGAATAAAAAGCTATAGAAAGTTATCTGAAAGCAATGGCTATTTTTCCTGCTGACTTCAGTAGGCCTTCGGGTGGATATGTGAGGTGTGTGAGAACTGGATCTTCTCGGGCAATGATACAACAGCACAAAGTCTTTCTGAACATTCATGATTGCATGAGAAAATACTTTTGGACTCATCCTGCTACAGAGACCCCTGTTTTAGTGTGGCCCTGCAGCCTTGTACATACAGTATCACCACTCCCAGGAAACCGGAGAGTCTTTGCACTGAGTTGACAGAGCCTCAGGACGTGCTTTGTCTGAACTTGTCTTGATTTGCCTGAAGCTTCATTTTCATTTCCTTTATTTGTAACAGTAATTATTCCTAATCAGGTGCTCATGTGACCAACAACTTTTTAACTCAGTTTACAATGGCAATTGCTCTTCCACACCTCTTGAGCCCCTGTGTCTCAAGAAAGTAATAAGGAGGTTATTCTCCCTCTGTACTTGGCACTGGTGAGACCGCACCTCGAGTACTGTGTTCAGTTCTGGGCCCCTCACCACAAGAAGGATGTTGAGGCTCTGGAGCGAGTCCAGAGAAGAGCAACGAAGCTGGTGAAGGGGCTGGAGAACAGGCCTTATGAGGAGCGGCTGAGAGAGCTGGGGTTGTTTAGCCTGGAGAAGAGGAGGGAAAGAGGAGACCTCATTGCTCTCTATAACTACCTGAGGGGAGGTTGTAGAGAGGAGGGTGCTGGCCTCTTCCCCCAAGAGGCAGGGGACAGGACGAGAGGGAATGGCCTCAAGCTCTGCCAGGGGAGATTTAGGCTGGACATTAGGAAAAAAATTTTCAGAGAAAGGGTCATTGGACACTGGAACAAGCTGCCCAGGGAGGTGGTTGATTCACCTTCCCTGGAGGATTTTAAAGCATGGGTGGACAAGATGCTAAGGGACATGGTTTAGTGTTTGATAGGAATGGTTGGACTCGATGATCTGGTGTGTCTCTTCCAATCTAGTTATTCTATGATTCTGTGATTCTATGAATACCCAAACACTGTAAAAGAAGAATAGTTTTGAGACCTTATGAGGAACCTGAACATTCACAATTCCATGGGAACTAATGAGATGCATCACAAGGTCCTTAGCAAAATGGTAGTTTTGTTGCTAAGCTGCTTTCCACCATTTGTGCAAAGTCACTGCAGTCAGGTGAAGTCTTTAGTAATTGGAAAAGGGGAAATATTACACCCAGTTTTTAAAAGGGTAAAAAGGAGGACCTTGGGAAGTACCAGTCAGCCCTGTAAGAATATGGAATGGATCCTCTGTGAAGATATGTCAAGACATATGGGTGACTAGAGACAGCCAACAAGGCTTCACCAAGGGCGAATCATACCTAAATACCCTGGTGGCCTTCTATGATGGAGTGAGTGCACCAGTGGGCAAGGGAAGAGCTACTGATGTCATCTGCCTGGACTTCTGTAAAGCCTTTGACATGTCCCACGCAACATTCTGGCTGCTAAATGAGTGAGATGAGTTTCAAGAATGTTGTCTTCAATGGATAAAGAATAATCTGGATGGCTGCATACAAAGAGTTGCAGTCAACAGTTCAATGTCCAAATGGAGGTCATATTGAGACTGCTACTGTTCAATATCTTGAGTAATAACATAGACAGTGGGATTGAGTGCACTCTTAGCACCAGGGGATGGACAGCAGCCTCCCTAGCAAGCCCCTGTCTGTTAGATGGCTGTGATAGATGGGCAAACATCCACTCACGCCCTGATCTCAGCATGGCTGTATCTAGCCCAGCTCCTCCAGGGCAATGCTCATGCCAGGAACAGGCATCAGCACCCACTTCCCTCCCCTTGGCACAACACACTCTGCTATGCCAGACCCCAACACTGCTTTCAGTCTTTGTCTTTGCTGCTGCTTCACTGAAGGCATCTCACACACACATAATAAAATAATAAATCTTCACAACTACTTTGTAATGTAGATAAAAAGTGAGTTTTCTTTGCATTTGACAAATTTGAATCTGAGGCCAAGATGTATTATGATAACTTTGGCTGCCCAACATGCACTGACCTTTCTGGTTTATGAAGTACTATACAATAGTTCTTTACACGTTTGAAGTCCTCTTGCCCTGAATGCAGCTGTAAATCCGCACCAATGTCACTGACACTGAGGACAGCACATGTGGAAAGGAGAAACACAACTAGTGACCAACTGTGACAAATCTGGTTTAAGTGACATGCCTAAAATCACACGGGAACCTCTCCAGCAGAGACACAGAGGGATAAAACCTTGTGCACTGTCAAATATTTTACATGCTGAATGCAAAATTCTTTTATTCCTTTATTTCTTCTCTAATCTCACAAGTCCCCCAGCTACCTTCCGGTTGCTGCACTGAGATGGATCTCTCATGTCTATATCTCTCCATCAGTACAAAATCCTATGTAACCCCAAATAGGTCCCTTTGTGCTGTCAAGGAGGAAAAGGCATACAGAACCCTACACTGGCCATCTGCTAAACTTTGATTTTATGGTGTTTAATGTGTACTTTTAACTAGTTAGCTTAAAAAGAGGGATGTCTTTTTCTAGCATTGTTTATCAAAAAGGAAGCTGAGCCCTCTCCCAGTTCATAACTTCCATGACTGGGAGGCAGCAGACAAAAGCCTGACAAATCCAGTATTTGTCTTTTAGCTGCTTAGGTTGTGATGGACTTGGAGGTCCAGCTCCAGTCTTCAATGGAAGTAAGCACATAGGTGATGGCTACAAAGGGGACTGTAATTCTCTTTTGGTCCAAGGCCAGACTGCTGCTGCCAGAGCTGCCAGAGGATCTGATGGCTTTAGTGCACAGCCATTCTCTGTGTGAAGCAAGGTTAGAGGAAACAGAGCATGTGTTTGCCAGCAGGTTTAGGGAGGGACTTTGGAGGGATGGGGATGTGTGGTCTTCCATGTGCAGGCTGCTCTGCTTGCTCCTCCCAATATTTATCCCAGAATTAGGGATGTCACTTCTTTGTCCTTCCTAGTATCTCTCGGTGGCTTTTTTTCCTGTGCTTATTTTCAGAGTTAGTACATTTTCAGTCCTCTTACGTAGACTATCTCAGATGTCACTGTCTGAATCTCAGTCTGTCCCTTCCCACGATATCTTGCTCTTCTTGTCCAGCTGGTTTACATTCTCCTCTTGTATGTCTCCTTTTCCTCACAAGTTCCTATGCCCCACAACTTGCCTTCTGTTTTCCCTCTCCAATCAGCCTTTCTTCACTAAACCTTGGCTCCCACAGTTCTTTGCACTCTCAGGCTTCATGCCCAATGAATTACTTCTATTTCTTGTTTTCTACTTGTGCAACAGTTCTGATTTTCTCTTCCCCTCCTGCCTACCCTCTCCTTGCTATACTGCATCTGACATCTTTATCCCTCTCATCTGTCGCCTCATTGTATTGCTTCCCCAGATACTCCTCTCTCACATGTTCTGGCTTTTGCTCCTTCTGCTTGCACTCCACGGAATTAGCCACCCCACATCATGGAAAAATTCATTTCAGCTGTGAAAAGTTGGATTTGAAGAAACACAGTTCATTTTAAATCAGAACAGAAAATTTCTGGGCCAAACACATGATAATGCTGAACAAGTAAAATTCCTGCAATAACATATTTCAGGAATGCCCATGGCACTGTTCCCAAAAGACAATATGACCCTGGTTGGCTGCTTTTGAGGATCTTCTTGTCATCTTAGAAGAGCCTACTCAATTTTATCAGTGGTGAGAAATGAGAAGACAGCAAAGCAAAAAAATCCATTTTAGTCATCATTTACCGTGAGTTTTAGAATGTCCAGGAACATGGAAATCTGAAAGGTGGTTCATCAGGGACAGCAGCAACCTCCAGACCAGGACACTTGGAAGTGGAGCTGGTTGCATTCTGTAAGATGAGGGGGCAGAGAAACCTGCAGGGATCCTCACTCAGTGGCTATGAATGTAGGGACAGCATGGGAGTGGTGGGTGGCAGGGAAGCTGGCAGATTCCTGGTGGGCATCTTGTAGGTCCTGTTGGAATCTCCTTAGAGTTCCCTGTAAATTTGTGGAAGCTTAGTACTTTCTGCAGAGCACTTTAGCTTGAAAAGTTGAATCATTTCTGCCCAAACTGCTTGCTTCATTGATCTATTTCCAATGAACTCAGAATATCAGCTCAGGGAACTTCTGGTTTTGAGCTTTGTCCTGGCTTGGAGGAGCTGGAAACAACTGTTACAGGGAATATCCTGTCTTTTAAGCTGCAACCAGAAGAAATATGCTTAGCTGTGAGGGTGACATACATCCAGTTTCACCACCTGCAAGAGGTCTGAGAAGGTGTATGTATGGCTTGCTCAGTCCTGGCAAGACTAGGAGGTTGCAGAGTGCTCAGTGGAGAGAAAAGACCATCAGATCCTTTGACTACTAAAATAGAAGTTTCTTAAACACAAGGGAACTGCATGTGGTTATTTGTAAATCACAGTTTCTTGGAGCATTTAAATCTCAGCTATGGCTGGTCAAGCTCTCAAAGCAACAGGAGAAAGAGATCCTGACACGAAGTGCATGCACTACAAGGTTTCATCTGACAGAGAAGCATAAAAATCTGCCAGAAAGGTCTGTAGGTTTTGTTAACACCAGCAGAGTAATGCATTTTTCTGCCTAGCATCTTCATGGAATTGATTAAATAGTTTTCTGTGAAATAAGACAAAAAAGAAGTCAACCTGGACTGGACCCCTAGCATGGAAAAGCTGAACAGTTTAAGTCTAACAGGGTTATGAACAGTTAAAAAATTCCTCCTTTGGGAAGATTCCAGCAATGTAAATATTAGGTAGTCAAACCTGCTCTGCCTTAAGTGTAGAACCTTTGTCGCACCTGTGATTCCTCCATTTTTAAATGGAAAAATGTAAACAGAGTTTAATAGTATTCCTTTACTAGGAATTGGAACTTTATGGCAACCAACCTATTTGGCATCAAACTGAGTTTTTTGTTTAAATATATAATCCAGAAACTGCCAACATTACATTTTTATGCATGGTAAGAAGGGAAGTATAAGCCACCTAACAATAGCTGTTCTCTGGTCTTTGAAGAAATGAAGATTTCTAATCTTTGCTTAGCTTTTGCTTGATATGCACTTTCTTAAAGCCGGGGATTTTTGTGCAGGTTACTATGAGTGTGTCTGTGTCTGTGAGACAAAGACAACAACTTTGATACAAAAGGTGTGAAATACATCTTTAAATTTTAAATAATATACACTGAGTTTAAAACTATTAGGTTAAAGTTAAGCTTTGTCTCTTGGTAGATACATGTTTTTTTTCAAGCCTTCTAAAGTTTAGATTCCAAAGTTTTGGTAGCACTTAAAAAGCAAAAGATTACTTAAATAGGAAATATTAGATCCCAAGATGATTAATATTGCAAATGATAGCATGCCATTTCTCAACACTCATTTTCATTTTCCATTTTGCGTGTATGGTTTGTCCCTGTGCTGTCATTTTCAGTATGTTCCTTTTTTTACAATATCTTTTTTCCGGACATTTTATTGGCCAACTACAAAACTTTTGTAAGTGCTAGACATTGTTTGCATAAATCTTCAAAGACACCATTGTATGCCTCAGACAGAACAGTGAAAAAAATATTTCTCTTTCAAAGATAAGAAATAATTCATTAATACCAAAACTGCTTAGACAACTTTTATTGCATCTAATATCTTAAATAAGGTAGTTTTTTTAATTGTCTGTTCAAGTAATTTACAAGCAATACGTGATCCATGGGAATCCCAGTCAGAAAATAAGTATAGTCCGTGCTTTCCCATCCTGGAATGGCTTGTATTGCTATTTAATCAACCTTCCTACAAGAACCAGGAAACTTTGCAATCCTCAGGAGATGAGCAGAGGGGTTTTTTTTCCCTAGGTCAAACTGGAGACCTGATGAGACAAAACTACCTATGGCATGACTGATAGGAAAAACTAACTGCAATGTGCTAATGAGGCTGTTCCCAGCCATTTTCTCCATGCACAGAGGAGAAGGGTTCCTGCACACTTTGATCACTACCTGAATGGGGGATACTGAAGCCACTGGGCAGGAGTTACCACCACACGCAGCCTACACAACCTCTGCTTGCAGGAACTGCATGCAAGGGCAGAGGTTGCCTGAGAAGAAGAGAGATCAAAGGCCTGAATCACGTATATGACGCTCAGTTTACTCTGTCAAAGACAGAAGCTCCCTCATTTGGAGAAAAGCATCTAAGAGATTTGCCTAAATATCTTCACTTCTCTCCTATTGACTATGTCCGGTCTCATGCAAAAGAGAAGGGCAGGCATTTGCCTTCCACACTTACTCATGTCCTGAGCTTGGTGTAAACTGAAGTCACTTATATTTCTTCCTTGCCCTTCATGGATTACATATCGTAAGACTCGATGATCGTCTGATACAGAAGAAGTATTATCTGTCTCTTTCAATGCTATGCTCCAAGGAAACCAAAATCACTCTTGATCATAGTGATGCACTGGTGAAACCATCAAGATAAAACAGGCAAAACACTTCCTGGAACAGTTTCCCCCATCAAATAGTATCTCTGTTCGTGCAAGATATGGTATCAGGCAGCTATCTTTTTATACTGATATTAGTCAGATATTAATAGCACTCTGACCACTAAACTCCAATCTCTGTTCCTGAGGTCGGTGCTTTCCTCTGAAAGCCTGGCTTCATTGGAAGGAACGTTTTGGAGATGGATCTGAGTTAAGCAGCTGGCATACAGATAAAGAGAGTTAGCATCTTTTGCCCAGAATAAAGACCTGACCGCTAAGTATTGCAGCAATTTTACTATTCGGTCATGCATGGCAATACTATTTATCATATTCCTGCATTACGCAAGAAAATTAGTGATGCCTACATTGCAAGGATGACCCCACAACATTTTGCCATAAGTTTTTTGGTTTAGTCTTTCAGATCTTGCGTTCTGATCCAAATGTTTTCATTAGAGACACCAGCCTCAGGCTGAATTACTTTGATTTTGTTATTTTGCCTTAGGCATGGAGATTTCAGCAAAATGATTACCACTTATTACTGATCTCCATTTGGACATTGAACTGTTGACTGCAACTCTTTGTATGCAGCCATTGATATGATTCTTTATCCACCAAATAACCATCCCTCAAACCCATCTCTCTCATATAGCAGCCAGACTGTTGTGTGGGATGTGCCTTTACAGAAGTCCAAGCAGATACATCAGTAGCTTTTCGCTTGCCCACTGGTGCAGTCGCTCCATCATAGAAGGCCATCAGGGTATTTAGGTACGATTTGCCCTTGGTTAAGCCTTGTTAATTGTCTCTAGTCACTTCCCTGTTACCTACATGCCTTGACATATCTTCCCAGAGGATCCATTCCATAATCTTACTGGGCTGACTGGTACTTCCCAAGGTCCTCCTTTTTACCGTTTTAAAAACTGGGTGTGGCATTTCCCTTTTTCCAGTTCCTGGGGAATGATTGTTTTGGAAAAGAACTTTAAGTGAACTCTTAATATGTTCCATGCTGTCAATGTTAAGAGAGGACAAAAGCACTTTTTAAATTGCAAACTTCCTGACATCTGATCTCAGTTTTCAAAGCTTCCCAGTACAATTCACTGTCCAAATTGCTGTCCAACTATTTTTTCTTCTTCATTTTCATGACAAACCTATTTAAGTGTGAGATGATGATCAGTTGCTGTCTTTCAAACTGTAATCCACATTAAATGGAAAAGAATGCAAAGAATATCATGTTTAAAGAGGAAAGACTCTCTCCTGCTGATATTTTCATCACCAACTTCCTTTCTATTCAACAGACTAACACGGACTGTGGAATATTCATTTGTGATGCCAGTTCTATTTATTCTTTTAATTCTTTTACATATATAATTGATACAACCAAAACAAGAAAAAAACTCTGATTCTGTGTGACAAATAAAGGAACTGATATTGCATATATGACAAGAAGAAAGTCAGTCATTTCAATGGAATTAGTGATGGGTTCAAAATGAAAAACCCTTTGAGGCTTCATGATACATTTTCCTTTAAGACAGAAAAAGGCTCATGATCTGTCATATTAAAACAGAACAAGACTTTCTAAACCATAGAGATGCACAGCATAGACTCTTTTACTTCTTTTTGAAAACAAATACAGCATTTTCAGATCTTCCTGAGGCATAAGACTTAATCAACTTTAGATCACTTTTTAGTGAAGTAAACAGAAAACCCGAGTCTTTTGCAGAATTGTAGGATGTTGAAGAAAACTAAACCAGATGCATGGACATAACAGTGATGTGAATGGTTATTAACACCGTGTACTCAAGGGTCTTCCCTCTTTGCCCTTTTTGGTGTGAGCTTCCTCCTGTCCCTACCTTCTGTGTCCCATGGCAGCAGCAGCCCTCTTCAGAATGACCAACTTCAATGTTTGTTTTCATTGCTGAGAAATCCAGATCTAGGTGTAGCCAGAACAACAGTAAGGTATTTATCACAAGCCAAGAAGCTGTGCTTGGTGGGGTGCTGGAAAAACACACACAGATGAACTGGGAATGGGGACAGCAAATATAAAAGGAACATTTGCCTTTTTCATTTATAAAATTGTAAAGTTTTCCATTTATTGAAAAGACAGTTACAATATTTTACCCAATCCAAGTTACCTGACACACCATAATAAGTGGTGCATAGATCCTGTAATAAATAGAGAACATCCTATCCTGCTAAACAGCCTTCGGAAAGCAAGTTTTCCTGTCCCAGAAGCAGTGAAACAGCACAATGATTTGACCAAACACAGAACATTATAAGAGGAAGGAAGACTGGCTTTTCTTTAGTTTGAAAAATGACCTTGCTTGTTTGTTATACATTAATAAAGATATTGATCAATCTATGTAGTTTATATATATATATATCATGAAGTCTATGTAGATTATATAGGTTATGTAGATTATTAGATTATATTAATCTGTTTACTTTGAGGAAAACATTAATTACTCTTTTTTCATAGCAGAACTGGTAACTTAGCATGCTGATGAGTTAAAAATATTAGAGAGGAGGTTTGTGATCCATTAAAAAATTTGTGACTTGAAAAATAGTTCAAGAAAGCAAAACTTCACTGATTCACACTTTCGTTATTCATACTGCATTTCACTGAAAATAGAAAATGAAATCAATCTCACTTGGTACATCCGACACAAATTCTAGAATACCTTTGTTTCATTGTAATTATCTAATATCTGTGGTTACAGTTATAATTTGTAATTAACGTCCTGCTATCTTTTTATTAGTAATTTGTGGCTCCCTTGGTGTTTCTATGTTGCTTGGAACCTACAAAGTTTTATCTTCTATGGATCTATGAAATCACTGTGTTCCAGTGCATTGTTGCTTGTGAATGCTCTTTATGGACAGTAAAAGAGAAAGCTCTGCTAAAAGAACAGCCCAGAGTTCACTACTATCTGTAAAGTTCTCTGCTACTTTCCTGCCACCCAAATAGATTTATTTGGAAGGGGTAGTTCTTGAGTGCAGTGTGCTCTAGCCTAAATCAGACTCTTTCTCTTTCTGATATCCTTTTCTTCTCCATGTACTACATATTTTAAAACATCCATCACAAGGGAGGGGGAGCTCCTACGAGTAGGAGCGTCCACTGTGCAATTCAGAGTCTTCCTCTGCACAGCATCTTTCCTCTGCCCTACCTGACTTGGAGTCCTGTGGGTAGGAAGTTTAAAATGGACTGTCATCTAATTAAAGACTATTGTTATTCCCTTGAATATTGAGTTTTAGGCCCCTCACCCTAAAGACATTGAGGAGCTGGAGCACATTCAAAAAAGAGTGATGAAGCTGGTGAAGGGTCTGGAGCAAAAGTCCTGTGAGGAGCAGCTGAGTGAAGTGGGATTGTTTAGTCTGGAGAAAAGAAGGCTGAGGGGAAACCTTACTGCTCTCTGCAACTACCTATCTCTTTTCCCAAGCAGCAAATGATAGGATGAGAGGAAATGGCCTCAAGTTGCACCAGGGGAGGTTTAGACTGGATATTAGGAAAAATTTCTTCACCAAAAGGGTCTTCAAGTACTGGAATAGGCTGCCCAGGGGAGTGATTGAGTCATCATCCCTGGAGGTATTTAAAAGATGTGTAAAGGTGGTGCTCAGTGATATGGTTTAGTAGTAGAATTGGTAGTGTTAGGTTAATGGTCAAACTTGATGATCTTAAGGGTCTTTTCCAACATAAATGATTCTTTAAGTCTATTTTATGATGTATAGACATGAGAGAGACAAATAACAGCTGTCTGGGTATCCTTAGCTGTAGAATTTTCTCTTTGGCAACTTGGCCTTAATAAAAGTTTAACATTCTTTTCGTTTGTTAATTGCAATTTCCAAGACTTTTAAGAAAATTACTATATTTGAAGAAATCCCAACCTCAAGAGCGGCTCTTCCACAGACCCAAAACCTCAGCAAGCTTGAACAGAGTTACAGCCTTTGGATACTGACACACTTCTGCCAGGAAACACCAGTTTCACTTCACAAAAATCTGATGATAGGACTGACCATGGGAAACCTGCTTTTCCATGGCTTCAGAATGGAAACCAGACTTTTGGATGTCTTTCAACCAAATATCTAGCAATGATCTAACCACCTCATCTTTCCCATGAGAGCAATAGCATATTGAACTACTTTCAGGAGAAGAAAATAATAATGGAAGAAGTATAGGGGGAATTCAGATTTAAACTACTTGATGAGGCAATTTATAGTTTTAAGATGCTTCAACTCCCCAGCAACAAGGAAAAGAAATAGCCTTGATGACTTCAATTACAAAATGATAAAATAGATAAAAATATTGGAATATAAAATATAAAGAATATAAATACTGTGGTAGCTTCCCAATTAGATATCAAGTTCTGTGATAGCCTTTATCTCCTGGGCCAATAAGGGAAAGACTGTTGTTTAGTGTGACTGTCAATTGTCTCCTATACCACTATGAAATACCTAAAGGGTATGTGCAGAAGCTGGCTAAAAATTTGAGTCTTAACTCCTTCCTCCATCCAAAATTTCAACTTGCTTTAATCAGAATATAATTCTTAAAATTATTTGGTATAAAAATTAAACTTTGGTGTTTTGTGATTTGCTTTAATGTTAGTTTTGCACATTCTTTAGAACTGCAGCCTGTCACAGGGTGTATTTGCTGTCAAGGGCAGTAAAGTTAAAATGTTTAATGAGGCAACATATGTAGACAATTATCTAAAACATTGTGAAATTCATGTATAATAATTTCAAAACAGAAATTAGTTACGTAAGCCAAAATACTGCCAATTCTGGAGCAGTCTTGTCCAATTAAAAAGTTGTGGCTAATGCCCCCTGGCTGAAACAATGCTTAGAGATGAGGTTGCTGCTGAATTGAATGCTGAAGTTACAGCAAAATATGGGAGCAAAGCCTTGGCTTTTCTGTTGAGCAAATTTTGTGCAGCATTTTTATCTTTAAGATGTTGCTAAAGTTCTTCTTTATATGATATAAAACATCTTTCTGAGGTGACTTCTTACTTCAGCAAATGCTCCCCAGATAAAATCAACTTTCAGCCAACTAAAATCTTAATATTGATTTTTCATCCAGATATAGAGAAAAATGTAAAACATAGGGGAGTTTTTGGACTTTGACTCAGACAGATTCTTGGGATACACTATAAGAAATTACTAGAGAATACAATATTTTTTGTTCGAAGACAATGTAAAAGACTAAGTTATTAAATGGTCAAAAGCTTGTCATTTCTACCTTGGAAAACGGGACTAGGGACTAGGGATCTCTGACCGCATCCTCTGATTTGGACAGGAATTCCTTTACCAGACTTTGTACAGTGTGACAGTGTCCAAAGTAGTTCTTGCAACTCCTCTACCCTCCAGTGAACTGCCTGAGGGAACCGCACCACTGCAAATTCATCACATCCATCCTCACCACCGAAGGACCTGACATCCCATCCTGCATGTGCCACAGCCCCATGGGGACTAACACAGGGACTAACAGCCCTTTATGGGCTATTCTATTCTATTCTATTCTATTCTATTCTATTCTATTCTATTCTATTCTATTCTATTCTATTCTATTCTATTCTATTCTATTCTATTCTATTCTATTCTATTCTATTCTATTCTATTCTATTCTATTCTATTCTATTCTATTCTATTCTATTCTATTCTATTCTATTCTATTCTATTCTATCCCCTCCCATCTCATCCCGTCCCATCCACTCCCACAGGATAGGTATTTGAATGAGAAGGGGAAAAAAAGGTTAAAAATTCTTCTCCCAGTCAAAGAGATGTCAGGTGGAAAGTGTCCTGGTTAAACTATTCATTGCACACAGATGGCCACAGCTTTGGTTTAAGAGTTAGGTAAGAGAAGTCTGTATTTGTTATGAACCTGCTGGCAAATGAAAGCATAATAACATTGGCCAAGGTTGTCAAGAGTGAAATCACATTCCTCTACAGGTGTGCTACTACAAGAAAAATGTGCTACACCTAGGCAGAAAGGGATCAAAGGAAAATAATGAAAAATGAAACCACCGTGTGATTATTTATAGTATTCAAGCTATATTCATGTGAGAGGAGTAGCCAAGCTCAGCTTCATAAATCCTGAAGAAGGTGATGAGAAATGCTTTTTCTTCTTGACACAAATTCTCAGGGCAATGTGGTGGCTTTTGCCCTCTGATAATCTTGCAACCAGCTGGAAAGGACTGTGCCCACACTCTTGCTTGAACAGGTTCCACCTTGTTTTTGCCAGAAGTTGCCAAAGGAAGAAATCCTTATAAAAAAGGCAGAACTCAATCTTTGACAACAAAATCATAATTAAAAAACTTGGCAATTAAGCAGTCTTGTCATAGATATGTGTGTTTACATGCACTTGTGTACATATGTATATAAACACACACCTAAAGTAAGAACCACATATACAAACAACACACAACACTAAGCATATTTTTAAAAGAAATCTAGCAAAAAGACAAAATCCCTAGACCACCTATTTCTGTGTTTCCTAGCAAGGCCAAGTTGACTCCATCATACCTTCATACTGTCTCTACCCCTGTGGCCACTGGCCCATTGCGCGATTCTGACTTTAAAATTGGCTTTCACTGTGGTGCTGAACACTCACTCACTGTCCACTGGGTGGCTGTAACTTGTGAGAAACTCAGGGAAAGAGAGCACTGGAGGGAGCCCCTCTGTTCCTGCAAGCAGCACATTTGGGCTGGTGGGTGAAGGAACTGAGCTTGGTGAGCATCGTTACCCAGAGTCAAGGGGAGGACAAAGAGGTGCTTGTGGGGGCAGAGAAGGGATGCACCTATACATCTGTTGAAGTTTGGGCCCTGCAGTAAGGAATCATTGAATGGTATGGGTTGGAAGAGACCTTAAAGATCTAGTTCCAACCCCCCAGCCATGTGCAGGGACATGTCCTGCTAGACCAGGTTGCTCAAGACTCCATTCAACCTGGACTTGAACACTTCCAGGAAGGAGGCATCCACAATTTCTCTGGGCAACCTGTGTCGGTGTCTCACCACCCTCATCATGAAGAATTTCTTCCTAATGTCTAATCTATATCTTACCCTTTCCAATTTAAAGCCATTCGCCCTAGTTCTATCACTACATCTCCCTCCCCAGCTTTCTTGTAGGTCCCTTTCAAGTACTGGAAGGCTGCTATAAAGTCTTCCCGGAGCTTTCTCTTCTCCAGGCTGAACAAGCCCAGCTCTTTCAGCCTGACCTTGTATGGGAGGTGCTCCAGCCCTCAGATCATCTTTGTAGCCTTCTCTGGACCTGTTCCAACAGCTCCATAGCCTTCTTATGTTGAGGGTTCCAGAACTGGACACAATACTCCAGGTGAATAGGGGGGCAGAAATCACATCCCTCAATCTGCTTTCCACGCTTCTTTTGATGCATCCCAGGATATAATTGGCCTTCTGGGCTGCAAGCCCACATAGCTGACTCATGCCAAGCTTCTCATCAGTCAGCATCCCCAAGCCCTTCTCTGCAGGGTTGCTCTCAATCACATCATCCCCTACTGCGTATTGAAACTGCATATTGCCCCAGCCCAGGTGCAGGACCTTGCACTTGGCCTTGTTGAACATCATAAGGTTCACACAGCCCCACTTCTCCAGCCTGTCCAGGTCCCTCTGGATGACATCCCATCTTTCTGGTGTGACTACTGCACCACTCAGCTTGGTATCATCTGCAAACTTGCTGAGGGTGCATGAGGTGTCCTGGAAGGGTTCCAAGAGCTGTAATAGGATCTCTACTTGTTATCTTAAGGCTTGTCCCATTTAAAGTTGAATTACACATCCAGATGCTCTGAAGAACAAAGCCACATCTGCAGAATTACCATCTTTGCACCTTTGCAAATTGTTGCTCTTGTGATAAGAAAGAACATTTCTATTTTGGGCTCTTAAACCATATGAAAGTTTCGAAATAGCATCATACTTAAATGCATCTAGTAGGGATTAAAAAGAAAAACAGAACATGTATAGATATAGAAACTAATACAAATACAGACTGTCTCATTTTTTATCATAAAAATTTGAGAAAACTTGACAACAAAACAGTGCTTACACGTTGCTGCAAGGTCCAGTTATTATTAATTAGAATTTATTTAATATGGCCAAAGACAGCTACTTGCATCAGATTATGTAGAGGTATATACTGTTCCAAAATCTGCTGATTACAAACATACTTCAACCTCTGTTGTTTCAGTTGAGAGACCCACAGGAAAGTGTCTTATGTGCCTGTGCTAAGAGTTAAGCTTTCAGAAATGAGTGAGCAGTTGCTTTTGATCTAATACCACTATGTATTTGGTGGCTGTCTTATCTCACTAAGGAGAATCTTGAAACTGCATTTGGACCATATCTTAAAAGAGCTTTTTTTCCTAAGCTTTATTAGTCTCCTGCAAACTTACAGAAAAGTTTCTCACTCTACCTACATTTACATTGGCCTTTCAAATTGCATTAGCTGTGGTAGATAAGAAGTATGACATTCTGGCTCATAGTGACATGTTCTTGCTTTAGTAGCTGTGGAAAGGGAAAATACAACTAAGCTAAGAAGACTTATTGGTTTGATGGAGGGTGAATAGATCCTGTTTCTTTTAGAAAGAAGTAGATCCTGTTTCTTTTAGAAATTCTCCCTGGCCCCTCGAAGATTTCAGGGAAAAGTCTGAAAGGGAGATGATCTGAGAAGACTCTTATTCTCTTGGGGAGCAAATACAACTCCCACAAAACAAATCCCCTGAAGTTCCTCATCTTTCAATGAATTTTTACTCAAACTTGGATGAAAATGGACCAGAATGCCATGATAGACCTAAAGTCTCAGGGCAAATTTAATTCATAAGAAAGATCTCATAAAGTTAGATTAGACTAACATGAGGATGGCAAGCTAGGCTTGGATGTTTTAGCAATAGCCACAACAATAAATATTATATGCCTTTAAAAGTCCGTTAGTTTTTGATACAATATGATTAGGGGTCCTGGTAAACATTGTATTTGATTTCTCAAAAGCACTTAAACTTACTGTCTTTTCAAGTTTGTCATTGTGTAAGTCCTAATTAATTCAGTGTTTTTAGAACATCTACCAACTAAGGAGTTTACCTCCTAATTGTGCAGCAGCCTGCCCCATCAATAGCTTGCTTCTTCCAAACTGCTCAGGAGGTTTTTCCTTGTGCAGCGTTTAGAACTGACATGAGATTCTGCACATAGAATTGCTACTTGCTCTTTTCTAAACTTTTGGAAAATATACACCAGTTTAGCAACTCTGATCTCAGAAATCAGTGCAGGGTAGAAAGCACTATAAACCCACAGAGAACATCATTTAGCATCCAGTCAGTCCATTCAGTTTATGACAAGAGGTGTGTTTTGGGGACGTTATTAAATATGAGATTACTCCAAAAATTAATAAAAATTCAGGACTCTGTAGATATCCAGACAACTTGCTGCCATTCCACACATAATGAATTGTTAAGTTAGAATCCACAGACAAATGATTCAGGGAGCTGTGACATTTTTAAAAATCCCCTGGCCTTATAGACATGAAAGCTTCCAGTGCCTGCCTTAGCTGTACCTATACATATGCCTTCCACCGTCTACTATTCAGGAATGGAAACCTTCAGTGGAAAAACATATGTGTGTTATAATAATAATAGTAATCCTGTCAGGCTGTGGAGTCACTTGTTACTATGCTAACACAGTTAACTTATTTTTCCCAAATCAATTTATTACCTGCATTATGTGGCCCTGTCACCTACAAAGTCTGTGACGAACCGTGTTTGAAACAAGGGTCTTATAGAAAGAAATGGAGTGAGTGCTGTGAAATCTGGCCTTTAGCTGGTAATCAATGCAGAGACAATAAAAATCTGATCAGCTTTTGGAGTCAACAGGTATGGTTGTAACAGGTTCAGAAACATCCCAAGGTTCCTTCCCTTCCAGATCCCAGAGCCACTTAGAGGGAGGTAGCTCATGAAGTAACTCTCTCTTTACTCTCCTTAACAAGGACTACCAGAACAACCTGTTGCTGCTTACAGCTTCTGATCGCTGCCAGCATGGCTCAGACATAGAGCTGTCAGTAGTTAACATCTGAGCCACACCAGTAATTATCAGAAGATGCTGTCTTTTCTTTACAGGACTGTGTCTTGTGACCAGCCACAGACAGACCTCACGGTGGAACTCCCCTGTATTATTTAGGATGTGATCCTAAAGCACTTTGCCAACCTCAACTGTCAGCTAACACTGTACAGACGTGTAACTTTAAAGAAGAGTTTTGTAAAATAAAGATCTAAATAACCACTTTCTTTCACCTGCTATGGTAGGCACTCACATAGGGAAGAAAGGAGAGTTTACCCATGCAGAATGAAGCTGTGCTCAAATGGAGCCTGCTTTAGAGACATTTGCTTTCTTGGTCTAAATGACATATAGATAACACCTTCTGATTAAACTGTAATATTAAACCACCTGTGTTTTCTGCACTGCTGCCTTTAAGGAAATGCAGTACACATGTTTGAGTGCCTTAATATATGTTGCTACTTTAAGAACAGACCACAAAAAGGATTGGTTTATAGTGTTTTTTTCAAAGCAGTATAATTTCTTAGTTACCAATTTTCAGATGTTGAACCACAACCCGCAGTTAATTATCTGGGTCAAGTATAATTTTTTTAGACAACAAATAACAACGTTTCATTTCAGCAAACCATGTCCTGTGTAAGTACAGTATCTCTCTCTTCCACTTGTCTCAGTGCTTTATGCTCCAACCAATCATGATGGTGCCTGAGTAAGTCCAGAATGAAAATATGTAGCAGTAGCAAACACTCGGACACTCCATGCATGAAAAGGTCTCCCTGGAATCTCTGCAGGTTCTTTTAGGGAAAAGCTCCATTATGGAAGAGTGTGCCCATGTATGTGCAAGAAGGCATCAGTACATTTTTTTTTTTAATTGCAAATCCTCCAACCCCAGCATTTTGGGGTGTTCAGTGGTTTGCTTTTCTTTAACAACTATTTTCTGGATGTAAGTTTTCAAATGATGTTGAAGTCCTTCTAAATTTATACAGATGGGTTTCATTTAAGTTATCTCTGCAAGTTTTGACCAAAAGTGCTTCTTCCATAGCTTCCAGGCACTTTGACCCGGGCTTCTGTGCTCTGTTGTGGTGCAGAGCAACACAGACCTTGTGGTGGCTCCTGCAGTCTAATTCAATCTTTGGGAAAGATAAGGCTCGAACTAATTATCACTTGGAAATTAGGGTTGCATCATTCAGCCAACCCTCAAGAATGACTGGTAATCATCGAAGAAACTTCCCCCTTGGTCTCATGAGGATTCTTAAAGTAGGGAGGACATGGAAATCCACACTTTGTGTTTCAAGCTATAGCAAGAATAAGTCAAGGAATCCAACAGTAGAGGGAAAACGGCTTGGTTATTAGGCAGGAAGAAAGACAAATTTTCATACTGGAATTCAGATAAAAGTTTGGGGTTTTTTTTGCTACAGATGTGACCTTGTCATTTGAGGCAGGATTCAAACAGTGTCCTAGTCTTCACAATATTTTAATAAATATGGTAAGCTACTGATGGAAGGTTAAAACATTACTGTGGAGAGTCTTCAAATTGTTTCTACTTTATAACTAATACTGGGATTATGCCTAAATTTAGCTCAAGCTCTTCATCTGATGATTGAGGTTTCTGTGGGCAACATGGCACCAGCAGTTTTATGTCTACTTGTGTAAATTAGGGGACTACACAAAGACAAGGTGTAACTCTTCACCTTGATTATTGTAAATTCAAAAGAAAAGACAAAATTCAAAATAACATTCTCTTCTCACTTGTATTCAATCTTTAATCCAATCAACTGCCAGTCTGTAGGGAATGAATGCTTAGTAATACAATTTGAGAGCTTTCCTGAGCAGAACCTAGCATCAATGCTTTTGGACTTGCAGTATGTTCCTGGAATGATAAGAACAAGAAGGTAAATATATATTTATATTGATTACTCAGGAGATAAAGATCAGTCATTTGAACAGATGAGTGTGCTTCAAAATTCATTAATATATTCAAATTTGTTCAAATATTTCCATGTTAGATCTTGTGTAAATGTTAAGTACCTCTTATCTTATTTAAAGAAGAAATCATGGTTCCTCTCCACAGGGTAAAGTGATCTAACAAGTATTAACATTTCCTTTGAAATATTTGAAGAGAAGCAGAAGCTAAATAAGGTCGCTATCACAAATGCAGAAATCTTTAATGTAAAGCAGAGATGTGGAAAGCCTGTCTCCTCCTCCATCTTTCTTATGGAATGAATCTCTAGAATAATTAGCAACTTAAAAGTCTATGATCAGTAATGCAAAGACTATTAAAAGAACCTTTTTGCTGCAAATGAACAAACTGCTAGGAGGGAATACTCAGCATGCATGCACAGGAAATGTGGGTTTCTCTAAAACAAACAACCCTTTTTATATGGCAATACAGATCTGAAGACCTCCACCCGTATTAACCGCAGAATTATTGACACTGAGGACATAAGCAATCTATCAAATCCAGACAGCATACTAGTATTATTTAATCATCCAAGCAATCATCAGTAAAATAATACTTCATTCAGTCACATGAATGTTGAAAAAGGAATAGAACCAAGTTTTTGGTTCAGAAAGTAAGTGGGGATTTGACCCAACCAGGTGTTTTTGGTGGCTAGTCTATTCAGACCTGGTTTTGTCTACCCAAAGGTATGTTTCCTATGGAATGATGTTCTAGCATGCATCCCAAATTTGGCAACCAAAAAGGTGAGACACTTAGAATCACCAGTCAATTTCAGAGATGTTCCTGTAACTTCTAAACAGTTTATTCCCAACACTATTTGTTCATACTTTTCTTCATGCTCATTCTGCTTTACTCTCAGATTTCCTTATACAAAGGACTGGCATCTCAGTGGGGTCAGAATGCTTCCGTTGTATACAGGTATTATCTGGCTGCTCTACCTGTTGGGGCTGGTCAGTACCTTTGGTTGTGACTACTTAAAGGAATTCTTCACATCCCATGGTGTCTTTCAGAAACAGTGGCTGTCCTGAAGTGTTGCTGACAGCGCATGAGGCCATGATTCACTGTACGTGTGGTATTGGCCTTCCACAGTGTAGATGAATGTACAACAAACCCACAATGAATCTGCAGTGTATCTACAATGAATGCAATATTCTTCACTGAAGAGGACTCTGCAGTGATGATATTAGACAACAGATGTCTAAGAGGGGAATGAATTTTGTTTATGGATACTTATGTACTGACTGTATAGGAATCTAAAGAACTTAGGCTAAACATCATAAATTGGCAAAAAAGAACTGCAGAGCATAAGAACAGATTCTGCCACAAAAGTTGGAAATGTCTGTATTCAGAAGCTGTAAAGCTGTATAAAGCACTGGAATGCCTCTCTCAACCTTTGTCTATGTAAGTAAGACCTTAATTACCCCTATTTTTCCCCTGAGAATTTTCTTACTTATCTTAATAGAGTCAATTCTCAATTTCATTATGGTAATATAAGCAGATTTTGTATTCTGATTCTGTAACTCAGAGAAGTTTTCTCTGTGTTTGGAGACTCTGTCATGGTTCTATTCGATTTATCAATACTAAAATTGTGGGCATCATATTTATTCTTATCGATATGTCATCTAGAAATAAAACCACTTCCTTTCATTTTCTTGCTAATTTTTAATTTAGAAAATCTGAAGACTGTGATTTGATTTTCTCTCCATATTAGCACACTGGAAACTTATCCTGATTCATCACTCTGTGATAGTTATCACTTTCCAACATGCAGTCATTTCTCTGTAGATCTGAATCCCTTGGTTTAGCTGTAGAGCTTTATACTGGCTGTATTAAAATTTGACTTACATAGGTCTCCATCTTTAAAACCAGCTTTATATATGGCTGTCTGGACTATCTAGTCTGAATAGAAGCTTGGGCATAGACCTACTTTGGAATCTCTACTAGAAAAGAATTCCATGTGGACAGTATTACCACAATATTGACACATTACCAGTGCCCTATTGTAATTAACTAGATTATTACAGTATTTCTCAAAAACTATTGTCAGAGGCACAAATGTCTGTTCAGACAACTTCTTTTTGCTTCCTTAGGTATTTACAGACTAGAAAATATTTCATCATCCTCATGTAGTCAAGTGCACTACCTCTTCCCAACTGAAATACGACAGAAATATTTACTAAGATTTTTCTTTTCTTTATCATTTCTAATCACTTCACTGCCTCCATTAATTACTTTGCTTGATTTCACATTAATAGTTATCCCTTTATTTTTGTGCTGGAGTCTGCCCTACTACTCTATAGCCCCCCTCATTCTCTACATTTTGATAGCTTGAATATGTATTGACTGCTATGTATTTTCCTTTGTCTGATTCTCAAAACTATAGCTTAGTTTTTAATGCTCCTTAGAGGAGGACTACTGATCTGTAAATACCTGAAGATATTTTGAGATATGATTTTGACATAAATTACATTGTCGGGAGTGTCACTCTTTTAAAAGAGAGGCCAGTAAAAATTCTTTCAGCCTAGTGCAAGCCATGAGGATATTTTAGCTGGCTGCAATGCAGCATGCACCTTACTTGAGTTGTTCTTGCCTCAAAAGAGGACAACACTACCCATTATCTAGAAACTGGCAGCACCATGTGGTCCCATGGCACACGAATTAGGAAATGGTGTGCCTGGTGCGAGTCTGTGGCTGTTTCATGCTGGACTAGGCACATCACCTCATACTACACCATTCCTATTTCATAATCAAGTAGAGAAAAGCTCCAAAATATGAGATTGGAAGGGGTTAAGTGCGCCATCTCATTGAGTCTTGCACAGCAGGTCCCAGATGTGGCTTGTAGCAGCAGTCAGCGCTGGAGCACGCCCTGCGATGGTGCCTCCTGCATGAATGTGAGAAATCACACAACTTTTCACAGCAACGCCTTCCTCAAGCACTGAGTTCTTCACTGCAGAAGTTTGCTGTTCCTGGTGAAACAGAAGTAACTGTCCATAAAGTGTCAGTATAGGAGGCGTCTGACCATTAAACAGATGCTGACAGAGGAGCTCTATGCTTTTCTGTAGTTTCTGGAAACCTACTCTTCTGTCCCCAGAAGTACTGTTTGGGTTCCCTCACACTTGCAGTGGCAAATTCTGAGCAGACACCACTTGGCTTGCTTAACATATTATCTAAAATCATGAAGAAAGCCAGTGCAGCAAAGAAGAGGCCCTCTATCTCTAGGAAAATCTAGCTCGTCCTGCACATTGCAAATTCACATAGTTAAGAAAGTGCTCAGAGAGACTGAGGTGCAAATTTAAGCTTTGTTGTAACGCAATTATATGACACCATCTCTGCTTACGTTGGCAGACATAATGCCAAGCCCAATCTTCCCATCTTCAGGGGAGGATTTAAAGACTCAGATGTTTCCTCTGTTTGTCTCCAGTAATTCGACTGTAGAAGACTCACTGTTCGGGTCCAAAGAATGCTCCTCTTCAAAGCAAGTGTTGGGGTGGTGGGGTTATGTCTCGATGGGAGGGTCTCCAAACATTTGTGTTGACTCCATGTTGTAGGGAACATCAATGACTCTGAGGAGGATGTCTTCATGCTCAAAAGGGGCAGACCCATAGGAGTAACCGGCAAAAGATACATGTTTTATCTTTTCCTCCTGCTGGCCAGTGGTTTAGTTGTGAACTTGGAAGTGTTAAGTTTACAGTTGGACTTGATCTAAAAGACCTTTTTCAACCTAAAGGATTCTACAATTTTGTGAGTATAAGAGGAGGCTGAGAGGAGACCTCATTGCTCTCTACAAATACCTGAAGGGAAGTTGTGGAGAGGAGGGAGCTGGCCTCTTCTCCCAAGTGACAGGGGACAGGACGAGAGGGAATGGCCTCAAGCTCTGTCAGTGGAGGTTCAGGCTGGACATTAGGAAAAAATTTTTCACTGAAAGGGTCATTGGGCACTGGAACAGGCTGCCCAGGGAGGGAGTTGATTCACCTTCCCTGGAGGTGTTTAAGGGATGGGTGGACAATGTGCTGGGGGCATGGTTTAGTGTTTGATAGGAATGGTTGGACTCAATGATTCGATGGGTCTTTTCCAACCTGGTGATTCTATGATTCTATGATAATAAGCCCCGAAAGTGAGCAGTACCTCCTCCTTTCACACCCCTTCTGAGGGCAGATGGAAAGGCCAAAATGCTAACTGAACGTCACACCTAGGAATATACAGACAACACAATACACAACATATGAGATAAGGCAATATACAAGATAATTGCTTGCACTTCTTCTGACCTATGCTACTCTTGTTAGTGTAACCACAAAAAGTATGTTAAAAAGGCATGTGATTTTTCCCTCCTAGATACATGTAAATAGATAGAAAAGCTAGCAAGGGCTCAGCACGCAATTAAATCTTCATCCTCCTAGCACAAGTCCCATGCAAGGAAAGGAGAACACAGTGTTTTTTTTCTTACCTATATTTGACCTTGTCACCTAAAATTTTACCATTCAAACAGGAATAAAAAAGCACATATTTAGTTCAATTCATCTCCTCCTCAGGCAAACCTCTAAAATAGAGTGAGCAGAATCCCAGTGCCCTTCCAGTAGCATCAATGCATTCATGCTGCAGGGTTACACTCACGCACCAGTGCAGGGCTTTGCAGCTCTGCAGCAACAGATGAAAGCTGACAGGACACAGGGAAAGGATGAGGGCTGGGGGCCAATGGGGATTCTCCTTGGAGGGATAATATCAACTAGGATGGGTGCTCTCGACAGCCTGATGGTATCAGAATTTTCTCAGTCAAAAGACCTGGAATTACAGTCATAAACTGTACCAGTAGAGTTAAAACATCAAGGCCATTCAAGACGAAAGGGTTTAAGGCTCTATGCTGGAAAAAGAACTGAGTGTATGTCATGTGGGTGAAGCATAAGCATTGCTTGCCCTGATGTTTTTTTTTCACCATGTGTCTTGATAAGGGTATTGTTCACATTTCTGGGCATGAGTATCTTGGCTTTCAGACAGTGGTGTCTGGAAACACATGGTGGGACAGGAATCCATACACTTCCTACTCTCAGCCAAATTTTCTGTTTTCAGGATTAATAGTATATCTCTGTGACTACAGGATTATTTTGGAAAAAATTGCAAACAGGGGCAGTTCCAACCTTCAGTTCTTCCCAGTGACTATGAAATTTGACTCTTAACTTGCTTGTAACTGAAAAGATCCGTATCCAGCCCAAATGAAGAGTGAAATTTCAGCATACTGTTGACCTCACTCTTGCTTGCTAGCTAGCTGCCTTGCCTGGCACATCAGGTGATACTTAACCTGAGCTACACAACTGACAGGCTTTCTTAAGTACCCAAATACTGTGTGTCAGTAATGCCAGATTTTTGTTACACAGGATTTGTGATTGGTTAGGATGTTTTCAACGTAAAATTAGGTTTAAATTAGTTTAAAATCTGCTAGTTCACAGAGTGAGAAAGACCAGCAAGCTCATAAGATGGAGGTGGCCAAGAAGGCCAATGGCATCTTGGCCTGTATCAGAAATGGCATGACCAGCAGGTCCAGGGAGGTTATTCTCCCTCTGTACTCAGCACTGGTGAGACCGCACCTCGAGTACTGTGTTCATTTCTGGGCCTCTCACCACAAGAAGGATGTTGAGGCTCTGGAGCGAGTCCAGAGAAGAGCAACAAAGCTGGTGAAGGGGCTGGAGAACAAGTCTTACGAAGAGTGACTGAGAGAGCTGGGGTTGTTTAGCCTAGAGAAGAGGAGGCTGAGGGGAGACCTCATTGCTCTCTGTAACTACCTGAAAGGAGGTTGTAGAGAGGAGGGAGCTGGGCTCTTCTCCCAAGTGACAGGGGACAGGACGAGAGGGAATGGCCTCCAGCTCCACCAGGGGAGGTTCAGGCTCAACATAAGGAAAAAATTCTTCACTGAAGGGGTCATTAGGCAATGGAACAGTCTGCCCAGAGAGGTGGTTGACTCGCCTTCCCTGGAGGTGTTTAAGGTGCAGGTGGATGAGGTACTGAGGGGCATGGTTTGGAGATTGGTGGGAATGGTTAGACTCGATGATCCAGTGGGTCTCTTCCAACCTGGTGATTCTATGATTCTGACATTATATCACTCCATGGCTAGTATTTTGTTATTTTTAAGAGGTAAAATGGGATTCATTTTTCCTTAAGAAACAAAACACAACTTGGCCACTTGAGAAATAGGCACCTTGCTTATGCTTGAAATCCCTCTTTCTGAGAGAGGAATATAATTTCTTTCTTTGTTGCCAGGCAAAATACATCTGATGTGAGAGTGGTCATTTTGCTAGTGTCATGATACATAAGCAAAATGACTATTTGGCAGATGGCATCACAGCCTGCCAGGGAAACAGCAAAATGGGGATAACCTCTGCCACCTAGAGCATTCTCATTTCTCTTACAAAATCACAACATGCAGTACCAGATGCAGATTCCTACAGCCCCAGTGAACAACAGCTTCACAAGGCAGTGTTCACTATCACATGTTTAGACTTTTTTGCCTTTTTTTTTTTTTTTATTGTAGCACTGACAGCAAAGCTTTTTGGAAATTTTTTAAAGAAATTGATTAGGCTCCTGTGAAACATAGATTATTTTCTCATTTGTTAATACGCACTGCCCTCTTGTGTAGGTTTTCACTGTTGTCTAGTTTTTCTTTCCTGTTTTCCCCTTTTTGAAGTTTCCTAGGGCTTTTTCTTTTTGTTTGTTCAGTTCCTCCCCCGAACCCTTGGGATTCCTTTAAGGCTTTTCTCTTCCTACAGCAGAAATATTTTTTCTCACTATTAGGAGGATGAAAGAAAAGCAGCAAATACTTGATTGAATTACTCTTATGCAATATTTCACTCTTTTATGCACTTGACATCTTCATAGATTACTTTTCTGAGTCTACAGGAGTCAGATAGGCTTATGAACAGCAATTAAAACTTTGGCTTAAAAGGATGAGAAAAATACTTAGTGGTTCATTGAAAAGGCAGTGTTTGAAGAAAGGATCACCTTGAAGGTGACATACTGTGGCAACGTACTTAGTTGTACAATCGCCATCATAACAGCCTGGTGAAGTAGCCAAAATCTCCCAGGTCATCGCAAAGGAAAGCTACTTTATGTGATACACCTGATCTCTAAAACTAAACAGAGGCAGCAGTCACTTCTCAAAACTAAGCAGGCAGGTAAAGCCTTGAATGGATGGGTGAAAAAACATTGCTGCCCGGGAAAGAAGGGAGGAAGAGAAACCCTTCAGAAGCTGAAGAAAAGGCCGTGTGACACACCACCCCAGCAGGAAAGGTGGTGACATTGAGGAAACTTCAAAGAGAGAACCTGGGGGTTAAGTGGTGGCTGGAAAAGAGTTGCCTATTCCTGAGGTCTGGGTGTTGTGCGTCAAAGATACCCAACTGTAATCCTCTTGTCATCTGAACGGAAACAACACACACGCTGTGAGTGATTCCTCCTTGCTGAAAGTGTTGCTTTACCCACACAGGTATAAATCAATTTGTGGAGTTTATTTCTTGAAATTAGCTACCAGATAGGTGGGAAATTTTCCTAACATGACTTGCTTTGTGCAATGTCTTCAACTCAGTTAGGAGCTTGGTTTTCTTTGTTCTATTCTTTCCACTTCTCTGTATTTTTCGTTATTAACATTGCAGCCTCCATTGAAGGACCAAGCACCTAAACAAGCTTCTAAACGATGATTTTGCACTCTGAGGAGAAATTTCTGAATGAAAGGATAAATGGACAATTAATAAGTCGATTTCTCAGAAGCTGTATGACTGAAAGGAAATTTTCAGGTAAATGAGCTGTTATTTATATCCAAAAGAGGAACTGAATGTTATTTCAATTTAGGATGAATAATTCAATAATTGTATTTAGAGCTGGGATCCAGAAAGATTTCTGGCAACCAGGAGCCCTGGAGCACTTCCAGATCAACTTCTCTGAACTATTTAGAATCTGCTCTAACATCAAATAAGAGAAGTTAAACAGTTTAAAAAATAAAACCCACAGTTATAGGAAGCAGCAAAGAAAAACAGGTGAATATATAACAGAAGTAATTTAGCTTCAGGCTTACATAAAAAAAAGTAAAAAGTCAAGACTTTCAGAATCAAAGTAATCTGTCTCATGTTTCGATCTATCCTTTTGATCTATCTATTTCATAGAGTATGAAATACTCATAAGCTATGGGATCATATAATTGCTAACTCCACTGTGAGGGGAAAAATATTAGTCTGTGATTCTATAATTAGGATGTGTGACATGCTTATGGGAGAATAAAGGAGAGAAATTTAAAAATCAAAGCTGACAGAAAACGTAAATCCTAACCATTTCTAACTTCTGATTGCTGGACTCTACAAACCTTTATGGTTTTATTGAGATTTTGTTAATGCAATGCCTCCCTTTGTATAAAAAAAACTAAACAAAAATAATAAAAAGGAAATGCATTGACTTCCCTAGGTTGAGATTTTGTCACAGGCTGGATTTTATGTCTCCATTGCAACTCACAAGACAGCAGAACTCCTCAAAGATCCCTTGACTTTTTTATTTTGTAATTGCAAAGCAGAGGATATTTTTCCTTACCTTATTTTTAATATGAACAATTCACATTAGCCAAAACATCCAAAAACACAGATCCCAAGGCAAACCTCCCACTCAGGAAAATGGCAAGAAACTATAACAGCGATTCTGTGAGGGGATTTCAGGCTGTCACAAATGGAGATCCATCTGTCACCATCAAGACTACGCAAAGGATTCAGTGATAAACTGCATGTGTCCATGCCTGGACATGAACCACTTGAATACTGAGCTTAACCCAAGTTTTCCAAAGCCAGGTGAATATTATTGTCCTGCTCATTCTCTCAGGTACTGCAGTTCTTGAAATACTGATCAGTGTCAAGGAATATGGAAAGGAGTGTTGAATCTGGAGTACGTCAGTGCTGTCTGTCCCAGATGGGCTCTAGCAAGCAACCTACTGAGCTGCTGGCTAGGTACAGGGGTGTGAACTGTTGGGAAAATGGCTATGCACAACACTGCATTTTTCTTCATCTCCATAAGCACCTGGAGTTAGTTGACCACACTCAGTCAGTATCTCCCAGGTTTTCTTTTCATTGAGGCATTTCTTCTCCTTCCTCTGCCATTTCTGGGACAAGAGCCTCTCAACAGGTATTTGCAAGAATCACTGCTTGAAAGCTCTTTGTCACAAATGCTGAGAAAAATAAGGAAGAGACCTATGCAGCCAAAACTTGAGTATACTAAACCCTCTCTATTTCCATCCTTCCTACCAGCTGTTACCATAAGGATTGTTCAGGACCATAGCATTCTCACTAACATGAAGAATATACTTAAAATGAGCCGGAGAGATCTGCTACATGCTTGGCCCCTTGAATTCCTGACCTTTTGAGGCTAGATAGCCTTGTAAATAGGAGTATGGATCCAGGTTGAGATGAGGTTATGCTGCTGCATGAGGTGGGAATAGTAAAAGGACATAAGATAAAGAGGCAGCCAACTGCTCTCGTGCTATGAAGACGAAGCAGTGAGTAAATGGTAAATGCTGTGGACATTCAGTCCAGAAAAACATTCAGGAAATACTTGAACTACATGTGAACTTTGTACTGTTGAATCTGCAGACTTGATCTGGAATGGTCACAATAACAATCTTGCTCCAGAAATTTCTGCTACTTCCTGCTTTCAGAGGTGCTGATAGACTTTCTGTGGTATTCTGGCACATCAACAGCTTGCAGAGAAGCGAATGACCCTAGCGTTTGCTCAAAATCCACAGCAAAAGTGAACTGAGGCGAGATAAAAATAGCTAGGTATATTTCCCTCCCTAGTTTTCTAGGCACATTGCAAACCAAAACACTCAAAACTGGTGAAAGCTCAAAATCTCATTTCCATGAGGCTCTCTTAAGCAGGTGAAAAACAAAACGTAAAGAATAAATTCCTGTACACAAAGCCATGCATCTGGGGAGCTGGCCGTCAGGAACAACACTGATGGAAGCAGAGAAAGAGGCAGTTGCCCCTTTCCCAGTTTGCGTGACTGTTGAAACATCACCAGGCTGCTGCTGGCAGGCCTGGGCTTGTTTCCCAAACTCATTGCGAGGTTGATGGAGCTGGCTGGCAGCCACAAATCCAAGTGGACAGCCAAACAGTGGGGCTACCCTTCACAAAGGCACTGAGCTGTTTGCTTGACCTCCTGCGCTGCCTCTCACCCCAAAAAAACTGGGGATGCCATGCTGTCATGGGGAAGAAAGCTTGGGAGAGGTCGCCCATGCCGGCTCAGAAACAGCCCCTGGGGCATGCAGTGGAGCAGCTGGAGTTTCCATTTTAATTTATCTGACAGCTTATAAAACAAATCTGCATATTTAGAGAGAAATCATTCCAAGAGAAAATTCCCAACTAGCCCCATAAAAGGTCACTTTTGATATAAATGCAGTCTGGGAACACAGAAGTAGGACTAGGTGCCCCCTTTTCCACCACTGGTTTGAAAGACTCCCAGTGACTTTTTTCAGTGCCAATTTTAGCACTGCCTTAGTATCCCTACAGTCAGCTGAGAGTCCATGACTGATATAACAGGAAAATACCATTTCTTTCTCTAGTTTAGCTAGGAAACACTAATTTCTTCCCCATTAATTCTTAATGGCTTGGTAGGAAAGCATGTCTCTTAACAGCCTGGCTGAGTTTATTATGTGGAGCAAACCATTGGTGAGGCAGGGCTGACTGGTGCCAAGTACGGGTCTGTCCTAATTACCCTGGCAGATGTCGCCTTGCAAGAAAAGCTGTGCAGCGATTATGGCCTCGCAAAGAGCACAAATACACCAAAAGTGCTGAACTGACCACTGTTCTTTCTCTGTTTTGTCATTTTGTAGACCACTGTTTACAATTCATAAAACACAGTTAAATAAATGTTTTGGGGTTTTTGTTCTTTGGTTTTTGTTTGTTTGTTTGTTGAGCAAATTAAAGTTCATGTCATTTAGCAGCTTAATGAATAAAAAAAGAATGAAATATTCACTTCCAAAAGCACAGAAAGCAAAGCAACGATATCTCAGCTTCAGTCTGAGTTCAGGTTTTGGTTTCCAGGAACACTCTGGCTAACAAATTTGAAGATACACACCTGAAAGACAGTGGGGCTGGTGGCTGCCTGCTATTTTTTGGTGTTTTCACTGACTGGACACAAACTCTGGGACCCTGGGCTCATGCCTGCATGCACTGACACCACCCTTGGTGCTCAGAAAGGGGAGGTCACATTTATTCCAACATCTGTAAAACGTGGTCCTCTCTTAAATTCCACTTCCACCCTCATGGGGCTGTGACAGAGGCCTGGGAATGGGCATAGCTGTGGTGGTGGGGTGGGCTGGTGGCCTCTAGGGACTGTTCCTGCCCCGTGTCCCACGGTGTTAGGTCTTGCTGACGGTGCTGCCTCATGCTGTGGCAAGTGGTGGCAGTGGTGTGGGCCTCCTGCCTGGCACAGCAAATGATCTAGCTGCTCTCATGGGTCTATCAGCTTCCCACACTACCTCAGCCCACTGCTTTCTGCCAGGATGCACACATGTTTCTGATTCTGTCAGCAGAGGCTTCCCCTGCCCCCCACTGGCACAAAGTGCGTGTAGGGGTGAGTCATTGCGTGGCTAGCAAACCTTTTGTTGTAGCTGGGGCTATGAGGAGGGTAGCAAAGCCCCTGGGGCTTTTCTGGTGGACTCCTCTCTCTGGATTTCAGGGCAGAGGGATGCACATATGATGTCTTTACCGTGACAAGAACCTACACTGGAGAGCCTTCCTCACCTCAGCTCCCATGGCATTTGCATCAGCCTTTCCCAGGGTTTCCCAGCTGCACTTGTCCCCAGGTCACAAAAGGTGAAAAATATTTCCTGAAACAGCCTTTCCTTTGCATATTGCAGAGATACATTTGGAGGCACACAATCTTCTCTGAAGCATTTTTCTTCTCCTGTAATAAGAAAAGGTGGAGTGACATAGCAGATTCCTGCCTCTCCTATCACCTTCCCTTCTTTAACATGTTTCCTGGGCTAGCTGGCATTTTCCTATGAGTAAGTTGCTACCACATGCACTCAACAGGTTTTCTGCTTAATGCTTGGGCCTTGAGTGGGAAAAGGGTGCTGAGGCATCTGGTAACAAGTGGGTACAGCGGTAGGAAGGCGTGAAAGATGGTTTCTAAAAGCTGTGGTGGCTGAGCTTGCAGGTACTTTGTACACTCAAAGCAAGACGGTTAAAGTGAGAAACCACTGCTGGCCTCAGTCCACTCTTACAAGTACTGCAGAAACCCATGTGTTAGATGATGAGCTGGGCTTACCCCATCCCTGTGTAATATGTTCCACTCATTAGTCACTTTAAACATGACATGGTTTTTACATAGCATGTTATTCCAAAAGCCATGAGCAATCTTTCTCTAAACTAGGCGCCTGCAGTCAATTCAGGAGCATGTGTTGAGGACACTGTACACTTTTCAGTACCCAGTTTCACTGGAATGACCCCTCTGCTGCTTGCTTTGCTGCTACAACCTGATGCAATACCCCTCACGGGAGAGAGGTAGGTTGCAGGCTCCAGTCCTGGATATATAGGTTTGGGATTTTTTTTTAATTTCTTTCTTGACTAGCGGGGAGGATGTACTTGAGCTACTGCTGAGAAAGGTGAGTAACCAGAGAGTAACAACAGCACTTTCTGAAGAAGGCCAGTCGTCTCCTGAGCCACGCTACTGTTTTTTTGAAGTTTTTCCACCAAAGTTGTAGCTGGAAATGAGCTGACACTTTGCTGAGCAGCAGCACACTCCGAAGCAGCAATGAACAGACTTCTGCTCCTGAAGTTACCCAGTGGAGGTAAATAGGAGGGTGCACAGAGTGTGTTTTTCCTGGGAAGAAGTTTGCTTTCAGCTGGTGTTGATTTTAGGCTGCCCTTTCCTGCAGACAAAGAGTGTGGGGCAGTGGAGTGACAGGATTTGGGCACGCCACAGCCCCTTGCTGAGTCTACATGTGGAAGACAGCATTATTTACTGTCTCCAATGTCTTTTTTTTCTTTGTGCATTTTTGTATAAAAGAGCAAAGATCACCCCTGTCATATCAACACTGATAAACTAGCACCATTAATAAAAAATGAAATAAGCACAGCTGTTTTATTTGACGCTATATTTATAGGTTTTATTGAAACTTGCAGTATTAAAAATGCTACTCTAATGCATTAAGAGAAAGCAAATAATGATGTACCTTTCAAACACAAAAAAGTGGCAATTTTATGGGCAGCTATGACATTATTTCAGGTAAGCAAAACAAATTTCAAACAAAACCCAACAGCAACAACTAACTGGTTAAATACGTAGACAAGAATTTTATGCACCAACAGGCAATCTACCAGGCAGTGATGATCACCTAAGTGTAACTCGGTTGCCTTCAAAGGGACATCATATGTGCAATCAGCAAGATTTCACTCGAAGAGACCAGATTTGACTAACTCTATGCACTGCCAGAGGCAGACAGATTACGCGTGGAATAAAATGCTGGTGAGTATCAGCCCACAAACATGACTTCTTCATCATTTTGAATCAGGGTAGATTCTACTCTAAGTGCTGAGTGAAAGATTCTCACATTCTTATAGTTTCATGGTGTCTCATGCTTCTTCAGTTCTGGATAAATATGACAATGACCATTGATCAGGGTAGAAATGGGTCTCCATGAACTTTTGAATAAGGTAATGTAATAGCATAATCATTTTAGGGAAAAGAGTACAGAGTCTCTTTCTGAGACTAGATATGAAAGTCATCGAAGACTGCACTGTTATACCTTCATCACGCACTGCCACAGGCTTGACATCCATCTAGACTGTGAAAAGGAAAATAAAAAAAAGTCGTAATAGAAGGTCTATGAGGCAGAATATAATAATTTATATTCTATTTTAATTTGAATTTTGGCTGGAAAGAAGCCATCAGAGTGAGGCTTCTGTAATGCTTTAGCAAACGATGACTGTATCAACCACTTATTAGATCATGAATAAATCATGAGCAATAAATAACTATGAATCTGTTAGATGTGTGATGAATCCTTGAGGAAACAGGGTTATATTCAGTGGATACATTTAGGTTAAGATGAGACAAGCAAGATTTCTATTTAGTTTGCTTAGACTTTATGAGGTTACCTCCATAAATCTTGACAACTCTCTCTGTCTAGATATGCTCAACACAAGTATGTGTAAAGGTAGAAGAGTCAGGGGCCATCAAATCAAGGGACTACCTGAAAGACATCTTGCCTGTAAAAGTGGCCATCAGCAGAAGCCTGCTCTAGAGTACAGAAAAGGAGAAAGAGCAGAAGAATCTCATTTAGCTTCTAGAGTCAGGGACATGGGATCTCCCTGAGCCAGAGCTGCAACCTAGCAGTTACATAAGGGACAAAAACTCTGTGAATTCATCTTGCTTCAGAGTGGTGTCTTTGCACTCGTGGCTCCCACAGCATCCAGTGGCAGGGATAAAACCCCAGTTGCTCCACATCACTTGTGTCCTCAAGTCCCTGTGCCTGTTGTTGTTCTGGACTGAGGAGGCTCCAAGGCTTTAGCTCTCTATCAGTGGAAGCCAGCCTGCACTTCTGTAGGATACTTCCAGTCATTCCATCATCCTTTTTAAATTTTTTTTTCTATTTTTGTGAGATTGTAGTACCAGAGCTTCACAAAGTATTCGAGGTGCATGTACACCATGGGTTTATTCACTAGCAAAATGATGAACCCCATTTTGTGCACTACACTTTTCTTAAGAAGACTTAACATTCAATTTGCCTTTTACCAGTTCCTGAGTGTAGACAGAAATTTTCGGAGACCTGTCCACAGTGATGTCAAAGTTGCTTTCCTAAGCAGCAGCTATTCAGGCCTGTCACCTAGCATATCTTTTTTATCCGAAGTACGCTGTTCGATGCTTGTCAGTCTTGTTTATTACTTATCAGTTTATCAGCTTTTTTTGCTTATGATGCTGTCATTTAACACCATGAAATATTTTTGCAGGTCTCCAAATTCAGCTTTGGGTTTAAGTAATCTGATTAATCTGGTGTCATCTGCAACTTTTGCCACCCACTATCCTCTCCCCACTTCAGGTCACTTTGCATTTCAAAAATGACGAGAGTCCTGGTAAACCTGTGGGGTCCCACAGATGGGACTATTTCCTAGTGGTCTTTCCACTAGGAAAAATAACTCCTCTGCCTCCTGCCCTTAATTTCTGAAATTCTGCAAGATCAGTTTTTAGTATGGAGTATGGATTTGAGGGTAGTGTCTGGGTTGCCACGGTGTACAGTGCAACCCCCCTTAGAGGGAATTGGCTTGGTGCCTGTGGGCACAGTGAAATGGGAGACTTTGATTTTTCAGGCAGCTTTGAAGAACCAAGTGGCTGTGTTTGAGCGATGTGAGGTGGGTATGTCTGCGGACACATGCCTTTAAAAAGTTAAGCCAATCCTGTGCAGCCATCCCTTGGCCAGGAGAAGTCCACTGCTGGTCCACCATGGAGACATACACAGTAGTGCCCATTTTCTGTGAAGTGCAAGGTACTGAGTCATTGCTCTGATTGCTCTGAGTTCTTGAGCACTGGAAAAATACCTTATTTGAAGTGTCCATGCACTGCATGTTTAAGCAGCACATTTGGCTGAGTCAGCACAGCAAGATCAAGGCTTTCATGCACAGCCAAGCAGTTTCTTCTGGTTGCAAATCAACTCTGCTCACTTTCACTGGTGATTTCTATAATTTGTTCTCAGGGCCATGGAGAAGACTTAGGGTTTTTTTTCCTTCCTTCTGTTTTATTCGGTGATTGTCCTGTTCTCGGGAAGATCCCTGTTAGAACAAAGATTTGCAATTTGAGTTAGCAGCGCTTCTGTTCTCATCTCTTTTTGTAAAAGACAGACTTTCACTGCAACACGCGTGGGGTAACTTGTAATAAAAACAAGAAGTTCCTTCAGCCTGCTTTGCCTGCTTGCTCAGCTCACCAAAGCCTCACCACGCAGCGAGGCACTGAGGATCAACCCTATTTACCTATGCTGAGGCTTTTCCTAACAACATCCAATATCTTTTCTGAAATCAGTTAAATTGTAAGAGTACCTGCTACAAAGCTGTCATCATTTGCATCATTTGCTCCTGTTGGCAAGAGCCAGAGGAGCCCTAGGGCTGCCTTGGGTACCCTGTGCCAGTTGCTGTGCAAAGACAGAAGTGGTTGCATCCTGCTCCAAGGGGTCTGCAGGAAAGGAGGCCTTTGAGAGGGACAGGTATAAGGTGGCTCAAGGCCCCCACACTGGTCCAAGAGTGGCCTCAATCATCCAGTGATTCTTCAAATGCACTATAAAGCAAAGCTGCCCTCATGGACTGCACGATGCAGAAAGCTCAAAGTCAGCTCTGGGTTTAATGCTCTGTTAGTCTGCTGGGGCAGAGCAGGGCACACCCTGGTGGGACGTCTGGGAGGTCTCCATACAGGCAGGAGGCTGAGGACCCATGTGTGCACTGCTTATTTGAGGATACAAGAACTTTGAGGACACACTTGATATGGGCTGGATGGAAAGCAGCCTTCCCTAGGCTTCTTGGAATAAACACAGATAGCTCTTTTGCACAGGGCTTGAAGATGGTTAGTGCTGAGTGGCAACTTCTGTGCTCACTGCGGTTTATCTCCCCACCCAGTGCCTGCACAGATGCTTTCTCTGTAATAATGCTCTTTGGGCCTCATTTGCTGAGGTTCTCTGTGCCATCATGTCCTCTGACTTCAGTGCTTGGTACCTCTGGAAAAACAAATCACGCGTAACATTTTTTTCTGTCTCACAGGTAAAGTAAAATTTGCCTTTACTTCATCATCTGGAAAATTTCCCCCTTGTTCTCCATCTTTCCACAATGATCTACTCCAACCACTGTACCCCAAGCAAGAGCTGGCTTACCCCTGAGTGTATACAGGTGGCTTTTGCTGCAGGCAGCTATGCAAGGAATGCAGAGCATCTCTGAGGACACAGATCAGCTCCACTGCTGTTGGTTCCTTCAGGGGAAAAATCATGTCACTGGAGATCTCCATTCAGCTTTTTGTTTCATGCTGACATTTTGAAAAAGGAATTGGAAATAATGTGTGGAGACACTGGTAGATAAGTTAAAATACAAGATGTAATATTAGCTGAGATTATATACTGCCAATAAGCAACTGAAAATAGGCATCGGGACAGACAGTGCCAATTGATTTAGCTGCAGCAGCAATGTTTAACAGGGTAGAAAATGTAAGTAAAAAACTAATGGGAGCCCTGCCCCAGTTAAATCAGCTTCTTATTTAACTTACCAGCATTCATCATTACTAATAACTTCCAGTTAAATCAGTAACAGAAAAGATGTACCGATTTTAGGATTTGAATGCTGGGAACCTTTAAAAAAAGCCAACAAATATATACATCTATGCACATCTAGAATATTTTAAATAAATAGCATAAAAGTTCTAACACAAATTCCAAGACTGTGCCTGTAACTCTTTTTAACAAATTGAGAAAATCAACTACAATCTCCTTTAAAACAGTTTCTTTCTGAGTTGACACACAACTACATACAACTCTGCCAACATTCAAAACAATTCCACAGGTCATTTTCTGAAGGGCTGTTGAGGACCTCCTTCGCTTTTGCTTTCACATCTTCTACCAACATAAAACAGGTTCCTTTTGCACTGATGCGATCTTTGGGATCACTTCACCGTAAACCTCAGTCAATAACTGGAAAGTTTCCATTGTGAATTGAGTCACAAGATCACTCTGTTTCATACCATGATGCATCTGGCGGTGATAAGCCTTCTGCAGACCATTGTGTGGCAGTTGCGTGCAGGCTAGCAAGCTCACACAGACAGGCATTTGAAAGCTTGATTAATTCATTCACAACTCATCCAAGAATAAATGTGTCACCGTTGGCTGGAAGATGATGTGTCTCCAGCTTTCTAAAATTAGCACAGCATGGCCAGCCACTAATTTATGTATGTACTTGTATAGGTTCTTTCAGCAGAAGCTCCCTCAGAACAGAAATATATTCCTGTAGGGAGCTTTTGGTCTGGGGAGCTTTGGGGTTGGCAAGCTGTCAAGCACTGGCAGTTGCTCCTGAGTCCAGTAGCCATGAAGCTGTGGATGCCCAGCTTTTCTTAATATCAGACTCTCAGTTTAGAGGAATTAAGGGCATATTTGCTTTCAGTCAGCTTTCTCCTCCTATGCACACAGAGCCTGTGCTCATGCAACTATTGCTGAGAAAACCACGTGAATCGAGTAAACTGGTGAAAAACAACTCCTGCTTGCCACGTTATCAGCCATTTGCATACTACAGTTGCTGAGTAGCAAGAGCCATCAAGGGACTGAACACAAAGGGAAAAAAAAACCCACGAATGATTGCTCTGGCTTACGGCATTTCCACAGGAGTACTGCAAGAGGTCATCTGAAAAACAAGAGGTGACAGCAGAGCCTTTCTCAGCTGTGCTTCTGCATGGAGCATGCCAGTCCCCTATGCACAGTGATCCAATGCCTCTGCTTTGGGATTTCAGGGGCAAAGCTCCCCAGTCCCTCATAATGACCAGAAACTGCAATGAAAGTCTAGGGAAAAGATAATTGTTATTACTAGACAGATTTCTATAGCACTTGAATGCAATCAATTTTCTGCGCTCATCCCAAGCAAGTGTATTTCAAAGGATGATGCATCCTCATGCAGCATATCAGAGTCTGCCCATCAGTTTATGGCCACCATTGCTACAATGCAAAAAATAAACCTATTGAAGGTCAAGAAAAACATAGAAATTTCCCTCTGCCTCACCGTAAAGTGTGTTATTGTCCTTAGAAAACATGACCTACTTGAGAGTGACTTCTCAGGCAAATCTGAAAACAGTTAAATGTTTTCCTTTTTCTTCCCTTTGTGGAGTTCAAAATCTTCACAGGGAGCCCACGGGTTGAGACATCACCTGCTCAGCGCACACATGGCACATTCCCCACAGTGAGGAAACATGGGGTCCTGATGGTGTATCATGACCTGAGGGGTTAGTGTAGAGAAGTGACTGGATTTGTGGGACTTCATAATAAACAAAGACATAGAGGTTTTACCCTCTTGGTCTCTCAATTACAGATTACCACAAATACCTTAGAAACCACCACTAGCAAATATACTTGTAAATAATGATAAAGTGAATATGAATTAATATCTATCATAGAATCATAGAATAGTTTGAGTTGGAAAGGAGCTTAAAGATCACATGGTTCCAACGCCCCTGCCGTGGGCAGGGACACCTCCCACCAGCCCAGGCTGCCCAAAGCCCCATTCAACCTGGCCTTGAACACCTCCAGGGATGGGGCAGCCACAGCTTCCCTGGGCAGCCTGTGCCAGTGCCTCATCACCCTCATTATGAAGAATTTCCTCCTTATGTCTAGTCTAAATCTGCCCCTCTGTAATTTATACCCATTGCCCCTAGCTGTATCGCTACAAGCCTTTGTAAACAGGCCCTCCTCAGCTTTTCTGTAGCCCCTTCAGATACTGGAAGGTCACTATTAGTTCTTCCCAGAGCCTTCTCTTGTCCAGGCTGAACAACCCCAACTCTCTCAGCCTGTCCTTGTATGCTCCAGCCCTCTGATCACCCTTGTAGCCCTCCTCTGCACCCATTCCAACAGCTCCATATCCTTCTTATGTTGGGGATTCCAGAACTGGACACAATACTCCAGGTGGTGTCTCAAAAGAGAGGAACAGAGGGGCAGAATCACCTCCCTTGACTTGCTGGCCACACTTCTTTTGATGCAACCTAGGATACAGTTGGCCTGCGAGCACACGTTGCCAGCTTGTACTGAGCTTCTCATCAACCAGCACCCCCAAGTCCTTCTCTGCAGGGCTGCTCTCAATCACATCATACCCCATCCTGTACTGAAAACAGGGATTGCCCTGACCCAGGTGTAGGACCTTGCACTTGGCCTTGTTGAATCTCACGAGGTTTGCACAGGTCCACTTCTCCACTTGTAATCTATATCAATCTATATCAAGATATTACAAATTACTAGCAGAAATCAGTTATGTGGTACCAATCCATAGTATGTATCAACCAATAACAGCGTCAATCAGTATTATAGTGAAACCAATGGCAACAACAACCAGTAGTTGTGTACTACTACCGATTACCACAACCTGTCATTCGCAAAGCAAACTTACCAAAACACAGCATGCAGATATGATGACCTATACAAATATATATATAACGTCAATGTAACACAAATTAGATTTCAGAAGGAGCCAAATCATCCCAAAAGAAGGGGGACAAATACATCCAGATATCCCCAATGAGAAGACAACAGACTGAACCAGTGAAGTAACAGAGAGTCTCAGTTTATGGATTTTGGGGTCAGCCAGGGGTTTCTGCTGAGATTTTGAAATCCTGTAGAACATTTGTGTGGGGTTTAGTTGCAAAGATCTCGGGGCGGGGGGGGTGGTGTTCCATTTTGGATAAAAAATATTTACTTTTTGTAACACAGGAACATGAGAGGATGTAGGATATCCTATTTCAAGCAGCCAATAGATGCTGTTAATGTCCATTTCTGACCTCTAAGAGTCATTACATGATGAAGTTTCCTATTCTTTCAGAGAAATCTTATTTTCCCAGGCTGCTTTCCACCTTCTCACATGATGAATTGCCAATATAGTCCCTTGGTTTTGTGCATATCGGTGGTATCTCAGCATGTCTCTTGTTTTAGGTAGCCCATATGCACTTTTCAAGGATATTTCTGGTTCACAAGCTCTGTCCCCAGGCTCATAGTGCCAGGCTAGTTGCCCTTTTTCTGCCTATATTTTTCAGCAGGTGATTTCTTCTTTTCAGTAACTTTCCCTTCTAAACTGGCCCATTTATGGAAGCTCATATTGTGAGGCTGGGAGAAAAAAATAAACTCCTGTTTGTCCTTGAGGTACCTGCCAAGCAAGCTGGATATAAGATTAGAAATACCCTGGGCCGTTTCACTAGCACCATTACTAGTGAAGCGTAGTGGCCAGCATGGCTCTTCCTGGTGCCTAACTCCTGTTCAATGGAGCCTCGTAGCATATCTCTTCTCTTCCAAACCTCTGTGTTTCATGAAGGCTCTGCCCTGTTATCAGATCTGGATAAAATTGTCCATGAGTCCTAAAATTAGTGGGAGACCAACAATGAGAAACACATTGGCCAAAAGTCATTGCTGCTTTTCATTGAAACAGTGATGCTAGAACCCCCCTAAATTTTCAGCAGGTTTTAGTGAGAGGAAAGGAGACCTTATTACTCTCTACAACTACCTGAAGGGAGGTTGTGGAGAGGAGGGTGCTGGCCTCTTCTCCCAAGTGACAGGGAACAGGACGAGAGGGAATGGCCTCAAGCTCCGCCAGGGGAGATTTAGGCTTGAGATTAGGAAAAAGTTCTTCACGGAGAGGGTGGTTAGGCATTGGAACGGTCTGCCCAGGGAGGTGGTTGAGTCACCTTCCCTGGAGGTGTTTAAGGTTAGGGTAGACGAAGTGCTTAGGAGCATGATTTAGGGATTGGTGGGAATGGTTGGACTCGACGATCCAGTGGGTCTCTTCCAACCTGGTGATTCTGTGATTCTGTGAAAATGCATACCAGCTGCTAAAGAAAAGAAGTTGCTTTTAAACATTTTGAATGTATGGAGTTTTTAATGAAAAGGCAATGTTTCCTTTGGAAAAATCTAATTAAAATGATGTTGCCAAATGCTTCTGCGGAAACTCTCTCTTTCTGATAGGGCACTATCTCTGTTCTCCCCATTCAGGAGAGTCTGTTAGGAGACCTCAACAAATACATTGCAGAGATTATTCAGTGTAAAGTCCTGGCACAGACTTGACAGTCTGCGGGTTTTGTGTCAGTAGCAGTTTCACAAAATGACACCTGTGACTTCAGCAATCCACCCCAGCTCCTCGAAAGCGTTTCTGTAGGTGACTAATTTGAGTTCTCGTCAGGGTTACCCAACTCTTCTGGTCAGCTCCAAACAAAGGACTTCAGCCCTGGTATATCCCATAGTCAGGTCTTTCTACTGCCCTCTTCTCTACTTTAATCAAAAACTGAATACAATTAGTAATAACAGATTAAAGTGTATAAACCTGCTATAGAAATGAACTTCTGCAAATACATATTACAGCATTTTCTTTTACTTCTTTCATATCAATTGTTGCAATTTGCATGCATTTTCTCTTGAAAATTAATTTGAGATTAATGTGACACGTTGCTCATATTTAATAACAATGTGCTCATTGCCAGCCAGCTGTGTCCTGCTCAGCAGACTTCCAAATTGCTACTATAAATTAACTGGATGGTAGAATGCATTTTTCAGCTTACAGGGTGAAGATAATTCTCTAGGCATGTGTTGCCTTGAGTTGTGGTTCTCATGCAGAAGCACAATATGGGGAAAATAATGAAGAAATCAGTATTCAATTAATGCTAAATTAAAAAAAAAAAGCCTTGTTTCATATTAATACAAATAATATCATTAAGATCTTGTAGGATCAAAAGGAGGCCGTCCTCCACAGGAATGCTTCCAGCCCTGAGACTTCTAGGGAGTTGATAGCCAATAATACAACCTATTCATGCTCCTAGATTAGTCTGCCAAAAGCAATTAATCAAAGTACAAAAAGATTTTTCTTTTCAAGATGGAAATGTATACACAGTTAACATGACGGCTCTGTTACTGAAATTTTACAGGAGTTTTTTTCACGTATTTTGTTCAAGTTACAGGTGAAGGACTGGGAGGGTAATCTGGCCAGGTCAAGGTAATCTCCAAAGTGAAGGAAAAAGCCAGAAATCCACTTCTGTTTGCAATAATTTATTTAAAAACACATACATCTGTTCAGTAAAAATACTGGTATTTATAAAGGCTGCCTTTTTGTATGCACTTTTTATCCTTTGGTATATATTTTACTAATGCATTTACAATAAATATGAGGGCTGTGTTTCACCATCAAACACATGTAATCTTGTTGGCTTTAATAGCAATGTATCAGTGCCACTGAGGGCAAAGTTGTGCACCATTCAGGGATGTCATTTTTGAAGAGAACTGAAACATTTTCTGAATAGAAGGAAACTGGATTTTTCATTAGGAACATTTTAAAATGTAAAATATTACTTCATAGTGGGTAGTTGGTTTTGTTATTGCTTCCTTTCATATGCAAAGCAACTTTATCAACACTTTTCATGAAAAAGGACAAGAATGGAGTCAATTGCATAGGATGGAATAGTTGAGACAATTATCTCCTCTGGTTCTGGCTCAGGGGTGGTATTTCCTCACTGGTACTTTACTTACACAAATCTGAAAGACAGAGTTTTGCTTCACCCTCTCTTAAAAGATCAGACAAACATTTATGAACCAGTTCTTGATCACGTTTACTCCTGATCATGCTTGATTGGTTTAACTGGAAAAGACCGCAAAAAGGCTGAGGCCAGGCTGTGGGAGGGAGCAGCAAGGGCTGTGCTTGCCTGGCCCATCCTTCCCAGCACTGAATCTGCAGTCCCACCCATCTCAGGGTCCCTGGCACAGTGGCAGTGCCCCCTGTGTGTTCTGGAGCTGGAGGCAAGCCCTGGTCCACATCGCATGGGCAGTTCCATCCTCCATTGCCAGCACCACGGCTACACCTTGTCTTGGTGTTGAGTCATGCTCTTCTAGGGCAGAAACTTTGAAAGCCTGAACTTTTCTTTTTGATTTCATGGTGAAAATGAATATTGAAATGTCAGAAATGCCCTTGGACTGAAAATCAGATCCTGGCTTTCTGTGACAGAGAAGCTGGACTGCCAGCATAAATGGGGCAAGTGGCAATTCCTACAATGATGCGCATCCAAATAAATTATGTGACCAGGGCATGATCTGCTGATGATTTTACATTCAGTTTTAGATTCAGAAGTTCATGTTCTTTGTCTGAGAGCTTTAAGTGCTAAAGAAAGGACTTTAATACAATGTCAAACTTTTAAGTGAGCCTTCTCTTCTTTTCAAAGGTGCTGAATTCCCAGTGACTTATAATATTTTGCTGCTGATTCTTTGAAGACATTCTATCTGCTTCTAAGGACCTGCCACTGCCATTCAAAGCCAAGCAGCATGCAGTTAGACCTTCTCCCTTGCCTTTTCTTAGCCAGCGGGGAAGTACAACTGGAAAGAATTGGAGACAATACAAAATTACAGTTGAGGTATTTGTTTCTTATTACATTCACGCTTCCCAGAAACACAAGTGACAGCTTGACATGAATTAGGTCTGCCCAATAATTCAGCCCACTCATAATCAGAAGACAGCAGTCAGAGCTGTGATGGATAACGGCCTCATGTCAGGTGTCAATGTTAGGTCTACCAAGTATATCACCAGCTGTTGTGATCATTGATCGTGATATAGCACTTACCTGCCTTCTATCACTGACAACCCATAATGGGTTTGCATTAAACTGATGGTAAACTTCCTGGGTGTAGATCCTTCGTCAGCTGAGTCCTGCAGAGCTATGCCATTCTGCTTGTCACACATGAGAGCTGACCAAAAGTAACATAGGAAAGGAAGGAAGGAAGGAAGGAAGGAAGGAAGGAAGGAAGGAAGGAAGGAAGGAAGGAAGGAAGGAAGGAAGGAAGGAAGGAAGGAAGGAAGGAAGGAAGGAAGGAAGGAAGGAAGGAAGGAAGGAAGGAAGGAAGGAAGAAAGGAAGAAAGAAAGAAAGGAAGAAAGGAAGAAAGGAAGAAAGAAAGAAAGGAAGAAAGAAAGAAAGGAAGAAAGAAAGAAAGGAAGAAAGAAAGAAAGGAAGAAAGGAAGAAAGGAAGAAAGGAAGAAAGGAAGAAAGGAAGAAAGGAAGAAAGGAAGAAAGGAAGAAAGGAAGAAAGGAAGAAAGGAAGAAAGGAAGAAAGGAAGAAAGGAAGAAGAAAGAAAGAAAGAAAGAAAGAAAGAAAGAAAGAAGAAAGAAAGAAAGAAAGAAAGAAAGAAAGAAAGAAAGAAAGAAAGAAAGAAAGAAAGAAAGAAAGAAAGAAAGAAAGAAAGAAAGAAAGAAAGAAAGAAAGAAAGAAAGAAAGAAAGAAAGAAAGAAAGAAAGAAAGAAAGAAAGAAAGAAAGAAAGAAAGAAAGAAAGAATTTAGTGCATTCACATACCTACTGAGGGGAATCAAATTCAGGCAATGCTCAGTCTTGTGCATTGGGATTATTTGTCTGTTTGTCTCTTTTGCCATTTAAGCAGAAATGTAATACTGAAACCGTAAAACTTTCTAACAAAAGTTTCAACTACACATTTAGATTTCCTTGAAAAGTTTTGGTTTTGGTGAAACAGCATTTTCTGGTGAAAAACATTTAGTTGAAAAGTTCCTATCCAGATCTTGTTTTGACATCCTCTTCAATCACTACAGATTTGTAAGCAGTGAATCGGAAAGGAAAACTGAAGCAAGAATTTTATTTTGTCTTTAATTTTTTTCAAGTAAGAAAAAAAAAAGAAGAGTTACATATGACAGTAATTATAGATTTTATATATTTGGCATTAATCTGAATGACAAGCCATAGCCTGGTTATTTATTTACTTTTTTAAAGTTGCTTCATCAGGACTGTTATTAAGCAAAAACCTGCTCTCCTTTCTTTGCATTTTAAATCAATGAAAACAAATCAAAACAGGAAATAATGTGAGAAACTCTGTAACAAAAAGAAATGGAAGAAGGTGCTGTTCATTCCGGGTATTTGAATGTGTCAGTGGAGGAGGCATTCCTGCCCATGCAGAGAGTACATGTGCCATTGTGGTGAGACTCATACAGGTGCAACATCTCCCTGCCCAGCACACCCTCAGAAGCATTAAACGTGACTTTCAATAAGGTTTTCTGAAAAAGAAAATAAGTCTCATGGTGAAACTACACTGTGGTTGACAGAAAAATGAAGATTTGATGGTTGTCCATCAGCCTCTCACTTTTATACATGTTTTAAGAAGATGGTAACTTGACTCAAATGCACCAATGCCATTCATGTTTTTAGCTGCTCTCTGGTGCTAGAGTTTTATCTAACATTTAGCTGATATCTTTCAGGATTGTTGTTATTTGACAGCTTCCTTATGCAGAATGGATCGTGTCCTTATATCCTTTTTTTTTTCCTTATTAAAAAAATGTTATTTGGGACATTTGTTCCTAGTATTTCATTGAATGAAACAGTACACAATGCTGTGAATCAGTAGGATTTGGGAAGAGGAGATCTCAAGAATTAAACCTACTATCTTCTGAACAGCCCTAGGCAGATCCCCCTCCTATGGTTTCCTCTTGGGAAATTCCCCTTTTGGAGGGATGCTGGGTGCAGACGTTTTTAGAAAATGCAGTCAGCACAACTCCTGCAGAGATGGAGGAGGGAGAGAGGGGGCTGGGGGAGTGTGGTAAGGGCCCAGAGCACTTTTGGTAGAACAGTCGTTGCACAGAGTTGCATTATCAGCAGCAAAAGCATTGTCAGCTACAGAAAAAATATTTCCATTTCCTACCAGAGGTCAAAACATGCAATAGCTTCACTGTCATGAAAACTACTATAGACCAAATCAGCCCAATATGCAAGGCTAGTTTGGAATGACCTACAACAAATATTACTCAGCTAGACCAGCTGCAAGGCCCATGGCCAAGGTTCTTGCAGGGAGCAAGAGTGCAAACTTCCCTACTGAGCAGAAAGGATGCAGGGACAAAAACCTCAAGCTGCAAACTGAACATGATGCTGTGTAGCTTGGCTGTCCCACCTCGCAGAAGTATGGGGAGATGCAGCAAAGCCTTGTTGAGCAGACTAGCTGTGTTAGCTGCCACATAGTTGCATTTATAAGGTTCAGCTCAAGGCTGGATTACCTACACTGAAGTGTTTTCACACAGACACTGACACCTGAGCTCACAGGGTTATTCTGTTGCCTCCACAGAGACCTCTCAAGTTGCCTGAGATGCTACAGGGAATCTGAGACGTCAACAAGGAGCTGGCAGATGCAACGCGGGACCTCTGAGTGCAGTGCATGCAGGCCTGGAAACATTCCCAGGAGAACCTGGTCTGGCATTCAGTACCTGTCAGCAAAGTGGCCATGGCCAAGGGTGTTTCACTTCCCAATACAGTTGGAAGTGTCTCAAAAATAGTTTGTTCTTCCAAGAATTAGACTCTTAATGGGATCAACAGGCACTGACTGTATTGACCAGATCTCCCCATGGAGGACCTTAGACACCTAGCTCGCATACTAAGTGTAAATATTTTACACTTACACAATAATTTCCTACAGCCTTGCCCTGCCCTGCCCCTCAAACCATCAGGTAGTTCCTGCCTTTTTTCATTGGGTTTGTAGCCTGCTTTTTAGCTCTGCAAGATTAGCGTTGCTGGCATAAATGTTCAAAAGTGAACCAGGCAGGTGCTTGGTTTAAGACAATCTCAGCCGCAAAATTTCTGGCCTTGTGGCAATGGAACAATCTCAGTCCTCACTATATTCTGATTGTGTCACTAAATGTACTCCTTTTTTTTTTGCAATGAGGTCTTTTCCAAAGGAATGACACCATAATAAATAATAAATATATTAAAATATTGCATGCATGCCTGAAAATTATAACACAGAGAACTGAGAGGAAATATTCCGGGTTGGAAAATATTTTGCTGCACAAGTCAGCTATCTAGATAATGGATTCTTATAAGTATGTAGGACAAATAGCTATATGAACCATCTGGGACTCACTCAGCAGTGGGAAAAAGACTGTTAGACTTGCAAGATCAGCACGCAAGAGTTAGTGCTGATCAGTCACTACTGCTTTGAGGAGAAAATAAAGGCTTTATCATTTAAGCTATTAATAGCTTTCACCTGGTCCAAGTATTGTAAAATGTATTTATTGCCCCAAATGATAAATTCAAAACTTGTTAGATATTTTTCCAGACTGCGATTTCATAATAGGTTTAAGCTGATTAATGTTCACACGTTCCTATGTGTTTCATGTGTCAGAGTCCATAAAGTCCCTGGCTGAGCCACATCTAGCTGAGAACTAACCAGATACAAAACCCAGCAAAACACCTTTTCAGCTGATAATTTCCTGACGCAGCTCACCCCACCGCTACAAGGACTCTGCTGCTGGAACAAGAGGGCACGAGCAGCTGGAATCAGGTCTTCTAGGGTCAGCTTCTGCTTAGGCCAATTTGTGGTGATTCTGAGAGCTTAATCTAACTACGCTGGATGCTTTCTTCACCTTAGAATGGCAGTTTAATGAAAGTAAAGTTAAAAGTAGTGATGATCTGAGCCAATTACCAAATGTATTATTTCAGTATAAATCTAATTTGTTATTTCTTCTAACTAGAACAGTGACTGTTACTTCTAAAAAAATGGCAAAGAACAATAAAAGTTAACTATTTATAGTCAAGTAGGCGAGGTTTTGTACATTATGCCCCATAAGGTTCCAGTTTTCAGTTAGATATTAATACGTTTAACGATGGCTAACTAAATGTCCAGCTATCTAAAGTCATGGCTCCTTAGCAGGATCTCCTTTGTTCCATGCTAATTTGGATCAAACTGAGGAGCAGATCAAAGGCATTACTTACTGTTTCAAAACACCAAACATGACTTCCTTCTGGAAAAACAGGACTGAGATTCAGCTCCAGGTGAAGAAACCTGCATGTAGGTGTTAGTGCGTAGGAGCTTGCCTGAGCACTGGATGTCCAGCTAGGGGACATGCACAGTTCTGTTCAGTTCCCAGCAGGAAGGAGTTACCATCTGGGATATCCAGGGTGCAGTGACCTCTTAATGGGGTGAATGATTGTGACAAAGGACCTTTAGGGGCTGTGGCCTCACTCTATATGGGGACTGGCGCTTACAGAGCAGAACTAGAAATCTGTGTTCGCGTAGCTGAATCCTTCTATTAGCCCATGACCAGCCTCATTCATCTGCCCAGACACAGGAACAGATTCAGCTGCCCACACATGAGTACCAAGTGCTGTTCAAGAGGCTTTTACAAGGCTTTCAAGCACCCAGGCCACACGCATGGCATAGGCAGAAGTGACACAGGACTTCTAGGAAATCTCTCTCTACTCCTGGATCAGCAATGTGAGGGTGGGTGAGATTTCAGGTCGTGGTGGATGCCTGTGTTGAGAGAGTGAGGGCAGTCCCAGAGCTGGCTTTCTCTCTATTCACAAACTGCAATAAGAATATCACCATGTGGTACTGAGTTTTGCCATTCTGGCTCGTATGCAGAGATATCTCACGTTGTATTTGTGGTGTACAATGCTTCTTGGTGCCAGCCAGGGCATCACAATCAATTTCCTAGGGAATGGCAATCAGTAGGAGATGTTAACAATCAGTGCATAATTTAGTTGCTTCTTTGCCAGGGTTGAAAATATGAGGCCTCGTTAGGTTCTGATTTTATTGTCCTACGCTTCAGGGTAATACCCTGTCAAGCAAGGCCATTGGATCAAATATTGAGTTTCAATTAGAGATGTCACAGAACTCATCTCCTAGCAGAATTTTGGCCAGGAAGGCCAGTCTGTGAGCCAAAACACCCTCTTCCTGCAAAGGTCAGCGTGTATCCTCAATGACCCATAATTTTATCTTGACTGATGGTCCTCCCAAAAGATGGGAGGACCCCCGCAAATGTATCAAAAGAGGTGCAAGTCAATGGTGAACCAATAACTGAGATGAAAGCACCAAGGAGAGAAACTGGCTGAGCAGAACTGATCAGCGTATGGGATTCAGATAGGCCTACAAGCCTAGGAAATCTGCAACAAAGCGAAGCTCAAAGCTACTGAAATTTAGTTAGCACAGTCTTTTGATGCTTTCTATGCTTTGGAAGGTGCCTTAAAGGTCAATCATGGGACATTCACTTCACCTTACTATAAAAAAGTAATGTTGATTGTATTTCTGGTAGTTTATTGATCACTTTCGCCAGACCCTCTTTTCATGGAGATGAAGGAGAGGGGGCCAAGGCATCACATTGGCCCAAAAACATGAGCAAGGAGAGGAACCACGAGGTCCTGTGCAGTGACACTCAGCACAGGAGTATGCTACCCAAATATTACTCGTCTGCTTGGCAGTAATGCCACAAGAGAGCACTTATGCATCCTTATATGGCAGCAGAAGAACTTGAAGATCAACAATCACCCCAGTCACAGCTCTAAAGGAACAGAACTACCTGTTTGGAAACCAGCTCTAATTACCTCATGCACCTTTAAATCTCCAGTCACAAAGGTGATTTGGGTATATCATTATTTAAATGACATGAGAGGTTCCAGCCAAGGACAGGGAACTGGGCTGCCACAGTGTCAACCGCAGCATGAAATATGTCTTGCCTTCCTTCATTCTCAGTTGCTTGTGATGGTAATGAAGGGCAATGAATTGTGTTCACTTTTAATTACAGGTTTATTTCTTGGATAGCAGAGCTAACAATAATTCCAATATTGTAATTAAGTCCTGAAACATTCATTTAAGCTGTTGTTTAGTTCTCATTCAACATACACACATACCTTTACTCCAGATTTTGGGTCTTTGAAATTCAGGGCTTTTTTCCCTGTGAACATTTGTTTACGTCTTTCTTTGGCCTTTTTTTTTGATTATACAAGCCAGAATCTATTTTAGGAACACACGCACAGTTTGCTTCACAGGATCCAGACAGATTATTTTATGCTGGGGAACGAAAGGTAGACACAATATATCAGATACACAAAAGACACAATATATCAGATACACAAAATGTCCTTCATACCAAATGTTCCAGCAATTGGAGCTCAGCAGCAGAAAAGATTATAAGCAGGCACTGCTTCATCATTTTTAATAACAAGATCATCACTAGATCAAAGAGGATATCACTGGGACTGAAATTGAAGATAATGAGAAAATCCTTTAGGACAAGGAGTTAAACTGTTATTAAAGATAGAGAGGAAATCATAACTAACCTGAAGATTTTCCTGTAGGAATTGACTTCCTTATGCTGATTACATTTATGCTTATTAATTTAGCTGAGCATATTTGTGTTATAAGCATAATTTTCCCAGCTGCTCCAGTTTGATGGCTGACCTCTACTTTACTTGTTTTTGTAGTGATGAAGTTGATTGGTAATGCAATACATTGCACAGGATGCTGTGAATTCATATTTCTGATTCCTCTCCTGATAAAGAGACACTGCCAGTGTCAGACTTGCTGAACTGTAAAAGATGGGGAAATAGATCTCACCTCAGGTACTCTTTGATGGACAATAGTGCTGGATTGCTGCCGGACATTAAGACCTGTTTGTGGTGCTCTGTTTTAGTCCACCCTGGCACACACTCAGTCTTGAACAAACCCACCTGAAAACCAAAAGGCTTGATTTCACTTCCTGGTTTTAAAATTCCCATTTTAAAATTTGCTTGGTGCTGGGTAAAACATGCAAGCCAGCATCAATGGCACCTGACAAGTCAAGGGAATAACAGGCACAGGGAAATGTAGGCAGGAGAGTCTGAAGTCCCTCCTCCAGGCTCTGCTCCCTTGCAGACCAGTAGAGGAGAGGCTATATGATATTTAATCCTACCACCAACTCCAGTAAGCCCAGCAGCGGAGCTGAGATGCTCTCTGGGAAGAACTGAGCTTGCTGAGCTGGGGATGACATTGTTTCTCTGGTGGAGAATGAAAGGAATGAAGAAGGCTTTATATCTAATAATACCTTGGACTGATTTAGTTCATTTCCAAAACTGGCTGAATGCTTCTTGCTACTACTCACTATTTGTGCTTGTGGAGGGAGCCACATAATCACTCTGCACTTTCCTTCTTGTGACTGGGTAACAAACATTTATGAGAAGAGAATTACAAATGGTAAAGTGTTTCATTTCAGGCATGAATTCTTAAATGAATGATTTTTCATGCTAAAATTAGCAATGCTCACTCGGACAAAACAAATGTGCAGGGATTGTCCAAATAGTTTCCAGTAAGAAATAACATGAATTGGAATAAACCAAACCTTGCACATTTGTTTATTAAAAAAATTTATATTAAATAATTTTTCCTGCCATACAACCTTATTACTCTAAAAGGATTTATATACTAAGTGATCAATACTTCTCTCCTTCTTATGAAAATGGTTTATGGTTTCTATAGCAATAGCAGCACTATTCCAGGTATTAAATCGTGGGGCTCAGCCTACATCTGCTTTTGATTTGGAATTCATAAATAGCACTTATTGCATCTAGAATAGCAGAATTATATTGTTTTGGAAACATTAGAGCATTATATTGGGCAGAGGACAGTCTAGTATTTCCTGGAGGCAATCTTTCCCCCAGGCTGTCTCTGTTATGCCTGCTCCCATGATTTTCAGTGGAGTGGCAGCTAAAGGAGACCATGCAGAATGCCCTAAGGCCATGTGGGGGTCATCACTTCACAGTACTAAAGCGGTTAAGTATTCGTTTATAGCCCACTTAAACAGTAAGTATTCCCAGATCAGACAAATAGCATTTTTATCAGGATACCGTATTCCTCTCCATAGATTGTGACCTTTGCTTTTAAATACCTTAGGCTGTATTTTCTGACAGCATAAAATTGTGCTGTAAAATTATAAGGATGATAATACACTTATATACACCTCTTTGTACACTTACAGAAACACACACACATTTTTCCTTATGTAAATAGGATGATTTTGTAAGCAAGATCCTAATTAGCTTCTGGTAGTTCTGCTCTCTCTTCACTGCAGAGGACCCCAAGGTGAATATTGCTGCTGCCTCAGGTGCCTCAGATGATTTGTTTGAAGTTATATACCGAGAGATTATACTTCAAAGTACACAAAAATAACTTACACACACACTGCAATAAGTCTGAAGCTTTGCAGAATGAGCTCTGAGTAACACCTTTGCCGGCTGCTGTGCAGAGGAGATAGGAGAGCAAGCCGTGGATCTTTTTAATTGGGAATTTTCCTCCTCAATGTTTGAGCCCCATGGAAACCTCACTAGGTTCATCCAGAGGGTCTGCTGAGGAAAGTGCCTTGGCACCCACTGCTATTTAAAGGTAAAAACACTGTCTGGATTTGTATACGTGTGCCAATCATTCTGCAGGAGCACCAAGGAACCAAAGACTCAATGTCTGCAACTCAATTCCTCTTGGCAACAGGCCTGACAGATTTCTGTAGTTTGAGAAGGCTGTATATTCAGATGTGATATTTTAAGAGTCGATCTTTCCTAAGAACAGCGCTGACATTAACCTCTTGCCTGCAGAAAATTTATCCCATCTTGTAGCTGAATTTAGCCCTCATGCCCAGTGGCCTGTTCACTCCAATAAACTTGTCTCTATATTAACACTAGGAACCTGCCTGTATCAAAATATATCTGCTTCTGTATGACAGCTCAATTAATTAAAGCGATCCACAGAAGACAACTTACTAAGGAAGAACAGGTCAAAGTGTATGTGAGACAGGCAGCTCTCTTTGCTTCAGCTGAACTTTTCTATCTCTTTGTCATGATCCGATACAGCTAGTTTATCCTTAAAGAACACTTGCATGCCCATCTCATAAATCCCAAATTTCAGAGGTGAAATCCAGCACAAGTTCTTTGGCCTTAGTTCTTTGGCCAAGTTCTAGGCATTGGGATTGAAGATTTTTGCTGCAAACTCTAGTGTAATGTCACCAAAACCCTTCCCTTGTGCAGTGATGTCTGAAGCTACAGAGATCTTGACTCCCAGGGGCAAAGGGTGGCAGAGCTTCCAGGTCCTGCAGGGTTTCAAGGGGTGTCCTGTTGCCCTGGAAGAACAGCTCTGTGACAAGATCCTCTGCCAAGGAAACATCACTGCCCAGTGGAAGTTGAGCACCAAAATCTGTATCCAAGGTAGAGAAGATGATGGCAAAAGTAAAAGCAATAATGCAAACCCCATGATTACTTTGGCTAAAAGTAATTTTTTTTCTGACACTGATGGTTCTCTTTCCCTGGATTAGACAGTGTTTAAAGGATGCAATTACAGCTTAGGTAAAACTGAAACATCCCAATCTGAATTTCAAGCCTATAGAAAGGATACTACATCTTTAAGTGCCTGCTCCACTATGATCCCTCACTTTGGGAGAAACATTAAGGATATATTCTTGTGGCCAGCCCTTGTCTGGTCTTCTTATGTGGTCCCTTTAAATCATCATTTAGCTGGATGTCTTTATCTGTTGATTTTATATTGGTTTAGCTGGATTATAGTGAAGAGCAGAGGCAGGAGGAAGATAAACTGTAAAAGACTGAATAAGACACCTTCTGGTGGCCAGTTTCCTCGGATAACCCTGCTGAATCATTTGGTCAATATTCTTTCCAGGTAGAATAGACGGTGCAAAATAAATTAAACCTCATAAAACCTTTTGCCCTTCATATCTTTGCAAAACTTCCACATGGTGCTCATTTTGATTCTTCTGATTTCAGTTTCAGTGCAATTTATAATTGCAATGAATATACTAAGCAGTTCACAGTGGTGAGCAGGTTAATGGGTGTTAAGATCTGCTCTTTACTGTACTGTGCTACTGTGTGATAAGATCCCCAGATGAAGAAGGAGAGCATACAAAATCTCCTGTTTCGAGTAAGGTAGAATAGTGAGCTTAAACTGAGAAAAAAACAGACAGATTATGGTAGAGCAACTCCTCACAGTGATATTGCTGCAGTAAGGATGGCTGCAACCTTGTATGAAAGCTTTGCTTGCAAATTGTCTCTCTGCCTGGAAAAGCTGTTTGGGAGATAAACGTCCTACAGTTTGAGATCTTGATTATTTATTTTTGAAGTGTTTCTGCACAGACAGAGTTGGTGCTTGTTACTTGTAGAAATGAGAGAGGACAAAGAAGCTGACATCCCAGGAACGCATATAAGTGAGCCTGTAGCTCTTACTCACTTGAAGGTTTTCTCGGTTTTCTCAATACATCTTTTTGTAAGACTGCTAATAACTACCGAGGAATAGGGAGAATTATATGATAGTGGAAGTGAGAGCCAGAAGAGGAAAACAGATCTGAATTATTGGCCTTTTGATTAAATCTGAAGCATACTCAATAAATTTTGGTTTTATTGCATAGTCAAGAAAACCTGTTCCCAGCCTTCAGAAGTAAACTGCTTATAATTTTATATCAAACCCGTGAATGTTTCTTCATCAGTACACAAAATCACTAATTGATTACTTGCTTTGTAGAAACAGAAAACATGTTTTGGTAAAATATGGCTTCATATTTGACTTTCCTGGGGTTTGCATTTGTCCTTAGAACATTTGATACCTCTCAGATAATGTAAGCTTGCTGACATTTTCTCCTTTCTCTTTCATATAACAAGAATTTATCTACCCTTTTCATGCCTGTTTCCTAGAACATACTTCCCTGCTGGGTTGAAGGGCACCATGCCTGACCTAGCATTGCTTCAAACCTTCCTTATAGTGACCCATTCTGTGGAGTGTTTTGAAAGAATTCCACTTCATGACCAACTTTGTTTTCCCCTTACCCATTTGTTATATTACTTATGTCTGACCAAGACTGTTTATGTTTACGTGTTCACAAGGGTTTGTGCACAAAATATAGCACACCTTGTGAGCTCTGTGTTCTCTTCTTCTACTTTTATGCTGGAGTCATACAAACAAACACAAGCTTGCACATGTGCATGCTAGTCCAGCCTTTGGCCAAAGGAATGTCATCCTTAATTATGCCTGTAAGTCAAGTAAAATTCTTAAGGCTGGCCACTGTATTTTTTCCTAATCGATTATTAGCTGGTTTAATTCTGAAGAAAAGGGATCACATTTCAAACATTACCTTCCTGAGCTGACTTTATAAACTTTTTAAGTGATATAGGTTCTTTAAGAGAACAGACTTCCGAAGATGAATGTGACTTGCATTTGTGGGTATTTTTCCTGGGTCTGTTTTTCCTTTCTGTTTCAACTTCATCTGCATTTTGTGGGTATTAACAAAATACATCTGAGAGTCTTGCCAAATTCTTTGAAATCTGCCGAGCCCTCCCTGCTCTCACACTCAGCTGTATGTAGTAGCTGTTCAGCTCGAAATGCAGGTAAATAAGTTCTGGGGACTTACCCTATTTGGCATTGGGAAAGACCCAGAGGCTGAATGCATGCTGGAAATCTCACAGCTGCCACAAGCTGTGGCTTGCGCAGGATGTGATGAGCAGCTCCAGTGAGCTGGGGAAGGCTCGGGAAGAGGTTCCAGCAGCCTCCGCAGCGGCAGGGACACCTTCTTCCAGCTGCCTGTTGGCCACTACTGGACTGCAAGGACAGCGGCAACAGAAATATGTGCCTTTTGGTGCTTAGCTCCAAATAGCTTGTCTGAGGTGTGGCAAGGTGCTGAGTCCGTCAGGCCAAGCTGCACGAGTAGGACACTGCTGGTTAATCTCCCCTCTATCCCATGGATAGCCAGAAACTTTTTGCAATTCATAGCTCTTGGTCAATGCTTTCTGTTTGCAAGGTCACACATGGACATGCCTGGAGCCACAGTCTGGCATTGAAGGAAGTCCTAGCATCTATCTTCTGGGTTTAACTCTGCCCTGGAGTAGTTGTGGATAATTTGTGAAGTTCCTCTGGAACAGAAAGCCTTAAAAGTGGTCTGCTCAGAAAAACTTGAAATTATCTCAAATTTAAATTTTCCTTTTGAAAAACACATATATAGACATATATAGTTTTTTTACCCTCTAATGAAATTTGTATACATTCTATAACAAGGAGGTGGTTTATTATTGTGCAAGATATTTTTCTTTTTTTTCATCATTATGGAAAATTTCTGGTTAGTTCTGAGCAGAACATTTTATTTTATTTTCTATACTGTTTCATGCTTGTTACAGCTAAACAACTTTTTAAAGAATGAAATCAAGCCATTCTATTATTTTATTAGTCTATTTGTGATAGATTTCCCAAGCTGCCTCTGTTTGTTGGAAAAAACCATGAGAAGTGAGGTGTTTGAATCCACATTAAGCAGCAGCTGATTAAAATGATTTTTAAATAATTAAAGCCAGCAGTAAATTAACCATGTATTTTGACTGAGCTATTACATCATAACAGAATGTTGGATTATGCACTATTAATTCTGATATCACCAAATAATATAGAAATAACAAAAACAATAAACAAAGCTTTACGTTTGCCTGGAATGTGAAGAGACACAACAACATACAAATGGTTTAAAACTAGATTCCTTTTTTTTCTTTAAATAAATTCTTTTTCATTTAAAAAGCAATTGTGTTCATGGGAACTATTTTCAAGATTGCTCTGATTTTGTGAATAAAAAAATGAAACATGCTTTCGTCAGAACTGCTTTTTCCCTGTGGGCTGAACCAGTCAGCCTGGTTTCTCCTGCAGGTGCCCAGGATGGCTCAGGCTCTGCTAAGCTCAGCCCATCACTGTGACCACACTCCATCAGAGCCCATACCTGCCCCATGGAGCACTGAAGTGTTCCTTGGGACAGGACCACATTTTGTGAAGGTGGTAACAGGCCCAGAAAATATCACAATATTATTAATTTGGAGAGACTTATGGGTCTCAGATGCAATAAAAGTAAGACATAATATAGCAGTCATCCCACTCAGCCAGCAATAGGCAAAGCTAAGTCATTTATCAGTGTGGGCATTAGAGTAAAGGAATTGATTTCAGAGGCACATGTTTCCACCTGTGCTGAGCACCTTGTACCGAGACCACACGGATGCCCATCACTGCACCCAGTGATACACGGTGGGCTGGTACTGGCTAAGCAGATGCATGCTGTGACAACACAGCTGATGCACTATGGACCTTACTTAAAATGCCTTCTTCAGATGTCCACCTTCAGAAAACATGCAAGGAGTAGAGCAGCCAAAACCCATCAGCCAAAACAGAGCAGATTTCCATGAGCTCAGTTTTATTGATCTCATTGTGACGCCCATGCTAGTATTACTAACTGTTGAAAGTCTTAACATTTACCAGACTTTTGACTATGGTCATGGCAAACATTGGGAGCGTTCCGTGGGGTAGAAGAACTTTGGCTCTAGCCCTACTGATGCACTCAAAGCCGTCCTTCCAAAACAGGCCCTTGAGGCACAAGCTGGAGATGGCCACAGGTTATTTTTAAGATAGGGATCATATCAGCCTGAGTTCTGGGAACATGAAATGGGTTGACAACCACCTTCTCCTATCTTCGGCCTTGGATGAACTGCAGCTCAGCAAAACCCAAATCCCAAGAACACGACCAACAGAGCGCACTGATGACTGATACCTACAGGTGCACATTTCTCCTCAGTACAAATGGCTTTGAAAGTGCTTTTGCTATCTTTGTAAACACAAGCACTGAGCATGCTGGGATATGAAGCTTTGCTGATGAGCATAATATCAGCACAGGATTTACTCCACACTCCTTTCTCCAACACAGCCACAGTACACATTTATAATGCTCCTTTCCACGGAGATTTATCTCTGCCGTTAGATAAAAGTGCCTCACAAGTTCTACCAACTCTCATTTTCATTAATAATCCAGTTCACTGAGAAAAAGTATGTTTCAGCCACGTTTTCCCCTATCTTATTTCTTGAAATTATAGGACCATAGAGCTGATGTCCTGGACTTGATACATTTCTAACTTGTTAAACACTGGGAAAGCAAAGGCTATAGATCTTATTTCTGTCCCAGAACTGTTTCTAATTCAGAAGAACTGTGGTGTAACAGCCTGGCAAAGCCATTTCTCTTGTAAAGGCATATGATCAGCAAGGTCAACCTATAATCTTAGGGTGTCACTTGTTTGCTATGTAGCAAGCCAGAGCTCCAAAGTAGCTGCAGAGAAATGTAGCTGCTGTATGGTCCTCACTTCAAAGGCAGAAGAGCTGTGCAATGGTTATCCATTGTAAGTGGAAAGTCCATTCCTGGGGCTCTTTGAGCTGCTGACTTCATCAGCAGTCCTCTTGGATATCCTCCTGGTTGGCTCTCCCAGATGTGCTGACCCAGCAGCAAGGAGAGGGGTGGCAGCAGCTCTCCTGGCTCCTGCCTCCAAACATCGCAGTAAGAAAAAAGCAGCACAGACAGTTACTGTAACTGGACCCTGAGAAATAAATTCATTTTGAATGCAATGAAAAAATGAACAAATATTTAGCAGGCAGAACAATTCCACTCAAGGCAGCCAACACTTCCAGCCCTCGGGCTGTATTTTTCTGCTATATTGCAGTCAGCAGTGAAGGGAAAACCAAAACACATATATTCCTCTGCAAATAATGTACTCAATTCTTTTCTCAGTGCAATGAGAACAGAAGAGTAATGAGGTGCCTGTGGCTGTTCATACCTTCAGGGGACTAATTAACCCCAGTGATTAACTGGTCTGCTTTGACATCTAGGCTGCTCTTCTTTGCCACAGACAATCAGCATAATATAGAAAATCTGTAAGGGCTGCTTATAAATGCCCACCTCCCCCCTTTTGCTATACTCGAAAGGGGAAGTGTGCTTTCTGACATGTTATCAAGTAAAAGAGTTTTCAGAGACTTTTCTCTGCACCACTGGAAGTGCCAGATCCTTTTGTTTCCCTCCCAGCTGCATTAACTGTCTGTTTCTTCTCAATCAGGGAGGAGAAATCAGTTGGCACAGTCTGTTCCCTGTGCAACAGACTGAGAAATATCACATTATTTATTCTGGATTAACTGAATGAGTTTGGAAAGAGTTATTTCTTCCCAGTCTGCTTTGACAAGGTAATTTGCTACATGGCACTTAATTCTACAAACTAGAATTAAGCTGGGAAAATGCAGGGTATCAGAAACCATCTGCAAACAAGTTCAATGCCCATGAGCACCCTGGAGCCCCACCGTTCCTGTGCTGGACATAGGCACAACACCAGTGAGCTGCTGGACCAGTAAGCCTGGAACAGTGGGATATGAGCTGTACTCCCTTATTTTGTTAGTGGACAAGCATTATTCCCTTATGATCATTTTATGGGTCTTTCTCTGATAATTGCTACCTATAACATCAGTTAGCAGAGATTTCTGTGATGCAGAGACCTGTCTGCCAGGTATGCATTGAATTAAATGTCAGTCTAAATCTCCATTCAAGCTCCCTGACATCTTTCGCTTTTCTCTTTTTCCCTCAGGATTTTGGTGCTGCCCGGGAAGCAAATAAGGTCACTCTGGCACTCTTTGTTCTTGAGAAATTCATATTGGTTGTGGTTTCTTGGTGCTCACATACAGTTTTTAATCTGTTTGCTCCAGAAATTAAATTTAGGCTGGTAGATCTTTAGCTTACTCAACTTTCCTTTCCTTTAATAAAGAATAAGTACAGTAATTTTGCTGCTTACCTGTTTCAGCAACTTGTTCTGTCCACTGTAACTTTTCAAAGGCAAATGTTAATTCCTCTGAAACTGCCGCGCACCCTGTATGCCATGTCAGGTTTGGCAGAATATGGTGTAAGCAATTCCTGACTCCTACCTCCAATGCACCTCACACCTCTCTGTCTCTGTCTACTCAGTCTCCTCAACACCTTTTTTTGCCCTGAAAGCATCACTTACCCTGAATCTCCATCTGTGTGATGAACCAAAACTTCTCCTAATTGCCTCCTAGGCACCACACAACTTACAGACTGGTTTGTTCTTATTTCTCTTACAAGATGAATTCTGGGACTTGACCTTTCTTGTTGTTCCTTTTCTTCATCCTTCATAATTTGACTGAGTTCCTCCTATCTGTGCAACTTCCCTGCCAAATATCTCCAGAAAATCTGCCAAGCTGCCAAGGGGACTCAGGACAGTCCAGTGTGTGAAAACTAACAGACCACATTATTTATATAGTGATTCAATGGATTAGGACAGGTGTTTCTCTGGATACCCTAAACAGATAAGCTTGGTGTACCACTCTCCTGATCTGCCGAAGGACTGCAAAGGAATCCAAATCTACCAGAGGGTGTGCCTCCCAGTTTTTAAGCCTATCTGCAGTTATAATTATTTTTAGAAGGAAGGAATGGATTGCCTTTTAGATGAATAACAAGATTTGATGCTGGGAAGGCAGCAACTCCAGGAGAGAAAGGAGACATGTATTCCATGCATCCTCATCCTCTGCCAAGAAGAGCACCTGAATATCTAACGAAGGCTGTCAGCTGGGGGTGGGGGAGCCAGTGCCAGGCCAGTATAGCATGGCTGTGAGGCCATTAAAAAAGAGCTGGTGTGAAAAGACAATCCTGTAATGCTGCCAAGTTCAGAGAGACCTGTGGCATGATGAACTTTCGAGTCAGTAACCTATAAATTATTTTACAGCTGCCTGTGTTGGCTTTACTCTCTTTTTCAGAATAGTGAGCCATTACAGATGAGAAAATAAATAACCAGCTTGTCTCTTTCTTATGCTTTCTAGGACCGGGTAAAATTTACAGGAGGTCTTGTGAGATCTAGGCACTGTGCTAGTCCTTGTTCAGTGCAAACTGTTGCAGTTTTGGCTGGCAACAAAGATGTTGCCTCTGTTTACAGGGGTAGAGAATTTGATCCTCTACAATTTAAGACAATGGTGTTGGGTCTTCACTAGCCAGTGTCAGGGGATGATAGATCCAAGCTGTACAGTGCAGGGGGTGACACCCAGTGAGCATCACCCCAAAGCAGCACTGGTGCAGCACAGGTGGTAGGGAGACAGGAGCAATAACCCTGGCAGATACAAACTGTTTCCAGCATTACATATTACAGCCTTGGAAGAGCAAGCTCTGTGCTGGCTTGTTTATTTAGGTGCAAATCCATATTTGATACTCCCACTGCTCTGTGCTGTATCTGGGCTGAGAAGCCTCCTTGAGACTGATGCATAGGAGGGAGCAGTAACTAGCTTGGAGCACACAGAGTCAGGGCTGAATAAGTCCTTCGAGACCTGAGCTGACTCCATGCAAAATCAGTTTGCAGAGCTCAGCGGGATTATTGTGCAGAGATACCTCAGCTGGCCCTGCAGAAAAGCTGCAAATCAGTCAGATGAATGTATTAATCTGGGCTAACATGCTTCCAGATAAATCAAATACCAAATTGATCAGGCAAATATCCACAGTTGTGGATCTATATCCACTGTAGCTGTCTCATCTGGATTTGATTGTAGACTGATATCTGAGAAATCTGAATTAACTGGACCTTAAATGAAAACACAGCAAAATCTGAAAATAATAAAGTCCCTCGGGTTTTTAGTCTTGTGAAAAGCATAAGGGTTAATTTGTTCCTTTTAGGCGCCTTTTTTTTTTGCAAGATAATCTTCTGCTTAAGTCAGAATTTAGTTTTAAAAAGGGGATGAATAATGTATATTCTACTTTGGTGGAACACATTCCATTAGGAATCTCAAGATATTTTGCCAATACTAAGGGTCAAAGCCTTCCAATAGACCTCAGAAGGAGGCAGAATTATAACTTCATCGGCATTCAATAGATTGCAAACCAGAGAGAGCAGTCTTCTTCTAGAACACGTAGGAAATTCTGGGCAGAGCTGAAAACAGCACATAAAGACTTCGAAGTTCCTAGAATTTTCTGCCTTGCTTCATATCAACATACTACTTTTCTGACATTTAGATTGCCATCTAATGCTTTGTTTTTCCAGATAATAAAGAGCTAATTCTCATTTAAACAAATGACTTTTTCAGTTTTTATAATGTAGGAAGCAGGCAGCATTTCCTCCAGCTGCCATTCAGCAATTATGCCATTTGGAAATGGTACAGGGTGATTTGTGATAGTGTAATCCCTTTGGAGTATGGAAGTAGTTCCAGAGTCAGGATTGATTAGAAATGCCCAGTTGACTGCCAGGGACACATTTCAAACAGGCTTATGCTGGATTGCTGATATAGTTGTATGCATGAATCGAACAGTCAAACATACAAATTACCCGATCTGCATTTGCTAAGCTAAACCGTGCAGCTCTAAACCCATTCTCTGGCCTAAAGAGTGCCACATGCCAAGTACATAACCAAAAAAAGAGTTCCTCATGTGCCCTCAGAACAGTGAGCAACATGAATCCATGAAGCTCATCTGTATTTGCAGATTGTCAGCTATAAGCTCAAGGCACTGTTGTACAAGGAGCACATTTTAAACATTATGAAACATACAACCATGAACTCTTTTGCATATCCACAAAATAAACCCATTCCAAGGACAAAACTAGTCTTTCAAAACCTGTGCCAAAGCACCTCAAAGACTCTCCCCTGACTTGAAATCAGGTTTTACACTCCATGCTGCTTTTCTGCCCTCATCTAACATGAGACAAAGCCCAGGTAGACAGAGGAAATGGCAACAAGAAGATTTCCTTGTGTTACCTCTCAAAATCTTACACATTACACAGCAATTTTATTTTTAGAGGAAGAAACATGAAAGGTACTTTTAAGACTGAAAAAGGTGGGAAGAGCTGAAGAATGAAGCAGATCCCTGTTCAGATGATTAGCCTGAGGATGAAGAAGGTGATGTGTGTGATTTCTCTTCTGCTTTCCCAGGTGCTCTCCAGCATAAATCCTGCGAGGAGCAGCCCAAAAGTCTGTATGCAGCTGTTGTAAAACCCACTGCCCAGATACTGAAAATTGCAGCTTGTAGAAAAGTAAACCTATTATAAGCTGCTACTCTATCCTGGCAAGTAGATATACCAGCTATCTCTCTGCAGAGTTATAAAACTGATTGGATGTATTTGGAAAGCTGGCGTGAGAGGACAGTAAACTACACCAAAACCATACTAAACAGAGCATGAGGGAGAGATACAGACAGGAATATGAATACAACAGAAAGCAGTTTATAAATACATGTTTATCCATTCTATTTGTACAAAGACTACCTTTCCTCTGTGTCCATCTCAGGGATCAGTGGAACTTCAAAGCAAGGGAGGCAGGAAAGCTGGATCCTGTGTGAGGGGGTGTCCTTCAGTAGCAACCACTGAGTGAAGGAGCCTGGGGAGCCTGTGCCAGCGCCTCAGCTTTTCTCATTGCCTTTCTGCACAGTAAACCATTTGATTTCAAATAACTTAACATCAGCGTTACAGATACCCACAGGTCCTTTGGCTGTGGCACAGCTGTTGCTGCCTGTGCTTCTGGATGACCAAGAAGGACCATGCACCCCAGGTCTCACCAGCTATCTTGCTTGGACAAGGGATAGCTTTTTCTCAAGCAGTGAGGCTCTGCAGGTTTTATAATGATTTCACTGGGGAAAAAAAGGAAGGATTTTGTTCCATGATGGCTCCTACAGACCATCCAATGCCGTACAATAAGAAGTGCAATGCTGTACTACTAATAATATCTGGATCAGAGTGAATTACTAGCTTATTATTAGCTTATGCCTGGCTCTAATTTCAATTTCAAGTTTGCATTTATTTTTCACTGTACTAAATCTACAATATTAACATAACATCAGACATATCCACTGGAAAAAAACATTTCTGACTCCGAGAGGAAGGATGGCAGGACTTATGGGGAAGTGGGTTGAATCTGCTTAGCCTCGATCTACAGGTATGTCAGTGCCCTGTCAACTTTACTTTCAACAGTATTGTATTCTCGATGAGCATCACTCATGGAAATTGCCCCAGCTATCACACTGCCTAGTCACACTCAGTCATTTATAGTAATTCATCTGGAGACCTGACATCTGAGTTGGCAGATATTTCAAAGATCTGCTTTGGTTCAGTCCTCTCTTTTAAAAAGCAGTGTTATTTTTGTTTAGTTGTTCTTGGAGGTAGGAGACAGGGGCAGGTTTTGCCTCTTTAAGGAGGTGCAATGTGTCTGACAGAGCAGTGCGAGGGCCCTGGTATGAGTTATTCCAGGGCAAGTCAGGTTGATCAAAAAAAATTTCCATCATGGTCGTGAGAGATGTATTTTTAATCCATTAGGATGCTAGTTATGATTACTATATGAAGCAACTAATTTCTTCTGACAGGGCCTCAAACAACTTGCTATGCAGCTCAGACTTTGGTCTCGGTAAAGGTAATTCTTGTTTACTAAGTTCCTTAGCTGAAAAGAGCAACAGGTTTGCCAGGGCTGTTCTCCCTCTTGCCTCCAGGTCAGAAGGATTTTAACATGCTGACAGTACCCAAGATAGTCTTGCTGAGTCAGAGCAAGTTTTCCAGAGGCTTTTCATGGAAGGTGGCACAGATCCAACTCCAAGGGTCTTTTTTTTTTTTTTTTAAATTGTTATTATGTAAAACATGAAAGTCACTCACCTTTGAGGAATCCAGCTCAGCCCAGCTTCCTCTTAGGCTGCTATTTGGCAATGAACAAAGTTTGAAGCTCAGACTTCTCTGTCACACAGTGAGCATTTCAGGGCCACGTATGACTTCCAGTCCTGCTCAGGCTTGAAACTTAGAGCTGAAAATATCGTTCACACATGTCCTGAAACCATAACTGATAAGCATCTTCCTGATACTGCATAGCAGAAGCATTACATCAGAGGGATCCTTGAAATCTCCCAAAATTAAAAAGGGAGAGTGTATTTACTCAGTTATCACGCACAGAAAAAGCACCAGCCCTTTTGTCTACTCCACCTGCAGATACATCTCAGCCGAGACCAGGCTCTGGATGGAGAGATATCCTGGCTGCTGGACTGGTCTTTTACACTACCCATTCTAAACAAGAGATTCTAAAGCTGCTTTTTCCAACTGTTGCAATTTAGACCCCACTTAAATGCAAGAGATCACCTCCTAGAAAGCTAGGAACTTCCCTTCTTCACTTGAGCATGCTGTTGGTAAGGAAGAGGAGAACCAGAGGCAGCTGGAGAGTAGGGTCAACATGGAAAGACTTTTTGGGATGGTGTCATACCTTAGGTGCTTAAGTTGCTTCTAGTTGAAGTGTTCAATTCATCTAACTTTATTTATTCTTACTGCTCATTTTGCCTCCAAAATACTCTGAAAAACAAGTGAAATGACAGCAGCAGACAAAGTTATTCACCTAAATTAAACACAGCTAATCTTCCCACATATCCTCACACAATGTAACTTTCTCATCTTGCCCAGGAAGCCTCAGAAAAACAAGAAAGTCTTGCTGAATTTGAGCAGTAGTAATCCAAGAGGGAAAAGGTAGAGCAAACTACTCTCAAAATCTCTCTCCTGTGCCCTGGGGAGGGAACTCTAGTGCCACTGTTAAGTTCTTACTGCATAGCACACTGCTTTTAACAGACTTGGTGGTGGCAGTGAACAAGAACTGCAGGCACCCAGCATTTAGCTGGTATTGAGAAGGAAAAAAAAGCCCCTCTTCCCTGTGAATCTCTGCTCCCAGCACAATACAGGACAAGGAAAATTTATTATATAATATAGGTGAATATGTATGTTTGGTATGCTATGTTTCTTTTAATACAATATTTTGTTGTTACATTATATTATGTTACATTGCCTTACATTATGTTGTTATCTTATGTAAGGGGAAACCGGTATTTCAAATTGTATCCTCAGTCACTGTCTAAGTGTGGTCAGTATTTTTGTCATACAATATGGACATGCTAAATTAGCAACTAAAAAGTGCAGTCTGAGGTAGGCCAGTTGAGTCATCCACCATGAGCAAACAAAGCAGGGGACAATCCTGCATTTGCTTCTAGATGTTAAGGCTCATCATCAGGGATGATGAAGGCAACAAGGAAAGGAAAAAGCAGACATCCCAGATCTACCAGGCTTTCAATCATGTTTTTCATCTTACAGCAAGAAATATTACTGCTATTGCTGATCCTGGAAGGTCTCACAGCTTCTTTTTTCCACCTAAAGCCTTCCAAGCCCCTTGGTGCCCATATTGCACAAGGACACAAGCGAGATGCAAGCCAGGTTACGGCCCCACCTACAGATGAACATACCTCTTAAAGCTGAAGTGCTCGGCATCTCAGACACGTTTCTTCTTCATCCACAGCAAGGCTCTGTGTGAGCACATGGGGAATCCATTCGGGACGGGGCAGCACTGATTGTGCCCCGTCCTCCTTGCATAGCCCCCCAGCACCAGCAAGGTAATGCAGGTACAGTGGGACGTGTGTTAGCACAAGGAAAAGGAGAGGCAGAGGAACAACAATGCTTTGCTATGGGACACACATAGCCAGATGGGAGCACTGGAGGGGACTGCAGATCCCAGATTGTCCTAAAACTTCACCCCTGTCTGCTCATCCTTGTTGTTCCCAGATGGCTCTAAAATGAGCCCCAAGACCAAGATATTGTGGGTGCCCAAGATATTTGACCCTAGGATGCTCCTTGAGAAATAAGAGCAGGAGATCACTGGTATAGCTGTGGGCGTGATGTTTGCTGACACAGGCTGTCCTGCTAGCACACGAGCGATGTGCCAGACCAGGCTGGAGCCATCGCCCTCTCCCCTGCCTCTTGTCTGGCAGCACTGAGGCCAAGCAGCCAATGAAACACCTCAGCACAGCCTGCCCTCAGCTCGTGGGTGCAGCAGAGACTTTTCTTGTTTCAATTTGCACACTTCACACCTGCAGAAATCTACTTGGCAGTTAGTGTAGGCTTTTTTTACAGCTCCAAAACCTAAAACTCTGGCTGCTCCGAACCTGTTGGCTTTAAAGGTTTGCCTGACCTCATGTCAAAACCATGTGAAAGTGCTGAGCCTTGTCAGATCCCTCCAAGCAGCAAAAAAAAAAAAAAAAAACAAGCCATAGTCCAAATTTATAACTCACAACTGAACAGACTTTCACACTGAGTTAATAAATTTTAAACTGAAACTTGAAACCCGGTGACTTTTGCATAGATTCATTCAAAAATATCTGTACAGTGTAAATTACTTGTAGCTATTCTGTAAAGCATGTCTTCATACTTTGGATTTCTCTACTGCTGAGTGAAGGGTATGTGAAATGAAAAGATACTATTAAGACGAGCTTTTAAAATATCCTTTTAGAAATTTAGCCAGTCACTATGCATATTTGGAAAGCAGGGTAAAGAAGAACAATGACAGCAAAAGAGGCAGCTGGCAGCTGCCTGAGAAGGAGCAGAAAAGCTGGGAAGAGCACTAATGAAAGTCAGGGCGAAGAATGAAGAGCTGAACTTTACACAGAGATTACAAGAGAAGATGGAAATTCTGGATGGTGCTTCATAGACTCCTTTGACAAGAGAAAAGCCAAGACTGTCCTGTATCTAGTACAAGAGGCTGGAAGATTTTCTTTCTGTGCTTCCAATGAAATCAGTGACTCCTTCATTCAATTGAAACAAAAGAAGCAGCTGGATAAAGACTGTAAATGAAATGGTATCCTGAGGAACCTGAGCAGTTCCATTATTCCTGGCTTCACATCCTGTTTTCCTTGAAAAACATGGCCAGTGGTTCAGTTTTTATTGAAACCCCTCCAGAGCTGGAGGGCAGCATAGACAGAGAAACCTCCTGATGGAACATGAAAAATTTTAGGTGACAGCAGCTTCCTTCATTTTGAGTGAGAGGCATCATAAGACAGTGCAGGCTTTTTTCTTGCTCAAGAAATATCTGTTGATCCTTTACAAGGAGGGTTCCTTGTACAGCAATGCATCATCAAGAAATCCCATTCAGAGACATGACTGAAGTGTTCTGGGCAAACAGCAGTGAGGGGTTTGCTGTGCCTGCTCATTTGACTGGGCTGATGAAGTATCTCAGACATTGTGCTGTGCTTGCTGCTTTGTCTTGGTCCTTAAACTCTCATTTTCATAGGAAACTGCTACAGCAAGGGGCACTGGCTGTGAGAAACAGAGACATGGGTAGGACACGGGTGCATCTGTATGTGGCTAGTGAGGGGTGATCATGCATGTTGTACACAAGACCTCTGGCACAGGAAAACTGCTGGCATGCTTCCAATCTGTGCCCAAGCTGCCCTGCAGAGAGGCTGCTGTTCCACAAGGGACAAGGGAGGTGAGGATGAGAAGACCAGAAGATGGTGCTGGCATGGAGACTTCACTCTCAGAGTGGAGGCTTTGCACTCAGATTTGCAGAACCAGAGTCTAGAGGCAGGGGTTGAGACCCACTCCTACAGGAGATTACACTGATGCCCTGGTTGTATTGACACAAAAAGCACAATGCCACTCCATGCAATTCCTCCCATAGAGGTGACCTGTGAGTGGCTTCAGAGATTTCACTCCTGTGAGGGTAAGAAGCAGTTTCACCTCATCAGGCACATCTTTAAGGCCTGAAGGAAATGGCAGGTTGTCAGCTGCTTTTCCATTTCTTTACAGCTGGCTCCAGCCAGCCACTCCATTTACCTGGGTGACATCTGTTGTGCTGAAACCCTGCCAGCCAGATGTTGGCTTTCAGGCAGTGTCCTGGAAAGCAGCCACGTTCTGGTTCTCACACAGTTGAGGGATCAACATGTCTTTCTGCAGGCATGCACAGGGAGCATGTTTCTGTGGAAGAACTCACCCTGCCGGCTTGCTCTCCACCAACAGTGCTGTGCCATGGCCCCAGTCCTCTTGGCCTCCAGTGGAAAGCAGGAGGCATGAGAAACTCTCAGGGAACAGGCACAGAAATGCAGACATTTTTTATAAAGCTTTACTGTGGTACTAGCTGTCAGGGGTTACAAGCAAGACACGGTGCTGGGCTATGCAGAGAAGCCTGCAGGTGAGGTAAAGGCAAAATCCAAATGTCTGGCAGTGATGCAGAAGAATTTTGGCAGTGCTTTCCCATATGGACTTTAATTTAATCTCAGATGCTTCAGCAAATAGAAGAGCACAAAGGTGAGCATGGCTAACTCATCCTAGGAGGGTGTGGTGGTGTGGTCCTGATTTGAGACCTCACACAGATGGACACTGACTTCCAGCCCATCTGCCAGCACAGCTCGTGCCACCATGGGCACAGCATCTGCTGGGACACTGCTGAGGAGCATAAGAAATGTTTTTGCATATATCCATGCCACAGGTGTAGAAACCCTCCCCCTGCCCCGCTTCCAGCTGCTGTGGAGGAGAAGTATCATCTGAATGCACAGGATCTGGCTCACTACATGACAGGCAAAACAAGACAGCTTCACCAGCCTTGTGCCCACACTGGAAGGTGACACCAATGCCTGGATTGACTTTGAGGTGCTCTGTCAATGCTCTCGAACAAATCCAGGCTTGTTGGACATGGGGCTTGGGACACCAACAGCTGTGCAGTAGCAGACGTCCACACGGTTTCCCTTTGGTGGAGGAGGATCTCCCTGTCTCGTGTCCACATTGTCCTGAATATTTGGTTGTTCAATAGTTAAACCAGGCTCTTCGCCCAGCTACAAAACCACATATTCTTCTCCCATTGTCCCTGCTTCTCCTCTTAATTCATACCTTGCAAGTTTAAGGTACTTCTTGTACTCCTAAGCTCACATTTCTCACATTCCATATTTCTTCCCCTGGCAGAACATGTGAAAAAAAATGTGTCTCGCCTGTGCTCTGCCTGGCTCAGTGTGCCCAGGTCTCCTTTGGATGGGCAGCCAGCATGGTTTAACTACCCTCCATCAGCCTGGCTCAGAAGGACACTTACGGCATCCTGACATGCAGCCAACTCAGCCTACACTGAGGAGCAGTGTGGCGAAGGAGCTCCACCACCTCAGCCTCCGTGCAACAGTTATGCAGACGGGGAGATTTCCTAGATTACAGTGGGCAGCTTTGATACTGCCTTCTCACTGTCCTGCACAAGCACTGTCCATGGGCATTCAGAAATTGCAGTAATGAGACTCATTTTGGAGGTAAGCTGATAAGTCTTTATATGGTTCAGCTGTTCCAAAAATAGCAGCTTTCTAGAATAAGCCGCTGCCTGAGCATGACTGGCCGTATCTGAGCCCTTCTAACTTATTAGCACTGAGCCGATTACGTGCTGAAGGATGTGCATTAGCCCCACAAGCCAGCATTGAAACTCACCAATTCGAGCATTGAAACACTGAAGCTTTATGGTCTCTAATTGATGAGTGGGTGTTCCAAAAAGATGTCAAGTGTTACCTTTGTTTTACTGTGAGTCACTATCAGTGTTGGCAAGCATAATAAAAGCAGAGGAATGCATTAGGCACCAAATATCTTCTTCTTGCCCTAAAAGACACTAATTGCAGGAATTGAGATGTTATACTGCCTGTGCAGACTGATGTCCTGGCAATTTGATCACTTTACTGCTAAGTGCTGTATTTCAAAGCCTGTCATGTCTATGTATGTCTCACTTGATCACCCTTTTAGGGGGGCAGTATTTAGTTTTAAAAGTAACAGAATCACACTGAGTTTTCCACTTACCTCTGGATGAGGATAGTAAATCTATATACATAAATTTTGAAGCATCTATATATTCAGAGGTACCTACCTCTCCCATCTCTACAGTGAGAAAACCGTGGTAGTTTCCTTGCTACAACAGCAAGTCGCTTGACTTCTCTGAAGTCTACTACACAGTTGAATATGCACTCTTTTCTACAGCAGTGTTTTGGCCTACGGTGTAACTGGATTGATGGTATCTGCATGGGCAAGCTGGAGGGATATGTAGGGATTATGCCAGTCTCTTGCATGCATCTGGTGTGATTCCTGCCATGCATAGCTGAGCAGGCAAATCTCCTGCAGTCACAAGATCTGGACTCATTAGCTGTCCTGGTGACTGGGGAGGCTAAACCCACATAACCACAAACAGCATTTCCTCCAAATCTCTTTTTTTTTTCCTTCTCTATGAGCTGAAATTATCAGACCCCCATTGAGTCCTACAGGAGGCTTAGATGACAGACTCCTTTACATTCCTTTGCAAATCCTGCTTCCAATGAATGTTATTCTGCCACAAAACCTGACCTAATAGTCTCTGTCTTAATAGTCAGTGCCCAGGCAAAACAACTAATCAGTGATTCTGTGGGTGTTTTCCACCCACTGTCAAAAGTCCCAAGCAGCTGATTGGGTAGGTTCAGCCTGTAATAAATGCTTTGCTTGTCAATGCAGAGTCTAATAAGTAATAAAGCACCAAACATAAATCCTCTTCAGCCAGAACATCATTATTTAAGAATATCAATTTTTAATGCTGTCATTTTAATTTCAATGTATGAATTGATTTATTTCAGCATGCAGGAACAAAATCAGACACTAATTTAGCTAATGAGTTACGCTTTTCTTTTAAAAAGGTAATGGAAATAAGTTAGAGAAGGTCTGATGCTTTAAAACTCTTCATTTTCAAAGGAAAAGGAAGTTGCACTCAGAAGAAGAGGTGTTATGATCAAATCATAGTCAGCTGTCAGGGGCATTTAAGGACACATGGAAGAGTTTAATTTTTTTTTGACATAAGCTGCAAAGATTTGACATGAATGAATGAGCTGATTAAAATCCTCACACTCTCTTTGCAGACACTGGTGCTGAGTTGCCAGTACAGTGATAGTAGTTAATCCCCAGTTACATCTATTTTAAAAGTCAATTTTAAACATATGTTCAGCACTGATATATTTCTCTGGAGGTGGTTTTCTTTTAGCACATTCTGTAGTTTATAGCATTTCAGTCAATTTCCCTCTGGGATATCAGTTTGCAAGCTCCTTGTCTTGGTTGGGAAATTAAAACTCAGATGAACACGCTGACATTCAGAAATCATGTCTGGATCATTTTTAGTATAACACAAGCCCACATGAAAGCAGGAGCTAGACAAGGAAAGACCAGGTGCAGTTACACCTTAGCTTATTATAAATATCAGAAAAAAATACTTCCATTCCAAATAAATGCAAAATGTTTCCTTTAAATACTACCAGAAGCCCCGCTTTTGTAGATCTGACTTCCTTCAGAGCAGTAATTTTCCTTCTGGAGACAGTAACACCTACCCGAGGAAGGATGGGAGCTAGCAGCCATCTGGTCTTTTATTGTCCCCTCCTCATCTTCCTTTCTTTCCTTGCACGCGATGCCCAGAAATTTGGGCATTTGTGTAGGAAGTTAGAAAGAGGCATGTCTTGGCCATATCTCAAGTGCAAGGACTTTTAAAATGGGTTGGAATAGACCAACACAGCTGTTTGGGAGCAGCTGGAGCTGGCTGAGGACTGATAGATGGCAAGGAACTCTTCCTCTGGAGAGGTTGGTGATTACTGAATTAGAGAACAGGCTCTGGAAGAGCCTGAGGGGCTGGAAGTGGTTCACATGTGCCCATTAAGGGGGGACAAGGCATGAAAAGGTGAAATATTGAAATCACTGCCAAGGACACTCCTTGAGAAATGCTGCCCTCACGGAGTCTGATGCTGAATGAGACCTTCAGATACACCAGAGCAACTAAATATTTTGAGCCTCTTTTTTCTGGCAATTAACCCAGATAGAGATAAGCAAAGCATAAAGCAAGTTCTTGATAAATTCTAGATATCCTTAAAGACAGTGAATTAAGTCCATGCTTTTATTATTTATGAGCATTGCTTAAGCTACTTATTGCCAGGGCAGCTCAGCACCCAGCCCAACTGAGCTTTACCCAAAACAAACATATGACCTGTTTTCTATGGATATCATGGTTTCTGTCACACCTCTTCATTTTTACACTACAACTGTTTATGTTTCACCCAGCATGATAGTTTTAGGCTGCTGTCATCTCTTTTATTAATTTTTCATATGCATTATGCTTTGGCTAAGCAGGACAAGTGTGATTTAAGCTCCCATACATACAAGTAAATTAAATTAAAAAGGGAGAATAAATAAGATTTCAATTGCGTATTATGAATGAATAATGCATAACTGAGTTCTTCATGAAAGCCATCGAGGAAGCTGTCTCAATGTATTTTCAAGATAATGTACCTCAAAGCAAAGAATAGGTTTTCCCATTAAAAAGTATTCTTTCCAAGTAGATGTCCTGTGCATTTTGTCACTACCATTATTCTCCCTTGAAGACACAGGAATTATAATATGACATTATAACGTTATTGATGACTCACACCAATGTAGGGAGACAAAGTTGGATAACTTCTAGCTCTTACTGTGATACCTTTGAGGTGGCTGAAATGCTGTGCTAGTGTCCATAACTGGTGGTGGCTCCAGCCTCCAGCAACTGGAACTACTTCAAAAGAAAACTGTTTGAAATACTCAAGTTCTTTTTCATTTTTTAAATAACATCTAATGCGGATAAGAGACAAATGAAGAAGAAATGCTGGTGAACCTATCTTTGTCATAAAGCCACAGTGATATTTTACCGGGTATGGTGCCTCCCTCAGGATCAGCGCACTTGCCCTGCAAAGGACCAGCCATGCTTGTGATCTTGAACAAATCTTTCCCTGAGTGCTATGGTTTAGGAAATGAATAGTTGTAGAATATCTTTTACCATTGAAACACAGGGAAATGACATCAAGTTGCACCAGGGGAGGTTTAGGTTGGACATTAGGAAAAATTCCTCTACCAAAAGAGTCTTCAAGCATTGGAGCACACTGCCCAAGGAAGTAGTTGAGTCACCATTCCTGGAGATATTTGAAAGACTTGTAGATGTGGTTCTTAGGAATATGGTTTAGTGGGGGACTTGACAGAGTTAGGTTTACAGTCTTTCCCAATATAAACGGTTCTATGATTAATGGAATCTAAGCTATTACTATTAACAGCAGGCTTTTATTCAGTCTGCATGCTCAGTTTTTACTCTCCTCCTATTTGTGACACCTCCACATGCAGCTATGTGGCTTGGGCATGAGTAGGGAGGCACCAGCCCCAGTCCTTTACTTGGGAGCAGGGGATCATCATCCTGACACGCCACAGCATCTAGATGGGGGTTTGAGCAATTGTTCCAGGGCTACCTACTTGCATCAGGTGTGTGAATGGTCTTTGTCTGAGCGTGACAACTGCTACCTTCAAGGAGGTGGCCTGAGCCATGCAGCTGGGGTGTGGAGTAGTCTTGGATGTTGTCAAACAAAACTGGGTATCCTGAGTTACTCAACTCTTGCATTTTCAGCAGGACCACTGGTGTCCAGGGATTTCACATCTTCCTCAGCTCCCACTTTTCTTCTCTCAGACCTGCTGTTTTCTGGTGACCGCTGCCCCATCTACACCCACAGGTACCTACAGATCCTCCTCACACAAGCCTGCACCAAGGAAGTGTTCCTGAAGCTCTACGCCTCAGCAATTCCCCAGTTCATACAGCTGTTCAAAACTCTGAGGGCCTCTAAAATGAAGTAACATGCACTTTTATTTGAAGAAACTCTTCTCATTATAACTCCTTTTCTAGAACTGGAACATATCCTGAGGTGGAATTTGTAACATATTCATGATGATATCTTTGCTTTTATACCCTCTAGGGAGTGAGACTGTCTATAACGGAAAGGAAAGATTAATTCTTTTGCAGTAGGAAATAAACAAAAGAAGTATTATGATTTTTCCAGCCCCTTTGCAAAAATATGGAAAGAAATTTTGTATGTAATAGAGAATTCATTGGGTATTTGCAAAAAAAACCTTGTATATATTTTGCTTAGTCACTTGTAATAAATTTTAACAAATGGATTCAGAAGAGTGTACACTTTTATAATTTTTTTTTTCATTTAGAATTTTCTTTTACTTTCAATGCATCCAGTTTCTGAGTACTCTGGCAACCAGAGCCCCTGGAGGAGTGTTCTTTGTGTAATTCAAGGGTATTTGATTATCAGTTTATTAACTGTTTGTGATTTTTGAGCTTCGTTGGAATGTATCTGTGATACATCTGCCCTTGACTGCTTTTCCCTAGCTTGCACACCTGGCTGGTCACAGAGAGAAGGGCTGTAATCTTTGCCCTGAGCCTGCAAGCCCCAAGTGTTTCTTCTGAACACATTGGGATTGTTTAGGAAACTACCAAGGCAACTAACACACATCTTTTCTGAAGGACAGGTGGAACTGCAAAGCTGTAGAAATATGAAAGTTTCAGGCATGGAGCCAGTGCCAGCAATGTACACTCTCACCACCCAACTGTTTGTGCTAGGAGGAGAAGAAACCTGTGCTGTCTTAATGCTGCAGTGAGGGAGCTCCCCAGCACTGGTTAGTCACTGAGTCTTTTGTTTTCCTCTCTGCTTGTTTTATCCCCCTCCACTGGCCCCCCTCAAAGCAGCCTGCATCTGCAGCCACACAGGGAAGTAAAAAAGGGATGGCAGAAAAAGTATTTCATCAGCCATCCTGACTCTTGCATTTCGCAGGAGGTTTGTTCTTCTAAATTGAGGCATGACTAGGAGCATTATATCACATAGAAGTGATTATAAGAAAAGAAAGAAATGGTAACTCTCATAGATGGACATTTTGTGGTAGTGACTTCAAAATGGATGTTGGGTTTTTTTCCCATCCAAATCCAGTCCTGTGGATGAGATACTCATGACAAACAATAACAAGGAATTAATTTGTATCAGATTAATTTAGGAAATCAGTAGTGACTTGAAAGTCTGACTCATACTGGTTCTCAGGAAACATGGTCAGAGCAGAATACCCGCATCGTCAAAAACAGGGGGTTAAAAATATATTTATCTTCACTAGGCAATTTCTCTCAGGCTTTCACATCTGAAATTCTGAAGTATAAGAAAAGCTTCTTGGAAATAATTGGAGGAAAATAATTAATGAAACTATATTTATAAAGAAGGAGAGAGTGTGTTAAGATGAAAGGAAGAACAAGGCTACCAAAATGCTCCTAAAAGCTAGAACAGATCTATAAATTCAATCAAATGTTGAGTGGCAGCAAAAGAATTCACTAGGCTGACAAATTAGCAATAATTAGTGCATAGGACATCCAGCCACAGAGGTTCTGGTGTTGCAAAACTCTTGCTTGCTTGCTTGCTTAAGAGAATAAAAAAAAAAAAGTATATATAAAGAAAACACAGAAAATAAAAAGAAATTCTTCCAAGATGACTAGGAATATTAGAACACTACATGGCTTTCCAATAACAACATGGGCTAGGCTTGGCTATGTTATTAATTTGCTTGAAGTTAAGCACGTGCTTAAGTTCTGTGCCAAGTGGAGGCCTAAACAGTATCTGCTCAATATTGGCTTAAAAACTGCCATCTGTATGGCGCACGTTCCTGCACACGTCTTTCTCCCTTTTCCCTCCTTACAGCAACAGCATTGGCTGCAGTGAGCCCTGTGTCTGAAAAACCACCACCTGACCACAGTAAATGGGCTGATGTGGATCAGCTGGTCTCCACAAGTTTTTATTCACCCCCAGAAAGAACTTTGCAGCTCAATTGTTATTGGTAAGTAATCACCAGGCTCACTGATAGATGGGATGTGGATAGCTTTATAGCCACTGCAAAGCAGTACAGTAGATAAGATTACTCTAAGCCATTATTTCCTTCTTAATAGCTTGCTCAATATTTTATCACAATGAAAAGGTTCACCACTCAGCAATAATAAGATATAATTAACTCTCGTTGCCACGGTGGCACAGACTATAAATATTGTGTGGTGTCCATACATTTCTAGATGACAGACAGATTTAGAGATTTGAGCTGGATGAAATACTGTTTCTATCTCTGATTGCATTAGCTTAAAGTCCTGGAAGATGTATTCCAGATGTGCTGTGCTAACATGATTATTTTATTAAAGTGCAGAAAGATTTTAGGACCAATGCCCTGATTAATTAGTTTGTAGTCTCTGTGAAGTGTTTTCTTTTATTTCTGTCTGAATTAGTGGTATTACTTTGTTATCACATTAGTTTCATCCAGTTGTCATAGTTCATAAGGAGCTGTCATCTACTGGCAAGTGATCATCTATTCACCTACACCTCCAGGTCTCTTCATGCGTTCATGTGGATTCGAAGGTAACACAATGAATTCTTCAGGTGGAATCTCAGTAAACTCAGTGAAGATTATTTATAAGTTAGAATGCCAAAAGCACTCAGTGCAGTATGCAGAGAATCTCAATTTTCCTATGCACGTGTACACATATTTACATAAAATGCATATATATATTTGTTATTTATGTGTATGTGTCTGTATAGACACAAGTGCGATGCACATGCTAATATAAGAGATGCAGAATAAAGCTGAAGACTGGAAAGGGTGACTTTTTTGTTTATATTTCATTTTGAAGCTGATGGCTGGATGAGCATGAATTTTTCTTTAAGTTTCTATTTATCCTGAAAGGTTATTGAAGTGACAGTTCCCCTTCATTTCTACTCTGAATGTGTCTGGTGCCCTCAAGTGAAACCACTGACTCATGCTCCTTCAAAAGCCTCTGGTGATCATTAATTCAGGAAACTAGATACAAGAGAAAATACTTGGCTTTTTTGTCTTGAAGGAAGTTAAAAAAACTCCTCAACCATAGGACTGTCTTCTCATAACACGTTCCAAAGACTGTCTTTCTTTTTATTTGTTGGCCTGCAACGTGTTATAGCCAAGTATTTTTTGCTATGTCTGTTTGTGGAATCAAAGCAAAGTTGCTACATCTTACACATCATGTGAAACACACTTCAGAGGTGGCTGCTGCAGAGCACTTCCACAGGGAAGCCAGACAGATCATGTCTTCCAAGTTGTACTTTAACTGTTTTATTTTCATCATTCTTTTCCCAGATCTTTGCCACAACTGAGAAACTGAAATAAAATATATACGTTCCATGAGCTTGAAGAGAAGACAAATAAAAATGAACCTCTGTGGCTCTATCAGTACATAAACACAGCAGTATGCACCCCATGCCTCCAACACCTACACCTTTTGTATTCCAAGATTACTCTAAGAAAAGAAATAATTAACACGAGCTTGAAAATGTTATTGTTTTTAATACAATGAAAATAATTTATTCATTTCCTATTTTTTTATACTACTTGCAATAGCACAATGGTTTGAGTGTTGCAGTGACTTTTACAGCATCCTGTGGGTTTCAGTTTGTCCTGTTCTCATGTATATGTGAAAAAGAGACTAACAGAGAGAAATCAAGACTTATCCTTTCTGCTCATCATTTTCATGGAAGACTTGTCTCAGTGCTGACACCAGGATTAGAAGTTTTCCCATGTAAATCCTGTACCAACTCCTACTTACTGGTGACAGTGGCACTTTTCCATCTCCTGCTTCAGCCAGTGATAATAAAGAGACAGCACCTGACAATTCTCCTCCCCAAAGTAAAACGACCTGAATATCCCATCCCATGTATTATCTCATGAAAGCTTGTTTAAAAGAAAAATGGATTTAAAAAAAAAGTTTTCAATTATTCTTGTTTGGTTTTCTTTTAATTTCATTTTCCTTTTTTCTTTTTTGTCCTGAGAATTTTCTTTATATGTACTTCTTGAACAGCTCCGCATATGTGGATTGATGCTTCAGGAAGAGTTGATAGAAACCAGAATATTTTAGCTCATTATTTTTAATTCAATTAACAGAAACCAGATACCATGCTTGAATTATGCCTCTCACTTTTCATCACGAAGCCAAAAGTCTTAAACATAGATGGGCCATTATTTATTCTCTATGCACAGATCAGAATGTTTAAAAATAGCTTCAGCAGGGAAACATCATTGTAAAACCTTACTTTTTCCAGGCTATGTTTTTTATTGGACAATCTTCTCTGTAGAGTAGCTTGCTGAAATAAAATATATACGTTCCATGAGCTTGAAGAGAAGACCAATAAAAATGAACGTCTGTTGGCTCTGTCAGTACATAAACACAGCAGTGTGCACCCCATGCCTCCAACACCTACACCTTAGGTTAGGTTACTTAACAAAGGGGATTACGAAGAGTGTAAGAACAATAAACAGCACAGTCATGACAAAGATGTTAATTCCCATTTTTTTTTCATGCATTTACTGTTTTTACTCAAGTAATAGTTTGGTTTTACTTCCTTTCCTTCCTTTATTTCCTCTCTCACGATTGAGCCTTCAGAAAAACTAAAGTTCTATCTGAGTGTGAATTATGCTGCCTAATTTCAGACATTGCTAATTGAGATGTTGACAGCCCATCTCAACCCAGCTCCCTTCATGCTCCACTGAGGAAAATAAGCACATTTTAGGGAGCAATTCATTAGTCCTATTTTAAGCATTTACTTTAGGGTAGGTGGATCAAACATTCACATGGGTGAAATGTTTTCTCCGGAGGGAACTTAAGTGACTAACTCAGATAGAAATGCCTAAACTGAATGTGGTTAATTCTCTCTGTTAGCATCTGAATCCCCAGTCCAGGCTAAGTGCCTCTTTGGTCTGATGCAGAATAGTCATTCCTGTATTCTGGATGGTTCCTTGACATGGAGCATAAGCATGGGGTCATCACAGAGACACAGCATGTGTTACATAACCATTTTCTGATAGCGAATGGCCTCGAGCTCCACAAGGGGAGGTTCAAGCTTGACATTAGGAAAATATTTTTCATGGAAAGGGTCATTGGGCACTGGAACAGGCTGCCCAGGGAGATAGTTGAGTCACCTTCCCTGGAGGTGTTTAAAAGACAGGTGGATGAGGTGCTGAGGGACATGGTTTAGTGATTGATGGGAATGGTTGGACTCAATGATCCAGTGGGTCCTTTCAACCTAGTAATCCTATGATTCTAATGATTTGAGTGGAGAGAAGATTAGCTAAAGTGAGAGATGGAGGAGGCAGTGAGAGGAACAGTGGAGGAGGAACAAGTTGCCAGTGTCTACCTTATGTCTTCACCCAGAAAGTCAGACTTACTGTGTTCGTTTCCTTAGGCCACTTTGCCTGTTGGGAAAGAGATTACAAAATAAATGACGGAACAACTGGAACCATCCATGAAACAGCTGCAATGACAGCAATGTAAAAGGGCCGCTTGGAAATGCAAAGGAAAATCTTGCATTACGCTGCCAAATCTAGGAGAATATTTCTGCAAGACTGAAGTAGTGATAGCTCACCCCAGTCACATAATCACATCCTTCCCTTCACTTACTCTTATTACATAGTGGTATGGATTTGATTATTCTGTCAGCAAATACCCTACATCCTTGAAATGGATGAGTCTGACATGTTTGGAAATATGGAGAATGCCAACAAGTTAAACATAACTCACATAAAGCTAATAAAATGAACAAAAATAATTTACATATTAATCACAGACTTCTAATCTGCCAGAAGACAGCAGGGAAATGGATCTCTTGTAAGTACAGGCTAAGAAAGTTGGCTGAAGAGGAAACCGAGCTGAAAGACAGGATGTGGCATGACTTTCATCACATGTAAACTGAATTTAAAAGTTACCAATTTGATAAGGAGAAATCCATTAGCTACAGTGCATCAGTCCTTGCTGGGTACATGGGAATTCCATAGCTGCTCTGAAGAAATTCACATTGACCCAAACAAAGAGCTGCTTGTGCACTGGTATCCATGAGAAATCCCATATAACCTTAGTGAGACAGACACACAGTATAGTCATTTTTAAAATGACTAGATAAATACAGGGTGAGAAGTTGAGAGCAGCTCAGAAATACTAGTTGATCTTGTTGCTGAACTTAATGGTTACTGTATTCTTTATTAGAAGTGTTCTCAAAATAGTTGTCAAGCACTGTATATACAAACAGCTCTGGCAGCTGACCACTGTATTTGAGTATCTGTGTGTGCACGTATGTACGGACACTGGAAAAAGGATGAGCTGAAATTAATGACTTTGCTTCGGGAATTAAGATTCCCAGGGAGATTAATTACAGCGTACCACTGCTAGTAAGCAGGTATGACACATGGAAGTATACACAGAAGTGCTGTTAATGCACCAAAACAAACTGCTATATGTGGTGCACACCACTGCAGATTGTTTAAGTTTGATTGTAGAGAGATTCTGTCTATCAGCAGAATACTGATTATGCCATCATTTCAGGAAAAATGAGGAACCCTTGACTCACAAAAGGCAAAACTTTGGAAGTTGGCCATGGTATCTGCCCTCCACTGATTCCCCTAATGTCAACAGTATACAGCCAGTTATATTTTGAAGTTTGAACTATTTCACCAGTTCCTGCCCCTGAAAATCATTAGTAGCATTAGAACATGTCCTCTTACTGGTTCATGAACCTCAAATGAGTTTTCAGTTTAAGTTTTCCATATTGGTTCAGTATTTCAAACTACGTAGCTGCTTGTTTTGTAAGCTCTGCTGAGAACAGTCTGGCTGGTTTTGAGAGGGTGGTTAAAATAAGGACCTTTACTTATTTCAGAGGGGAAGAAAAAATATTATAACTTCTTTTAGAGTGGTCCTGTGCCTTGTAGGAGACTGTGAAATTTAGCAAGGTGACATTTCCTCCCTAGTTTTAAGAATATCCATGTCATTTAAAAGCTTAGTTTATCTATATGGCTACTACTACCTCTTTTGAGAAAAGTATGATTACAGCCAACCTTTTAAAGGAGAATATCTAACTAAAAGAAGGTAACAGTCTGTCAAGAAAAAAAAATAGTCTGTCTTTGTTTTCTTTTGCCTAAGCATGCACTGCATGAACCAGTGCTCTCGAGGTAGGAACAGTCAGTACACAGGGAAGCAAAAAAGATGCTGAGCAGAGGCAAACCCTACAACAAATCTAATATCCTTCACTTTGACACATAGATACTCTTGTATAAACAATGCACAAAGGTAGAAAGTAGAGCTTTTACTTTGTACCGACTAATATAACCAGTCATTCCATATCAGTTTGAGAGATGTGAGAGCCTGGAGAGCTGGCCTTTTCTTGTGGATGAGAGCTATTCATGGTCATGAGCGATACATGCAATATGTATTTTAATTTCAAGCAGAATTTTGAGGCACGTCTAGCATTGCCCCAGGTCCAGTCAGAGTAACAAACAGACATCTGAAAACAGTTTTAAAGACAGTCCTGATGACTCCTCCTTTCCTGATACCTCTTCACCTGATCAGAGAACAAGTAGAGAAGGCAGTCTGGAAGGCTGAATTCCTGTCACATGCAGGAGTAGGCTGCGATGCCACACAAAATGGAACTGGGTTTAACAAGGTGTACAGACATCAGCATGCACAGATGCAGGTTAGAAAGCAGCATGTATTTTCTTTTGTTGCCTGTAGAATTCCTAAGTACATGCATTGGCAGAGGTCAAGGGAAACTACTTCAGATTCAGTTAATCTCTGATGGCATGTAGGTGGCAGAAAGGCACTAAATTAAATATCTCCATGTTTATTAAGGACTCCTCATGCTGAACAATGTTACACCCTCAGGTTTTCTCCTGTCTCCTCCTGTAACCTGTAATTTGGACCTACAATATAAGGTAGGCCAAGATACCTTGGTAGTTACCATATTGAAAATAGCTGTTGTTTCAGGCACTGCTAACATAGATGACTATGGGCCAGCATGTGCTTTATTCAGTTAAACAACTTTAGGTCAGCCCGGCATTACATAAAATCCCATTGAGACAGTTCATTCAGCATAATCCAGGTCAGTGACTTTGGCTAAACGTGTGCAAGAAGATAATAGCGGAAAAGAACAAATTCCATCAAATGTAGAGGTCAAATCCAGAGCTAATTGTTTATGGAGGCTTAGAAAAGAGTTTTAAAAACAGCTTGCCCAGGGTGATCATTTTCCTAGAATATCCTCCGGCTTAAGGAAGCAAACAGTTCTTGAGTCAGTGTGAGGTTCAAAACTGGAGGACCAAAGCTTGCAACACTGCTCTGCATTCAGCAAATATGGAGTTGTCTACATTTCACTACAATTTGCTCATTAAACTCTTGTCAAGGTTGTGGCTCCAACACAAGTGTGGATTTTACACTATTCCCAAATTAAGTCCCTGAAGTACGTTCTGTTAGGGAAACATAGAACCATAGAATGGGTTTGGATGGAAGTGATCTTAAAGACTGCTTAATTCCAACCCCCTACTATGGGCAGAGACATGTTCCACTAGGCCATTCAACTAGCCCCACTCAACCTGACCTTGAACACTTCCAGGGATGGTGCACCCACAACTTCTCTGGGCAATCTCTTCCAGCACCCCACCATCCTCATAGTGAAGAATTTCTTCCTTTTATCCAATATGAATCTACCCTCTTCTGACTTAAAGCCTCTCTCCGAAGCTGACCATGATGCTGTACTACCCTATTAAATTACTTAATTAGGTTATGAAATCCAGTGCCTGAGAGTCTTTTTTGTGAAATCTTGGATTCAAACCTCAGAGTAAACCGACACCAGACACCTAGATGGAAGGTAAATGAAGCAGGGAAGCATGATGAAACTTCTAAATCTTAGCTAAGTGCTACAAAGAATCAGGTGTGCACATATACTTCTTTAGGTATAAGCACATGTAATCCTTACCTGCTGAATCTCTTAGCCATAAACTGTTGACCAAGTGTGCGACTGGGATTGGATCCAGCTGCACCTAATCTCCTCTCAAAGAAGGGGTTTAAAAAGCAAGAGGGTCCATTATGAATCTTGTGACTTGACAGAAAGGTCTTCATTACTTTTTTGCATTCCCAGTGCCTGTGTGAATCACTCCACATCAGTCAAACCCCAGTGTTCCCTCTGTATGTTTCCTCCATGTAGTAAGCAATAGAGTAACCTTGCCATGAAACTCATAATCACACTTTTATCTCAATAAGGATTTTATCTAAAAATCTAAAGACCCATTCATGACATCAGGGCTGCTCACAATTCATTCTCTGTCCAGCCTGTATTTGTGCTTGGGATTAACCTGAACCATGTGCAGGACCTTGCAGTTGGCCTTGTTGAACTTCATGAAGTTCACATGGACCCACCTCTCAAGACCGTCAAGGTCCCTCTGGATGGCATCTCTTCCCTCCAGCATGTCAACCGTGCCACACAGCTTGATGTCATCAGCAAAATTCCTAAGGGTGCACTCAACCCCGTGTCACCAAGAAAGATGTTGAATGGCACCAGTCCCAATACTGACCCCTGAGGAACACCACTCATCATCACTTGTCTCCACTTGGACACCAAGCTGTTGACCACGACTCTTTGAGTGCAACCATCCAGCCAAATTCTTATCCACCAAGTGGTCCATCTGTCACATCCATGTCTATCAATTTAGAGACTAGATTATCATGCAGAATAGAACGTGCCCTCTGCAGGCTCTTTTTTTACGTCTGAGTTCATCCAGGAGCTCCTTCTGCATCCATGCAGGCTTCCCAATGTTTTTTCTGACTTCCTCTTTGTTGGGATGCATCACTCCTGAGCTTGGAGTAAGTGATCCTTGAACATTAACCAGCTTTCTTGGTCCTCTAGAGCAATTAAAAAGGCATTTTCAAATACTTCCTAAACCTATTGCCCAAGTCACTCAGAAGATCTGGGAGTGTGAATTACGGTTGAACCCAGGAAACATACTATCTCCCACAATGTAGGGGAAGAGTTGTTGACATAGCCTAGAAAGGGATGAGGACTCTCTTACTACCATGGAGCTCTGAGAGGAGTATGCTTAGCATCAAAGGGGCAGATCACCCATTTCTGGATGCTTACTTGAATTCCAACCACTTCCAAGCCTGAGCAATGCAAACTGGCCCCTTTGCCAGTGCGGCTGGCTGATGGAAGCCCATGTCAGACCCTAGTACTACTGGTGGCAGGTTTTAAAACCAAACAATTCTGATTAGGAACATGGTAATACAGTAAAGAGTCAAGACCTGACAACATTGCCTGCATGTTTCTTATAAACCTCAAACAAAATCACTGAAAAAATCTTGGTGTATCATCTGGAAAACCTGCTGCACTCCTTTGTGGTACTTCAAAAGAGCATCTTCCAAGTACCTATGGCTGTGGGTCTTCCTGCAGGAGCTCCTCTCCCAGCAGTATCCCACCTCAGGGCAGGAGGGAGAGCAGCACTGCTTGCCACGTCCCCCAAGCAAGGCAGCAGCGAGGACAAGCAGTCAGCCACCTTCTCATCTGTTGCTAAGGGAACATGGGGAGATGAGCTATAATTATACCAATGAAGTGCGAGAGACAGTCAGAGAGAGAGATGTAGAATGGGCATTCATGACAGTTCCTTCCTTATTTTTATTTTGTTTATTGCTTTGTAAATCTCTGACAGAAGGCAGGCAAAATGTTTCACATGTTGGTGGATGACTGAAATGAAAGCAGGGACTTTGGTGCAGAACCATCAGCACATTCCTAAACACAATGGGATGAGAAAAATTTATCCCAGTCACCATCAGAATCCCAGTTGAAATGCACAGAATCAGAACATTTAAGAAAAAGGGGACAATTCATTGAATATGACATTATTTAGAGCTAGGCTGTACCCCGAGGAAGGGGAGTCCCCTATTCTGAACAGCAGCTTGTGCAGCTTTGCAGAGGGAATTGCACTGCTTGAGCCAGGGCTTTCCTAGAGATCAAATCTCTCAGGATGGCAAAACAGCCTGGAAATGGCATTACATTTCCCACTTCACTGTGAGAGCCTACAGTTTGATTCAGGCAACCTGTCCTGCCCTGGTTATGGGAGCCTGGAACAGTGTCACACGGTGGCCCCAGTTGGCACTCGGGCTTTAGGGGAAGCAGAGCAAACAGATCACACCATGGTTCCTCAACCTGTTGCTGTCTTGCCAGGGAATCCAGCACAGCTATTTGCTTCATTGAATAAACGATTAGTTTCCCAATGTTTTTAATCACTGTTCAACAGTCTTTAGAACAACATGCTTATCCTTTGACCTAAACTATACTCTTTGTGGAAGAATACAGTCTGTTACTGTAAGCTTTACCCTTCTAAACCACTTTATGGAAGTTACAGGGAAATGCTCAATCCAGGAAAAACCTGAGTCACTGCCATGTGGGTAGGTGCCTGGCTTAGTAGGACAGTAGCAAAAATGTGCTAAAAGGGAAAAAAAAGGGAGAAAGGATTTAAAAGGTAATTAGCAATTAGTGGGTTCAGTATGAGCTCCTGACTCATAAGGCATTGCACCTCACAAAAGCGGTGGCGCAATCTGCACCTCACTAGGGACAAAGAAGCACTTCTAGTGTTTGAAAATCAAGCACGTTCTCCTGCTGTACTTGTAATTGCAAGGGAACAACCAACACAGCGACCATTCCCTGTGCCCAGAAGTGGGGTAAAAGCCAGGTAACACCGTTCACATGGCCTGAGCTCTGCTCCAACCCTGACTGTGTTCAGGATCAGCCTTGAACAGCTGTTCCCCTCTGCACAGCAAAGGGCAATGCCCACAGGGTCCACCAAACTGAAGGGCTGGCATACATATTTTTTTATAAATTCTTTGTTTCCTCTACATTGGTAAAATGGATATACGTCATCAGTACCACCCTGATACTGTCAGGGAAATGACAGCATAAGGGTGATGTGGAAAAATAAAAAATAAATACCCTCCTCAAAATATGATAATACGCAACATCTATTGAGTATTTGGCCAGGTTACACCTTGGATGAACAGACACAGCCCTGCTGATTTCACACACATTGTAGATGGCCCTCCACTGTATGGCTATGTTCTCAACATACACATTTATGTCTGCTGTCACTACAGGAAGCAAAAAAGGGCAAATTCAGGTCTGCTCTCTCTCTGCCAAATCAGGCATCACTGCAGTGATGGCCCTACATGCCTACACTCCACTGGGAACCAGGGTGCTTGCTACCATCCATTCCTTTTACTGTCAAAAACATTTATTTGTGCACACACATTACTTAATTGCTGACCTTAATGAAACATGTCAATACAATGTAGTTCTCTAAAATTCCTTTGAACTTATCCATGATGGATGCTTGGGGTGAAGCTATTCTAAACAGTTTGCATAATTTCATATGTGCCATTCCCAAGAAACACTATGCATTTTGAACATGAACTGCGTCAGAGAACTAATGAAGTTAAAAGAGGTTGGCAAATGATGGTGAACTGGACATGTTTTAGTAAATATGTCCTGAAAGGACAATATTTATGAAGACAGAAATCTAGCTGCATGTATTGTGGAGAACCTTTCTGCGAACAGATGACAGCAGTTCCCAGGATTTCAGCTATCATTCATGCCTCTTGAAAAAAAGACCTTTCCCCCTGAACAATCCCTTTACACTTTCTACTCTGAACTTTCCTTCTTCAACATGCAGGGAGTTAAAGAATCCTGGTGAAAACTACTACAACCTCCATAGTAAATAACAAATTTCTTTAGCCTCATTCATCATCTCTGAGACTGAACAGTTCACATTCACTCAAATACCCATGAAATCACCTCTTTTCTCTAACAAACTCTGTTTTTCTCACCCTTGTCATGAACTTCCACATTTTTTTACAGATTGTTCATTTCTCAAAGCCCTTAGTTCTGGTAGGGAGCCCAGATCCCACCTGAGTATTGACCGGTTTGACTTTTCCACACCGATTTGAATTTTCCACACGCGCCTACTCAGAAAAAGACAAGCAGCTTGTGGCCAAAGTACATGAAATTTCAGCCTGGAGACAGACCTGGTCCCATGTGAGGTAGTTTTTGCTGGCAATTGCAGAAAACCTTCACCCTGGTGGTTTATGAGCACGTGCCACAGGCACGTGCCACTCAGCACACCTAGTGTTCAGCAAGGTAGGGATCATTGGTTTTCATCCCTTGTCTCAAGGGAAGTCCACAGGGTGCTGCTGAGGAGATTGTTTCACTTGGCAGAAGACAAACACAGAGCAGATGAATGTTTATCAACCTTTTCTACTCAAGACCTGTGAACAGGCTAAGTTTAAATGCAGAAAGGGAAACAACTGAGGCTCAGGATGACTGACAAGAGGGCTTCAGAAGTGCTCCAATCTCCCTAAAACAGCTAGAAGAGGGCTGTGACCAAAGAAGTCTCTCTCAGGGCACCAAGGCATAGGCCAATGCCTGGAGTGATGTCTGCAAAGTGCAGTGCTGATGGAAGCATGAGGAAAACTGATGTAGAAGGAGGCTACAGTGAGGCATCCCTCCCTGCCACCCTAGAGAAGAGTTATTGTTCAGGAACGGAGAACTCTACACAGGGAAAAAGATACAGATGTTTTTAGTGTTTTATCTAGACCTAAAGTCTTCTTATGCCTTGTAGAGTAAAGAGTAACTGAGTATGTTTGCTTTACTCTTCACACTCTTTTTTCTGAAGCATCATTCATTCATGAAACAAGGGATGATAAATCTAGGTTGCTCTCTTAGCTGGTGGTGGGAGGTGTGTTTAAGGGGGTTATTGTCATTTCTTTCTCAGATCAATTTTGCTTTTAAAGGCAAAAATCCCACACATTTTCCAATGTCATGCTTGCAGCTGTATCTGGAGGCCACTGGAAATAATTAAAACCTTTGCATTGATCTCATAGATTTTCTAAAATAAAAAGCCAACAACCAACAACTGTATCTCAAAAACTCACATTTTCTCATCAAGTATTTATATTTTCTATCTTCCCATTTAAAAATACACCTCAGTGTCCTAAAAGGAGACTAATTTTAGGTGTCTTGAGCCATTTTGAGCAAATGAAGGCTAGTGTTGATTGAGAAGAGTCACAGAGGAGCACAAATCAGTGATGTACTATTCTTTCAGACATAAGAAGCATCCCTGCCTGAGCTGGAAACAGTGTTGTCCAGGATGGTCCTTTCCACTAGCGGTTCTTGTTACAGTTATCAGACGAAGGGAGAAATTTGCAATTTCATTTCCTTCAGAGAGAAATGGAAGTTGCAACTGCATTTGTTTGTTTATCTGCAGGGATAATGGCAATGTGAGTGATAAAGGAGCCTGGCCAGACACAGTCAGAGATCGAACCAGAGGAGTAACCTGATACTTGACACAAGTAAACACTTCTCAACAGGGCAATTTTTGGTCTTTTGAGTCAATATTCTGAGGAAAAGGATAGGTGAATAGTGACAAAGGGAGGAAACATTTCAAACCTCCTGAAAATATCCTTCCCTAATCTTTCCTTCATATCCCACCGATCAAGGCTTTTGAACTAGTGAACAACCATGTGCCAAATCATGGGGTTTCCTGCTTATGAAATGTTTATACCTCTGATCAGCCTAGTTTCTTTTGAAAATCAACTAAGCATGATGGTTAGTGTTCATTATTCAATCGATTTGTGTTTCCAGGTACAGGCAGTCAATAGATGTAGGACACCACTTGGCTATGAGCTAAATAAAGTGGCCATGTCAGGGGAAAACAGAAATCTTTATTATTAGGGATCTCTTACCCAAGTGATTTGCTCCTTGCTTATAAGTAATTTTAAGCATTTGTTCTTAGATAGCATAACTGCTGCACTGAGACATTGCTTTCAAAATTCCTTGCAGTGCAGAAGAGGTGAAGAGAAAGGGCTACACCTGTAAATCTGCACTTCACTGCTGTGAATGCATACAGATGCAGTAATCCTCTGTCTGGCACTGTGTCTTGTCAGGAAGGTCTTACTCAGGATCCATCCCTCTCTCCGGATCCAGTGACACTGAAGGGTAAGCCCCCCTGGGGTGAGGTGGCTTTTGAGCAGCGGTGACCCTGTCACAGTGTGCAATTGCATTTCTGTGATACACACCCATAGGCATGAGCTCCTAATTATTTCGAGCCCTCAAAGACCCAGCCTGTAAGCTTTCGGCATGACTAGCCACCCTTGTCCACCCACTTCCTACCCCTCCAGCACATTTATTCTAACAGTCTGGCTGTTAACAACTGTGTGTGATACTTGTTAATTTACTGTAAGCCAAAGCTTAAACACCTACTAACCCACCACAATGCGTGTGTTGGAGACGCACAGATGGAGGAGGCAGTATTTACGCCGTGCTTGAATGCATCACAGCTTCCATTTTGAGACAAGGCAGTCCTGCTCCCACAGATTTCCCATGTTGGACAACACTGTTATTGTTCCAAGCAGAAGAACACTCAGTTGGCAATGATAAGAAAAATTCCAGGACAAACTCTAGGTACATATATTGCATCCTTACAGGCTGTGCTGATGATTATTCATCTACACACACAATATCCACCCCATTATTCACAGAGCACTGTGTCTGTCCAGCAAATAAAAAGAACTAATTTTTTTTCTTTGCTTTTGCCTTCAGTAGCAGCTCAAACAAAAAGTAAATGGATGGCTGTTCTTGTAAGGAAAATGAAAGAACCCTTCTCACATTCTGCTTTCTAAAACTGCTTAGAGTCTGACTTGAGTGAAGTCAAAGGCCGGCAACTGAGATCACTCTTTTTGAAGCCGTGGTGTCTCCTCATTGTTTTGCTGTATTTACCTCCAGGTTTCCAGAAAAAATGCATGTTGATACGAATGCCAGGTAAAGAGTGGAAGAAGTCAGAGAAAGGAATTTACACTAGAAACACCAGCTTTCCTTCATAATGCTGGAACATGTATCATAACTAGAGAGAAAGTCAAATTAAAAAAAAAAAAAAAAAGCAGGAATTCTTCTATGAACTTCCATGGCAGTTTTGGACCCAGTAGCTAATTATTGCACTGCCAAGTGTGGATAGGAATTACCATCATTTCCAGTCATTTCCAAATGACTATAATTGTGTGTGCCTCAGGAGGAGGCAGGTTTTCATGCGTTATATAGTCTGGGCTTTATGTTCCTGTCCACAGTAGGCTGAGCAGGTGTGCTTCTTGGCATCCCAGGCTTGGGTCACAATGCTGGCATAGAAATACTGCTCAGACAATATTGTTATCAAGTGATTCCCTTATCAAGAGTTTTGATTTGGTTTGTTTTTTTTTTTTAAGAACGAACAAAACACAAAAAAGAGGCAAATCTCACCAAAGTGCACTAGTGGCTCTAAAGCAAGTACATACACGTACTTACATCAAGGCTTACACACATATATTTTGTAACTACGTGTGCCCTAGGTATATCTTGTATACCCATAGGAGTTTAGATAGGAAAACCACTAAAAAAAATGCTAAACAAACGTGTGTAGTCTTTTCTGGAGAAAAAAGTGTCCTGTCACATTCACATGTAGAAAGAAGCAAACCAGCCCCAGAAGAAAAACAGTGAATAGTATTTGCCTTGAGTTTCTTCAGGCTTTCCAGCCTCTACCATGTAAGTTGCCTATAGGGCTGGCAAGGGAAGCTATGGCAGAATGTGTTTAATGCTGCAGTGCTGCTGGGAGGCAGGGCAATGCGTTCAGGCATACAAGACCCAGAATAGGCTAGCAGGACTCTCTAGACTCTCTTTTTTAATCTAGTTCAGCAAAAAAAAAAAAAACCAAAAAACAACCACGAACCCCTCCATGGATCATTAGTGCTGAACTTCTGCATCTCCCTGGATGCACTGAGGAAATTAATTTTCACAAGATGATTTCACCTGAACTTCCCCCCTCAATCTTCCTCATGGTGATTCAACCCCACATGCTTTTCCTAGAAATAATATAGTCGAGTGGCTCACAAGTGAGTGGGAACTAGGAGAATCCTAGTTCTATATTTAGCTCTTGATTCAGTAACAGACCTTGGAGTAGTCACTTGACCTTCACAGAGAGCACTCGGTCTGGGTGGAAAATGGGGAGAGAAAAACCACAGAACACTGCTCTTGCTGAAAACCAGAAAACCTACTTTTCTGGATGGAGAACAGTGGTATATTTCCGTTAAAACAAAGCGTGGTTTATCAGATTTATCAGACTGTTACCACACTAAATCTTTTATTAATTTAATAGTTTAGGAAGCTCTCTCTTGGTTTACAGTCACTAGGTGCAAGGGGGCTTGTTTGTTCATAAAGAGAAAAATAGGTGTGCTAACTGCAAATGAAAGTCCTCCTGCTTCTAGCAGTACTTTCTCATGTTCCTATTTAGGCATTTAAAACACAACGTATGTCTTTCTCTCATCATGAAGTAACACTCCACAAGAATAAGAAAAACAGAAAAAAAAACCCACAACCAAGTCATTCACATTATAATGGTTGCCATGATTGCATTAAAATTCAATACACTTTTGCTGATTAGTTTGCTGTGATCAAAACAAGGGGGTAAACAAACACTTAACGAGGGCTTTATTTTGCTATGCAGTAATTGCTGTTGATCAGAACTATTGTGATGGAGGCATAGGTCAGCTGAATTGCTTTTCTTTTTATTGAAAAATTAGGAAAATGTAATTTATTTCTGTACATGACCCTCTACAGATAATCTGAGTGTTTCCACCGCGAGTCAAGTAGATTCAAACACGTTTCAGCATTCCAGCAGCCCCCTCCCACATTTAAGCTGCTATTCCAATGTGCTTGTTACTAAATATGGCAGCAGCTCTTCAGATTGACGGGAGAGCTCCTGCTCCTGCACTTTGCTCCGTACGCTCCTAATATAGTAGAGCACAGCAGCCAAGTGCGCTCAGGGAGGACTGAAGGGGGTAAACTGGCTTCGCAGGATCGTCCATCCCCACGCCATGGGAAACTGAGCAGCAGCAGCCACAGAGAAGCTGTGCCTTAACCTTTTGGTGCCTTGGCTCCAGCTCAGCTGTCAGACAAGCTGACTGGCTTCTCACGAAAGTGCACGACTGTGCAATACCGAATGACGCCAACCATCAGCTGACACCCGCGCTGAGTATTCCCACTTGTAACCCTATCTCACAGCAGCAAACCAGTGTGCAGAAACATCTGGTTAGGGTAAGAAGGGACAAGATGGTGACAGTGTTTGTTGTGAATATGTTTTAGGCTCATAAATGGGCATGTAAAGCAACGTGGGGGTCATTTTAGTCACCCTCCCAATTCTAGTTTTATGAGCAAGACAAAGGTTGTGTGCAGTGCTGGCTCGCACATCTCTGCAGGGCATTGAGCTGTGGAGGCCATGAAGATAAAGCCTGAGAGATTATTTCAGATAGCAATAGTTGATTTAATCTTCAACTATTTGCCAATGTTTTTATTACTAATTTTAAAATCTTTCCTGCATGACTATGAGGTTAGCAGAAGTTCCTGAAGCCACAGATCCTGGCACTCAGTCAACAGAGCTACAAGGAACTAAGCCCTTTTGCAGAAGGCCAGCAGGTTTGCTTGGGAAAAAAAAAAGCTACAAATGTAGGATAGAGCTTTAGCTGCCCCTCATCCTCACAATGAGTATTTTTGCTTCAAGACCTATTCTCCAAAGTGCCAAGCATCACTATCTCATTAAACATCTCTGCTCCCTTTGCCATCAGTCTGCAGACACCAGGGAGCTCCAAGAAAACACCATTGGGGATTTTCAGCCTCAAGTGGTGGTTCCCAAAACCACAAAAGCACCCACTGGGCATGCAACAGAAGCACCCATTTACATAGTCTCAGGTCTTTGAAGGCTTGTAGGGAAATATACTTTATGAGACTACACTCTACAAAGGCCAGCTGAGACAATTCAGGATGGAAAAGGCAGGGAGAAGGAAACTTTAAAGCAGCAGTGAAGTGTAATCAGTTACCAGTACAGAAGTGGGGAGGAGAAGAAGGAAGAACTTCTTTGGCATAAAATTTGTTTAGAAATGTTTACTTTAGAAATGTTTCATTTATAGCACATTGCATCTGTTCTTAAATGGTCATGAATACGACTCATTCCTTTTGATTCATGGGTGGAGAGAGGAAACAATGCACAGAAAACAGAAACAATTTATTCACATTGCAAGGTAGGAGATCAAACATCCCAAAACAAATTTTAAAATATTTGGGTAAAGGACATCTCTAGCAGGTTCTAATGCTCAGGGAAGCATTTGCATCTTGAACACATTTCTATCTTTATCGCTGCTGTGGGTGGATAAGCTCCTGTAACTCTGGTAAGTAAAGGCAGATGTGAAATCCCCACAGAAACATCTTGCAGTAAGTTAAGGCTCCATGAAGCTTATAGCAGAGTTTTCTTCTTTTTTTTTTCCCTGAATTTCATTTCCACTATCAGTGATGCATGAAAGAAGCTAAAATTGCAGAAAAATAGAGGTTCCTGTTGCTCACATTCCCTCAGTACTGAAAATTACAAATACACATTATTTATAGTCAAAAGAAACCAGTAAGTACAGTGTGCGTTTCTACCACTACAAATCAAACAAGCTTGCCCTACACCACCTTGCAAAGCCCCACTGGAGCAAACTCCTCTTTATACATCAATCCAACCTACCTGCCAGTGCTCATCAACAATAAATCAGAAGTGTGACCTAAAAGACCCATCTTCAGAAGGTAAAGTGAAGTGGGCCACCAGGAAAAAGGTACAGACTGGAAGTATTGCTCTGAAATGAAATGTTCTACCAGAGGCTTTAGGAAATGCTCACTGAACAAAGATAATCACCTCACCTGCTTCAGGGTAGTTTAGGTATGTGTTTAGGCAATTCAAAGCATCTAATCTATACAGTATGAACATCCGTTCACGTGGGAGATTTCTTTTGACCATCACCTTAGCAGACTTTGTTCACTGTGTTGTCCATCATTCATCTCCTTTTCATTTAAATGCTTGTCTTCTCAAGATTACTAGCAGATCAGAAGTCTAATTTATATATCTATATAATCTGCATATATAGATATAACATTTCATATTAAAGGTAACATTTTGCTGGGTTTTGAATGTCTGTCTTTTTTAGATGAGATCTCCACAAATGTGAAACTCAGTTCAATCTACTTTCATAATGTTTAAGCAGAAATTCTGAGTTTCCAAGCATTTATATTCATTCTTGCTTACCTAAAACAAAAGTTAGGCAAATTAGAAAAAAAAGGGAAGGGGCAAAAATCCCCAAACCCTAACAAAAATGATGAAACAAGGCAATGTTGCCAAATGAAGGCTATCTACAAAAAAAAAAGATCTGATTTAAATATCAGCCTGCTGTATTTGTCACTTAGGTTGGTGAGTGCTTCAAATTGTTACTTGGAACTGCCCAAATCCCATCATGGAGTGGATGATGTAGATTAAATCCCAGAAGCAGGTAGAAATGAGATACTACTGATGCCTTCTGCATAGCCAGGCAGCCTCCAGATCCTTTCCTAGAGGAAGCCTCCCCAGTTTTGCCACAAGCAGCTGCCAGCACCTTGCAACACTCTAATCTGAAGGCGAGACCACAAAAAATCAGGATCCATCCAGTTATGTGAGATGATGTGTTGGAAAACACTGTCTGGAAACTTCACTAGGTGGGAAATTGAGAGCCACCAGATTCTGGAAATACTCAAAAATGGCTATACTCCTTTCCAAAGGTAGGCACAATCAGATTGTAACAAAACAGTCATGAATTGCAACTGCATCTTGGGTTGCTCCTCTTGACCATCTCCTCACACCTTGCACCTCACATGCTCTCTTGCCAGGTTGTCTGCCAGCTGATTATCATCCAGCCTTCTGTATTGGCCAGGTTCAGGGGAAAAAGGGATCTGATGAAAAAAAGTCAAAGAGCAGAATGTCACCAGTATACTGATGGCACAGCAGCCAAACCACAGCTGCCACATGAAAACTCAGCAGGAGCTATGACAGAGCAGATCTGGTGGGACACACCTCTGAGTTTATTGACAAGGAAAAAAATAAGCTAATGATCAAACTTTGCCAGATCTTGTCAGCAGAGGCACTAGGCATCTCTGATCAGCTTAATTCAAAGTTGTTGGCACAGGAAACAAAGTTAGCAATGCCATTTTGACTGAATCCATCATTTGCAGCAAGAAGTCCTGCTCAGAGAGCTGTAACACCTCTAGGTCCTAAATGTGATTGTGAGAGGCCAGAAGCAGCAGCTGAACCTTGAGCAGTGCTGCTGTGGCTCCACAGTCTCTCTCGATCAGGAAGCACTAAAGCAGTAATTAGAGGCTGAACAAGACATGTTAAGCACAAGCCAAATACCTGATGCTTTACCCACTTTCCAAAGCACTTGAGCCTGCTAGATGAAGGCTGGTTTGGGCAGCTTTCCATGGGACCATTGCAAGAAATACAGGCACAGGGCTGTTGTTCATGCAACTGCTAATTATTTTTGCCTTTTAATTCTGTTTCATCCCTATAGTAGAGGTATAAAAGGCACCCTGTGCAGAGCAGTTCCTGGTGGAGTGAAGTCTCAAATAAAAATTCCTACATTTGTGCATTTGGAGGTACAGGCTAGTTTTTTCCATGCCAGAGACAGCTGTCCTTGAAAATTAAGGTGATTCTTCTCAATTCAATCTATAGTAAGACATTTTGAAACCACTCACATGGACACTTAACACAGGCACATTATTATTCTTTATAACATACAATGCCTCTCAGTTCTTACTGGACTTCTGGCTTAATTCCTAGAAATTTTATGCTCTCTAATATTCAATAAATAATGTATTTGGTCAATTCTTCTTTGAAATCCTGAAACTTCAATTACAGCAATGTAATCTAAATCAAGAAAGGGATTTCTTTGGAGACTCTTACGCTGGCATAGAAAGCACTCCTTGACCAGTCTTGGATGTAAGAAATGGTTCTGACAGACAGATATGGAGCCTGGTAGGTAACTTTTATGCATTAGGGACTTCCAGGGGGTGTTAGGGCAAATGAGTCACATTAGGCATGACGACATCTATCCTGTTCCAGACAGGAAGGATTTAACCATTATCAATATGTATAATCTCCCAGGGATATGTGATTAAGATGTCTTAGTCCCTCATTATTCTGAGTCTGTAAGATTTCCAGCTGTCAAATGCTCTTTCTACCCTTTCGTATGACCTAAGACTTCATACAATCATGGAAAAGCATAGGAACACTGGGATAAAAATCCCCATCCCATCTATGAGGCAAGATATTGTGACCCCCATCAGTTCAATTCTATCCCATGGAGGATCATGGAGCATGAGGAAGACCATGGAATTTGCCCAGCATGGTGGCCAGACTCTTTCTCTGGCAGCCCTTGCAGGATGCTCCCTCTTGGGGCATAAGGTATCTCTGGCCTGGCACGACAAGACACCACACCAGTGCTGCCAGTGTCATGGAGAAGAATGGGTGCATGGAGGACCACAGGGATGCTGGCACTAGAGACATCCAGTAAGAGCCAGGCTTTGCTCCTTTCACAAGGAAAACATCATTTTTATTCAGCAGACATAACGTCCCATTCTCTCTAGAGCTGCATCCCAAGATCTGCCTTCCTGAAATACAGAAGTTGGGCATATATTTTAACAGCGACTACAGGAAACGCAGATGCTGCAGCCAGCTCAAACATTTTGGTAACAAAGTGTGAAGCTTCATGATGCATTATTTATAACCCACAGACTGTAATGAAAGGCTTCTCAGTCTGGGGAGCTGAAGACATGGAAAAACCCAGTCAGACATCTGGGCAGGTAAGTTCAAGTGGAGATTCTTGAGGCAACAAGGGAGGGGAAAGGAGGAGGAACCATGGAGAAGGAAGTTTAAGGCTGCAGGTTTATTTGTGTGATGTCTGATAGAGGAAAGGAAATGCTTTAGCAAGTTCTCAGCACTATCCCAACAGAGATTTGACTGCCTTGCCGAAAATTATTTGGATCAGAATCAACTTTCTTTTAGCTCCAGTATCCCTTGCTCCTTCCACTCTCATATCCCTGATGTTCATTGATAGCAACTATTTGTACTTTTATATCTCCCTTTCTGAGCAATGTCTACCCTCAAATACGTGTGCTCTAGTGACTTTAGCAGCTCCACCGTGCCTCTGCCCTCCCTCTAGTAGCTGGTTTCACATCCTGCACAAGCAGGTCAGGTTCCTCTGTTTTGTTGCCTAGGTGCCTGGTGTTTATGTGTGCAAACATTTCCATTGTTTCTTTGTGATCACAGCTGAGCTTGGGCAATAAAAACTCAGTTGACATGGAAAACTATTAATTTAGTTCACAAGTATGAGATGTGATTGATGAGGGTAGATGATACTGCAAAGAAAAAAAAGGTGCCAGTTTGTCTCGTTACCATCTTAGGGATAAGTAGTTTCCTACAGTCAGCAGTCTTTCTTCTGGAATTCACAAATCTAGAGAGACCCAATACATTTACTGACAAGGCTCAGCTCAGGGAGGTCAGGCTGGCAGGCGCATAACCTTCTATCTGATTACCCCAATTTTAGGCTCCAGAGACATAAAGAGAGAAGCTTGGGGATTACACAGTATAAGGAACTGATCTGTGAGCACGTGTGTTTGTGTTCAGTGCTGTATCACCGCTCTGTTACAACCACTTAAAAATCTTTCAGAGATTGAAGTCTGCCAATTTACAATTAGGTCAATAGAAATGGCAGCCTAAGCTGGTCCATCCTAGTCTGATGAAGTTGTTCTCTCTTTTGTATTCTATCAGTAGCAAAAAAGTACAATCATCAGGCTATTTTTAATGTTTGTTCTCATTTTACAGCTGCATGATGGTGGGTTTTTTCCAACCTGGTTATTCTATGATTCTATGATGTTATGGGAAAAGCCTTGGGGACAACTTAGGGACATCTACATCATGATACAGGGTAAGGAAAACATAGCTCCAAGTAGTGCACATTTTTTCTTCCTATGCTTGCCAACAGGTTTGATTTTCATAGTGGAAAAAACAGCCACAGAAACTAGGAAGAAGCAATCTAATTTACTTGGACTTTCACCCTCTGAGCTCCAGCCCATACTGTAAAATACGAATTACTTGGCTGTGACATGTGTCCTTCACACACACCCACAGTACCATCAGTTCAAAACCTGACTGTAAATGAAGTCTGTGACAGATACTGGCTGCAAGGGGTGGCTTCCCCACTGGAGCGACTCCATAATGCTATTTTGGGGCAAAAAGCAGTACATCAGGTTTGTCCCTCTCACGGGCTTTGAAGCAGAGTGTCTATGAATTGACCCTGCTTTTTATTAAAAGGAGTGCAGATCTATATGCTTTTTGCTATGAGAACTCATTTTGTGTTCACAGTGAACTCAAATAGCAGTTGTATGTATGGTTGATACAGTGCACTGTTATTTGTATAAGCAACTGGAGCTCAGGGAATTGTACTTATCATTTGTTTGTAGATAGGAAAGATTATTTTAAATTGTTCCCTTATTGTAATCAAGCCAAAGCCCCTTTGACATCAAAAATTGCAACAGAGGCTTGCTGCAAAGGTGTGGATTTGCATATATACATGACTTAAATCTAATCCCAGTAAAAAGCTATCATTTTGCTGCCTTACACACAAACTTAAAGCCTTAACAATCTTACCTCAGCCCCATAAGCAAACAATGCCTCCTCTCAGCAAGCTTAATATGCTTTTTATAACCAAGATATCAAAGGGCAGTCCTCTAGCAGAGCTCAAGGCTGGGACAGCCTTGGCACGAGAGCAGGGACGCTTTTCCTGACTGAGACGCTGGGCAGTGGGGCAGAGGCTGAGGCTTTGGCAGCCCAGCATTGGGAGCTGTGCAAATGGCTCTCCAGTTTCATCTGAAAAATTAAGTGCTGTTCCTCAAAGCCAATATCAAACATGTGCAAAGCCTTATGTAAACTGCACTCAAAGGGAATTACGTACATAACTAAGGGTTCTGAGAGTGTGAGGACAGGCTGGCCTCTTCTCAGCAGCCACCTGGGGCTGCAAACCAGGGTGGTTCCACCCCCTCTTTGGCACCAGCAAACACCCTGGGAAGTTGGCACGTTGCTTCTGCTGGGGCTGTTGGAAAAGCAAGGAAACCACTGTGCTTGGGAGAGCTTGGTAAACCTGAAAATGTGCACCCTGGGGACTCAAACCAGACAATAACCCTGCTTTAAAAAAGACCCCTCTTTTCACCTGTGGAGTATTTCTGTATTGCACTGGCAACACTGCAACAGAGAAAATAGATCTAGGGCTGTCTGGATGGACCTTTCCAACAAAAGAACAACTCCGAAGGGCAAATGTTTGTTTCTTACTGATTCCAAACTTTTTTTTGTGAAATTTAATTTTCAGGTTTGGTTTTTTTTTTTTAAACCAATGTATTACGTTTACTTGGCAAGGTTTGGGCAGCAAGGGGGTTTCTGTGAGTAGCTTCTAGAAGTTTCACCTGTAATAAAGTCAAAGTCAGCCAGCTCTAAGACAGACCTGCTGCTGCCCAAGGCTGAGCCCATCAGCAATGGCAGCAGTTTAGATGGGGGGGAAAACTGCACAATGGCAACTTCAGCCAGAGAGAGGAGTGAGAATACGTGAGAGAAACTCTGTAGGTATAAAGATCAATAAAGAAGGAGGCAGAGGAGGCGCTCCAGGCACCAGAGCAGAGATTCCCCTGCAGCCTGTGGGGAAGATGATGGTCAGGCAGCCGTCCCCTGCAGCCCATGGAGGTTAACAGTGGAACAGACATCCACCAGAGCTGGTGGACGTCCAAAGGAGGTTGCAACCCTGTGGAAAGGAGGATCCTAGCAGGACCTGTGACCCCATGGAGAGAGGAGCCCATGCTGGAGCAGGTTTGCTGACTGGACTTGCGACCACGTTGGAGCAGCCTGTTCCTGCAGAACTGCACCACAGGGAAAGGACCCACACTGGAGCAGCCTAACATAAACTGCAGCCTGTGGGAAGGAGTCACATCAGAGAAGTTCATGGAGGACTATGCCCCATGGGTAAGAATCCATGCTGGAGCTGGATAGTATGGGAGGAGTCCTCCCCCTGAGGTGGGAGGAGTGGCAGAGACAACACGTGATGAACTGACAGAAACTCCCATTCCACATCTCTCTGCACCACTTGAGGGGAGGTAGTGGAGAAAATCAGGAGTAAAGTTGAGCCTAGGAAGAAGGGAGTGGTGGAAGGAAGGAGGTTTTAAGATTTTGTTTATTTCTCATTATTCTACTCTGATTTGATTAGTAATAGATCCAATTAATTTTCCCAAATCTCTTTTCCCCGTGACAATGACTGGTGAGTGATATCCTCCTGTCCTTATCTTGACCCATGATCTTTTCATTATATTTTCTCTCCTCGGTCCAGATGAGGAGGGGGAGTACAGAGCAGCTTCGGTGGGCACCTAGCATGTAGCCAGCAACCTCATTCAAAAGTAAACCGTTTTATGATTGTTGATAAAAAAAAACTAACACCAACCTACCTTTCGCTTATGCTCACAAACTTGCACAACTTGCATGCCCATCACAACTAACTCTTGCTTCAGAAGGAAAGTAAATAAAACAACTGACACTTGTTAGGGTGATCTCAAAAGTGACTTTAATAAAAGAGACTTTCAGATAAACTTAAGGCACTGGTATTAATACCAATGATGCAACTGAATGAAAAATAAAACAATATGGGATTTTTTACTTTTTATTCTTCTCCCGGAAAAGAAGTGGTATGAATACAGTGCTCTTGTATAACATGTTACAGATACGACATTTATCGGATGTAATACTCTTTCCTCTTACCGTATGCAAAAATCCCAACACAACTGAGGTTCTATGGACCAGAATACTATTTTTAATCTGTGTTTCAGTAGATGAATCAGTGTAACTGCATAGTAGTAAAGGTAAATCATTACTTTAAATACAACTTGTACCTTTATTTAGTTCAGTTTTAGAAGTACATTTTCATGTGTTTTTCACAGTGTGGCACAAACCTATTAAAACTGTTTTCTATAGATTATGTAAGCTGTCCATTTCACACAAAAAATGGGCAAAAGCAACTTAAATTTGCACTACATCCATTAGTTACAAGAACAAAAAATTTGAGTAATTTGTTGAAGATAGGCTGAGGAAGTGACACACAGATTAGAAAAACTGTATTGCAGAAAAGGCAGCATTTTCTAGATGGCAGCAGGATAAAACTTCAATTAAAAAGTATCTAAGTATAAGCTGGAGTCCAGTATTAAACAGGAGAATAAAAATAAAAGTGTTGGTCTAGCAGATTCATACTATATTTTAGTCAGGACAAGATACTCTGAAGGTGAAAATGCAATGACTGATTGAGGAGATGGATAACTGTGGATAAAGAGATCAACATAAAACTAGACATAGACAATGATTGATAACAATATTCAAATATTTAGCGAGTATCACACAGTCCAGTTTTAACCCACGACAGTCCTTAGACCAGGATCTCGAACGGGTCCTCAGCAATCGCTCGATCACAGACCTTGGTTGTACCCAAGGCTCTTCAAGACCCATATGGTGTCACAGAGGTCTTTGTGCTAGAAGCATATAGACTCACAAGTACAGAAGAGATTCCTCTGTGGGTAAAATCCTCCTCCAAATTTCCTAGGTGGCATTTCCGCTGTTGGTAAAGGCCCCAGGAAAGTAAGCATGTGAACACTGTGTCTTGAAATCTTCTTTGTTTGCATTATATATGTAATTGAGTGTTGTGCTGGACCAGTCCTAAAGTTCCTGAAAACTTGATCTCTCTAATGCAACTCCCTTCCCTCTCTCCTTTTACAGTGTTGTTCTTTCAGTGAAGACCTTTGGAGACACAAGATTTCAGGTAGAGCAGCATGTAGTGAAGAGACACATTCTCCCCCGACTCCAGCTCTTTAATCACAAGTTGGGTTTCCTTACGACAGTAAGAGCTCAGAGAAAAACAATGCTTTGTTTGGTAAGTAGCAAAAAGTAGCATAAGCATAGAAAGCTTTAGGGAAAAAAGAAACAATTATGGTCTTGAATATTGTGATAGAACAATTTGAACTCCCAGCAATTTTGACGCATGATTTTTCCCTTTGATTGAACTCTAGCATGTAGAGTCTTGTGCAGAGAGTCCTTGACAATTTTTTGGCTCTCTGGATACTTTAAGGTAAGGTGAAAATATTGAGGAAAAGCTTCTGAACACCTGCAGAAAGCTTAATGGAATACAGTTACTCGCAGATAGGTTCCTCCCAGCTGGCTTCCTCCATACACCAGGCATTGCCAGTGCTGACCTATTTACCAGCCCACTTGTATACAGCAATTAAAATGAGCCCTTCTCTTGCATGAACTGGAAAACTGTTTGCTTTGCAGAGTAGTTATGCCCGAACCAATTGTCTCCCAGCGCCTCCCCACAACACTGTTGCCACAAAAGAGCAGGCAAATTCGGTGCAAAGAGGAAAGCCCATGGAGCCAGGAGGTGAAGGGATGCTCCAGGACACAGTGGTACCACAGTGAGTCTCTGGCACAGTCTGCACCACAGCTGCTGGAGCACCCACTGTGCCCTGAGCTTCATTGGTTTTTGGATTTTTTTTTTTTAAATCTCAAGGGAAAACTAGTAACTCCCATCCCTTGCTAATGGATACACTGTACTGGAATACAATATCTTGCATCTTCACATTGTGCTGCGTTTCCCCTGGATGGGAACAGAATTCCTCCTTTTTACCACAAACAAAGTAGCTTTTAAAACAATTTAAAGAGAGATCATAATTAAAAAACAATTGAGAAAAAACTCATCTGTTCTTTAAAGCCTGGGCTAATATCATTGAAAGAAGATCTGGACACATCTCTGGAAGTATTTCAGCAGAAATTCTTCCTAGGATGTTAAAAAAAGAATAGCACAAATTTCAAATGTTTTTTGCCATTAGTTGTTTAGGTTTTGGGGTTTGGTTTTTTTTTGTTTGTTTATTTTTTCCAAAGGGCTCTTCTTATGATGAAAATGCTTTGAAAGAAAATCTGCAATTCCCACCCCTCATCAGTTTTTCTATTCTAGTCATCTTTGTCCCATACAACATAATTACTTCTTGTTGTTCATATCACAATAATTTTGGCTAACCGATGAAGGCTTTAATGTGAGGCCAGCTCAGATGACGCTACCTGCACACAGCACAATCACATCTTCAGTGATCTCAACCCTGTCACAGATTTTCAGGCATAAATCATAGTATCATAGAACGGTTTGGGTTGGAAGTGACCTTAAAGATCATCTAGTTCCACCCTCCCCTGCCATGGGCAGGGACATCTCCCACCAGACCAGGCTGCCCAAGGCCCCATCCAACCTGGCCTCTGGAGCGAGTCCAGAGAAGAGCAACGAAGCTGGTGAAGGGGCTGGAGAACAGGCCTTATGAGGAGCGGCTGGGAGAGCTGGGGGTGTTTAGCCTGGAGAAGAGGAGGCTGAGGGGAGACCTTATTGCTCTCTACAACTACCTGAAAGGAGGTTGTCGAGAGGAGGGTGCTGGCCTCTTTTCCCAAGTGACAGGGGGCAGGACAAGAGGGAGTGGCCTCAAGCTCCGCCAGAGGAGGTTTAGGCTGGACATTAGGAAAAAAAAATTCACAGAAAGGGTCATTGGGCACTGGCAGAGGCTACCCAGGGTGGTGGTTGATTCACCTTCCCTGGAGGTGTTTAAGGCACGGGTGGACGAGGTGCTAAGGGGCATGGTTTAGTGTTTGATAGGAATGATTGGACTCGATGATCCATTGGGTCTCTTCCACCCTGGTTATTTTATGATTCTATGATTCTATGATCTCCAGGAATGGGGCAGCCACAGCTTCCCTGGGCAACCTGTGCCAGCGCCTCACCACCATCATCATGAAGAATTTCTTCCTAATGTCTAATCTAAATCTTTCCCCCTCCAATTTATAGCCATTCCCCCTTGTCCTACCATTATGTGCCCTTGTGAAAAGTCCCTCCCCAGTTTTCCTTTAGGCCCTCTTCAGGTACTGGAAGGCTGCTATGAGGTGTCCCAAGAGCCAGGATGAGCAACCCCAATGCTCTCAGCATGTCTTCATACCGAAAGTGCCCCAGCCCTCTGATAATCTTTGTAGCCCCCAGTCATCTTTGTAGCCCTCCTCTGGACCCATTCCAAAAATTCCATATCCTTCTTATGTTAAGGATTCCAGAACTGGACACAATAGTCTGGGCGGGGTCTCACAAGAGCGCAGTAGAGGGGGACATCACCTCCTTTGACCTGCTGGCCACGCTGATGCGGTTGGCCTTCTGGGCTGCAAGTGCGCGTAGCTGACTCATTGAGCTTCTCATCAATGAGCACCCCAAAGTGCTTATCCGCAGGGCAGCTCTCAGTCACATCATCCCTCGTCCTGTATTGAAACCATGGATTGTCCCAATCCAGGTGTGGGACCTTGTACTTGGCCTTGTTGAACCTCAGCGAGGCTCACACAGCCCCACTTGTCCAGCTTGTCCAGGCTCTTCTGGATGACATCCTGTCCTTCTGGTGTCGCAACTGCACCACTCAACTTGGTGTCATTTGCAGTAGTTCCTTCAGCTCATGTGAAGTCCTTGATCTATAGTGAACTCCAAGTTCACTAACACAAGATAAACACAAGATGAGCCACCAATCACTAATTTAATGATTGACAAATTGCACACTGTTCCTTCTTTATCCCCTTATGCCTTAACCCAAGATTAGTAGTAAAATGTCATTAAGAAAAGCATTTAATTGGCTGATGGACAACCACTAAATAAAAAGTTTGTGTCACTGTTCAGTGATGGCTTTCAGAAAGCAGGGGAAACCCCCTTGAGGATAACTCTTCCCCTGCAAGTTGCTATTTGTAGCCTGCCTTCCAAGTGGTCTTGCAAGCCTGCTATTAAATGTTGTGAAAGACAAGCAGTGCTAAGCAACAGCAAGGACAACACACACGGAGCCAGCCCCCAGGCTGGAACAGACTTCAAACTATGAACTCAACCTTTCCAGCTTTCGAGGAGCTCTGAATTTCCTCGTACAAAGATTAGTAACCAAGCATTCTTCTTAAAAGGGCTTAAAGCTAGCAAATCTCAGTCTCTAAGGTCTTTGATGCCAAAACAGAGCCTTCCTTCCCATCCACAGCTGTGCATGCAAAAGATGATAAATTAAATTAGCTATTGTTTCTCCTACTGTTTGTTGGGACTGAGTGCATTTTGGGAAAAAACAGACTCTGGAATTTATCAATGAAACAAAACCAGTCCCATTTTAATAACTGAATGCAAAAACTGAAAGCAAGAATTCACTTCCATTTGTGCATTGTTCCCTCTCTACTCCCATACCAATTAACGAATATACATCAACAAGCTGAACGATCTGTTTTTCAAGGCTCTGGATTTTTGGCTTAGTGCTGATATGCTTGGCACCAGTCACACTAATTTAGAAGTTATTTGGATGTTTTAGCTTACCATTATTCCATTATTTTTTTAAAGTGAAATCCCAAACAATTATTAATGCTCCAAGGAAAAGCTTGATTGCTTTAAAAATCCAACCAAATAACACAAGTAACAAGTAAGGAAACGGTCTCAAGTTGCACCAGGAGAGGTTCAGATTAGATATCAGGAAAAATTTCTTCACTGAAGGGGTTATCGGGCACTGGAAGAGGCTGCTGAGGGATGTGGTTGAGTCACCATCCCTGGAGGTGTTTAAAAGATGGGTAGATGAGGTACTCAGGGATATGGTTTAGCAGTGGATAGGTACAGTTGGACTCAGTGATCTCAAAGGTCTATGATTCCAAGAACAGTAAGACTGTTGCACTGTGAAGGGAAAAGCTCACACTGTCCTTGCCTGGGCTTGTTTTCCCACCAAGAAAGTGCAGACTGAAGCTGTTGAAGAGGATGGTTCATTCCTTGTTACGGGGCTCTCGGCTACTGCTGGGACAGAGGACATGGAGAGTTCAAAGAAAGAAACATTAACTTTGATATTTCAAGCCAAAGACCCCAGACACCCAGCAAATTACTACTACAAGTCAAAGGGCTGTCCTAGGGGACAGAAGCACAGGAAGAAAATCACTGTGAAAAGGTTTTTCAGTAAGGACAAATAGCAAAATAGCAAAAAGCTGCAGAAAATTATGTTGGTGAGACTAGTGTTCACTGCCCCACAGCTAAAACTCCCTGAAGAAGAAGGACTGCAAAGAAGATGAATTCTTCTCTGAACTTGTGGGATGATAGAGGATAGCCCCTTCCCCAGGGGTCTGGAGCCATATTTCCCCATCCCATCTCCAGGAAGATCCCACATCTCACACAAACCTTAGATATATCTCCCTGTCCGGTTTTCTCTTGCAGGGATACAAGCAGTTCTTTACTTATATTCTTGGCAGGAAGACTTGCTTCATAAACACGTATTTAAAAGAAGAAACAGATGCTCTCCTCTTTCAGCACGTAACAACAGCAAATAGCATAATCAGGGCTGATTACAAGACTGATTTTTACTCTATAATTTAAGACAAGAAGCAGGTAATAGCATGTACTGCACACCATGTGCCATGGTACGTGTGCTGATCATTCCATGCCATAACCTCAGCTCCTGCAAGGCAAGGCTTTTTCAACAGCACTTCTTATTCCAGGGCAAGTTCTCTTAAGGCTGTGAGGGATGGAATAAAGTCCTTATTCTACCTGCAACAAAATGCATGTTCTGAACATGTAATCCACAGTCCACAGGCTGAGATCAGAAACCCAGGAGAAGTAGACAATTTTCAGGATTCATTGTGAAAACGTCAGCAACTGCACAGTCTGTTCCAATGGTAATAGTCTCCAACATAGCTATTTAAACACAGCAAACATAGCTATTTAATCACCCAAATGATAACCCTCATTATATAAACTGTAGCACAAGTTCCACTGTGGCAGGAGCAGAAAGGGTATCAAAAAAGGAAGATAACCAAGGTGTACTTTAAACACTGCTCTGAGCAAAGATATGCAAAAGACAAGGTGCAGTTTCAGTGTAAATTATCAGAGGCTGCTGAATAGAAATGGACAATGAAACAATAAACAAAATATAACCTGTGCACAACACAGCCCTACCACTATAAATCAAGCAGGGGTAAAGAAGCACAACATTTTTTAAGCTTGTCAAGCCACACTAAATAGTTAGTTCATCCCTGGAGTACCATCAGTGTGCCTGTACAGCCTGGCAAGAGGGACCTGCATGAAATGCACAGGAGCTGCTGTAAGAAGCAGAAATTCATTGCTTGCAACCAAGCAGAGAGGCTGGGTGATGGTAATCTCACTGGGCAAGTTGAGAATTATGCAAAGATAAATAAATGATACTTAGAAAGTAAAGTTTGAGGGTTTGTTGTATTTTTAAGGACCCATTGCACTGAGCTTTAGCTTCATTCTTAACTTTCCAGTTGCAAAGGGTTTTAACAAGGTCATACGTCCTTTAGCATCTCAACTTTTCTCCCATCATAGCAGGAGCAGCATGTGATCTATGTCTCTGGCCTGAGTTCTGGTTTCATCTCTGCTTATGTCTTCTACCAAAACCTGATATTCAGGCCATCTCTTAGAGTTACTGCTTCTTTGTGAGCATCTCCAAACCCATGTCCTACCACATTCTAACCTCTTGCACACTCTTTACTGCTACTGCCTCCTCCACCCTGGCAACTGTTCTGGAAATATTGCCACCCTTTCTTTTAACATCATGACCAGCACAAGCATAAAAATTAATAAATATATACTGCTAAGACCATTTTCACTATACTTCCTTTGTGACCTCTTCAACTCATCCCCCTGACTTTACCTTCTACCACATCAAACACCAGCTCTTCTGTCCTACCTCTCACAAACACCTTGGGACACAATTCCTGTCACGTCATGTCATTTAGAGAAGGGTTGTTACTGTCACCCCATCACTAGGAGCATCCTCAGTCACCTGAATCTCCATTTCTCCCACAAGCCAATGTTTGCCTACTCCCACTTCTCCTCTTACTCTCAGCAAAATCCCTTTCAGCATGCACAGAACAGTTTCACCCACCCACCTCAATGCTTACTTTCCCCACAAACTATCCAGAAGAAACAATCTGAGGAAGGATAATCATGCAGTGAGCTGGTGCTTCCATTTCCACAAAAGGAAAAGAGGATTCATGCTGCCCCTCTTCCTACTTTCTTTTGTTTTACATATTGTGCATACTTGATTTTCCATGCATAATATTGCACAGTGAGACCTCTGCTGTGACTGACTTCAAGCAAGTACCACCAAGTGAAAAAACTTACTAGTACATTTCTAGTAATGAGATGTAAGTAAAGACTTTCTCTTGCCTTTTACATCACCTCGCTACCTTGATCTAATTCATATTAAGAGTTTGCATTTCCTTTAACTAGTGTTTGTGAAAGACTTCAAAATTAAGAATCACGTACGCTCATGTATAAACACATAAAAACTCTCGATGTTTAGTCTTGCAGAATCTCTTAGTAAAAAATGAGGTCAGTTTTTAATAAAGTTTTCTCATCAGAACTCACCAAGATCATGCATTGTTTTTAACATTTATTTAAAATAACTGTGACATTTTAGTGGCTTGCTCAAGGGCTTATCACATTTTTCTATCCAAAATGAAATTGCTTTAATTTTATGGGCTTATTGTTGTTATAAAGATGAGGAATGGCAGGGTACAGTCAATTGTAATATGGCAGAATGCAATAAATATGGTTTAGTGCAGGGTGACCTACCAATATACAACTGAAGTGACCTACCAATATACAGCACTGAATGAAAGCAAGCTTTTTCAAACAAAAAGCATAACGGTTTGCAGAATTCTCCCACTAAGTGAAAGAGTCAGGGAACATGCAGTTGGAGTATTGAACTTCCCTTCTTATCACCCTCCAGAAAGCTAATAAGAAAAAAAGAAGGGCAAAGGATTTCCTCTCAGGGTCTGTTGTGGAAAGAGTACAGCAGGAAGAGATGCACAAGACACCAGCGTGAACAAGCTTTATGAAGAGCCTGGTATCAGCATGCCCCAGGTGTGTTTGTGTCAGCATTAGCCAATTAATGTATGCACCGAGGTTATTTAATTAGATTTATAAAAATGGCTTGTCTGTTATTATTTTTTTTAAATCCAATTTGATTTCCTCATTCCTGCATTTCAAAATGCAGGATTCTAGGCAGCCTGGCAAAAAAGCAGCCAGGTTTCTGGGTCTGTTTTGGCAGAGGATTGCTGATGCATTTCTGCAAAATCTGTGGGGTTTCTTGCAACATTTCTGGGTGTCTCTAACAAACTGCCCACTTCTTGCTTTCCTCTTGCTACTGTCCATGGATGCCCAAATCCCTATGGAAGTAGACAGGTAACATACACTCATCTGTGAGAAGCGTTAGTGGTTCTTTCTGTCTGCTGGACTTGTGTCCCCTGAGAAGTCTTCATCATTGCAGGGAGCAGCAAGCAATACCTTGACCTCACCTCTGCCTCTTGGTGTCAGAACAGCAGCTGGAGCCTCCTTTGGGCAGAAGGGACAGTTTCACTGCAGATTTCCAGAGCTGGAGAGCTGCAAGCATATCCATTTACTGAATACTAATAACCTCCACGTGTTATGAAGCTTGACTACCTAATGTCAGTACTCATTCAGCACAGAAGATAATACCTTGAAGAGAGCCATCCCTGCCAAATCTAACACTCAGAAATTCACCTCCTCTGCCACATTAAAAGCACAATCCCATATTTTAAAAATCTGATCTGTCTATCAGGATATTTACTGCATTCTGTATTCATCCCCGTGGCTGCTGAGTACTCACTTATCAAAGCATCTGTCTGTAAAGTGGTAAAGAGATATCCTTTTAATTCTGACCTTTAAAGAAAGGGGAGAAATGCTTAAGTAGGGGACTGGATTGCAAAAAAGACAGAGAGCCCTCACCCTCTGGACTGCTAGCTAAAATGTGTAGCTTGAGGAGATCCTTGGTGAACTCAATCAAATTTGCAGCAGATAGTTGTCTAGACTGCAGCAGGCAAATTGCAGTAGCTGTGAAAGAACTGTGATTCATCTCTCACTGGCTCTTTCCTGGGGAGGAACTGCTCTAAGTTGACCTGAGTCTTTTTGCCTTAGCAGGGCTGCACCTCTGTTGTGAGGGCTAGAGGGGATCCAGGTAGCTGTAAGCTATCGGTCTCTGAAAAAGAGTAGAGTTGGGGCTTTTGAGCTTATTTTCCAGAGCTCGGCCTAGGGGTCAAAGAAGATCACAAAGAGAGCCTACGTAAAGCAACATAGCAATAAGTAAGTCATTGCCAAAACTGTTAATGCCTTCTTCCATTTCAAGGCATAAAGCTTAATTTCCTCCTTACACCTACGATAGAATTTTGCAGCGTTCAGCACTCTCGAGGGACTGTTGATATATGAACAACTAATTAGATAAGGCTTTATTTATCTGAGAAAGCCACAGGCTTCTGAAGGCAGGCTCACAGCAGAGTAGAGACTGCACGAGTTATATAATACGCTCCTGGCTTTTGAAGGAAAGCCAGGCCAAGCCCTGTATCGCTTTGTTGACTGAAGGCATACTTTTCCAAAAAAAATCAAAGCTTAAGTTGGATTCCCTAGTCTGTGTTTGAGCTTCAGAAGTGCAGCTGGATTTTTCAACCTGCCAACACCCTTGAAGCCAGCGTGTGTTCCAAGTATGCTGGAAGTCAGACCAGTTATGTAGGAGCCAAGGTCTGGCAGCATGGCCAAGATGTCCAGAATGCTATTCAGTGTTTCAGAGGCATGCAGGCGGTCTCAGCGAAAAACCCCAGCCAAGACATGGGCAACCATCATGTTTCTCTTCCCCTCCTTAACACAAGAAGCATTTCAGTGAAAACAGTGCTCTGACTTTCTAATGCCTTTGTTGCCCTGAGAACTCTTCATCTCTGCTACTGATTAGCCTGTAGGGTTTGGTCTCCGTTTTAGACTTGGTTAAGTTTTGGGCTTGACCATTGAAATTTAAGTATTGAGAGGGGGAAAGGGGAGAGATGGAAAAGCACCAGCTGAAGTAAAGAACTGGAAAACAACTCTGGCAGCAACCAAGCAAGACTAGCCATGTATTTATCTGTCAGAGAAGGGGGTTTGTTTTTTTGGTTAATTAATCAAAAATCAGACTTGAGAAAGCTTACCTCAAGTTATATGTCCTCCTTGCTGTCAGGAAACACTACACTGAATAAAGGGAGAAAACCCCCTTGCCCCTAGGAAGAAGTTATTTCTTACTGAGAAAAGAATTGCTCTGATCATTTCTGTGTATTGAAAGTTGACAAGGCAGCAGCAGAGTCTCTCTCTGGCCTTTAAAGACATCTGTGACAATAGGAATGCTTGAAATCAAGGACACGTTCTATGTCTGACTGAGTCCTCAGTAATAAATGCAAATCAAATGGCATTAGAGCACAAAGATGTCTACCCAGAGAGGTTTTTAAGAAGATCCAGAGGTGAGACAGGGTCTTCAGGCAACCTAAAAGGCCACTTTTCACACTGGAATCAGCAGGTTTGGGAAAGACCAGACACCGAAGTACTGTCAGAGTTTTCCCTAAGCAACTGTTCAGGATCAAGGCCTTATGGCTGAGAGATTTACAGATAAATAGGTGAGAACCTCTCTCATCAGTCTCAATATCCTTCTGGATAAAAAGGTTTTATCTGTTGGATTAAATTTTTTTCTGTATAGGCACCAAACATTTACTCATCAAACTTGTCCCAATGTAACTGGTATCACAGTAGCTGCTGGCACACTTCCTTCTCATATCCCTTGAATATTTCCCACAGATTTTTAAATCTTATAACGCTATGCTACCATGGCTAGGATGTCCTATCCCTTGTGTTTTCTGTTTTGCATCACTGCAGGATCTCTGGTTGTCAAAAAGTAGAAGGAAGGTAAAAACCAAAGAAATGGGAACCAATTATGTCACAGCTAAATAAAAATAAAGTATGAGTAGCATTGAACACAGCTGGAGTGCTTCTCTGCCCTGACAGCTGTTATAGGGGAGTCCATAGTGATATCATATATCAGGTAGTTAGGGTGAAAATATTCAGATATATTTTGAGCCAAGAAGACAGTCCCACCCTACAATAACCTGCAAGATGAGGTGTGTGCAATAGTTGAAATGGGCCAGAATCCAATGGTGTGTTATTCCTGGCACTTCTCAGAAGAGCAAATCAGAATACTCATGCTTTGCGGGAGGTGGGCTGGTAGGTAGGTGGGTTTCACACTGAGACTGCAGCTGCTCTATTTCCTTCACTGCACAGAGGTGTGTGTGATGTGTATTGCCAACGTTGCATGAGCTCAGGGCTAGTTCTGGGACTGATGGAGGAGACAGATGGGCTGGGAGAATGGGCTGTGTCGTGGACCACCAGTTTGGCAGCAGTCACTGGAGCTCAGTGAGTGCAGAGAGCCAGCCTCTGGTGTTCACAGAAGGTGTCGTGGTGACTGCACTGGCAAAAGGCTCTCCCTCTCCTTAGCAAAAGATGAGGCTTAGGGCAGACACCAACAAAGCACTGGTGGCTGCTGGCCAGTATCCTCTAATCCTGTCTGGTGAGAGCTCTATTGGGCATGAAGAGTATGGTTTTGCCTGTCCTTTCAGTCTTTATTTTCTTCATTTAGTCTGCTAGAAAGGTTGTCAAGCTGTTCAAATGACTTTGGCAGCTCTGTGACACAGGTGCCGTTCCTGGACTGAGACCACAACTGATTTCAAATAGTCCAAGTAGGCCTACAGGTAAAGGACTTTTGATTTCATCAGTAGAGACACAACAAATAGACCCTGATGCCACATTGCATGGAAGCTTTTCATCCAGCAAGTTTATCCAGAGAGTGGGCATGAGTTGCAACAAAAGAAATTCTCACTAGACACTAGGTAGAGAAATCACCACTAGGATGAACAAGCACTGGACCAAGTGTCTGGAGAGGCTGTAGGGTCTCTGTCGTTGGAGACATTAAAAACCCAACCAAACACAGCCCTGAACAATAGGATCTAAGCCAGCCCATCTCTGAGCAGGGGATAGGCTCAGATAATCTCCTGAGGTCTCATCCATCCTGAATTATTCTGTGATTCTGCAGTAATTTCTTAAAGACTCATGATAAAACTACCCAGGTTTAAAGTATAAACTGGGGCTTTCCTGTACTTCTTGTAATTGGCTCAGTATTAGAGAACACTTATCCAGCCCAAAGGCAGTTATATGACTAGAAGAGAGTCCTAGAAAGTTATTTTCTCCTGAAAGGTTGGAAGATGATTTCAGATGGAGTGAATTTTGGCACTTCTATATAGACCTCCTAAACAGATATGGCTGTTTCCAGAATCCATCCAGGCATGTCTCTGCCTTGCTCAGCTGTACAGCCCCATCATCTTCTGGAGAACCAGAAGGGCAAATGAGATCCTTGGAGATGCACCATGAATGATGCTAAACAGCATGGTGGTAGAGCAATTCAACCAGCATCCCAGGAAAGACAGGCTGTAGAGTGACTGAGTGTGGGGATGGTGGCAGTGGGTTTAGAGGGAGCAGACAATAATGTGGCAGCCTCCTCCCCTTCTTCCCATCAGAGGCCAAGGCAGATGGAGCATATCATTGCACTCCATCTTTCTCCAGGAACAGGGAAAGGGTATTATGCCATGAGTAAGTAGAATCATAGAATCATGGAATCATAGAATTGCTTGGTTGGCTTTGAGATCATCAAGTCTAACCATACCTGTCCACTACTAAAGCATATCCCTGAGCACTTCATCTTTTAAATACCTCCATAAGAGTAACACAGAATTCACATCTGCATTGAAGCTTTTGTATTACTCTTTCCAAACCAAGTTCAGTTTCGTATTGCTTTTAATATCTCAGATACAAAATCTGAGTACACTGGGAATGGCTGAATAAAATATCATCAGCTTCATATAACTGCAGTAAGGCAAATAAAAATTATGCCAGGTGGGAGAATCAAGACTTGTATTTTTTTTAAATATGCTATTACAGAGTGTGGATGCTGATGGTATGTTGCCTTCAATGTTGTATCCATGATGTAAGTCACCGTCTCTCATTGAAAAAGAGGATAAGAAAGAGAGGATCACAAAAAGGAGGAAACTACTTCAGCTATTGTGTTCAGGTAGCTGAGATAAGTCTCCACATGAGAGGAGTACACAAACCAGGGAGTAATCTCCCACTCCCGCTCTGAGGTGCCTGCTTGTCACAAAATTTGACCAAGCACAAATTCTGGCAAAATGCAATTACCCAGCACCTCTGGAAAATCAGCAACATGAACTATTAATATTTAGTTTGGAGAAGAGCTAAGGGAATATGAAACAGGTGCTGATATTTGCAATTTTCCACAATAAAGAGATGAGAGGGTGGGAATGCTGCAAATAAGAGGGAAAATAGTAACATTTTTTTAAAAGCCGATGTACATTTTGACATGACTTTGCTTGCTCTTTGCAAAGGGCAAACAGTAGAGAGACATCCTACCCCTTCAGTACAAAGCCTGCATTGTAAACAGTTAGTGAGACTGAAAAGAGGGTTAGGATTCAGTTTTAAAGACACTATTTTAGAAGGGTTTTTTTTTTAAAAAAAAAAGGTTGAATTGGCTCAAATCTCTGCACGTGAACATGACAACTTACAGTCATAGAGGAAAATCAGTCCATAAGGTACTTCATAATGCTACTTGGTTTTGACCGAAGGCATTTTTTTATGTTCACTGCCCATTTTTCTCCCTTCCTCACGGCCAATACTCCCCACCTCCAATGTTAAGGATCAGCGGTGCCAGTATTACAACAACGCATGTGGGATTGTATACAGGACTCCCGGAGTTACAATTACTAAATGCCTTGACTACAAACCACAGTGTGAACGTGGATGATAAAATCCATTCCAGCAGATCTGTGCCAGAAACCCAACTGGGACCTTGATCTGAGCAGTTAAAGCAAACCACAACATTGTTGACTGCACTCACCACCCTCAAAAGGTGCAGCTAAGCTGCTAAAATGATCACAGTGCTCAAAGGGTTAGATATTTTTTTTCTGCAGTTAAGAAGTCTTAAAAACAAAAGTTACTCTGTGCCACTGTCTCATATACTGCTCTGATTGCACCCATTATTCATCATTAATATATTTGTTAAAGTATATCAATCTTAAACTAGATCAATCCATGAGGCAGATTTGCAGTTCCCTCATTCAAAATCAGTTTGATAAATTAACTCAGGAAAATTAACTTCATTTCGTGTCATTCCTAGAAGCTTGTTTCCATTTAATATCTTTGGAAAGCAAGATATCCTAAGCATAACTAGGAAATCACAGCACATATTTTGGTTTTCTTGGATGTTTGTTTTTATTGACGCTGGATTCATATTGTCATCTCCCACTAAGAAGGCCTGAGTTTGGTGAAAAACAACTTTGTCAGCTATATTCTGGCATTAAAAAGTCTATCATTGTGTACATTTCACTAATTCAGAGTGGGTTATTGTTTTACTCTTGTGAATTGTCTAGTATTTTGAAAACACTTCTGATGCAAAAGTATCAAGGTAGACTGAAAACTGTAGTTACATAAACTAAATAATATTCAATGTGCTACATAGTACTTATGATAGTAATAACAGCTAGACAACAGAATGATCGAAAGGTGACTAAAATTGCTGCTTGCCAGCAGAGAATTATGATCCATATAAAGTTTTTTTGGTACCAGCCTTATCATCAAAACAGCTTTGGAAAGTGGTTAACACATTTCATGGTTTTGCTTTCCCTTTTCTTATCCTCTCCTAAGAGAGGATTTCATTATATTTTTTACTGTCATGTCCTAACGATGATGATTTTCATGACTTCTGCTGTTTTTTTACATCTCTTTTTGACACAGGCTGGTATGTGTGTACAGTAGAGATGACAAAGTCTCTTGGGGTGACCTGCAATCGGGTCACTCAGCTGGGTTTGGCAGGACTGAGGGAAGCTGAAGGCAAATGCTTAAGCTTGGAGGGTTGCAAGTGGAGCAAGTGGAGCCCATCCAAGCTCTCATCCTGCCTGTCACCCTGGGGCAGTGAACACCACGGCGGCCAAAGGTGGTGTCAGTACTACAGAGATGAAGAAGTAGGTAAGAGCAGTTGGATGTTACACAGTTATTGCTTCACGTTGAAAGCAGCACATGCTGTGCATAGTATCTGTGGAGAACTCTGATTTAACAGATAAATACTTAGAAAAGGTCCAGTACAAGGCTTCACAGTAATGCTTGTATTACTCTGAAATGCAATGAAATTCCTAAACCCTAGGCATTGACTACTTTGCAGAATGACTTGCAAGGCCTCTGAAGTACATATCAAACCATCTGTGGGGGGAAAAAGAGTAATTAAATGATGATATTTGACAGGTGCGTGTGCAAGTGTGTGCATTCAGGTCACCCAAGCCAGTGTGCTAGCACTCTGCATGTCAGTCCAAGAACCTCACTCACTTTCAGATAAAGTGCTACACCACGTTGCAATGCAGATTTTATTTTATCTTTCAGAAGCTGCAGGAGGCACTGAGAGAATCTACAATACACTTAAAACTACTTAGTACCTAGTAGGGTACTTTATTAGTCCCTTCTTTATGGGAGTCTTCTGTTAAACTTTTGAAATATAATGCATTGCCTTAGATAAATATGTAATAGGAATTGGGAGTTGTTAATGCATCACAAAAAGTCTATTCCAGCAAAAGCAGCTAACTTATTAATTAGAAATAGCAGTCCTGGAGATTCAGTTATTTATAGGATTTTAATTTAGATCCAATTCTAAACGAAAGTTTAATTATAATTGCACCTAATTCACCCAGAGGATGAAAAGGCCCATTTAACAAAGGACATTCTGGCTTAACTAAATGATTACAAAGGGAACTAGGAATTGATGCTATTTTATGATATTGTTCCAAATCTCTGGGGATTTGCATCTGATATATTCCATAACGTATAAGAAAATCAATTTTGGAACCCTAGTAAATGAATCCATAAATTACACTTTAATATTTGAAAGTGCTGCTTTCCTCAGATGGAATTTGTCACTCTCAGGATCAATACAGGGAGTATAGGGTTAGACAGGCTTTATAGAGAGCAATTCATGCAATTGCATCATTACAGTATGTTTCAGCACCTCATGTTGCCAATGTACTTGTAACTAAAACAGCAGACACCCCTGTCCTGGAGTCTAGATATAAAAATTTGCTACAGATTAATCCTCTGTTTCAGTGAAAATAATGGAAATTAGTGTCAACCAAACTTGATAGCTGCATGGGGAAATGTAACACCCATACAAATTATTCTTAACACTTCGCAGAGTGGCTGTCACAGACTAAGTGCACAAAATCAAAATGAACACTCCTTTTCAGCACCCGCTTATTGAACAAATATCCATCTCCAGAAGATTAGATGAGCAAAATTGCCCTCCAGTAGTGTCCAGATATCATCTGCAAGTGGGCAGCTTGTTTAAGCCCTGCATAGGGAAAGGGTTTGTGGTATCCCTTTGTTGAACTATCCCAGCAGTGAGAGCAGAGCGCCACATGGCATTTATTCAGCAGGTGTGCCGGATTTTTGATGGGCACTCTCAAACCGAGACTCTGGATTGAAGTGGAAAAAAGCATAAGATGAATCGTATGCTGCGCCTAGGGAATGCCAGTACATATCCATGTGTCTAGCCCCGAAGAGGGCACTACATTTTCCCAGGGAAAAGGAGAGAGTATCCAGAGGTGGAAAGGTAAAATTATCACTTTCTATCTCTATTGTAATTTTGTGGATGAAACTGTCCGCATGAGCAAGTGCCGTGGTCCAGCAGTAACCCATTGATACTGCAAATCCTACATCTGCATTTTAAGTAACTGTTTTTTCCTGTGGACTGGACTTAGCCCTTGTCCTCCAGGACCCACTGCACATGTGGTGGAGGGTCCTGGTTGGAGGATAGCTGTCACCAGCAAACCATGCCAAGTGCTGTTCTGGCTTTCCCTCTGCCTCACAACAACCACGGGAGCATCTCCCTGCCTGCCATTGCTCACTCAATACCTCACGCAGAGGAAACTCCTTTTCCTCTTCTGACTCACACTCCTGCTTGTTTTGGTTAAGGGCATTTACGAGCAATGGTTTGTGCCCTCTAGCCCAAAGATTCACTGGCCAGACTGAAGAGCAGGAGAGCAGCATAGGCTGTGTTCAGTCTTAGAGCAATGGGAGCAGCTGGGGGAAGCCTTGACCCTTGTGCCCTGCTCTATACATTGCGGGATCCTGTCACCATTCTGTGCCCCATCAGGGCTGCACCGTGATTTCTAACCTCATCCCTTGTTCTTTAAAGGAAGAGCAAATTAATGGAGGCAGACGGCAACAGACACCGCTGGGCATCACAGGAGATGGGAAAAAGCTGGAACTATGCTGCCTCGTGATATAAGAGCTGAAAGTTTCCATTTTGGCCCTCACGTACATCTGCAAAATTGTCAATCAATGCCAGGTTTGTTGCACAAGAAAACATGAGAAGAGCTCTCTGGTACATTCCCAGCAAGCAATCTTGTGTAAGTGCTCTGCTTCTCACACTCCGCTGCTTGCTCAGTCAAGAAGATGTACTCCTCTTTGGCAACAGTTGAGTTCCCTTGCACAGGGCTCAGTCTCCTCATTCTTTCTCAAAAGTAATGCAGCAGCTTTTCCTGCTTCCTTATTTATTAGGCTACACTGCCATGAAACTGGTGCCCACTATTACAAGCACGTGCTTTACATAGTGAAGCAAAAGGAGTGATTTTGAAGCATCCAGAGTAAAAGTGGTTGCTTGGATGTTCCCAGTGTAGAAACATCCTGGATGGATGCCAGCATCCAGACATGGGCTGGTCCTGTCATATGCCACCAGGTATTTATTTATCATGTCATTGCTTCTCATCTCACTCTGGTAGTTGTAGTATAACTGACAGGAGAGGCAGGCTTTTTTGTCTTAAAATAAAACAAAACAAAACACAACACCTTGTGCTTTTTCAGCTTCCTTTACTGCTACCTGTGCCTGGCACGAATTCAATAATAGGAGAAAGCATTAATCCTACAATCAGCACAATCCACTGGGGTACCCTTTTATTTATTTTTGGAAACTGGTACATTAACATGTGCGTGTCCTTTTTCCCTAAATCACAGCAAAAACCTCAGCACAGAAGAGAGAAAATCATGTTTTAACTTGTTATCAGATCGGAAAATAAGAAAAGTCTCCTTGTGAAAAGGTGCAAGCAAGCAAGGGGAAAACACAGCAGGAAGCAGCGAACTCCTTGCCTTTTACAAGGTTAGTACAAAAGCCATTTTAACAATTAGATGTTTTATTTTCTGATTCCCTTAATCCCATTATATTCAAAGGAGATTTTTTTCTGGGTTACTCAGCTAAATAGGAGGAAGGCACAAAAAACCGAACTTTTTTCAGATGTTATCACGTACAGGGAGATAACAGACAGCCTCATGGATTTTTGTAATAAGGGATGATCCTTCTCCCACAGGTTTCTGCTTTAAAGTAATTGAGGTATCTAAAGTGTCTCTCCTTTTATTCTCATAGCTGCAGTCTGCAAGTGGCTATACAGGAAAATAAAGTCTTTTGGTTTTTTTCTAAGTCTGAGTAGGAAGGAAGCCTTTCTATCTCAGGTGATACCAAAGTCCCTAGAAAAGAACGTTTCCTAGATTTAGGGAGCACGAAACTTAGAGTTGTGGAAAATGTTCTCTATGGGAGAGCCAGCAGTTCTCAGACAATGACAAAATGCAAGTCCAGAATAGCACAAAACAAGGGCTGTTTTGGGCAGTGAAGCAGAGCTGACTGGAGCAGCTGTTCTAGGGACTGTAAAGTTTACACGCTCAGACTCAGGGGCAGGCAATACCTCTGAAAGATTGCCTCTGAGAGGCTAAATTTGGAGACCCCAAAATTAGAAGGTTTTTTTGAAAATATAAGCCTGGGTGGAAAATTTTATGCTGCACATAAGAAACATGCCATTTTCACAGGCTTATAACTGGTTATTCCTAAGCAGCATTTTCTGCAAATATGAGAAAACCACCCCTCTTTGATCAGGATGAACTTATTTGACTAGTCAGAGTTCACAAACTAAGGCAAACATAAAACCCAAACACAAACAGTTGCAGAATTATAGCCTGGTATGAGAAAAAAGGTCACCTTGTGGCAGGAAGCTCAAAAAGAGCTTCACCAAGAAATGTTTTTAAAAGCAGTCCCGAAGAAACAGACTTTAAATTTGCTTAGTTGAAGTATTGTCGTTTTTTCTTGAGAACTGTGAACTGAATGAGGCATGATGGCTCTCCTCCTTTTTCAAAACCGGTCTTTAAGGGCATTTTTGGAGGTAGAAGCCACACCGTGGGAAACCCAAAGCCCCTCACATTGGGATGCAGCCCCCAAAGGGCACCGGATGATGTGGGAGCACTTAACCCATGGCACAGTCAGCAGGAAATTACTTTGGCCACCCTGTAGGTTAGTAACTTGCAGATGTCACTTGTAGGAGCCACAATGATGTCCCATACCAGCACTTCTGTCCTCCCCACGCAGACAGGTAGAATTTTCTTACTCAGACACATGAAATACTTGGGGGAGATTAATCAGCTCCTAACTATGGGTAGGCTACGGAGCTAATTACTAAGAAGACATTCATCTGCGTGACTACATGATATATACATTGTGTGACAGTATGGACATATGACAACTCAGTCTGCTGGTACCATTACTGAGCATCTCTCTGGGCAGGGCTTAATGCTGCACCTTGACATGGACTGACACTATTATCTGGAAGCAGATTCAGTTACTGACATTTCCTTAATCATCCTTCCTTTTTTTTATTTTTCATGTCTCTCTTACTTCAGTTCCAGATATTAGGAACAATGCCATATTCTTGATATACATTTAATTTGCCTGTATTTCCCCCCACATTGTTTGTACAAAACCAGTCTTCAGTTCCTACCTCAGAGAGTTAACACTCTGGCTTTCTTCAATATCTTTTTGACCCCTACTAGAAAATTCATTTTGATGAATTATTTATGTCTGGAGTTCCCCAAGGAATTATCATTTGTATCTTCTATAGTGTCTGCTTGTCACCAGCTATTACTGAATTACATCAGCTGGCCGGCAGCTGCGAGTAATCAAACCAGGTTCCTCCTCCACCGTGGCTTTTTGCATCATCCAGCAGACACAAACCAACCAGCTCCTGGAGCAGGTTATTTTACAAGCCTGCTCCCTTGTTCATTTTAGAAGTTAAAGTTGGGTTGAATTTATTTCCTAATAACCTTGGTATGAAAGGCAGTAATTAAAAAAAAAAATTAAAAAAATAGATGCTGCTACTTCCATGCATTTAGATGGGCAAATATTGCCAATATAAAAATCTACCCTAACCTCATACCAGAACCTGGATGTATCTGGCTACACTCATTGTCAAGCAGAAACTGGGTTCTCCTAAACCAACTTAATTCAAACATCATCTTCAGAAAGCAAACATACTCACAAGATCCCTAAGACCTCCTTGAAAAGTAAAATAAACCCTTGGGTGTGAATATTTACTGATCCAGAAATGGGCCTTGGTTGTCATCTCCTCTGTCATTTATGCGAAGCTAGACTGTAATCTTGTCATATTTTCCAGTCACCACAGAAGTGGCTTAAGGTCCTTATTGTTGGAGCAATTAAAAGCTTCACAGAAGCCCTTTGAACATGACTTCTAGTACACCCTGGCAATAATAAGTGCTTACGTGTATTAAACAGGCAATAAAATCTTCATAGGACGGGAGTTTTCATCAGATAAAACCTTTGCATACAGAAAATCCAAATGTAGGCCCGTTTCCCTTGTTTAACTGATTTTTTTTCAGTGAATTGTCTGTGAGTCTGAAAATGAAAGCTGTGTGTAAAATTTTTGCACTGTTTTCAGTTTCACATTTAAATCCACTTCTTCTGGCTTCTTTAATTTTTAATATATTTTCTACCTCTCTCCAGGTTCCTGTGGCAAAATAAGTGAGTGCCAAAAAGGAAAGAAAGAAAGAAAGAAAGAAAAAACTGTGAAGTATGGGAATAAAAGCAAAAGCAAACACTACCACTTAAAAATTCAAGCTTTGACAATAATTCAAAATAAATATTCAAAATGTGTTTGGAAAATGTTTGGGTTTTTTTCCACCTTTAAAGCAGCCATCCATACTACCTTCTTCTCTTTCCATTCACTGTATTCTCTTGGCTCATCCAGGAAACTTTATATTGAAGCAAAGCACAGAAATAATCCCAAGCAGAAGCCTTTCTTTGCAAGAAAACTGCATTCTTTGGTACAGGAGGGAGTTCACTGTTAAACAGACGAAAAAGAATGGGCTGTGAAGGATTACACTGAGGCTTCCTCCCTGGTCATTAATGTGGGCTTTGTGTTTTTTTTAGAGAAATCCCTATGTTTGGGATGCACATCTCCAGAAATACTAGCATTAGGGGTCAATGCAGTCTAAACATAACACCTTTGAAGTTATGCCTTCAAACCTTGACTTAAGCTCATTAGTGAATCCTACTGAACTGCTGTCACCAGCTGCAACCCTTTTTTGAGGGACATAGGAGTTGGAATTGGCAGAGGCAGGGGCCAGCCCATGTCTCACTTTCTCATGATCCATGATATGAGCATACGCTGTGAAGTTCAGCCTCATTATTAGTTCCTTACATGCATTAAATCCATCCTACTTTCAACAGCTGCTTCACTATTATCATCATCCTGCCTTGTGCCTTTTTAAGAGAGTAAGAACAGTGTCCCTGAGTGCTCAGTATAAGACACTTCAATACAAGATTGCCAGGTATGGCACAACACTACCACCACATCTGATTGGATGTCTCTCCATGAAGAAAGTCTCAATTAAGTGTGTAGAAAACCAGCATTTACTATTTGACATGCTTTTGATAGCACTGAGGATTCAGAACACTTAGAAAACCTTAGCAATATTGATGCATGCCCTACAAATTTGTTAGTCTATGATTTAAATCCACTTTTTCTAATCTGTTTGTTTTAAGTTTATAGGAATTGTTTTCTGTATCGATTTGGGGTTTACAACATCCTTCTTTCCAGATATAGCTCTGAGACTAAAAATTCTATTTCAGTTAAAAGTCAGAAGAATTAACTGTATAAAAACAATTCTAGGAGCAAGGATTTGAGGAAAAACACCAGTTTTAGCCATGAGAGCTGGCAGGATAATAGTCAAAACATCTGGGGTTTGGGGTTTTTTTGATGCAACAGCAACACCTTGATCCCTGAATGTCAATTAGAGCCAAGTGCACCACATCTTGAAACATATCTTTGAAAAATCAGTGCTGAATATGATTGTTTTTTTCTTACAGTCACATAATTCCTAGTGTTTTCCTAAAAGCTCCAGCTTCTCAAATTACATGTACTAATGAGAATCATGTGGTTTCATTTCTCATGTTAAGGTAATGGAAATCTAACAGAACAAAGTCAAGCAGTTAGATACTAGCCAAGAGAAATTTTTCTGTAACTTGTATCTCATCTGCTGTGTGGGGCAGAAGGGAGGAGAGGCAGGGGAGCAGCCAAAGGACTAAGGAATGGCCCTAAGCTGCCAGCGTGACACAGAGGAGAAAAATCCTGGGATGTACTGGGTGGAGCACCATGGTGAGCAGGGAGAGGTACTTTTCTTACAGTACACATCCCTGTTGGGACCGCACCCAGAGTGCCATTCACAGCTCTAACAAAGCTGAACTCAAGCTAGAACAGGTGCAGAGACCAAGTAGGATGGGAATGGGGAGTCAGTTTTACTGATGTGACAAATATAGCTTAATAGGGTTAGCCTAGCAAAAGAAAGGCTGAAGGGGATACAATTACATTTTATAAATAAATGCTCAAATACCAACAGGGCTGCAGAATCATTCAAGCTATAAGACAAAGCTGGCACAAGAACAAACAGCATGAAAAAAGTCATCAACTATTTTAAGCTAAAAGCACATTTCTAACCATCAGAGAAATGATGGGTTAATACAGTCTTTGAACAGCAGCAGTAGGTGCTAGTAAGCTGCGTATTTCTATAGCAGAAAAACAGTGAATTTATGTGAGGGATTTCATGATATGGTATCTACTGTAATAGTGCGTGTCCCTTAGGATCTATGACTCCAGAAGGGTTCTGACTGTCCTGGTTGGAAAATAGAAAATAGGTAAATGTAAACTCTAAAAGCTAGGATCCATGAAAGCAGGTAACTGTTTACCAATCGCCAAGTCCAGGCAATAGAGTTGGATGAAACCAGTGAGAGGAAAAAGTGATCCCTTGTTTATTGCTTATTATCCTTCCTTTACAGCCACCATCACCCCCATCTCTCTGATTTGCCCACCTACAGAGAGGTCAACTCACCAGGACTTCCTCAGCTTTGGTCAAAACAGGATTTTAGTCTGCTCACCACTTGCCAGACCCACCTTAACCAAAGGAAAACGAAGAAAGTGGGAACAAAGAGTCTTAGATTGGTCCTCTGCTGTAGCCAAGGATGGATTACATGCCCAACTCCTTCCTTTTCAGAACACCCAGGGTACCTGTTATGCCATAGTTCTATCAGAGGAGAAAAACTCTATTTGTACCTCCTCAAAGCCCCACAGAAGCCATCTCTCTCCTGTTTCTGTTCTTGTCCAGACTAAGCCCACTCCAGAGCCACCTTTTTTGGCACGTAGGTCAAGTGGCTTCTACCAGGCGGGGAAAGGTTTCTGCTTCCCATCCTTTAAAGGCAGAGCTTTTCCTTTTAGCTTGATTTCACACACATTTCATCCACGGGCTCTGAAAAGCCTACAAGCATAGCTAGTCCGACACAACAGATCATAAATAACTGCATAGGTAAGTATTTCACTGAAGACCCTTGGAATGCAACACTATAACTTCTGTAGTCATTGGCTGTAAAGATAATTTGTCCAGAGGTAGGAGAAAATTTGGGAGAAGACATCAGTGTGCCTTTCTGGCAGCTCTGCCTGCACTGATTTGCTGCAGGCAATTCTCAATCAACATATAAAGAGCATTAGCAGGAGCTAACTCCTAATTATAAATAATTTACTCAACCAAAATACAGCTCCTTAGCTACACAAAGATCTCATTTCTTCTCAACAGTCTTATATGGAAAGAAAAATCCAAGTGATGTACCAAGAGGAGGGAAAAAGCTTTATTTAAAAGTGACAAAAAATGAAAGCTTCAGGATCCCATTTGTGGTGTAACTTACAGCAACTTAGGTACTTGTCAAAGCTAATTAAGACAGGCCATCTGCAAACGCTTATGATTGGAAACATTCCCACCCTGTGCCAGCAGAACAGCGTGTTACAGCCTCCTCACATCCCACCCTGACAAGCGCTAAGCTGTTTTGCCTGATGCTCTCAGTCTGGGAGAAGGGAGCACTTTCCTCTTCCTGAGGCATGAGAGCACATTACCTGAGCATCACGCTTTGGTTCAGCCACAGACAAAAGCTACGGGAGAAGTGTTCCTGCCCCTTGTGCATGGTTAGGGACAGGAGAACCCCATGGGGAGCAGGGCTGGTGCCACCTTTGCTCCTGGGCACAGCTTGCTCTCAAGCCAGCTCCCGTGGGTGGGCTGGGAGACCATGCTGGGTACCCTACGGCAGCAGCATCACCTTCAAAGCACCGTACCAGTAACTCAGTGCCTTTGGCAAGCGATTTGCAGGCAGAGCCTCAAGCAGTGACAGGCTAGAGTGGGAGGAAGAAGGCCTGTTGGTCCCCTCCAGCAGGGTTCCAGCGGGGCATAACAGCTCGCAGGACTGATACCCAGGCAAACAGCGTCCCAGTGCTGGTGTACCGTGCCATCGATAGATGAATTTAGATTCTCCTGGTTTTGTTAGCCCATGAAGTGTTCTTTGAACCCTAAGGAAGCCAGATGTCCTGGAAGCTCGTGAGGAGCGTCAGCCTCACAGAAGAGCCAGAGGCAGTGGCAGTGTGCAGGGCAGCCAGGGCACCAGCCCACGGATGTCCTGGGAAAAGCTGTCTCTGCATGGACCTTTAGAAAGGACTTTCAAATCTTAGAGGCCATTTTGGAAGTGTCACAGTTAGACACAAGTACTGGGATCTTAAGAAATTAATTTTTATTCTAGCTGTGAGCTTTACAAGTTCTTCCTTGGCCTTGGCTTTCTTTCACTGCTGAAATTTATTAATCCAGTGCATGGCCTTGGACTTTAATCCCAAAGGAGGAATTTCAGTTCCAAGCAGGGTAAACTACAAAATAGCTCTCCTATTGGTGAGCATCCACTCTGGAAAAAGTGACAAGGATCACTTGTCCTTGGGGTGACACCCAACAAGCATTCCCTGTCTCCAGCAGGAAAGCTGATGTTCACTCTGCCCATCTCACCAGTCAAACAGCGACTCCGGCACCACGATCTGGCTTTGGCATGTGCATAATGCAAAGATGTTACAGAATCACAGAATGACCAGGTTGGAAGAGACCACTGGATCGTCGAGTCCAACCATTCCCACCAATCCCTAAATCATGCTCCTAAGCACCTCATCTACCCTAACCTTAAACACCTCCAGGGACGGTGACTCAACCACCTCCCTTGGCAGACTGTTCCAATGCCTAACCATCCTCTCCGTGAAGAACTTTTTCCTAATCTCAAGCCTAAATCTCCCCTGGCGGAGCTTGAGGCCATTCCCTCTCGTCCTGTCCCCTGTCACTTGGGAGAAGAGGCCAGCACCCTCCTCTCCACAACCTCCCTTCAGGTAGTTGTAGAGAGTAATAAGGTCTCCCCTCAGCCTCCTCTTCTCCAGGCTGAACAACCCCAGCTCTCTCAGCCGCTCCTCATAAGATTTGTTCTCCAGCCCCTTCACCAGCTTTGTTGCTCTTCTCTGGACTCGCTCCAGAGCCACAACATCCCTCTTGTGGTGAGGGGCCCAGAACTGAACACAGGACTCGAGGTGCGGTCTCACCAGTGCCGAGTACAGAGGGAGAATAACCTCCCTGAACCTGCTGGTTACGCCATTCCTGATACAAGCCAAGATGCCATTGGCCTTTTTGGCCACCTGGGCCACTGCTGGCTCATGTTCAGTCGGTTGTCAACCAGCACCCCCAGGTCCTTCTCCTCCATGTTGCGCTGAACCTTCAAAGAGGCAAAGGGAAAATGAAGCTCTATCTCTTTTCTTTGTACTACAAAGAATGCCTGCAGAGATCTGGTGTTTGTTTTTCAAAGACTCGTATATACATACACATAAGTACATATATATAGATGCTGTACACACATGCACTGCAGAGACATTCTTTACGTTTAGGTCATGCTCATCTGTCAAAAGATGATATTAAAGCAGGTCTCTATACCTAGATGACTTGAACAAAGTGTATTTGTAGTGTCTGCAAGCAGCCTGCACACTTGGGGAAAAAAAATAATTCAGTGTTGAATTTTTACTGCCACACTGAAGCTGAAGTAAAAATCTTAATATTATCTCTTTATTCAGACTATTTTTATTAAACTAAAGAGGTCTTCTTAAGTAAATGAATACTAGAAAGCCGAGTTTGGTCCAAAGTTTTTATAACACGATTGCCAATCGCTTTTCTTTTCTGCTGGGTGGACACGTCTTTCACACATGTTTAATCAAGGTTTAATTCTGCACTGCACCTCTATTTTGCAACGCTTTGCATTTAGACAACCCTTTAAGGACTCAATGAGCACTATGCACAGGGCACTGTCCATGCAGTCTCTGAATGAGAACCTCTGGTTTTCCCAGCAGCAATGTTAGTTATAAAGTAATATTTCATCATCTTGAGCTACTCCAGACAGTATTTTTAGGTATGTAAGGTATGCATAGTCATGTCCAGCTTGCAGATAACCAAACCAAAGCGAATAAATGAAAACAGTCTATAAAAATGGGAAAACAGTTTCCACTGTTGCAGGTACATTGCATTTACTACCTCCCAGGGTGTTACGTGGTGCTCCCAACCCAAGTATTTCTCAGTAGACCCTCTACCTTACTCTACTAGATATCTCAAACTTTCTCCAGAAAGATGCCATGACCTTGCTTTTGTAGCCTCTTCTATTCCCCCTCAGCATGACGAATACAAGCCATTTCATTCTGCAGCACTTGGCATTTCTGCTGCACTTCATGTAGAAGTTAAAGAACAAAGTTAATGGCTGGTATGAGGACTGGAACTCAATAGCTGAAGGTGAATGTGCATTTTCTGTCTATGCAGTTTGGTACTAAACTCAATTTTCTGTTTATTGTTGTGCAAAAGCTAAAGAAACATTATTCTTGCAGTACTGCCTATCCCGAAGTGCTTGACAGTGGCAAAGGTCCAAGATTCACCACAGCCAGAGGCTGGAAAGCACTTCTGGAAAAAAAAAAAAACAACAAAAACCCCAAACAAATGAGCAAGCAAACAAACAACAGACAAAACCAAATAAGGAAAATGACACACAGAAACCCTAGCTCCAAGAGTCACAGAGGTTTTCTGTGCAGGAACAGAAACCAGTTCTATCAATGCCACTTTTAGTCCGCTATAAGTATATCTGATGGCTGGGAGACATCTAGTATTATGTACTCAAGATAAAAACAAGAAATGTTCTCAGGATCATTAAAATATAAAACACATGACCATGCAAGCAGTATAATAGCATTACGAAACACATTTTTACAGAAACTTACTGCAATGTTTTTAAAGTTCTAGGTACAGAAAAGTGCATTTAATGTTATCCTTTAATTATTAGCATAGAGTTTAAAATGTCAAGCTCTCAAATAATTTTTCCACTGAAATATTGTTAGCAATGGTTTCAGACACTGAGACGTATTTAACTTTCTCCATCTCAACCTCATGCTAATGAAGTTCTTGAGCCTTCACTGAAGGGAAGATGCATGCTTACCTAAAACCTGACCCTATTCATCTTACAGCTATCTTTTTTTTTTTTCCCCCTCTGAATACCAGCTCCTGACCATAGACAGCCCTATCCAGATACTTCCCTTAGCATTTACCAGCTTTTTTATTTCTCAGGCTCTGAGGAAGATTAAAACTCATGCTGGATCTTTCAATGCATAGATCTTAACAAAAATGAGACAGGAATGTATTTTTAAGAAAAGCAGCAGCACCTAGAATTGAAGAACATGGTACCTGGTAACAATTACACTTCTCACATTCTTTGTTTGGTTTGCTGTAAAAAACCCAAGATGCTCAGCTGACATCCAAGGCAAGCCATGATTTCTTCACCAAACAAGTATTGTGGGGATCATAGCAGCTATAGACCATCATTCAGCATGTAATTCCAAGGGCCTCATTTTAGAAGAGGATAGTAGCGTTCAGTCACATACCAGTGCTGGCAGAGATTAGAAATTAAAGAAAGCTAAAATAACTAAAAAAGGTGGCCTTTGTCCTCGGAAGAACATTATTACGAACAATCAGATTTTTATCCACAAAGATGTAATTTTTGTTTTGCAGCTCTTTGAAGCTATAAACTGTATTTCTTTGTATTTAATCTTGATCGGGTTTGTGCTCTGGAATCTGCCAACTATGCTGAAGAGAGACACCAAATGCAGTTAAAATCCTTGGATGAGCTCACGTCAATCAGAAAGCTTATCCATGCTACTGCTCCGGGTATACACTGATAGTACCAAGAAGAGGACATGGCCAATTACTCACAAGACAGTTCGGTGCTAAATAGTGAAATTATATATATATGGGAACAGAATTTAGTTCCATCTAGTCTACAAGTTTTATGTAGTACATTTTCATTAAACTCAGTTTGTACAATGTCTAATGAGTTCTGAAAAGTCAATCTGGCTCAAAAATCAATGCAGAAATCTGGGCTTTTAAAAAGCAGATTTAAGAAAAAGAATAAACATTGCACCTTTCTCAACTATTTCTTATATAACCTGATCTATTGTTATTTTTAAAAGATCTTTCAAACGCAGCTAAAAAAATATTAAAACACCTATGCAGGCAAAATTCCTGCCAAAGATGCTTTTCCTAGAGTATGAGGCAAATAAAAATACAAAATACATTGCTTTCTAAGTCCTGAGAAGACCTTTAGAAACCTCAGAGCTAAAGCAGCCTTTGGGCAATATTCAAGGCTGTCAAGCCACATAAAACAGCAGTGAATTCATCCTCTAGCAATGGGCAATTACTATATACAGATACCAGCATGCTGGAAGACAAAGGCCCTGCTGGCATTGATTCTGGCAAGCTAAGAGAAGGCCTTTCCATGTTTAAGAAATGCCAACACTCCAAGGGCCCTCTTTACAACCAGAAAAAAACCCAAACTACAGTGGAGAGAAGTAAGTAGGACATAAAATTTTATTCTGAAATGATCTCTGGCCACAACAATAGAATGTAACAAATATTCACTAGAACAGTCTTAACTCCTGTCATCAGCTGTACAATACATATAGTATCATAGAACTGGCCACTAGGATTAAAACCCACTACAACATCTTTAATGTTAAGTGGCAACAGCAGCATCTCACAGAAAATTATACATACATATATACACAGTCCACATTCAATCGCTTTTCACGTTTTCAGTACACACAGTTGCAGCATATTACAGTCACGTGTCTAAGTCGTTGCCCAATAAAAACCCAAGCTACTGCTTAGACGTAATTGTAGCAAACTGAGTAATTACACTTTGCTGTAGCAGAGATGTACAAGCCTCTAGAAACAATAACTCACAAATGTTCTTTTATTTAAATGCTACCATAGCATTAAACTGGGCAATATTCTAATCTTTGCTGACTGGAAAAAAAAGGGGTTTTTTTTACTTATCACAAATATTATCGATGGAAAAAAATACTAAAAAATGGAGACCATTAAATAATGCACACCTTTCCTAAAGATTCCAATATTGCCCGATGCTACTTATGTCTAAAGTGTTTCCAACATTCCCATGAAGTCATTTATAACTCCAAACCACCCACCAAGTTAAAAGTGGCTTAAGTGCCTTGCACCCAAATTGTAAAAATCCCTGGCCACCTTTATAAGAGCCAGGCACATATAAAAGGAATGCACTTTGGTTTTTACCAAATGCCCTGGGATTAAATCACACTATAAAACTAAAGAGTTTGAGGTAAATTTTTACAAATACAGTTGATTTCTGTCTAGTGTCATCATAACAAAAATTTATTAAAAAGAAAAGATATTGATTTGATGTTAAAGTACTACCAATGAGGAAGGGCCATCTTTAACCCCTTAATGAAACGTACTACAAGAACAGAGCATCTTCTCTCCACCTTAGCAGTGTGATTGCCTTATTGTTTCTGTTAAGGCCTCGATCATCTACAGGATGTTTTAAGACAGGTACAGCATTTAAAAATAGATTCCATCCCTACTATCCAGTATTCAAAGGGTTAAAGAGGCCAAGAAGCATGCCCTACTCGGCATTAGTAACAAAAGGCACATTGTTAACACCAAGGGCACAATCCATCCTCTATTGTCAATCTACACATCTTGCATCACTCTGTTGTTCCAATACACTTCAGTGGTAATGAACACTCCAGCGGTGCAAGAAACTGAGCCAAGTGAGACTGCAACCAAAGACAAGACAACACTGTGCTATTACTAAATCTGAAAAATAACTCAGACATCCCCAGACAATGGTAACATGTGAGACTAAGCACTGTTTCCAAGCCAACTTCTATCAGCCTAATTATCAGAGCCCTTAGAATAAAATCACATCAAAGCAAGAGGCATTGTCCTTTTCCCACCCCTCCCTCCTTTTTTACAGGTATAAATAAGTGACAATAAAAAGCAACTACATCACTTTAAAACTTTGATGTAGCTGCTCCTTTAGCATAGAGGAAGTTCCACTGTGTCTGGGTTAAAAAAATAGCTCTGCACGCTATATTTTGGCCTTAAAGTTTCCGGTAGCATTTATGAAGATGGATCATAAATGCAGTATTGGCATTAAGAACTGGTTACATGATCAACAAAATTTAGTGGTTTTAGCCCATTAATGACCCATGAACATTGTGAATGTTTTCACCTCAAATCGCCATGAAAGGCAGGAACATGTAACAATATTCCCTTCAAAACCTATTAAGGAAGGTGATTCTTCTTCTGTCCCTAACATAAGCATCCCTATTTCTTAACTTCTGCAGGAAGAGTTAAGGTAGAAAGGAGTGGTAAAGCCAAGAAGATGATGGAGGAAGTAAAGATTCCCAGTTACCGTAGAAAAATACACAGTATTGTATTCCCATCGTTGTGAGAGTCAGTAAATTTTATATGAAAATTAATATCTGTTTTCCAGACTTACAATTTACTGACCATAACTTACTGGAGATTTATATTCAAAAAGTCACTTTTCTTAGCTGTATTATTATATTTCATTTTTAACATGAGATCATACATGTTTACATATTGCACTTACATTGTATAAAGTTGTGAACATTTAACACTAAATAATTTAATTTGACTAGAGGCAGGAAACAATCTTTTAAAAAAAAGAAGTAGGAATAATGGTTGATTGATGCTCTGATTTTTACAGTTCTCAATCAACAAATAACATCCTCACTCAGAAATTATTTTTGGAGCTTCTTCAGGTGTTGACTTTTTGGCAAGAAGTTAAGTGATATGTTTCCTGAGAGTTCTGTCATTTTGTATTTATATCCCTCCCCCAGTCTTTCATTAAGTAAAAAATAAACCAACAAACCGACCAACCAAGCAAAATAACTGTAAGTCGTAAATTAATGAACATGAAGGAGAACTTAACCGGAAACTTTCTTGGCCTCTCAGGGGACCATGCTTTAAGTATTTTTGTTATCTGTACTAATAACTCAGTAATTTGTGCATGTAAGTGTTGCTTACAGTAAAGTTATTGAAGTTATTGAATGCAATCCATTCTAGTAAGTCTTGTTCCAATATCCATAAACCTTCTAGACTGTGTTCTATTTTGTTTAAAATTCCCTTTTCATGTTTTATACATTGAATGTAGACTACAGCCATTGACCATGATGAAATACTGATCTTAGATGTCAAACTGTTCCTGTTGAAAACATGCTACAATGTGTGAATATTTCTCTCATCGGTCCAGATATTATTCCTCAGTAAAGACTGTCTTTCTTCCATGAATGCAGCCCAAAGTAAAAAAAGAAAAAACATGCATTAGCACACACATGAACAAATGTACACATCTCTAACTGTTCCTTCAAAGTAATTTTCAGCCACAAATGCCAAAGATTAAATCAAATTCTAACCATTTAATTTTCCTTTGATAATCCTCCCTTATTAGAAAGTATCTAGGAAGGTATCTGCCAACTGAAAAAGGTTTCCACTGAGTATCTTTCCATCTACAGTTACGCTGTCTCAGGTGAAATACTTTTCTACAGAAAGCAATGTCATAACATAGTGTTCGCCCCTACACGCAGATTCGATCTGAAGTGTAAATGTACCAGAGAGGTCACAGTCATTCGTCATAGGAAATAAAAGCAATCTGTGAAATCCACATAGCATAACAGTCTGGAAGCTACAGTATAAAAGTGACAGAACAAGCAGTTCTGTCTACGTGATTTAAGGAAGCTAAGCTGCTTATTAGGAGAAAAAAGGAAACAGGAGAGGAAAAAAAGAAAGAGAGAGAAGCCCAGTGTGAACGCTTAATGTTATATACCTGAAATGAGGTCCAGAACATCCTGCTTTACTAACTCACCTATCATTTTCAGATTTAGAAGAACAGACATACTTCCACCTTCATCCTTTCTGAGATTGCCCATTCCTCTCACTCTACCACATTGCATGCAAGGTAGGAGTCATCTTAGCCCTGGAAGATCTTATTTGCTGCATTATATTTAAATACTTCTTTTAATCAACAACATTAGTTTTGAATACAGGAAGCGTTCCATAGGAGGTGTCTGTATCATTAGCGATACCATTGCTTTCTCTGGGCTACCATATAGAAAACGACAACGTGACACACTACAGCTCCACTTCAAATTACAAGATTACAGGCGTTTAACTGTTCCTTGAGTATCCTCCCTGGAGTCCAGTCAGGTGAAGGTGTGAATGTTTGTAGAATCAAGACTCATACCTATATAATCCAAAAGGTAGAGTCTTACAAATTTACCCCAGGTGAAACCTAATATGAACCATGGAAGAGAATGGTTAATACCTTGGACACCACGCTGCAATGCATGACAGTCATGTTGTAACCAGTGGCCTGCCACTGATGTTTATTACTGTGTCACACTAGTTACAGTAAGGCTAATTATACTGTAGAAGACAAATATTTTAAAAAATAAGTATAAAAACTTAAAGCATTGTCCCCGTGTTTTTATAAAAACAAAATCAACATCTTTTACATTTAAAATGAGTGCTGAAAGATAAAAACAAATAAAGTTATTGAGCAAATAAAAATGTATTTCTGAGCTACTTTTTTCATACAAATAAGGCTCAGCCACATTGTATCTCTCATATTAACAGCATTGGGTTTTTCAACCTCAGCTAACGAGTTTTGGCAATACTGTCCTTTGCTGAATATTTCCATTGGCATCTGTCATCTGTGCCAAATTAGTCCTCAGTTTTGAAGCTGAGCTCGAAGTTGGAGGTAACTTGGAAATCGACGTTATAGCACCAGTGCTCTCTGTAATTCTCTTTGCCGAGGCCTTTTCGCCAGTTGGGGGCTTTGGCAACCGTCTCCTTAGCCAAGGATGCCGCAAAGCCTGGCCAGGTGTCATACGGATAGCAGGATCCCATTCTAAACACTGTTTTAAGAAGTCAAGGAACAGGGGATCATCACACCCCTTTAATGCATTACCCCATTCTCTGCTCTCTGGTGGGCCACGTAGTTTTCCTCTTCGAGAGCGTCCACCATTAAGTATAACAGAGCCATCAGACAAAGTTGTGATGCTGCAGTAGCGGGGGTAACCCTTAGAGCTCACAAAGTTTTTAGCTCGCTTGGATGAATCTAAGAGTTTTGGAGAAGGCATGCCCAATAGCTCAATCATACAAGCTAGCTGGTCTCCTTCATCTTCTCCAGGTAAAAGTGGATAACCGGTGAGAAGCTCTGCTAGAATACAGCCCAGGCTCCACATATCTATGGGCATCCCATAACGAGCACCAAGGATGACTTCAGGTGCACGGTAAAAACGTGACTGAATGTAAGTGTAGACACGCTGATGCTCATAACAACTTGAGCCAAAATCAATCACTTTAATACCACTTCTACCCTGCTGCTTCAACAGAATGTTCTCAGGTTTAAGGTCACAGTGAATGATTCTGTTTTTGTGCAAAGCATCCAAGCACTGTAAAATTGAGTGGGCAAACTTGCGGACCAAAGGCAGGCTGAAGCCCTGAAACTTGTTCTTCTTTATTAATTCATACAGGTTCATGCTGAGCAATTCAAACGTCATGCAGATATGGCTGCGGAATGTGAAGTTTTCCAACATATGAATAACATTCATGTTGTTATCCTTATCTTGTTTCCGGAGATGCTCGAGGATCTTAATTTCTTCCGCAGCTTGCCGGTGGAATCGTTTTTCATTTCTCACCATTTTTAGTGCCACGTGTTGATGCATCTTGTGATCATAGGCCTTTACCACCTGCCCAAAGCTTCCTTTTCCTATAACTTTCAGTACTTCATACCTGTATGCAATATGATCATGGGGTACTTGTATGTAAGACCCTTGGTCATCATCGTATCCACAATTGTTGGAACCACCAACCACACCTTGCCGCTTCTTTGCATTTGGACCCAAAAAGTATATTTCCGGGTAGCTAAAAATCTCATGATGCTCAAAAGCTGTTAATTTCTGCATGTATTGCTTCATTGCCTGTTCTGGTGTCATAACAGAGGGTTTCACCTTCCCTGTTCCATCTGCAGATTTTAAAGAGCCGGAGCTCCCTTGTCGTCTGTGAGCACTCTCTGACTGTCTGTCCTGAACCACTGGCAATCCAGATTTGCCTAGCGTTGTAAGTCCATTTGGCTGTGTTGTTAGAACTGTCCTCTTGTTACTATTATCTTCAAACAGCTGCTGAACCTGGATTTGTCCATGGCTACCAACATGGAGGTGCTCATTCATTGTGTGCTTACTGCCTCCAACCTAAAATCGAAAATAAATACATACCCAGTTAACAAGAAAGGCATGAACTCTATGCTTCACCATGCATTCTTCAACTCACCAACCTGCCTAAATCACCATAAAACTAAGTATTTTCTTAGAATTCAGCTGTCTACAGATAGCCTAAAAAATACAGCGCCTATACAGTGGTACTGCTAGACTCTATTAAATATTCCAGATCTTTGTTTCTCAAATGCCACTTCCATGATTCTCAAAAACACCCACAGCAAGACAATCACAGATGTGCTACCATGATAAGCTAACAATTCCTCCAAAGAAACTTAAAGGCAACTGTCCTGTAGCATCAAGGAATATGCCTGAGGGACATTAAATTAGACTTTAGAGAACACAGTAGCAGATTTATTGATACTGGTGATCAGTATATAATGCCTGCTAGAATGTGCACAGCTAAGGTTCTCCTAGTCACCTGTTCTCAGAAATCAAGATTTTAACTTCTTCCTAAACTTATCGTATATCAAAAGCTCCAAATACAATTTTAAGCAATAAGGAATGTGCTGTGACATGCGCAAAGAGGAAAAGAACCTGCACATTTCTGAAGTTCAAGAGATGCCATTTCCTGCTTGCAATTGAGACAGTCACTATTCAGCAAAGCATTCAGATCAAAAAAGCACAGCAACTTCCAAACCAGTCTTATAAAACCTTTTAACCAAGATGAGATATAGGGCCTGATACAAATATGAGTGTAAAGAAAATCTCTGCCCTGAAGAACACATAACTAACTTCATTTTAAAGGAATGGAAAAAACGATTAGTTGGTTTTAGAAATCACACTTGCTCCTGACAGTTTTTGCAAGGGAATAAACAGCAGCATTCAGCATTTTCAAGTAAAGAAACACTGGCAATACCAGGGTGTGAAAACAACTATTGCTCAAAACCTGTTCCTTTTACAGAAAAAATAGAAATCTACAAGCATATACTTGCCACTAAAATAGCTGTCCTTAGAATTCCTCATTTGCTCTAAAGTAGAGGATAATTAGTTTGTCTTCTGCCTGGCCTTATACAAACGTGGGAAGAATTCCCCTGCTGTCTCTCCAGCTGATTCACCAGTGTTAATATTTATGCCAAATTACGAATCAAAAGTTCACCAATACTGTCAGACAGATGATCAAGCTAGGGTTGAGAGCACTTTAAATCTGAACCTTATTTTTTCTAGGCAGCTAAGAAAAACGCATTCCCTGTTCACTTAAGGTTGTTGAAATGAAATCAGAAAATGACAGTTGTGTGCTGTGATATGAGGCAATGAAATGTGAGCTGCAATCATAGATGTGCTTCCTAATGAGAAAAACAGGACATGTAACACAGACTCTAGCATACTTTGTGCTTCTGTTAAGGTATTAGTTTGATTTAGCAGAAACATTTTTTTATAAATTCAGTAACTTGTTCCCAAGGAGTAGCCAGCTGGACACCAGCTTCACCTTTGGATAGCATTTTGAAATTTGCAGCTCTGAAACTCAGACAACACAACAACAAAAGCTCTCAAGGATTGCTTCTGCTGAGTTCACTGCTCTTTTGATTCCATTTTGACTCATGTTGAACAAATGGAGCATTTTATTTCATCATTGCAGTTTGACTGTGTGTGTTTCCTCGACAAGCAATTTGGGCTAACGCTATCCAATTTGATCAGTATCATAGAAGGCATTACCACACAATTGCAATTCAGAGCAAAGATGCTGGTAATGTTTAAGCACAGTGAAAATACACAGGACATAGACATTAACCCCCTTTCTAGTCTGACTTCTCAGAAGCACCAGTAATGAAATTATCAAGAGGACTTAATGAGTCTATCATGCCTATAGGGAATTCCTTCAGGTCAAGTTTGAGGCATGCTGCAGTAGCACGTTTCCTCTAGGTTGCCCTGATCGTTTCTATAAACAGCAGTTACTGAAAAGAAGAAAATTCAGCCCCGAGAGCTGCTCCATGATGCATCTCAGAAGAACCCTATCCAGTTAGATCCAGTAAGATGTGTCAGAGGTTCAGGACATACAGTATCACAAAACTGCATAAGTGAGATGTGCACAATGATGCACAATGCACAATGTACAGACTACAAGTACTCCAACAAGGAATTCCATGTGGAACAAATGGTTCTTCTGTGGCATTGGCTGAACAACTAAGCAGAACATATCTAGACAAACCAGGAGCAGACAACACTAATGTACAAACAATGAGGAAGCAGAGTATAGAGGAGAAAACTATCTTTAAGAATTTCTTAATCCAAGTACTCATTGCCACAGTTCACAGCTTGATTCTTTCTTTTCCACTTGAGACATCTGTTTTCAGAATTAACTATTTTCTGCCCTTCTCAAGCACTGCTTATTTCAACAGATGTACTGGGGAATTCTCCAAACTTCAGTTTATTTGCTTTGTATCAGGGCTTGGAAGAAACCCCATCATTCATCCACTCTCAACAGGGACTAAAGAGTTGTTTTTCCCAATAGCATGTTTGCAAACACATTCTAAAACGTAAACCATGTAGCTCTGCCTCCTGCACCTTCAGGCGGCGGCCGTCATCGGTTTCTCTGGCTGCTCATAGATTGGCTTTTTTTCACCAGCATTATCCCAGCTTCACCCTAAATCCAAAATGACCGGTTTTGCCAGTTTCAGTCAGCTGCTGCTTGGGAATGCAAATTCAGATGCAGACAGTAGCTCTGGTTTTCTTTGTGGAAGAAAAGACACCAAATTACCACAGGCTCTGTTCCAAAAGCTGTGGGGGAGAAGAGAGCTCACTTTTTCAAAAACCCCAACAGGAGTTCCAGAGCTGTTAGACACATCGTAACTACAAAGTCAATAAGAAAAATGGACTTTCCCCATCTCAGGATACTGCCTGCTTAAGAATCACCACCTCTTTTTCTATTCCTAATCTGGATGATGAGGGTTGGATTCTCATCAGTCCTTTGCTCTGCCTATCTTCTTCAGGCTGTGAGCTCTCTGAGATTGCTGTCAAGTTCAGGCTTGCACTGCTTACAAAGCTCCAACAGGCTTCACCAGTGACACTTTTAACTTCCCCGAACCACAACTAATGGGTTTGGGAAGCTACAAAGGACTACAGCCTTCTTAATCCAGTACCAAACTCTTCACGGTACACAGAAGCTCGATTAGCCTTTCATCCAAAATCATAAGCTTGAGAGGTTTATAACACGTCTCCCTTTTGCTTTTGCACATGGGCCTGTTAAATTCCAGAACCAACAACATACACAGCTGGCAAACGAAATAAACTTATGCAGCTTACTTGTTATATATTTTACTGCCTGTGCTCAGACCCATGTACACCTTCAAAGATTTACATATTTTTATAGCACACATCTTCAAAAACTTACATTTCTCTGTAAAACATACTGAAATAACAGGTAAGCTTGAACTCAAAGAACTAATCTTCCTCAGTCTTCTGGCAACATCAATTACAAAACAGCAAATGCTACAGAGGTGTTTCTCCTCCTGCCAGTAGTTTTTTACAACTCCAAAATTGCTGATACAATTTTGCTTTAACTTTGGTTTGCTCAGTTTATGGAAATTGATGGCTAGGACAAAAACCTACCTTTTGAAGTAAAAACACAGTCAAAATAATAAAAAATAAAACCCCACTACAACGTTTTTTGTTCGGGGTTTGGGTTTCTTTGTTTTGTTTTCATAAATGGATTTAAGGACAGAAGTAGAACAGCAGCTTACTATAATTAAGACTACAGAAGTAGCATAAAACCGAGTCCACCCTCCTAACAAGAAGACAAACCAATCGACAATTCCTTTGTGATAATACTCAGCAGTGCAATGGTCTGTTTCAAGACCTTCTACGAGACTACAGCTGTAGGGCTGAACACCACAGGAGCATATCTCTCTTCTCAGCTTTATCCTCCAAAAGCATCAAAATAATACATAGTTGCACCATATGCCACCTTTGTAAAAGTCACTTGGTCTGCTGTTAATGCCCTACAAACTATCCAAGACAGATACATATTTCAGCAATATATTATCATTTTATTGCAAGAAAAACCCCAGAAAGAAAGCTTTTCATGTCAATCAGAATCTTAAAAGGTTTATAAAATGAATCTTAATAATAAATCAGTCATGACACCCTGCTGAAATACTGCACAGGAATAAGATATCTTTACCTGCTATTAGTTTGCAAAGGTGAGGACAAGGGAGAAATGGCCAGGACAAGAGGAAATGGCCTCAAGCTCCGCCAGGGGAGGTTTAGGTTGGACATTAGGAAAAAATTTTTCACAGAAAGGGTCATTGAGCACTGGAACAGGCTGCCCAGGGAGGTGGTCGAGTCACCTTCCCTGGAGGTGCTAAGGGGCATGGGTTTAGTGTTTGATAGGAATGGTTGGACTCGATGATCCGGTGAGTCTCTTCCAACCTGGTTATTCTATGATTCTACGATAATGTTCCGAAGTAGTAACTTAATTAATGAATAAATGTCACACTGCATACCCTCTTCTTTACAGCATTTCTGAGCATGCCAGTTTCAGCTCTACTGTGTCTAACATGCTAGCGGCATACGGTATCAGGTGTAGCATGCTTCACTGCCTATTTTGTTGACTACAACCTGAACAAACATACAAAAGGCCTTTTTTCCTTAATAAAATCAATTCAACGGCAGTCCTCTGTTCAGAGCTAAAAACAACTGTTAATAAGCACAATAACAACAATGCAGGATTATCATAATGGTTTTATTATGAGTATGTGCTTTATACACTAAAAAAGACAAAGATTTTGTCCTAAAGAGCTTATGGCTCAAGAACTGGTATGTGCAAACACACCTTTTTAATTCTTGGTGCTGTCCTATCTGGTCCATATAAGCTTGTTTTTTGAAAAGTTAATTTTGACTTAATATAGCAAATATTTTCACAGACAGAATGACATCTCAAGAGTGATACTGATTAACAAACTTTTTTCCTCCTGTCAAGACTACGCAGGTGCAGTAAGTCCGAATGCTTCTGGGAAGCCCTGCATGTATTATGCCTGTTGAAGCCAAAAAGGACAGTCAGTGCACACTAAATTAAACACCTCAGGTTAGCTGAAGTGTATACATAGGAGAGATGGGCCCAGATGAACTGCAGTCCCCACAGCACAGTCACCAACTGTTGTAAACCCAGATTTCAGAATCTCCCTGTTAAAAGTTAAGATTGCTTCATATTTCCCCTAGACACGATTTTTATGTAGAAGAAGAAACATCCAAAGAACTCTATATATAACAAAGTCCAGGTCATGACTGTATAGCTATTTCCACTCAAGCATGACAGCATTTCTGTGGCAATTTATAACATGAAAACCCCACAACAGGAAGGTATTTACATTGGTTTTACTTGCTTTAAAGCAGCTGCCCACATTAAAAATATCTAGCATGTGACCCACCAGATCTTCATGTTAACAGAGTCCAGGAATCTCTGTTTTATTACAATGTAAATTACTTTTTAATTCTTTTTAAGATTAAGACTGAATGACTGATGCAAAAGTATATGGATAGACATCCATCCCTGGTGGCAAAAAAAAAAAACCCAGGCTTGCAGCAGGGAAACCTCAGAAAGGGCTTAAAGAGGGAGGGCACTGAATCACACACTGTAAATGGGCTGTTGTTACAGTACTAGACAAGAGGAGAAAAAGATTAAGATTGCTTTACTCAAGAGAAACAGGAAAAGTGCAGAATGCAGGGATAAATGCCAAATAAGAAAGAAGAGAGTTGGAGGTAGACACAAGACAGAGACAAGACTCTGAGGGGTCTCACTGACGAGTGGGGATTTACACGAGCAGGGCAGCAGGCAAGCAAGACAATCTCTACTGCAGCATGTCAAGTGGATCTAAGAACACCATAATGAAAACGAGAGAGTGAGTAGAAAAAAGGTTCCTATCATGAAGGCAAGAACTTAAGGCTTCAAAAGAGAAAGCAATGACTTAGAGAGGAAAATGAGGAGGACAAGGGGTTGGAAATGAGTTCATGTTTTCCATCATGAGCCAAAAAGATAGGGATGGAAGCAAACACAAATAAGCCTGAGATGAATATTTTTAAAAAATAAACAAAATTGTTCCCTGCTGCAACATAAAAGTGCTTGCAGAAACCAGAGCCAAAACCTCTGCCCTGTTATACAACGCCTGTGTAAACCAACATCTTCTCTCCTTCTATCATACTCTCCCATGCTAGTATATTTAACCAAACATTGAAACTTCACTTGACAGTAGAAGATAACACATTAGAGTCTAGATCGCACAACTCACTACCGCAAGAAATATATCAGGTAGTGGATTTCTTCTCTGTCTCAACTAAAAGAAGAGCTTTATAGCCTAAATGAAAAACTACCTTCGATCTCAGTCTCCTCAACTGTTGAGGAGATAGTGATACTAGTTTTACAACGTACACACATCCAGCCACTAAGGCAAGTTCAACCACCTAAGCAAACTATACCTCTGGAAGTCTGAAACACGAAGAGAAATACCCCCAATTTTCAGCCTTTGCAAAAGTCATGTAGATACAACAGGGGCAAAACAGGACAGCCAAATTGACACAAAGAAGGAAAACTGTTGAAGAAAATTGAAATGTTTCATTTTAAATAGATGCGATTGGAGGACGTAGTGGGACACAAAACCAATGGCTTCAAACAGTCAGTGTCAGCTGAGGTCAGTAGGCCTGAAGTTTACAGAAAGATCAGGCAGCAGATACAGCCCTTTTTAAAGTTAAAATCCAGCATCACGATGACATGTCTGATCCTTACCACATAAAGCTATGTTAGCCAACCACAAAATAACCACCTACAAAAATTAGAAAGGCAGTCTGAGGTATGTCTGTAAAATATCCAAGGGCACACAAACACTGTACAGTAGGGTCTGTGTCACAAACAGAAAGGCAGAGTTTGCAACAGTTAGAACCTAGAGGTACACAAAACTCAACAATACAACGTTTGATCATCCCTGTGTGCTTCTATAAATATTTCATCTTACGTATATAAATATAAATACACATGCATATAGGTGCTATATAAACACATACACAATGATACATGTATAAATATACTTGAAACACAGAAATGTAACACTTGAACACCCCCTGCATGCCTTCACAAAGACTTCAACTTTATTTATGTATGTGTATATGCACAGACACTATATATAATACACATACATGTATAAATCTATGTAAAAAAATATCAAAGTTCCATAGTTCCAAAATTAGCAGGAAGTCCCAGATATATTGCTGAACCACTACACTTTCACAGATCCTAAATTAAGTCTGGGCTCTGTTACATGTCGGCTCCTGTTACCTGTGGGCCCATCAGTATGTGCAGTTTCATGATTGGTATCCACATTGTTTGTACTACATTCCTTCTTTTTTTTGTTTTCAGCAAACTTAAATGGTACACAAATGTGAAAAAATGGCGTTTGATAATAATGAACAGTACAGACATGTACCCTAGCTGCATAAATACACAATGATGTTGATCTAAAGTATGCAGCTCCACCATGAATTTGCAAAATATTCATCATTCCTTTTGAGAATACCCTACATATACTGATATTTTTTAAAATTTAATCCAATTATTTCCATAAACGGATTAGAATAAGATGCTTTTACCCCTAAAGCTACACAGAAAGTCAATGAAACACTGATATCTAAATGCATAGTTTCACCTTCCAGTAGCCCATAACCACATTACCATTTAAAGCTCTGCCATATGTTTACAAAGATAGTATGTGAGCATCTATGAAGAACTCACTAATTCTAAGAAAAGTATGCCATCAATGCCTTTCAGGGTCAGTATGAAACCCTTCATAACTTAAAAGGAAATGTATGCAATAAGAATTTCAGATATTTAGTGTTAGCATGACAGCATATAGACCCCTTTCTCTATTCTGTCATGCCTTCGGGACAGAGAGACCCTCGCTCGTCCATATATAGTGGCATACTTGGGAAGTTTCATTCCTAGTAGATTAACTAGGAGCGGGAGATAATGTGAGATATCACAGAACCGGAAAATAACATCCTTTTCATGCCATCAAGTGCTTATTTCTTTAGGTAAACTGCTGCAGCAATAAAGTCTGATTCATCCAATCGCTGGCCCCGAGCACAGCGATAGCTATTTCTAGGGAAGACAGTGATCGGCCTGAGCTAAGCAGACATATAAGGGCAGAGCAGCCTTCATTTTTCACCACGGTTCACGCGACCCTTTAATCACAGCGACTAACCTCACTGCCAAAATCATGTCATCTCAAAAAACCGCATTTACCAGAACAGCTCCTCCGTGCGAGATTCTTATTTGTCACTGAAAATGAGGCACAACACCAGACCGAAGGGGGCTGGCGAAGGGGAGAGCCGCTTCTCGGTGCACTCACGACAAACGCAGCAGCACTTTGCTCCAGCACCAACCCCCCCCCCCGCCCCGTTCACCGCGTGCTCACCGTGTGCGAGGCGTTGCTGGCCCTGAGCGGCGGCAAAGCGAGCGGCGACGGCGGCCCGGTCCCAGCTCCTGCCCGGGACGCCCCGGCTCCGGTGCCCGGCGAGGGCTGCAGCGGGCGGCCGCCTTCCCCGGCCCTGCCTGCGGAGAGCAGAGGGGTGAGCTCGGAGGGCAGCGCCTTCGGCCACAAGCCACGAAAAGCCAATCCCCGCCGCGGCGCGCACGGCCCCGAGCCGGCTAATAACGCGCTCGCCCGCTAAACCCTTCAGCCCAGATTAACCCGGCGCAACGAGCCGGCCCTGCCCCGCGCCGCCCCTCTCCAGCGCACCCCAGTTTGCCCGCATCCCTCTTCCAAGGGGGCTCTCACCCCGCCCCGAGGTGACCCCGCACCACCTGGAGCCCAGCGCAGCGATCATTGTTCCGACACACACGGCCCCGCCGCGCCGGGGCAACCGCGGGGCGACCGGCCCTCTGCCCGCTCGCCACCCTCAGTCCCCTCGCCCCCCGCGCGGATCGGCCCAGCCCTGCGCGGAGAGGGCAGCGGGGCGATCGCGGGGACCCGCAGCCCGGCCCCGGGGGAAACCGCAGGGACCCGCAGCTCGGTCCCCGGGGTGGGAGGATCGCGGGGAACCCGCAGCCCGTCCCCCGGGGATGATCGAGGGGACCCGCAGCCCGGCCCCCGAGGGAGATCGTGGGGACCCGCAGCCCGGCCTCAGGCGATGGTGGCGGGTCCGTCCTTACCGGGTGGGAAGGCGGCGGCGGCGGCCGAGGGCTTTCTGGTTAACATGGCCGCTGGAGAGGAGGGAGAGGCAAAGGCATGTCAGGCTGGCTCCCCTCCGGCGCTCGTCGGCCTCCTCGGTCGGCGGCCGCTTCTCTTCTTCGATCAGCTACACCCGGAGCCCGACCCCTCCTCCGCCGCATCCCCCCGGGCCGGCCGGTCGGTCCCTCGGCAGCCTCGCCGTCGCCTCCCGCCGCAGCAGCCGCGCCGCCGCCGCAGCCCCCGGCCCAAGCTCATCACCTCCCCCGCCCCCGCCCCGGTCGCCCCGGTCCCCTCGCACGGAGGGAGGTGGAGGAGGACGGGGAAGGGGAGGCGGCGGCAGCAGGCGGCCGGACCGGGCCCTCCCCTCCGCGCGGCGGAACAGGGACACGCAATCCCCGCCCCGCCCGCCGCCTCCCTCCCTCCCTCCCGCCGCGGCTCCCCCCGCGCGCCCCCACGGCCCATCGGGGCGGGGGGGACACGCGCGCCCCGCCCAACCGGCACCTCCTGCCCAACGGCCGCCGGGCGCGAACCCCCCCCGCCCTCAGAGCCATCTTGGTACGCGCCGCACCCCCACCCGACCCCCCTCCAGGCAGCGCGGGGCAGGGGCCGCCCCCCCACGGCGGGGATGGGGAGGGGAGTCCCGGGGGCTCCTGAGGGGGCGGTCGGTGGCTCCAAACGTGGAATGGGACGAAAACTTTAAGAAATGGGAGTGAGGGAACAGAGCCCTCGGGGTTTGTCGTGGAGCCGTGAGCGCCTCGGGTCACGGCGAGGCGAAGGAGGGCAGGGGGGGCGTTGTTTGCCTCGCTTTCCAAACTGTACAAACGTGCTTCGTGGAGTACAATGCTTTGAATTCCTGGTTTGTCGGTTTGACCGTCATGACGGCCAAAAATAGCTGTCTGAGCGTTTGCTCAGCTTGGGACAGCGTTGCGATGCTCACCGCTACCTACGCTCAGCCCTTTTCCAAGTCTGTACAGACCACACGTATTTTCCCCTTTGGAACAGCTGGGAGACAGGCAGGCGGATCGCCCTTCATCCCCTTCCACAGAAAAGGGCGGAGAATTAAATCTCCCCTTTTCCTATGCCTAAGCAAAAATAATAATAATAAAGAGAAATCCATCGCTGCTGCCAGAAAGACTTTGCCTCTTCCAGTGCCACAGATAACACACATAAACAAAGACGCTTCCCGTACTGGCACAAAGAAATAAACAATTTCCCTATCCTCTTCTGTCACGCAGAGAAAACAATCATACCTTCTCCCGCCCACACCCACCTAATCTTTTCCTTTCTCTGTAGCAGAAAGAAAGCTTTGTCTTCTGCAATGTCCCCCCAGATGTCCACAGGCACCCAGGTGTCCCTCCTACCCACCCCCCCCAGCTACCAGGTGTATAAATGTTGTTTTCTGATCACTCTTGGTGTATAAATGCTGTTTTCTGATCACTCTCGGCGTTTTCCCATCGTTTTCAGAAGCAGTGGATGCACATCAAAAGCCTCAGGATAACAAACACTGTGATAATATTACTGTTCTCTGTGAGAAATTGTATGAATTTAAAGAATGGCCAAGAAAAAGATGCTAGTTTAAGGAAGAGGGGAAGAAGAGGCTCGTTCACATTCAAGCTAGCAAAGAAAACCTGAATTTGATATAAATTAGCCTTTTGTAGGGCTTGCAGGATTTCTTGGCTCATCTTAAGTGATGTGTCCTCTGACCGCAGAGTCACAGATGGCTTCATGGACGTTCCACGGTTTTACACCTAAACATCAAGGCAAGAGAAAGCCCCTTTAGTGTCGCATTATAACCACTTCCCAGTCAGTTACACCATGCACAATATGTCTTCCGCGGTTTGTTCAAAAAATCTGGGACTATGGAGTGTAGTCTATCACATAGTAAAGAATCTTTTAATTGAGTTGGTGTGAACATGTTACCTTGGTACCTGTCCAGCTATCCCCTTTCTAAAACTGTGTGCATTGTAAGTGTTTGGCATTAGTCGTTAAGCCTCAGAGTGGGCTTGGCCTGCCTAGGTGCTTTTCTTTCTCTCTGTGTCTCTTTCTCCATCTGCAATCCATCCTGGCAGCTGCTGTCAAGGGTAGTACCTGATGGAGTCTGAAGTGGAACTCGAGATGAGGGCAAGCCCATTTTGATTCCTTCTGAAGGCAACACAAGAAACTTCAATTTAAAGTCCTTTCAGGCAGGATTTAGGTTGACAAAATGAGGAACATGCTAATATAATTGTAAAATAGCTAGGCTGTTAATAGCAATGCCTTTAACAGCCTTCTTCAGAATTGTGTATCTACAATTATCACAGATCTACAAAGAAAAGCAGAAAGCAGAGTCTAAATACTCAAAGACAAAGCAAAGATTAATTCTCAGGAATCTGAACTATGTCCTGCTGAGTGATCACAAAACTTTCTGCTTTCTGATACTAGCCAGCTGAACCTATCGGCACTTTCCAGAGCAGTACTATACAAGACCAGATCAACAGACTTCAGTTCCCAGGACAGAAATGTATATTGGGCACCTGACAGGAGAAAGCATATGGTGCTCAGAAATTAGAAAGGAAAGTGAATCAGCGTTTCTTGATCCGTTTTCCTGCTCCCTCAGCTTCTATTACCCAAAAGTGTGAGCTAACCTGTAATGACACAGAAGATTAGTCTTTCCTTTCTTGCAAACAAATCTCCTGAGTGGAGTGTCAGACTGCTTGCAAGGACCTTGTAAGGTTATTTTTAAGAGAAATATTGGAAAACTTTCTTTCCAGAACTGTACACAAACATGCCTACAGTCTTCAATGGAAAACAGGCAGTACCAATTCTGCACCACAGTGGCCACCTAAGGAAGGAGGTGAAGAGATCAGCAGTTAGAGGTGCAGGTGGCATCAGAAGGCTGCTTTCTGGAAGAGGTTTAGATTGCATTGTTACAGGTGTCATTCTCCTGTGGCAAACTGTACAAAGTGTTCTAGAACGAAAATTAGCAGTTGTTGAGTAAAAATGAAGTGGTTAAATCACAGCTATTGAATGAAAAAAAAATTAAAATTCATTTAGGAAAAGAAAATAGAACCAGAATAGTCTAGAACAAAACATGTTATCTATAAAACCTTGTATAAATCATTTAGGAAAAGAAAATAGAACCAGAATAGTCTAGTACAAAACAAGTTATCTATAAAACCTTGTATAAAAGTATTCCTGCCCACATAGTACATTAAAATGCATGACTGAAGATAATATACTAGTACAGTGAGGAGAGATACAGAGCATACTGTGTTTCTTGAGCCATTCAGTCAGGGTCCTTGTGATCAAGACAGATATTAATAACAAGCAAAAAGTGAAGTATTGCTGACATCTGTTTTGCCAGGCTGCCTTGAGGCCCAGTTCATATCTAGTTGTCCTGTTAGAGCACTGTGCCTCCTTAGCATCACTGGGAAATCTCGCAAGCAAGTCCCCTTACCTCTCCAAAGTGGATACTGGTTAGGGTTTAATTATATGATGCTTTGCTATGCAGCAGTAGGGCGAGAGCAGCTAGCCAGTCAGTCACATGGCATCTCTGTTATTGTGGTAATAGCAAACACTTTCATGGTCAGACACCAGGGAATTCCTGAGAAGCCATGCACGTCCAAAGCTGTGGTGATAACTTTGGGGGCTCCCACACTGACGGGTGCAGTAGGTGCTCAGCACCTTGCTATGCTCTGACTGTTCTCACCAGGCACAGCGAAGTATTTTGGCTGTAGACAGATGACTGCTAGGGAGAGCAAATACAAGGCTCCTCAAGCGTATGATGTGGATAGAGGAAGTGGTGCTTGGGGACATGGTTTAGTGGTGGTCTTGGTAGTGTTAGGTTAAAGATTGGTTTTGATGATCATAAGGGTCTTTTCCAACCTCAGTGATTCTGTGATTCTATGAAAAGGAGAGAAGCCTGGAGGAAAGAAATGAAAAACATGGTTTTCCTCCACCTTTTTATCATCCTCTCATACTAAGCAGAATTTGCATAAGAAGGGGAATCTATACTCACTCTCAATGTCTTTTAAAATATCCTAGAACCTAAGTCATTTAAAAATATATGATTTTTTCCCATTGTTCTTTTGAAGCGGGGCTTATATGCTGAGCTGGAGACGTTAAAACACTTAGGATACATCACACCATCAATTAAACATAGGTCCAAGGCTGTTGTCTCAGCTGGTAATCTGCATTTTAAAAGTAAACCCTTAAGCCCAGTAGATGGTTGCCTCAGGAGGGCCTGAGCATAATCAGCACCAGGTTCTCATTAATGAGTTGTAGATAATTTAGGCATGAGCAGGACTGCGTACACTACAATGTGGTCTTTCAGCAGATCGTGCTGAGAACATTGTAAGTACTTCAAAGTACAGCAAGCTGCGAATGCTAACGTTGCAGATGGAAGGCACACAGGTCAGGGCTCCACTGGCTCTCAAATATGCACTCCACTGTATGGTACAAGTCTAAGTTTTTCAACTCCACCCTCTCTACCCTCCCCAGGAAAATAATTCCCAGGAAAAAAAAAAGAGGTTATGTATTCAGAGCAAGAATGCAGAGAATCACTGGTGCAGATCAGTTTGCGTTTATACTGACATGTGAATACCTGAAACTTAACTGGCTGGCCAGATTCAGATGTTTGTTGGCCTTCATTCCAGTGTGTTCAAGAGTCTGCTCTTTCTATGACATATGTCACCACTTCTATTATGGTATTAAGACACAACAAAGGATGTTCTAGTGGTCAGTGAGTATACCCTGAAGAGACACTTTGAGATTCTGTGAGTCTGCCAGCATATGAGTAATTTTTTAATCTCACACTATTACAGCTGTTTTGTGGAAGATTATTTCACAATATATTTGTATTTTAGTGCTGGCAAATGGCACACTGAGGAAAATGCTTTCCCTTTTCATCAGACCATGTCAATGTTTTTAAGTTTTTGTGTTGTATGTTTTCTATATAATTTCTGGATTCTTATAGCATTAATATTCATTAGAACATTATACTTGTTCTTTGTGTAAACTCCCAGCATGCGTAATGGGAGGAGAAAGGTTCCTGTTTTCCTGTCTCATACAGCAGAAGCAATCCTGATGGAGTCAGTAGTGTAGGATTAATATAAAACTAATCTCAGTGAAAAAGCCTCATGGTGGCTGATCCTTTTCAGTTACTGGTAGACACTTCTTTATGTTCTCAGAAAAAAAGTAAACCTCTGGAACAAGAAAAGAAGAAATGATGTATGTGTCATTTACCCTCCTTCTTCTATGGACTCTTGCCACCTCATCTGTGAAGCTCTCCCATTGCCCCAGCTGCACAAATAAGGGAGATGTGATAATTGCAAAGATATAATTTAAAACTATTGTCATATCACTTGAATGTTATTCTTTCGTAAAAAAAGTCCTGTGAAATAACTGTTACAGCAAGTTTGGCATGCAGATGATTGCTAGGATTTCTACCAAACTGTTTCAAAGAGAAACCACAATCTTGTTAAACTTTGTGTCATTCTCTGAATTCAGTGTCCACTTCTAACCACTTTGAAAATCAATCTAGAAAGTTGGTGTAATGTTTCTCGCACTCCTTGTGTGGGCCACTCTGTTTCAAAACCAGCTATTCACACACAGGGTTAGTCCCAGCTGTTGAAGCCCTGGTGACCTTTGCTTGTCCAATTTCACATGTGAAACTGAAAGACACTTAACTTTAAAGGCTTTATGAGAGTCAGTTGCTCTCCACAGCAGCATTTCATAGAAGCTGGAATTTAATTCTGCCAGGTGCTGAGAGGTTTTAGCTCCCCTGATTCAAGGAGCCCAGTATCTCATAGGGTGCAGTGAAATAGAGAAATTACATATCTTATTTACTTGTGATAAAGCTCATTAAAATAGTTAAAAACACTACTCTACTAAAGAACAGAAGTACAAAAGTGAGACATGATTAAAAAATAATATAGCAGAGGAACTTACAATCCAGAAAGAATTCCAATCAAGTTCTTTTCCCTGCTAAGGCTTTCTCTGGGCAGGATTTATTAATAATAAAAGGAAAATGAATCATTAAGTCCCAAGGCCTGAGTGTTATGTTATTAACTAGTGTATTCTACTATTGGGATTTACCTGGTGACTTCTCTGTTAAACCATGGTCCACTGGCTGAAAATTTAAGGCTACATGCTGTAAAAGAACTTCTCATTAAAATATAATCAAGGTTTGTTAGAGCAACAAAAGAACCAACCTGATGTATTGAATTAAATTGAGCTTTACTCAAAGTGAGAATTGAAGGTTTCAGACAGCTGTGGGGAGTTCTTCAGCTCCGTATTTCATAGAGTGTTAGCCCTACATGGTCTTATCTTGAGGAACACAAACTATGTCCATTGAATGCACATCATAAGAGAGCCCCTGGCCATACTTTCTAAGGATGGTATGTACAACATGCACAGTGCATACACAGTAATAAGCCTCCCTACCCTTCTCCATTTATCTCAGGAGTATAAAAAGCATTTTAAGTGGTCATGGTCAGACTGATACTTGAATAACAAGGAGGGATGGGGGAGGGAAAGTTGAGTGATAGGAAGTGATCTCCCCAGTGTTCCCTTCAGTATCTTGCTACTGGTCCTCTGGTGTAGAAGCACCCTAAGCTGCCCAGCCTCTCATTTAGATTGCTCTGTGAATGCTTGGTGGATGTGTGTATTCAGGTGTGAAGATGGGGAGAAGAAAAATAGCAAATACATAGTGTGAAAATGAACCAGAGGCTTTAGTTCACTATCATAATTTCTAATCTCCTTCCAAAGGAATAAATGCGCACATTAAAATACAAACAGGTCACAATCAATTTAGAAAATTGGAACATAAAATCACTGTATAATTTGGAAATTAAGTAAACAAAGGAGAATTCCTGCAGATGTTCTACAAATAGAGAAAAAGAAAAAGGAGGCCCAAGGGAACACTTTAGTGTGTGTGCTACTTTAATAGTAAAATTAATCTCAGTGATTTCAAAAGGACTGCTCACACACAGTTTCACCTGTGATGAGGATCTGTGCTTTAAAGCATAGAATAGATTATTTGCTTAGCTGTGTTTTTAAGTTTAGTTTGCAGAGAGGCAGAGATTGCTAGTTGTAGGTAACACTCTTTAAACAGAATCTGTAGTGTGTGAAACAGGTAAGGTTAAACATTTGGGTCTAAGTGAAGTAAGTGCTTAGCTCATAAAAGGAAATCACACATGGCAAAAAAAGTCGGGTTCCAATGTTCATTCCAGTGCTTGGAAAACTGTGCTGCAAAGTCATGTGAAAGCATCCAGACAGAAACTCCAGGTGCCAGGAATATCCTGAAGACTTCCTCCTGCACGAACAGGCCAGCTTGAGAACATCTTCTGGAGGTGTCACCTGGGTATTCATTAGAGAAAAAGAGTCATTGTTACAACAAAGTCCCCTTCTGTACAATAAACCAATGGCAGAAGTACTCAGTTTGGTGCCTTCAACCTTTAGCCTCTGAAGATGTGGAGCAAACTACAAGCTGCTGAATCTGGAAACAAGAATTTTTGACTCACAGGACCAGAAAGACAATGAATTACAGAACAGAAATTAAAGCATAGAAGAAAAAAACCAAAACCCAACAATGCTGTGAAGTTAGATTTTAAAAGTGTTTTTTTGAATGTTGTGTATGGCACAGTAATATTCTGTCTCCCTAGTCATGCAATATGCAAATTTTTTGTCAGTATTTGGAATCAGAATGAGTATTCTCAAATAGAGTTTAACTCCTGTTTGTAAAGGTTAATGAAATATTTCTGTAAACAAAAAACCCAGTGATAAACAGGCAGTAAATACCTGAGATACAGGAGAGGAAAACAATACAGGGTAGGAAATATACTGAAAAAGACTGTGGAAGCCACATAGAAAGAGTAAAGAAGATGAAGCTAAAATCAAAACATAATCATGTTTTATTTTCTAGCAGTAGCTTCCTAGCAGTGTGACCTTTGTCTTTTTCTGTCTCTCCATTCACTGTTGCTGCCACTTGTACTCTCCCATTTTAATTCAACTTTCTGTCTCCTTCTTGGTTGTGTTTGCTCTCCTAGCATTGTCTTTCAGTCAGTGGGGCGGCTGTGGATGAACCGCAGGCCTGCACTGCTATGCTGTCCATCTCCTATCAAATTGTGCCGTCACAGGGCTGCTCCCTTCCAGGAATCAGGATGGCTGAAGACTGGGGTCCTGCTATCTGCAGGGCATCAGCTAGGAAAAAGGAGAGCTGGAATTGTGAGAGGATGGCCGGCCAGGATCAGTGGGTTTAAGAGAGCTGAACACTGTTTCAGGGACTTCCCTGAATGGAAAAAGCTCACCATTTCCACAGTTGTTTTTTTTTTTTTTCCTGAGGCCTCTGCAGTAGTCCTACTCCTACAGCTGCAGAATTTGTATCTGGAGCACTTAGCCATAAGAGTAATTGCAGCACATAGAAGCACAGGGGAATGGGCATCCAGGTATTGGTGAAAGAAATGGAGCCTTTGAGAGGCAAAGAAACAAAAATTATGTTTTCTAAGGAATTGACTTCTAGAAAGCTTGTTAGTTTCAGGTCAATTTTGCTAAATCCATATTTTATTTCACCCAACTTTCCGTTTAATTCCATGTCTTCCTCTCCCTCTGTCACTACTTTTTTTTTGTTTTTAAATTTTAGAGATGAAAGTCGCTATTGACAAAATGCCAAAACCACAGGAAGCAAACCAGAGGACCAGAGGCACAAGAATTGATAAGAACAGAGCACACTTCTTCCAAGGATAGCTTGCCTTTTTTTTTTTTTTTTTTTTTTTTAAATTTCCTCTTTTGGCTTTTAGCCAGAGTTGTGGTTGCTGCTTCCAAGACTTAAAGTAAAAATTCCACAGTACTCCACAGCTTTTCCCAACTCCTGTAAGAGTACAAAATCTTTTGGTCCATTTCCTAACATTTTTTCCATGCCATTCAGTTCAAAATATCTGTCTCTTTTCAGGCTGTAAATTGGAGGGCAATGAAGTTTGCTCAAAGAAAAATCATTGGTTTGTATATATCTTTGGTTAGGGTTTGTTTTGTTTTTCATGGAAAGACAAATGATCAAAACATGTTGATCCCTTGAGAACATAAGGCTTCTGAGTAAATATTCAACTATCATAGCATTAGATGCACTGTAACATCGGTGGAATATAACAGATTCCACATGCTCATTTTTAGGGAGCTAAGAACAGTGGAGAGGAACTTGTTTGATAAATAGGCCATTTATAGTGACCATCAACGTCAGGCATGACATCTGACTGCTCTTTACAGAGAAAGTCATAAATATTTAAAAGTTTACTGTGCAGAAAAGCATGGAGAGAGAAAGAAAATCCCTCATATTGTTTGACCTACTCTTATGAAAATTTGAACGCTTTCTTCACTACTGTGGAGCAAAGCCTCCCAAAATCTGCATGGAAGGATAGCTGGGGAATCATGAGAATACCTCAGCTGTGAAAGACAACAATCTGTGAACACACCCGCAGTTGTGAGGAAACATTTGCCTGGGAAACTAACCCAAAAGTTAACCTCAAGCAATCAAATTTCCCACAAGGAGGCCTTTTTCATTTCCCATCTTCCCCAAAGCGAAGATGCAAAATCTTTGAAATGATAGTAGCTGCAAAAGACAGGGGCTCAGGCAGAGAACATGCCCTAGGGACCTGCTGTGGTTCCAGCAGCTGTGAGGAAGACATTGACTTACAAAACAGTGCCCAGTGCAGCATCTCTGCCATGAGCATCGCATGGAAGAAGACAAAGATAATACCCAAAAAGCCAGACTTCTGCACTCAATGTATTTGCCAGCAGCTTGAGAACGTGTGCCTATCAGTTGCATAAATAACCTTCATACAACTGAATGATTGAAACAAAATTGCTTTGGCCGTTCATCTGTAAGCATCAAGCATCCTGAAATCAGGTGCCTCACTAAACTCTAGACATCACGTTTGTTCTCAAATGTTGCCCTTTCTTCTGAGTATTGTATATTTTAACCAGAAAATAACACTGAGGTCCAGTTTTCTTTCAAAACAGATTTAGACTATGACAACTTGTACTTTCGAAAGTAGATTGTTTTAGACACCTCTGGGCTTTTCTCTAAATATAAATCACACACGCAGCATGCTTGACAACTTAGGCCAGACATGTCATACAAGAGTTGGTTCATTTTTCATTGGTTTGTCGGGGCTTTTTCACTTAGATATAAGCAAACCTTAATGTAGAAACTTTAAAAACAACCAGACTACTGTCATCTTCTGTTGAGAAAAAGAAACAGAAGCGCTATACTTAAGCCTTTCTTTCACATATGGCTCATAAAATGTCAAGACCGCCGTTTTCTTCTCCTGACATGATTTTGAAGGTAATCTCCCTTTTGATACAGAACCCAGGGAAGTAGACAGAACATTCTGACGCTGCTTTTTTCATAGCAGAAGAAGGACCTGGTATGAAACTGACTAATAATTACCAGACATTATGACAAACAAGGAATTCTCTGTTCCTGAAAGGGAATGCTCACTAACAGCACAGTCCTGGTAGAACTTTGAACAAATGTGCTCTTCATCCAGCTCTAATTCAGAAACACAGCTCTGCTTTTGTTGCCAGCGACATCGTACAGGATCAACAAAATTATCTTTCTAAAATCTGCATCTTTAAAATCTGTTTCATAACAGTGATTTGATATCCACTTCTTAACCGTTAGTTCATAGAACGTATAGTCTGTGCTTGCAAAAGAATTAGCTTTGTATCTTTAAGAGTTGCATATTTCCTTTGAGACTGGCACTAATTTCAGCAGGGCCCTGGGCAAGAATAACATGAGCACTGCAAGCCTTCATGAGGCTCCCTCCTCAACAATGCTGTGGAGAGAGCATCTCTGCGCATCCATGACAAGCCTTAACCTCTCTCTCAGCCTCAACTGTCCATGGCTTTAACTCTCAGGCTGTGATTGCCCCATTTTAGAGGCTTTACAGGCACTGATGCTGTTATAGGCAGTGCTGGAAGCCAGGAACAAGGAAGGATGTGGTAAGGAGAAGTTTGTGATGAGACTGAGAGGGAAACTAGAGAATTCAGCATGTGCCATGGCCTGCTGGCATCAAGTCATCCCTTTCTGTGTACTACCTTTAAAGTTTCTTATTCCATTTAGTGATACCAAAGAATCTTTGTCGGTTCTTGCAGAGTTTTTCACAACATATGGGGTAGCATTTTCATATGCAGTATGAAAGAATGTGGCAGGCTTAAACAACTTCTTCAAAAAGAAATTATGACCTTGATGACAGAAGAATGGATTGATGTCCTAAACACTACAAGCTGTGAGAATGGGCTGGTGACACTCATTCTCACTTTTGATGTGAAGGAAATGAACTATTTGGATATCCAGGAATCTCCAGTCACACACGAGTGACACACAAAGTTGACAGTTCTGTTTGGTAATTCAGATTTTCCTGTAGGTTTTGTCTTTCTGGTTCATCTGTCAAAAAGATACAAAACTCACACAACTAACAAGATGGTGAAGGAGGAGCAGTTATAGCTGTAGGTAAGAATTAGTCAAGATTGCGTTATGTAGTGACTCTGATGTCCTCTCTTCTTACCATTTCTTTCACCTTGCAAGCTTTGCTAATCAATGCTCTTTATCAGAGTCTTGTCCTTGTTCTGTATTTGAAGATCAGCACACATATCCTTAGTGTAACCAACCTATCAGCCCAATCTAGATTAACTGTTCTATTTTCAAACCAGTAGCATTTTTCTTGTTGGACAGCTGAAGAGCAGCTTCTGAATCTAGACTGCCTCTTCAAAGTTCACCTTGCACAACAGCATCTCAATTGCCAACAAGACAGAAGGATATGAGAAAATGTAGAAAATGTCAAAAACAGAGACAATTGCAAAAGTGGGTCATGAGAGTATTCTACAGTAGAAGCCCTAAATCTAGGGAATGGGTCAAAATGCAAATTACCCCTGAACTCTCAGCATCTACCTGCATGCTGATTTCAAAGCTGTTTCAGCATTCATAGATTTCAAGTTCCAATGGCCCTACAGTCATCACCTGGCCTGAAGCCCTGTGTAATATAGGCCTTAGAACTCAGTGAAGAAAACCCCTTCTTTAAACTCCATGTCAGTATTTGAAATAGAGCATTTTTATATTTTATTTTATTTTATTTTATTTTATTAAAAGAAAGCAATCATATTTCCAGTGATGGACAATTCAACATAAGCCCTGTGTGTTGACCTTCAGTGACTGCCTCTGTTGTTACAACACTTTGATTTTACTTCTGGTTTGAATTTGTCTAATGTCAACTTCCACCAACTGATTCTTGTCTGAAGTGTTTTGTGTCTGATTTGAATGCCCTCTATTACCAAACTTCTGATCCCCAGCTAGATTATCAAAGGCTCAGGCTCCCCCCGTATACATGTTGCATATCATTTGTGTGGGATGAGTAGATAGAAAGTAAGATATATGGTGTATACGTTCAATAAAAATAATAAATATTTCAAGATAAATTAATAAAATGTTGCAGAATATATGTGTCTTTTCAGAATGGACTTTAACAGTCCTCATTCCTAGACCGCACGGGTCAGATTTTGCTAGCTGCCTGCATCCAATGCACCAAGGGAGTGTTAGACTGGATATTAGGAAAAATTATTTCTCTAAAAGGGTTGTCAACCACTGGAACAGGCTGCCCAGGGAAGTGGTTGAGCCACCATTCCTGGAGGTGTTTAAAAGACATGCAGATACAGTGCTAAGGGACATGGTTTAGTGATGGACTCAGCAGTGTTAGGTTTACAGTTGGACTTGATGATCTTAAGGGCCTTTTTTAACCTAAACAATTCTGTAATTCTATGATTCTGTAATTTGTATTGTGATTGCTGCTGTGTAGAACAATCTGGCATTCTTGCCCTTGATTGCAACAATCAGGTTGATTTAATTCTTGAGAAAAATGACACATGCAAAAAAAATGCAAACAGCAATAACCCAAAAAAACCTCATTAAATTCATCTGACTGCTAGATTATATTTCACCATCCACAGGATAAAATAAATATATCTCAGAAAATAACAATAGAGACACAAATCTTGCCTTCTAAAGCTCTTAGTCATTTATTTTTTAGCATAACCTCATTTGGTTTTGCAACCCTTACCTTGATTTCAAAAGAAATGTATTATATTGTAGCTAATTTCATCCTGATACCAAAGCTATCTTACCTTGTCTTTACATGCAGCATCATGTAGCTGGAGAATATTTTGTTTGGATAGAGCTGTGGCAAAAATGCTCATAAGAGTCTGCATGCATACAAGGTGTTTTCCCTGCTACTTCGGACCAACTGCTTCCATCCTGTGCTACACATTTTTCAAGTCTAATCCTATTCCATTTTACACTGTCAGGAATACTACACTACTCTTTCTAAAGAAAGGAATGTTGGGGGGGGTTGGCATTAAAATACTTCAAGGTGACAGGAGAAGCGCTTTGTGGCCTCTACCAGAGACCAAAACAGCTACAGAAAATACAAGGCAAAGCAAAACCAAGCCCAGCTGGATTATTTGTGTAACAATGTTTATAGAACTGGATCTCCTGAAATGACTTTGTGCTCTTTTGGATTGAGAGAGTTATGCTCAGGAAAACATAAGTGACTTGTATGGATTATTATGTTTTATTTCTGAATGATTCCCAATATTTTTGACAATGCAATGGTAAATTATCACTTGTTTGATGCTCAGGGCTAAGTAGTGAAAAATGCATAAATTCTACATTGCCCACGTTGAGACTTTAGATGCATTTTTGCATTTGTACCTCACTAGTGAAATAAAATCCTTGTTTGTACAAAAAAAAGCATCTGTTTAATGACTACTTCGTGTGAAATTTAATATACCACAGTCACACTACAAAGCTGTTGAAGGTAAAGGTGTAAAATATGCAATGTAATGACATAACTGCATAACTGGAGTATGTGCATTCAAAAAATTCCAACCCATGAAAGTAAAGCAAATCTTTCCAAACAGCACAGGGCCCACCAGAACATACATCAGAATGCATTTGAGTACATACTATGCTTTTTGGGGAGTTTTCCATTGCTTTTGGAAAAATCTGTATATAACCCTCAGGTAGTTTTAGGTGAATAGAAGTACCAGGATATGTGAAAAACATTTTCTGCAGGTTTATGCAAACTAAGAACAATCAAAAGGGGCAGTAGCAATAAAAATAATGAATCTTCACACTCCGTGCTTCCAGAAGCATATTTTATAATGCAGAATAAAGGAAGGATGAAATTCAAAGCCAAGTGTTTCACAGGTGAAAAGTAGATGAACCCACCAACATTGCTTGGCAGTGTTTGCAGACATGAATGGAACCAGACAGGGTACACTAAGGCCACCCCACATGACTTCACAGTCCCATGACAGTGAGAAAGAACTGCACAGAGGCTATAACTGTTATTTACGACCTCACTGAGACTTCTTTTCACAGTTGAGAGAGAGGTTAATACCAATGGGAGTTAGGCTTGCAACTATCTGCAGATATACTAGGCAACCATGAATGGAAATAAGGTATGTGAAGGAGAGAAACTAATGTGTGTATTGGAAAAATTACAAATGCATTTCAGAGAAGGTAGCTGCAAATTAATAATGTGGTATTTGTGATTCAGGCATTTTAGTGGGAAGTAAAAACAACACAGAGTACTGATTGCTCTGACTTTTTCTTTTCATATCAGTGGGCAAAGCATCAGCAGGCCCCTAGATCCAGAAAGGCATAAAAGTTATGTCTTTGGCTCCCCACTAGAGCTTGTCACACCTTGAAGCATGTCTGGGAGCCAGAACAGAACTTAATGCACAATAACACACCAAGGGAGTCCTTGTCACATGAGAAGAAGATCCAGAGGTCTCCTGAAGGAGTCTCACACTTGGTCCTAGAGGCTCCGAGTGTTTCTGTTTGAACCTGGCCAGGTTTCACCAGGCTCGGTGAGGGAGAAAGGCACGGCTGTCCAGCTCTCAGCGGGCCCTGGCAGCATACTGGAAGACTTGAAGACCAAAATATAGCTGGGAAATTCAGTCTTGAGGTGCACAACTTGAAAGGTTTTGTTTTATGACAGTGAATGTGCCAGACTTCGTGATATAAGATGTCTCTGGATAGGAACCTTAAGCTGGGAGCACTCATAGCCAGCCATCCCTGTTATCAAAAGGTACAAAGAAGTTGCTTGGCTGCTGCTGTCTTCAATGGCACACTGCAGGTTCCTTTTCAATGTACATGGTGATGGGCACTAATGGTGGGTGTTTAGGTAAAAAAATGTTCTGCACTTCTGTCATTTTGTCTGTTGGTGTTGGGCAGGAAGACCAGAAGTCCTGCTTAGCATTGGGTTAGTCCTAGGGGCTTTGACCTGGCACATTTGTAAGTCATACATGGAAGGAGTATCATAGAATCATAGAATAACCAGGTTGGAAGAGACCCATCAGATCATCGAATCCAATCATTCCTATCAAACACTAAACCATGCCCCTTAGCACCTCATCCACCCGTGCCTTAAACACCTCCAGGGAAGGTGAATCAACCACTTCCCTGGGCAGCCTGTGCCAGTGCCCAATGACCCTTTCTGTGAAAAACTTTTTCCTAATGTCCAGCCTGAACCTCCCCTGGTGGATCTCAAGGCCATTCCCTCTCGTCCCGTCCCCTGTCACTTGAGAGAAGAGGCCAGCTCCCTCCTCTCTACAACCTCTTTTCAGGTAGTTAAAGAGAGCAATTAGGTCTCCCCTCAGCCTCCTCTTCTCCAGGCTAAACACCCCCAGCTCTCCCAGTCGTTCCTCATAAGATTTGTTCTCCAGCCCCTTCACCAGCTTTGTTGCTCTCCTCTGGACTCACTCCAGAGCCACAACAACCTTCTTGTGGTGAGGGGCCCAGAACTGAACACAGTACTCGAGGTGCGGTCTCACCAGTGCTGAGTACAGAGGGAGAATAACCTCCCTGGACCTGCTGGTCACGCCGTTCCTGATACAAGACAAGATGCCACTGGCCTTCTTGGCCACCTGGGCACACTGCTGGCTCATGTTCAGTCGGCTGTCAATGAACACCCCCAGGTCTTTCTCCTTCAGGCAGCTTTCCAGCCAGGCTTCTCCTAGTCTGTACCTCTGCTTAGGGTTGTTGTGCCCCAAGTGCTGGACCCGGCATTTGGCCGTGTTAAACCTCATGCCGTTGGTCTCAGCCCAGCAGTCCAGCCTGTTCAGATCCCTTTGCAGAGCCTCCCGACCCTCCAGCAGATCCACACTTCCACCCAGCTTGGTGTCATCTGCAGACTTGCTAAGGGTGCACTCGATGCCTTCATCCAGGTCACTGATAAGTGGGTACAATGCGGCCCTAAAATTAGATTAGACATCAGAATGTTGCACTTTAAAATGGAGAGGTTCTTGAGGGCACACTAATGATAGCAGTAACTCCCAAGGTAATCATGTCTGCCTTATGCATTATTAAATTTGTTCGAGGAACTAGCCATAAAAAAAAAAATCTGCCTGGTGAAGCTATCATGGATAATTATACTGCAATGATGGTTCAGCTTCAGGCTAAGGCTATTAAACCTCAAGGCAGACTTTCTCCTCAAAAGTGTTGACTATGGGATTTCTTCCTCTTTGGATCTTCTGGTGCCAAATTCTGTCAAGGTTAACACAGTTGAGGGAGGCGGAGTTTTAGTTGTCAGGAGCAGCAGTCCTCTCTGCCAACATTAGCCATCTTAATGTTTAGCTCTTAGTAGAAGTTAATTTTTCTTCCCTCATCAAAGAAGAGACACAGGCACCTCTGGAGTACCTCACCAGTTACTTTTTTTTTTTCTCATTTAAGACAGTTTTTTGTGGTTTTAACTCCAAAGATCCAATAGGCTAAAAGCAGCCAGTTTCCCTTGTAGTGTACAGATGGTACTATGTCCAGTCTGGCTTTGCAAGTGTAATGAATTAGTAAAATTCAAATAGCAGTTTGAAGGAAAAGGTTGATTTATTTTTGTTTGGGACTGGGTTATCTTCCTTCCTGTGCTTCATGAGTGACATAAAATAGAGTCTGCAAATCAAAAACTTTTCCAAATATAGCTCTTCTGTTGTGCTGGAGTTTGCTTGTGACAGTAGAAAAGGCATTGCTTCCAGCACTATATAGTTGACATAATGAAATGCCTTTGAGTTGAAAAGGTGACAGTTCCTCACAGAATGAAATCTGCAAGATTAGAACAAATTTATCAATCCTTTTTGTAGGATAAAGCAGTTCTTATCATACAGCCTTAATAAAATGGCACATTTTTTTAAACTAATGAGAGGTTTTCAGTAGGCTAGCCTGGGAGTTTGATAAGACTACATATTTATCTGAATGTATTTTCTTCAGTAAAGCTACCAGTTTGTTCATTAGCCTTGTGTTCACGAACCAGCGGTCGTTTGTTAAAACTTTAACTTTCTATTTTTGTGCATGAAGTTTCTGCCAAAGTGAAGACTATTTTATCTCTCATCCATGTTTTTCAGGCTAGGCATATTGCTTATAAAATCTGAGGTAGGTTTTCTGGGACAAGTTATCTGGGACATTTCATTTCATTTAAACCTACTCTTCCAGTCTTACTGTCTTTGTATAATACCATGTACATAATAACACTTCTACATGTATCAGCAAGACACTGTAAGCCATTTCCCTGTTATAATACCAATTTTGTAAAAGATTTAAGATTCACCAGGCTGTTTAACCTGTTCTCAATATTTACATGTGCTCCAATTGTGGACTTCTACATTCATTCTTCACTTCTATGCACTCTTTCCATGCATAGAGTTGTTCCTGCTTCAGAGCAGCTGGTCATGCATGATTATAAGCAGATATAGCTCTACTTTCATCCTGCCTACAGTCTTGATGTATCTGTCCTCTGCTGAAAATGAGTAATGCAGCTTCATGACAATTCAAGTGTCATCACACTGTGTTAACAAGGCCTTCCTATCAGCATCAGGAGGAAACGCGTTGACACCTTGTTTACAACCATCCTCTGTGGACACCTTGTTTACAACCATCCTCTGTGGACGTCAGAGAACTGACTCTCACTCACATTTATTTTACACTGGGGCAATTCCACTGAGTTTACTGGTGCTTTTCCTTGATAGCCATCTGAGAAGAGAATCAGATTTGGAATTCCCCGGTTACGCGCATTCTGGAGTTGAATGTTAGTTTAAGATCTCAGACTTGCAGAATATTTGGAATGACTTTGTGCATAGTTGTTTTAAATATAAATGTGTAAACATGATAGTGTGGTTTTAAATGCAAAAAAAACCCCAAAGATTTTAAATGTATAGCTATAAGCATAATAAAGCATAAACTTGATATTCATGTGAACACATCTTTTTTCATCCCTGAGTGCTTACAATTCTGGCCTTCAAATATAGGCTAGTGATTTCAATTTAACTCCATGATACATCATTTTTAGGTTGAGACTTCAGAGAAATTTCATTTTTTTTTTCCTCAATGTTTCAAATCTGTTTTATTTTTAAAGTATTATTATATGAGTGGGATACCTGTAGAAATAAGTAGCAAAAATATAGATTCCTCTGCATCTCTAGTTGAACTGCTCTCACAGTCTCAGGCATCAGAAGCTTCAGTACCCATCAAGATGTCCCCACTACCTGATAACCACTTGCTTGTTGTCTTTTACTCCTCAGTTGATCTCAGACAGACTGATGGTACTCACTTAACTGCCTTAAACACCACTCCAGGTTTTGGGGTTTCTGTCTTTCCTTTTTCAGACATTGTGTTTGTCAGACAGAAATCTATGACTTCACTGCTGCAAGGTCCTCTTCTCTCTCATATGCTGACTTTCCACATTCCTTCTGCTCTTCTCACACCTTCTTCACTACTATTCTTTCATCAGGTCTGTTCCTCTGTGCATTTTTTCCCCTCTTCCTTTTTATCACAGCCATCCATGTCGTTGCTGCAGCATGGCTCCAAAGAAAAGCTGTAATGCTCCCCATTCCCTTGCTCCTCCCCACAGGATTCTTATGATTCTTCTAATGAAAAGAAATCAGGGAGGAGGAAAAGAAAGGCAGCTGAACTGTAATCTCCTCTAGCATGAGTTCATTGTCCTAATCTTTTCTGCACTGTAATACCTCTATTATTTTTGTCTGACTCATACAACGCATGCCTGGTAATATCGTCTTCCTTCTGCACCTTGCCAACTCTATCATCCGCTCAGTATGATCCCTGATGTGGGTTTCCCTGTCCTTTCATTCCACCACAGAAAAGCTCTTTGATTTTGTTGTCATCTCATTCTTGCCTATCTTTCAATTTGTCCCTTCTCCTGTTGCTTTCCCATAGTGCAATAGTCAAGAGGAAATAAAATCCACCAGCTCCTTCTTTGGGCACAAACGTGTTTTTCCATTTATCCCTGCCCAGCCAGGAATGTCAAGTGAGGAATTTGCAGAGCTCTTGCTGCAGCCTCCTACTCCTGTCCCCAGCAGCTGCCACACCATGCTCACCCCTTTGCCAGCTCCTCCTCCAGCAGCCGGCTGTGCCATGCTGGATGCCTCCTCCTGCCTCTCAAGCTCCCTGCTGCCCTTGTGTGTTGCAACCAGCAATTCACTCACGGTTTATGGGACTGAAAATGCCTGCTTACACATAAATATGTACAGACACACATTCATATATATAAACATGTGTGTGTACGTATTTTTTTCCATTCATTGACATGCATATATATGTATATATATATACATATACGCCCGCTCACATGGAAACAACTGGCATCCTGGTTCTCTCATTTCCCTCCATGGGGCATGTTAGCAAATTTATTTGAAGTGCAGGTGGCACACCAGTTTTATCTTTCTGTTTCAAATCTTTATTAGAGGAAAATTAAACTTTTTTGTGTGAATATGTATGTTTGTATTGTGCAGGTTTGTCTGTAGCCCACTTTTCCAAACCCTTTCCATGTCACATGTCTCTCTGTCTTTACATTCTCTGAGGCAGGGCTTGGCTTTTCATACCTGTGGGCAGCCCAGGGAGGCTGCAAACCCTAGCGGTGCTGGCAAAATATGTTTTAAGAATAGAATATTCCTAAAAATATAATCTTCAAGAATAATCCAGTTAACTCCTGGGACCCTAGGCTTTTCAGAAGACTCACTACTATGTTGAAAAGAAAGCCCAGCTGAATATATTACAAGCGTGTTAAATGCAGCTTTAAAATTGTTGTGCCATGGCCAACATGCTGTAATTTTTCACACGCATTGCTATGCTGTGGGGAAGGAGGAGGAGCACAGATGAGCATTTCTTTGTGCAGGAGGCTGAGTGTTTCTCTCTCTAGGCTGCTTGCTTACAAGCTTGATTCCTTGCCTGAGGCTGGCAAGAGGCAAGTCTCCTTCTCTTATGTTTCTCACTTTCCCTCCCCCCAACATCTCTACAAATCCACTGAAAAGCTCCACCCTTCCATTCTCATGCTTTTTACTGAGACTATAAACAGCAGCTTATTCTCTGCCAAATCAAGTTATCTGCATAGGTCATTTAAATCTAACTTTTGTGTCAATCCCATTTTTATTCAGCCAGTATACTGGCAGCAACCTTTTTCCTTTCCTTGGATTGCAGGAATGCTGCCCAAAAAGTATCTCTTATTTCAGAAACAAGATATGAATTAATGTTAGAATCCCTATCTCTGAAGGGGTGACTACACCTGGGAAATTGCTTGTGTTTTCCCTTTGGCTACACAATCTTGAGACTTGTCTCCACTGGATCTTAATCCACAAGTGTCAAGGTTTCCATAAAAAATGCCTTGTGTAGAAACAGTTGATATCATGATCAGTATCTTTTCATTGACTAAAATCTCAAGAAAGACTAGGACTTGCCCAACACAGCTTATTAGAAACCTATTACAGGGGTCTTTAGCTACCAAAGCCAGAAGAAGAAGTAAACATTAATTTTAAAGAGACCAGTTCAGTTCTCCTAGGTGTAAAGTAGAGCTTGCAGATATGACTTCATCATAACTGGTGGTTTGATGCATCTTCAAAAAAACTCCAGTGAATAAAATGACTCATTCCTGTTACCTCCAAAGCAGCCCTGTCATCAGAAGAGACAGTCCCTTTTGGCAACAAGAGTCAATATAGCTGCAGTTTAGTAACTGGAACATAGTTCTGCCCTCTTGAGACGGAACAAGAAAGGAGGCCCAGGGTAACAGGAGACTGGATACTGAACTTCCAAAATAGCCCATGCAGGAGGCAGGAAATTGCATGTTGGAACACTTGCAGTTCAGGCTTATTCTGAACAGTGCACCTTGACCACACCATTGAGATGCTCCCCAGTTCTGCTCCAGTCTCCTTACCTGCTCTTGTTCATTAGCATGTTTTCCTTTTGCATCTGCCATTTCTGTTTTAAATAAGCTGCCAGCCACGTGTGTCCTTTTGTCTGATTTTCCTTGCAAAGGTTCCTGTGACTTTGTTACTGCTGTCACATCAAGACCCTAAACCAGATGGCTGCTAGCCTCTCTCTTTTTTTATCCAATCCACTTTGTTAATAATTCAAGGAAGTCTGAGAATGAGAATCAGGGATAGTTCTACGAATCAAGGTCATTCTATGAATCTATGATAGTTCAGGTGGCCTTTCCAACAATGCTTTTAAGATTTGCAAATAATTAGGAGCCACACCTTGTGCCTGTAGTTAACTTAAGCCATCAGTTCTCCTTTATAATTTCTGTACCTGCTCCCCTTTGTCACAGGCTCCTCTTTTACAAGCTTATTTTAAAGCTCCAAGGGAGGGAGAAAATGTTAGCTTCACATAGGTGTTTTTAGTACCCAGTCGGGGGGGGGATCCAGGTTATGAACAAGGCTTGTGTTCTTATAATGCAAGTAAGCCAGATAAAGCAGTGCTGTTGATAACAAAGAACACTGCATCAGCAAGAGAGAGTGGTGATATCTGAGTAATATTGTTTCTGTTTTCTGGTAGGAGAAATATGAAGGCGCCCAGCGATTACAAGGTCATAACATAAAGTCATGAAAACAAATTGTGGTAATAACTCTAATAAAACAATATTTCAGGGACTCTTTATGGCCTGGAGAACTCAAGGGTCAAATGTAACCCATAGCCAGGAGACACGGGAGAGACAGGCTTACCTTGTACTGTGGACAGGAAAATACTGTGTGTCCTCTGCAGGAAACCCTCGCCTTGGGGAAGGTCAGCAGAGACAATGCACATAGATAGCCAGGGACAAATAAAAAGGATTAGTCATGATAGCTGTGCATTTGGATTTTTTTCAGGGCTTGAATCTGGAAGCCTTAGTTGGGCTTAATTGTTAGGCCTGACAGGCTGCTTCAGACAGAAGCTGCCAGTATGACCTCCTGTGAACTTGCTGTCTAGCCATATTGCACTCCGAGAACTCTTGAAGTGTTTTAAAGGTATGCAATAAGTCAAGGAACCTCAGGTGTTAAGTTTAGCCTCAGGACAGCTATCTGAGGCTCATAGTTCAAATAACAGGTGCATGGTTATGTTTCAGCTCTCAGTAACAACCAACCAAAAGCTTGGCCACTGTTCAGATTAAAGGCCTGGGTGTTTGACTCTTGGCTGACACTGCTGATATTTTGGCAGCACGCTGAAGAAGGCAAAATTTAAGTGACACTAAAAGAGATTACTTGTTCAACTGACTGATACAATTAAGACCAGCAGGAAAATAAAAGAACAGGGTCTCTAATAGAAACAGGAAAATGACAGGTTAGAAAGTAATTGGATAAACTAAATGTGTCCAGATTGCCTGTGCCTGCTGAAATCAGCCCCAGAATAGTGAAGGAGTTGGCTGAGACAGACTTCAAGTTACTTTCAATTGTTCCGAATGAATTGTGGTGGAGCAGTGTGCATTCACAAGACTGAGAAGTGACACAGTTAGCATCAACTCCACGGGGCAAGCGAGCCACTGAATTGTCAAGCAGGAAAAAAAGAACAATCAGACTCTTTGTGACTATTTCAAAGAACACAAAGTGGAGAGTAACAGCCAAGATGGATTGAAGCAAATCTGATGTAATCCAGTCCAAACAACCTAATTTCATATGATGAATGGTCAGATTACTGCTGCTTCTCAAGCTGCTGTCAGCTGAGGCTGGCAACATATATTCCACCCACCCCATTTGTGAGGCAAGCCTGTGTCTATAGATAATTGTATTAATTTATATATTTTTCTTCAAAATTTATGGGAGGTAAAAAGCCACACAGAGAAGATCTGTTCAGAAGTTTTTTATTTTTTTATTTAGAGAACAGAAGATTTTCCATCAGTTGCAGGGAGAAGAAAAGGAATAACCTGATCTCCACATGTACTATTAAAAAGAGAAAATTAGACAAGGAAATACTCTTAATCTTCAACAACAACAAAAATCACATTGTACAGAACAAAACTGTAAAATCTTAAGGGTAGTCTAGTGTTGGACTAGATTGTGCAGTTGTAGTCATCTGAATTCATTAAGAACCAATGTGACAAGCACTTGCTAGAAATCGCATGGTTATTCTATATATTTCCAGTTTTATTTTCTGTGTTTTTCTGTGATTTAGAAAGACGTGTGGCCTCTTCTTGCACTAAAGAAATAAACAAAACTTCCTCCATCTATGGAGTAAGGCACCCTGCAGCTTGGGGAAACCCCTAACTACTGACACAGATACCCCATGCAGAATTTCCCTTTTTCCTAGGTTCAGTTCCAGACAGTTCAACTCCTTAGGCTTTTTTTACTTTCACCTCTGCAACATCTAAACTTGTGGTAGCTGGCACACTATCAGTTAAGCACAGCCTCTCTGGGTGTTCCAGTATCCTCCGAGCACGTTCAGCAAACATTGCTTTATAAAGCTCTCTCTGCCTGCTGTATGAGCGCTGCTGGCTGAACTGGGCAGCTCATACCAGGCGCTGCATGGATGCAAGCTTGATGCTCTCAACGCGCATCTCCAGCATCAGCCTCTGTAGGTGTTTTGTTGGGCCAAGACAGCTAATGGACAGCTGGTCTTGTAAAGAATATAGCCAAGACAGTTGTAAAGACTGAGTCTGGAATTTTCTTAGTCTGATACCCAATCCCCTCCCCAGTTATAAACTACTTTCCCCCCACAACATTAATATATTTTTTTTATGGAGCACCATGCTCAGCTGGAGGCAGAGGCTCATGGGATGATACAAGCCTCAGAGGACAAGCTTAAGAGAGAAATGTGTGTGGCAAAAAACTTGACCTTTTGCCTTTATCCTCTATTTTGCTGGGCAAATCTTTGTAAAATCAAATCCACTCTGCAGGATTAGCTAGAAACAGTCTCTAGAGCTGAAGTGGTTGAGTGTCCCACAGGAAATTCCAGCTGAGAGACACGCAACTTCTTTCCTACTAATTTCAGCTGAAAATCAGATTGTAAGGCAAGTAATCCATTTAAAATTAATCTTTGCAGATTGGTCTTCCAGCAGAAAATAATTGAAGCAAGAGTAAGCCACAGAGACCAGCAAAGATTCCTGCAGAGCCCAGTGGAATTTCCATTACAGGGACAACAACTGTCCTGAATTAGCCATCGCTGTCTTTGGCAGGGACAAGCTCATTTTACTGGTATAGCCCTATCAATTACCAAACAGATCGTTCAGAAAGAGAGTTAGTGACAGGTGTTTAGGTGAGAAGCAGTGCTAGAGGAGCTGGATAGAAGTACTTTACAGAAGGGAAATTGAATATGTAGAACAAACTGTGCCAAGAGAAAAACCTGAAACAGGCAATTCTGGTCAGCACTGGGCAGAAAAAATGACTTGCAGAGTGGTGGGAGATGCCAAGGAACACATTAATTTTCCACTGCTTGAAGTGTACCTGCTAAAGGACAGCCTCAGTAGCCCCTTTTGGCCTTTACATGTTCCCAGGCAACAGTAAAATTTCCCATTTGAACTTGTTCCCTGTCTTACAGATCATCCTCTTCTTTTTTCCTTCTGTCTTTTAAATTGCTTTGGAAAGATTTCCCCTAGGGGTGCTCAATCTACCAGTGTCATTTGTATTATCTACAGCAAAATCCAGAGTGCAAACAGATGCTTCTACTCATGATACATCCCTCTTTTCAGGCCTTCTGCTGATGACCTCTACAGTACATGTGTTGAAATCTAAAATATTTATACATTGAGGTGACACTGTTCTAATTAGTGCAAATGATGTTCCCTGTCTTTCATAGTGTCTCCTCCGAGACAGCGTATGTGATCAGCTGTAGTAATAAAGTTGTTCTCTTTCCTCTTCATTCTCTTCCCTACTTAAAGCTGGTTGTATTATTGGCTGAAACCCCTTCCATTCATCACTGTTGCATTTAGTGAGTATCTAGGAGTAAAACTTGGTCATGTTCTTTCCAGGGAACCAAGTTAATGTCTTTATAATAAGAGTATGTTTAAAGCACAAGTATTCTAACACTACCTGCAACCCTGTTAAGATTGAAACCGTGCTCTTGAGTTTATATGGGATGCAACATCTTAAATGTTGTTCTTTCAAATGATCTGTATGACAGAGAGCAGGATAGGTTGGAAGTAAAAACAATTCCATTAGGCCTTATACTCTGGAAGCAGCTCAAAGCCTTGCACTAATTTGGCATTTCATGAGCTGGAGCTTGATCTTTCTCTCTGGGTGTGACTTGGCTCAATTTGGTCGCTCCTGGTAGCCCAGAGGTCTCCTTTATCTTGGGCCCCTGCAGACTCTGTGATTAACCCTGAACAAAATAAGAATTGGCTTAACACTGACAGGTTTCACAGGTATTATTAAATTGTCATACAATTCTCCAGAAGACTAAGAGAGAAAATAGGTAGATCTGAAATGGATGCCATTCCAGCTGCTCATTGAAAAGCATTTTGTAACAATTTCTTCAGAACCGTGTAAATATTAAATCCTTCTGCCAGTAACCCTTAGAAGGAGCTGAATATTCTTATGCCCAGTTGAGTAAACTGAGGCACAAAGGACTGAGGTGTCTGGAGATGGTCAGTGCTGAAAGACAACTTATCAGCCTTCTTCTAGCTACCTGCTCTGAGTACTCCAGGTACATGGTGTGCCCCTGGGGGCCCTGTTGCATCTTGGTGTGAGGGATGCGAGTGCCAGGTGGGATTTAGAGCAGTTTGATCACCTGGTGTCTGAGGCCCGTTGAGAGCAGCAGCAGCATCCCAGTGCTGTGGATGGGCAGTGCTGGTGGCCAGGCTGGGTGGCAATGGGCTGGCGCTATATAGCTGTGAAACAGCTGGGGTTTGCTGCTCTGGTTCAGCATTATAACAGCGCAGAAGGTGCTGCATTCTTCTTCTAGACTTTTTGTTCTGCTGTGGTTTGGATGCTGATTTATCAGCAAAGTCAGTTTTAAAGGCTGTGGTTGAATTGACTTATTTTAAGTCAGCCAGAATTTTGCCTGTCATCTCATTCCTATATGATCTGCCCCAGCTGAAGATTTTTGAGCAAATTCAGTCACCCTTTTGTTCTTGCACTGGTATGTACTGATTGTGCCTTCTTAAATTAGGGCACATGCTGCTTTACCAAGGTGTCAGGATAGCAACGTCCAGTTTCAAGACTAATGCTTGGGCAATAGAAGTTTGCCTGTTAGACAATAATAGTTTTCTTATGATCCTCTGTCTCCCTTTTCTGTGGAGAGTTCTTCTACTTTCCCTTTATTCCATTTTTTCCGCACCACTTCACCTGTGTACTTTTAAGATCCGGATTTGGTCAGGCTGAGATCTGGGATGGGGGCACAGGGTGCAGTGCCGAGGAACCCCCTCCGCCCATCTGTGCCAGGATGCTTCAGAGGGCACTGGCCAGGGCAAGACGTCAGATGTCAGGGTCTGGCCAGGTGGGTGGTGCCACAGGGCTACCCCAGGAGCCCATCTGGCTGGCTCATCATCCAGACAGACGGACACAGCTCATCCCCCTTGCCTGTGCCGGGAACAGCTGTCGGACAGTGGCAGATTTTTGGTTACTGCCAGCCCATGGCAGATTTATACTGGTATCCTGTGGACAGCCTTGAATCTTAGCACCACTCCTGCGAGTGACTTTCCCTTTGTTTATTAAAAAGGAATTTATTCTGCTAGGTAGGTGGTGCTGGTACTGGTTACAGCGAGCTCAGGCGAGGCTGGAAGGCTGCAGAGGCTGAGCTAGCCAGCCCTGCAGGTTTTAATCTGAGAGTCCAGGGTCTGCACCAGTGCCTGTAAAATACAAACAGGAGGGGACGTTCAGCAGGTGCTCTAAGACACATTCTGCTTATTATAGTCCTGACTACAAAGGTCACAAAGCACACAGACGAAGGCTACTGCTAATTATTATCACAGTTACAAAAAATGCCCCACGTGCAGTCATCCATGTGGAAATGAAGGAAGGAAAATATGTCATATATAAAGCAGCAGTTTTGAGGATTCACTTGACTTTGTATGTGTAAGATTTGCTGAAAAATGCTCTCGCTCTTGGAACTGATATTCTTCATGTATATGGTTCCAGTTTAGCTAATTGCTCTCAACTCACAAAAAGGAAGGGCAATTTCCAATAAGTCCAAATACCTTCCTTAGACATCTTCAAAATGAAGAATTTCAAATTCTCATTTTAGAAAAAAAATTGCAAGATTATCAATCTGTCTTACTTAAAAAAAAAAAAAAAGGTAAAAACCAAAAGTTTAAGGGGAAGAATAAGAAACTAAAGAAAAGAGGAAACAGCTGACCTAAAACTACATTTGTCAGATATTCTGAATTTGCCTATCTGACTGAATAAATCTGTTTTTCACACAGCCCCTTCTCAGTGGAGGGGGAGTGCGATCTAGCTGTTCAGGGTCAGTCTTTCACTCAAAACCTGCCTGATGTAGGGGTCTCTGCATATCAGGGGTGAAAGCAGGACAATCTTTGTCTGAAGCTCCTGAAGCTGTTTCATTGAGGATTAAACTTTTCTGGGACCCTCATCTCCTAGATGGACAGATGGCAACTCCACATAACAATAAAAGTATCCTTGCAAGAATAATTACAGTTAGTCACCTCCTACATATTGGGAGACTCTAATCCAGGCAGCAAGTGTTTGATGGGGATTCAAGAGCGATCAAACAAGCTGCTCTTAAACTGTTCTTTTTCTACAGCATATGGAGAGTAGAATTTAGGGCTGTGCAAACAACAAGTTTCTTCTTTCTTTTTGGTTTGCCATTGAATGGCAAAATCAGAAATAATAAATTACAATTTCAATTGAATTCTAGGTTTTCGCTTCTTTTTCCCTCACTGAAACAAGACTAACAAAGTTAATTACGTACATACAACAGATTCCATGTGTTTCATTTCACCTTCAACCGTTTAGAGAGCTACACCAACACATTAAGAAAAGACTGTTAATACCCCTCTCTTATTGAAATGTTAGCAATTGCAGAGATGGCTCAGGATGTGGGATGCCAACACTGAAATCCCTACTCTGCCAAATGGTCTTCCAGTTCACTTTCTCTGGACAATGCCCTTACCCTGTGGGTGTGATGGAGTTTGATCTGCTGACATTGGTCTATTTGTTTGTACTTCTAAGCAGATGCTGGACTGTAGACTGCAGCCAGCAGCCTTGCCAGGAGGGCAGTCCTGGGGCAGCGAAGATGGGCACAGGATCTTCCCGGTGGCAGTGGGTAAGTCAGGGATGCCAAAGGCAGTGCCAAAGCTCAGAGGGCAGGATGGAGCCCACAGCTGAGCACCTTTCAGCTCTGCGTGAGCTTTGAACAGAAGCCTTCCTAGGAGATAAGGAAATGCTGTCAGAAGAGCAGAGATTTCTCCACCAGTGTGTGTGCTTGCTTTTGTTCTGGTTTTCAAAGCTGACATTGTCATAGCTGGTACCTCACTCCACCAAGGGCCACTGGTTTATTCTTTTGCAATTTCTTCCCTTCGCCCTTCTCCAGCCAACCCAAAGTGCTGCTCCCAAAACTGGTTCTGTTTCAAACTGCTCTGGCCACATCATACTTACTAATCCCTTCAGCCTCCTGCATCAGGTTCTTCAAGTCCCATCACTGCAGTTTGCACCCCACCACTTTGCCTGGTCCTCATGGCTTCTGTTCAGCCTCAAAACCCTTTATTCACTCTGCCCTTTGTGCTTCCTTTCATGCTGCTTGCCAGGCCCTGCTCATGCCACAGCTCCTGCTCACATCAGTCTTGTTCCCTTCCACAGTATGTGGCCACTTTGCCTGTAGTGCCGTCTCTTGGCGCAGGTAAAGAGACTTCCACCACTCCTGCCCCAGGAAGCCTTAAGAAATTCTTTTCCCAGAGGCCAGATTCTTCCTGGGACTTGCCAGTTGCAGGGCTGGGCTAGCAAAAAATTTTTAATATATATTTCTTTCACACCTTTATCCCATCCTACTATATTCATCAGTGCAATGTTGCACTGACTTCTCCCACAAAATTAACGACTGAACTACTTCTCTCTGTTTCTTCCTTTCCAAGCTCCTGACCGCTCAGCCTACAAACTGGCTGGGACTGGTGCTGTCTCCCATCATTTCTTAGTACAGAGTCTGGTACAAAGGGACTCTGATCTCCATAGATCTAAGCCCTGCCCTATCAATAGCTAATTAAAGCTTCTTCCATATTTAGGACCCTAGTTATATTTTTACTGACAGTGCTGCGAAATTGCAGTGACTGGAAATCATATTCAGCGATACTAAAAAATAACCAACCAGACTGAACACATCAAACGTTTTCTGACCTGTTTCACTTTGTCTCCCTTATCTGAACCACATGGGTGGAATTTAGCTCTTCTATTTTTAAACCTTCAAGTCAGGCATTGACCTCTTTACTGCAGTCACCCTAGGTTGCCTTTGCAGTCAAAGAAGGAAGAGGCACTTCTGGGGTGCAATTTGCTTGGCCTACTTTTGGGGTCTACTTTAGGGCAAGAAGAAAGGAACCCTAGAAATGCCTTTTTTTCTTCACTGACTGTAAAGAAAGCCTTGGTAGTCATGCCACATGCCTACAGTATCAATAAAAACCAAACCTAAGTGTTCTGAGATGCCTCTTGTACACCATCGTTCACGCTATTAGCTCTGAATAAGTGGATTATTCGCTGCATATACAGAACATTATGTTACATATGTTCTGTATTTATATATATGTAATAGCAAGTCCATGCATTCATGTATTACTAGGAAGCTAATCAAGCAGCAGTAGTTATCATTGCAACATTTTTGTTACAGTTTCTTAGATGAAAACTCCACCTTCAAACCATTAAAGCCAGTATTTGTACCAGATCAGCCTGCACAAACTGTAGATTTGCCAGGACCTTGTCCATGGTGATTCTCTGTGTTTCTGACAGTGTCTCTCCAGCTCCAGCCATAAAATCAAAGCTGCACTCCAGGGAATGTGTTTAGGATATTTCTTTAAGTTTTGTCAGGGCTGCACAGCATCTTGCCAGGGAGTACTGCTAGAACTGGAGCTGCTGAGTACTTGTAACATCTACCATTAACTGATTCCTCACCTGGGCACATGTTCCATTGAAATTTTGGAAGCAAGGGCTTCTCGTGCCATCTGAGAAGCCAGACTGCCACCACTCTTCTTTGGGCTCAGTTGACCAAAATAACATCTGGAAAGTTGAATCTACATTTTATTTCTGTGACTCACTCGATTATGAGACCCACAATATGTAAAATTAATAATCCTCCAGTGCCACTGGATCTGCCTGGGTGGGTGCTGTTGGATGTGCACTGGAATTGGCACTTACAGGAAAAGACATCTTTTAAAAAGTACTAAAAATGGTACAGCCTCTGAACTAACCTTGCTGGTACGTTTATTGCAGATACGAGAGGTTTTGGGGGCCACAAGCCACACATGCCTCCTTGTACATGCTTTAACAGTAACTCTGAAGAAAATTTTCATTTTCCCTTTCAAATCACTCTGGGAAGAAGAAATTATTTGACTCCTTTTTTTTACTTGAGTATGTACTTGAGAAGAACAGGATATCAGCGACAGCAGAGGACACAGGATTGGTAGCACAGATGAGGAGAGACATGCAGCCGTACATATAAACTAAATATATGTCCTAGGAGCACATTCTGATATCATTAATTTGTTTGACTTACCTATAAGTTAATGTAAAAGAAGCTAAGGGAATAAGCTGCCAGCATCACTTTTCAGCAACAGCTATTTGGTTTAAAGCACAAATATTGCAGTAAAGCGTCTTGATACAAATACCATTTTGTGATAGACAATTCCATTTATTTCCTTGAATTGGAATGCTAATTAAATCTGTCAGTGGTTTTCCTGCCAAAGATCTGCTGCTACATCTGTGGGCAAAGCTGTATTTAAATACTCTTCAGAGACAGCAGCATTTCATTGATCAGATTTGAGAAGGGAACGTAACCAAGAACAATATATCCTTTTATCTTCTCACCTAGCAAACCGATATCATAGGCAGATTCTTAAGTGGGGCCATCTTTTGGTAGTGGGTCTTACTTTCTGTATGGCAAATTAAAGTATTAGGAATGATAACTTAATCTTTCCGTGTATCTTTCCCTAATGATGAATTGCATTAAAATGCATGGTAAAATATTTTCTCTTTCTTCCTAAGAGGCATTGTAGCTGTTTCATTTTATGCTTGATGAAGCCTGCAGAAGCTGTCCTGTTATCCTTCACATGCTGCAATGCTGGTACTCTCATGTATCTTTAAAACATTGCCCTCAGTTTACTGCATTTCTTACAGAAAGTCCCAGAGATCAGTGTACTCTTTCATTCTGGAAATGAACCCAAACCACTGATCAACATCACACTGCATTTGGGAAGTGGGTTTTTCTGCAGGAGCAGAACTTTGTGGGCTTATTAGCATTTCCTCTTCCTATACATCTGGCTTTAGGCGTGGTCTGTGACAGATAAATTGTTGGTACTTCTACCTGAATCAGGCTGAAATACTGAACTACAGCAATGCCTGCGCTGAGGTAGTTCCCAGACAGGCCTGAGGCTTGCTGAGTATTGCCTGTAACTGCACTGTTAGGCACAAGGTGACCCTGTGTGCAGAGCTAGTAACAAGAAGATGTGGCATTTCAGTGTCAAGTAGATCATTGGCCAAACACATGAATTTTAGATCACAGAAGCCTTGGTGAATAATGGCATGATAAATCTTAGTGGTGGCAAGGGCTATGTGCTGAGCATTACAGCTGAAAACAAGCAGGACTCAGAATAAACTATTCAAATCCATGGAAGTTAACAGCAGCTAACTAACCATGGGGTCCAGGACTGTGGAGCAGGACCCATCTTCTCCCTGTGACATGAAGCATCTTGCAGGGTAGCAAGGGAGCCGGTAGCTCCTCCTGACCTCCCTGGATGAGCAAAGTGACACAAGGCACCCACACAAAGGTTCCTGTTCTGTGAACCAAACAGCTGCTGAGGCTTACAGCAAGGCTTTCATGAGTGTGGACATTGGACATCCCAGGTGGTCTGGCCTCTTCTGGTATTGTAAAGACTCCAATATGTTCAAGAGTGTTCTCCATCTATAGTTGCTGTGCTAAGAAAGCATTTATGTGACTTAACTTGCATGTTCTTATAGAGCTATTTGTTGCTCCTATCTCAGACCTGGTTTAGCGGCATTATAGGGGCTTTCTGTCTTGCCCATGGACTTCGGGGCTTACAGCTGTGCAAGAAAAACACATGCAACTGGAGACCAAGCCTGGCCACAGCCCTGCAGTCAGCTCCTGTAGATAGAGTCCCTGGGAAAATCAATAAGCACTGCCAGGCCCCAGCACATACCAAGCACCTGGCACACTCTGGTTGCTTCTCAAGACCTCTCCTCCTCACCTAGGCACCCCTCTCCCTGCGAGAGGACATCGGAGACCGCAGGGACACCACAGGTTCCCCTGTAGCCTCCAGAGTGGCACGGTGGGGGGTGTGTCATGCAGACTGAGCTGGTGCTAGGGCCACACCAGCTAAAGCAGCACACCCAGAAATCCTGCACGGTGTTTTGCACTTGGAAACAATTAGTCCCTATTATAGTGGGTTGTGTGTTTGTATGCGAGCCCAGAGAAGCGCTTTGCAGAGCATCTGGGAAGAGTGAGGCAAGGGTGAGAGTTAGCTAGTGCCAGCAGCCTGTCCTGAGAGACGGCTGATGCAGACACAAGCCCCCTAAACAACTAGAAGATTGTTGATATACAAGTGTGAAGGTCTTGTCTTTTAGGAGAATAAAAGCAAAGTGTCAGTTCAAGCTGTCTGGGACTCAAAAACAGGCAAAGCATCTCTACAGTGACTCTAATTGATGGTCAACTTCCTCATCACTGGCTACAGAGGCATGGGGATGCCCAGATATGTTAGGTAAAATCCTTATGCTGAAAACCTATAGCAGGTGCTCTGAGGACAACTCTAGGGATTTCACACTGTTCAGAGATCCTGATGTCTTTCAGCACTAAGCCAGAATTATGGTCCCTTAACAACATCCAAAGAAACATGGGGTTATCAGAGCAAAGGTCTGCCTCGGTGGTTGTTATTTTCCCAGCCCAGCAAGTGTGATTATTGTTCTTAGCTGGCCATCAGCAATGCAGACAATGGATCTGAGTGTCTGGCTAACAGCTGTCATCACGTATGGGATCAATACGTGCCTGCCACAGCTCAGTATTTTAAGAAGAACAAAACAGAGGTGCAGAGGCTTATACATAACGTCTCTCCTCCATATACCATTCTTAGTTGTAGGTTACTGGGTTATTCTAACATCTGACATATCCAGGGTAATCCACTGGAAATCAATCAGATCAGCTGTGAACGAACAGCCAGTGATGACAGATCGAGTTAATGGTCTTTATCACTGGTTCAGTGACAAGGATCTAATCCTGGTATTTCTGCACTGGTGTGCAGAATGGAGCACACACGGAAAAGCAGGGAGACAGGCAAGGTAAGTGAAACATGCTTTTAACTTCTCAGAGATCTGTACATATGAGTGGGCTAGTGCTAGAATGAGTAACTTGTCCTATATTTTCAGAAGAAGGTCAGGACCAAGTGGCTAATGTTTGTATCTTCCCCCACAAATCATTAATAACATTACTGACTTACATGTACCCATTTCCCCATCAAGATAAATACATTTTAATTATAGATGTGTTCCAACTTCAGACTTGCCTCCAAATATATCAAGGGTTTTAATGTCATCACAGTTACATTAATAAATACCGGTAACACTAGAGTTTAGTGCTGTCCTGCTTTGTTTTTTGTATTATTTAATGTTAAGTGTTAATTTAAATATAATTAATGTTAGGTGGGGTTTTTTTGTCTTCTTCTTCTCCAGCATTGCCATTTTTCTGATGGTGATATGTTAGAGATACATAGTCCATATTTTCCCTTGTACGTTTCAAGATCTGCTCCCCAAAGATAAAAAGGTAATTTTTTGAGTCATAATTGGGGATATCTTGAATTTTGACTCTTTAAGGAAAGTTAGGAAAAAGCATCCAAAACCAGCCATTCAAAGTCACAAGTCATCTTTGGAAGACTTTGTAATTTCCATGCTGTTTTACCAGCAGTTTATCCTAACAGCTGTTATCTGTCTAAAAAATAGGGCTTTGCACGTGAATATAAGAAAGATCAGTGAGACAGCTGATATATGAAAGGCCAGCAGGATCAGACCTTAATATTTCACATCTAATCCTATGAATATTATGTTTATTAGGTCCCATATGCTCTGCTAATTCTGGCTTTATTTCTAATATGTGGCTTATTTCTTAGGATTAGGTTTAGAACAGCAATTGGCTCTTCAGCAAACAATGCACTAAAGCAGCCCCACCCTGCAGCTACAAATGTCTTCTTCCACTTTAACTGTGAAAGATATATATCCAGCTCGATATCTAAGGAACTGAAACTCTCCATGACAAAAGCAATGCTTCCTAATGGGACTAATGTATGCATAAAAATGTTTCCCAATTCACTGGCACTAAATAATCCGCAGCCATGGAGGAATCTGGGATGGCAAAGATTGTCCAAAAGCATTATCCAAACTGCTGCATCTGCCAAAATGTGTCTGCCTCTGTCTCTGTGGGGGTGTTCAGCCACAGTTCATCGTGCTTTGCAAACCCCTCTCTGCCTTTCTCCGTGGCTCCTCACTACAACCAGGATGAAGCATCACACTGTGGCAGGTGCACAGCCTGCCAGCTCGGGTGGGAGCAGCCAGTGTTTCGAGCCGGCCCAAGTGGGGAAGCAAGCGCATGAGGCTGAGAATGGTGCCGCAGGGTGATTTTGGCCATGGGGGCTGGTGGCTGGGCTGCGGAGCCACGAGTGCTTGTGCCTCATTGCAGACCTTGTGCTACCTTCTGCTGGAGATGGTCACTGCACCCAGGTTGGCAGCATCCTTGCTTCAGTGTCCAGGGCCAGACCACACCAGGGACCCCTCCAGGCTCCAAAGCACATCCTCACCCACACAGTCCTCCAGTCCTCCCTGTTCCTTTTCTGAACACCTTCTAAAAGCCCACCCTAAAAGTAAGCTGCTTGGCTCACGGATGCAGCAAGAAAGAGTAAGAACACAGTTAATAAACACAGGTGAGGCATGAGAACATACAAATTACTACACAAATCATTTACACATCATCCAATCAGTTAATTTTGTCCTCTGTCATTTGTATCACATACTCAGGCAGTCATTTACATGCTGAAATTTTTCCTTTATCTTTGTTGCTTAAAGGATTGCTTTTCATTCTGTTGACTGTTGGACTTACTGTCTCTCTTCCGAGGTCAGAATGAATGTCAACCACCCCTGGTTCAGTGACTGACTTTCTGCCCTGCCTGGAAGGTCCTGCAGCCAGCTCAGAGGGCTGCTGTCTGTGTACTACATGGGCCTCAGACGCATCTTTCCCTAAAAGAGCTATCAGCCTAAGAAATAAGGATGCAGAAAATGCTAGAATCAAAATTAAGTCAAACACTGAAGCCACTGTTTCAAATAAATCAAAAAAAATTTGTTGATTGGAATGGCAAGCAATGCCAATTTGCTAGTCTGTAAATTAGTAAGAAATAATCTTAGCTGATCGGAAGATTTCTTGCTCTCTGTATTTTGTGATTTCACAGCACTGGTCTGCTTTAGCACAGAAATCAGTACAAGAGGGGTCTCAGCCCAGGGACTCCCCCCCTATAAAAGCTGCTTCCTCCCCTTTTCTTCCCTAGCTTCTGCATCACCAGGTCTTTCTGTCTTATGAGTTTCACTTATTTTCCCTACTGTCTTCTTTTTCATTCTTTCTCTCCAGAAACCGTTTTCTTGTACAAAGAAGCTGTGTTCTTTATTACCAAGTCCAAATGCAGACGTATCCCAAAGACTAAGGATTATATCTCGAACACCAACAGTCACAATCATAGCTATGAATATAACATTAATAAGAATAATTCCTATATTTACTGAAGGATATTGAGGGCAAATGCCCAGGACACTTGGCCAGTGAGGACCTTCAATATGTGAAGGAAGACCCACAAGTACCATGGCTCACAGGCAGGCTGGCGCTGAGCCGTGCCCTAGGCATGAGGAGCACACTGTGCACATTTCCAGGGATACAAATATAGAAGTACAAGAGGTGAATTGCCATTTATCCCATTCTTGACTGACTGGCTTCAGCTGAAGTGATTTTCTAGCAGCAAAGCTGTAAAGTCATAGAGGTGGGAAAGATTTTCTCAATTGCTCAGCCCCTGTCCTGTCATGAGTACTCGCTTGCTTCTTAAGGCCTGGGTGGAGTCCCCGTAAGTGGCCACGCTTGGCATTTGCAGAGAGACGTTGGCTGCTCAGCTGCTGCCTGCCAGCCCCAGCTCCAGCTCTGTGACGAAGCAGCCACAGGGCTGAGGCACAGCTGCTAAGTGTGGCTTTCTAGCGGATGGCTTATTGCATTTCACAAAGTGCTGAGCCTCGGGGATTTCCTAAAGCAGGCACACTGGCTGTGTGGGAGTGAGGAGCTGAGCACCCTCTGCTACTTTCTAAGGGGTCCAAATCTCTAACTCAGCCATGGAGACCCAAAGATTCCTGGAGGAATCCCTCTCTCCTGCCATTAAAAAGCTTCATCCATTCCTCAGTGCTTTTCTTAATGTCTCAGCTGCAGAACAGTGAGTGAGGGCAGAACCCCAGCTGAAACTGGGCAAGTCTACGGCTTTGGGTGTTGCAACAAAAGTCCCCCAAGCCACCCAAGGCAAGGAAAAGAAGTACAAAGATGTTTTTCTTTTAAAATCACATGCTTTTTATGCAAGGCTCATGTTTTTCAGGGGGAATATTGCATGCATCTCAGTGCACTGAAGTAGACCTGTCATTATAATATTCCTGTTGACATTACACTGAGACTCTTTAAAGCTTTACATACCTACACACGGAAAGTTAAGTTTGATAGAATAACAAGAATGATAAACGGGGTGAATTTGCAAGTTTTTCTCCTTAACAGCCGTTCCATTATCACCACTTTTTCCCTGTGCAGAGTTGCCTGCTTGAACTCTCACCTTAATATGCAAGTGTAATTTGAAAGACAACTGATTTCTGCATCAGTTCTGTGAGGAGCCTGTTGTGGCCTTGCTAAAGGGAAGCACTTGATATGGGGGTGAGATGAATTTTCAAGTTTGAATTATTTAGGATTTCAAGGTTTTATAAAAAAATCACTGAAGTGTTCTAATATCACCTTGCTCAGCTCATGACAAGGGAATTTGGAAAATAATAAAATTGCACCAAGGGGTTTTATTATTTTATGCAAAGGACAGGCAAATTAAATTAAATCATGTCACAAAGTGATTTTTAAAAAAAAAAACAAACTAACACCCTAAATCATCCTAATCTTAAAATCTTATAAATTATACATGTGATATGGTAATAGGGCCCAGTGAATATGTTAATTTTCCCTCCTCCTTCAGCTAAAATGTTGATGCACAAATGTTGCACAGAAAATCACATATTTTCAGTGGGATGTAACTGGAATCTAATTCGGCAGTATTTCTTATCAATTTTCCCTTTGTTTTCTTCCTCATGAGCTGCAATGAGCCCTTTCCCTTACATGCGGCTCTCAAAGGCAAGACTGAGATGCAGCTCAGGGACAAAATTAGTGGCACCTTGTCGTTCTGCCAGCACCCAAGATACCTGCTGTCTGTGCGGGACCACAGGCTCACTGCCTGCTCCTGTTCATCTTCTCCCTGTGGAGCTGGTGGGATTCAGCAGATTTTCAGCATGACTGTGTGTTCGCCGTGAGACTGTGAGGCTCCCACTCTCATGGACTTCCCTAGGGGGACTGAAATATCCAGAAGCTTTGCCTGCTCCAGTTTCTCAAGCTGATGAATGGTTGGAAAATTCAGCCCTGGAAATGTTTGTGTGTGCATACAGGGAAACACAAGAGTGATAGAACAGGTGCCAGAAAGAGAGAAATAGCAACAGGTTGTACCATGGGGCAAGTGGCATCTCCCTCTGTTGCTGGGAAGTATTGAAAGGGACTGAAAACCAAGGACCAGCAGCCTTGATATTTCCAACAGCTTTTAGAAGACAATTTCTCATCACTTCCCTTGCTGCCATCTCCTTTGGAGGTTGAGTGGCATTACTAGATGAGCAGTCCTTGAGGTGTGGAGGCTGCAGGGTGGTCTCTCCTTTCACCTTTCCTAAAACTCAAACAAAGCTCTGAGAGCTCTGACCACCCTCAAACTTAATTTAAATTGGTGGGAAGGCTAAAAAAAGACTGTAGGGAGGGACTGAAACATGCTGGTGAAGCCCCAAACAACCAATGTCCTCACAGAAGCCTGATTTCTGTAGAGAACTGGGCTAAAATCGTAATTAAAAAGACAACGCTGCCAAGATAGGCTGTGCCTGTGGGGTCTGGCCAGGCTAGTTGCTGGCTGGAAGCCCTGAGGCTTTTGTTATCAGAGATCTGACCGTCCCCTGCTCACACACCCCCTCCAGTACACACACACACACACACACACACACACACGCACACGCACAGCTGTGTGCACACACACACAGAGCACAGAGCCCAGCATGGGGCAAGTGCCACCGCGACGCAGCTGTCACACGGCTGTCACAGTGCACAGGCAGAGCCAGAGACTCACCTCCACCAGCTCAGGACTGGGGATGTCACAGGGCTTCACAAACAACAGGGGTTTGATGTGTGGAAGGAACAAAAGAAAAAAGCAATTACATTTTCATCTCAAGTTGAGCCAAACAAACAAACAAACAAAAAAGTGTTTTGGTTTTCTTTTGGATTGTTCTTGTGGTAGAACAAATGCATTTCACTTATCCAAAATAAAGTGGTTTATTTGTTGAGGTATCCAGATGCCAAATACCTTGAGGGTGCAAAATGGATGCAGCCCCTCCTGCCCAGACAGAAGACTCCATGCATTTTCTTGCCTTTCGGAAAAAGAGGTTGTCCCACTGAAGGAGCAACAGTTTCCTGGGTGCAGAAAAGTTTAAGGACACAAGTAACTATAAAACCTGAATGTTCTCCCTCTAGTCCTTCCATAGTGGCTGTTTCGTTCCTGCCCTGAGGCTGTGGGCAGCAGCACAGGCTGTAGGCAGTGTTGGACTTAGCAGCACTCCCATCCGGGTGTGATGCCCACAGTGCTCCAGCCCATGGACTTTCCTACTGCCTGCACCAGCCTGGTCAAACCCTCAGGCAGTATCTCCAGGTTGTTGTTGTATTTTGCTTGACTTGCTCATACAACACAAATGGATGTTGCACTGTGAAAGCACAAGCTGTTCCTCTCTACTTCCCCCTCTCTTTTCCCCTTGATTAAAAGCAGTTTGGGTTTTGGAGCAATCATGTTGTTGGAGAAAGGCCACTGGCAGATGTCGTCTCCCTAGTGCAAATGAGATGCAGGTATAAATAGCACCAGCCTCTGCCAGCTGCCATCCTGGGGCCTACCCCAGGACACTTAAAGGCTGTCAGAATCCGACCCGTAGGCTGATGGTCCTTCTCTACAGACTTCTTTGCTATCACTTTCACAGCTTCCTGCTTCTGTTCCCACCTTGGGTCTGCTCCAACCCACCCTGTGAACCGCAGTACGTCTTGTGGGGACTGGGCAGGGCTGGCTGCAAGACCTGTAAGCAGGCCTCTTATCTAGCATCCAAACCATGAAAACCATCTTCGGTCTCAGCTGACCAGGATGGAAATGAACTGATGATTATAGTGCTTGTCGAATGGCCGATGAGCAGAGCAGACCACCTGCAGGCAATCTGGATATTTATGTTCCATGACCCCATTGCAGACGAGCACGACTTGCCTCTTTGGGCTGATAGGCTAGATCTCTTTGTATTAAGCATTAATGAAAATATGTTGCATTAATACTGGAAAAGAAGGATTACGGACTTGCTAAGGCTTAATACTAGAAGGCTAAGGTTTACATTTGTTTTGCTTCTTTGACTAATATTTTATGCAGGAAAGCAAGCTATGACCTTGATACATGTCGCTGCCACCTGAGAATCACAAAATCCTAAGGGCAGTCACAGTGCAGGCATAAATATGTATATTGCAACAGCAGCAAGGGCAGATGCTTTGATAAGACTTACAGGCTAAGAACTTCAATATGAATTCCTTTGATAAAATTTTAGACACAGCAGACAAAGTCAGAGCCAGTAGCTCCAGGTCCCCTGCAAAATTAATGGAGAGAAGTGGGCACTTGCAGGGCACAATTTGTCTGACCTGTATCAGACTTGCCTTAGGATAACATGAGCCCCACAGGTGTCTACATGTCTGCTTTGACCATAGGGGAACTATGGATAAATGGGTAAATGTTCGGTTAGTTGAATTCCATACCAGCCACACAATAACTGGAGTTCTTATAGCACAAAACCAGGAGAGGAGTGGAAGGTAGGAAGTAGGGTGAGATTTGTTAACACTCCTCTGAGTTCTCTTGCTGTTAGTTAACACAGCTGATCTTGGGTCAGGCACAAAAATGCTGCAGTGTCCTAAAACGCAGATGTTGTCTGGTAGGAGGGAGAAAGAATGAGACATGCCATAAAGTCCCTGTCCCATTTTTTGTCACCTCAAAATCCACCCAGCCCAGATAGTTCTTCTGAGATTTTAAGCACAGGCAGGAAAGTTGTGTCATGAACCTGGGGAGGGGTTCAGACACAAGCTCACTCTTTACTTCAGTAGCTGCTCTTCATGGTCTTTCCACAGCTGAACCAGCACAACCAGCGTCCTTGGCTTTCTACAGCTCAGGCGTATCTTTAGCAATGATTATTTTCCCCCTTGGACCCAGAAACCTTTTTCTTAAAATAGGCTTTTAAAAATAAATCCTTCGCTTGGCATAAGTGCTCCAGCCCAGCAGCTGTGGGCAGGTCTCGACCCCCAATCTCACTGTCTAAGGACAGATTCCCCCCTGCAGAATACCTGTAATTCAAGCATTTGATTTTTCCCAGCAGGGCATCATTTCTGCAAATGAAGCCTATTTGTGTAATGAAACATCAAGTAGTTCACACAGGGATGCAGAGCAGTCATATAGGGAGAGAGCTCTCAAATGCAATGCCGTGTCAAGAAAGATTTAATTGTAGATACTGTACAATGGAAAATAAAAGAGGGAAAAAAAACCCAAAACCTACAGGAAGTTTGTTTTCATTTTCCAGCAATTGCACAACATCAAGTCTACTGCAGTGCTCAATGAGCTCCCATTGGCACTAACTGGCATCCTTGCTGGTGGGTCCGTGTGGAGGAGATGAGATCTGGATAGATGCAGGAGCAGATCCACACCACACTGCCAGTCAAGATGCAGGCAGGTAAGACATGGGCAGGTGAGATGCAGGCAACCACTCACACCCCATGCTCAGCAACAGACAGCAGCCACAGCCCCTGGCACCTTTCAGGACTTCTGCAAAAGAATTTTCTCTGATATGAAGAAAACAAGTGTGTGCGCAGCCATGCTACCAGATAGGGGACTCATGACAGGAATTTGAGCATAGTGAGCAGCTTTGTAGTGCACAGGGACACCTACTTCTTGAGTACAGCAAGTACGTCTAGCTCGGACCATAAACTTCAGTGCTTTCTTCCTTGGGGTCTTAAGAAGCCAGTGAGTTCCTCCTACCTTATTTACTAATAGCATCCAAAGTGATCACAGTCTCTTCCCATTCTAAGCTTTGCATTGATGTTCTCCTTGTTTCTTGCTTCCCATGAATCTCTCCTTCTCTCTTGTTGTTTGCCACTGTTTTCGCTCCTCTTGTCCCTGATGGACTGTGGAGTTTTCCATGTGCAGCTAAAGTTTAGTACTGACTCTCAAATGACTCTTCAGCTAGGGTCACTAAGATTCTTCCCTTGGCCAGAGATCAAGCCAGTCCCTTCTCTAGGCCAGTTCTGTGCCAGATGGCAGCCTGTCCCCAGATGATGCTGAGAGTGGGTGCTTCATGAAGCAGACAGGAAATCCTGGGGGAAAAAAGAGTAAACTTAAGAAATTTCTTATTTTATCTATTATTCTTATTTTTCAAATAACAGTTAACTGAGCCAAAAGGACTTATACAGTGTTCCCCCATTACTTGCATTACACAGAAGTGTGAGTTTCAGCCAGATGGCTCCCTGACTGCAAGATTGCAGGCTGAGTTTGTACCTCAGACAATGTTCCCATTCCCTTCAGTTGCAAACATTATTGATTCTTGGGTATTTCTGGGGTGTTTTAAGACACTTCCAGTGGTTCGCTAGGCACTGAGAGTACAGTAGGTGTGTTTCCATTTGGTGAAGCACTTTTAGCTGCAAATACTGCACTGACACATGGCCCTCCAAGCTCATATCTTAAAGGAGGGTTATCTAAAAACTTGCCAAGCATTAGGATTTCTTTTTGTGTTGATTTATTCGGATTTTAGAGCTTGGCCAGCTACACAATTAATGAAACAGACTGAGTGGGATTTCAGCCCTACCATTAGCAGCACATTAGAAGAGGATGAGCAATGACATGGCTGTAGGGATTTCCCTCTTCAGGTCCCTCTCCAAATTCTTTTTTTGAAAATAACCACACTTCAGACTGTATTTCCCCTTTCTGAAAAGGTTTCTAAAACTGGGGAATAAGTCTATGAGTGACAGAGAGCAAGGTGGGGATTCTATAAAGGAGTCATTGTTAAAGCCGGTTGCAAACTTTCAGTTGCCTTCCAACAGCAACCTGGGCTTTTGGAAGAAACAGCATCATGCACACAGAAACACTCCATCAAAAATGTCAAGCTTTTGCCAGATATTTTTCAGCCAAATCTGGGTTTAGGTTTTGACAAGAAAAAAACAAATGTTCCCATGGTTAAAACTTATCTTTGCAGTAGCTCTGTGCAGTTGCTAGAAATGCAGGCTCACATAAGAAGGATATCTTGCTACTGTACTGTGGGTAACTTTGTGAATGCTTCAGCAGTAAAAATACCTGAATTGTAACACAAAATTCTTACAGTAAGACAGAGAGAAAAGAGCAAAATCTGATTTCCCATCAGTAAGTGAGCATTTTAGTTTTGTATGGAAATAAGCATTTCCATTCCTAAGGACCATGTAAGCAGAAGTGCTGATGACAGCTAGCTTATTTGTACACCGAGAGGCTTCTTGGAACTGGACAGTTGGTAGAATAGAGAAATCACTGTTCATTAATTAGTATTTATCTGCATGCTAAATATTTTAGGTGGCTAGAAGGGAAGACCTCTTAGAAAGATGGCCTAAATATCATAGCAGTGAACCCCTGCTTAAGAGGTTATCAATGGGATCTGATTTATTTTCTCTGCAACTTAGTTTTAGCAACTCCTAACTAGTCTCAGCTCTGCCAGTGAGATGGTCTATAGTCCTGGCAAGATGCTTACCTCCCAGGACTCAAGGAGGACAGCCTTTATCCTGCTCAGCCACTGTCATGCAGGAGATGCTGCACTCCAGATGTTTTCAGTGGCTTCAGAGAAAAGAAAGGAGCGGGCACAGGCCACATCAGCCCTCCCATTCCTGGAGGAGGCTCAGGTCATCAGCAGTGGTGAAGGTGATTTCGTTTCGCAGAATCACAGAATCACTAGGTTGCGAGAGACCTCCAGGATCATCAAGCCTGTATTTTCCCTGGGCAAGCTCTGTGCTTGCCCCAGGTGCAGGATGGGATGCACCAAGCTTGGATAGTTCAATGTTGGGGCTTACTCCTGGATTTCTCCACAGCTTTGCTGCCCTGTCCAGGTCCTCCTCTCCTGTTCCCACTGTGCAGTGGGAAGGTCTCTGCCATATCCCTTCTTAAGCCTCAGAAACTGCAAGCAGTTTGCCGTAGTTACCCCTACCCCCACAGCAGACACTCAGTCCTAGGGAGATGGAGACTCTATAGTGTTGCTGCCAAGTCCAAGTATTGAGATGCTTTAGTTCAGGCGAAGTATGTGGGAAAGATATTAAATAAGCAATAATCACCTCATATATCACCTCATATGTTTAATAACTACACTGGAAAATCATATTTTGACTTTAAAATTGATCATAAACACGTGCAATAAATAAAGGTAATCATGCATTACTTGTCCATGGCAGTGATGATACCAAGGCTATTAAAACAGTATCAATCAGGCACTGAAAATGGTTTATATTTAGCACATCTCATTTTAGATTAAACAGACTCTGCTCTCAATTATCCAGTAATTACCTAGAGGCATGAAGGCATGTATGCAAAGCTACAGCAAAGTGACTGTTTGAGCACTGGCTTACTTTGCTGCTGATAAACTTCATTTTGTCAGGATTAATTGGCAAGAAGGTTGGTGATGAACACATGACAAGCGCAACACTCAATAATGCTTTAATAAAGTGAAGGAAGCAAATGTTTTCCATTCCTCTTCAGCACAGCAAACATGATTAATTAAGCACATTCATCTAATTAGTGTATGATTCTCAGGAGGTAAACGTATACTTCAAGGCAGATATCCTGGATATGATTGCAGAGGCTAGATTCAACATGTTTTTATGTGGGGCTTTTATGTAAACATTAAATTAGTTAGTTTTTAAGGAGAGATCTAAACCATGATTGGTTTCCAGCACTGGATCAAAGCTGGTCCTAATCACCAGTATTCATCAAAGATAACAGCACCTCTTCCTTCAGAATAACTCTCTGGCTTTTCTGTTGTCTCCAGTGAGACTAAGCAGTAGAAAAAATGCAGCCATTGGATGTTGGCTGCGTCTTGCAAGCCTTCAGCTTTCCTTTGCATTAACAGTGTTTGGGTGTGCAGGGCCAAAGCTGCTTTTCTAATTAGTGTCAGCAAACAAAGGGTGCAAGGCTCCAAACTGACACTTGGTACCACTTGGGGTCAAACCCTTTAAGAAATAGGAGCCATAATGTTGCTTACCTTAATCCAGGCATAGGTAGTACCTCAGCAGCTGTATCTTCCATCGCATTTTGTGGTGGGGTGAGGGAAGACCTGGTCACTACCAGCAGGCTGGATCTGCCCTGTGGCTGCCTCCCAGTGCTGCCTTTTAGCTCTTCCAGCCAGCACTGGGTAAATTTTTTTCCACAAATTTGCTTCCACAATGGAAAACCTCATTTTGCCTGAGAGAAGGGAAGCGGCAACTGCAGAAACAGTTCAGCCAAGTGACCCACGGGGCAGTAACCCCCGCCGAGTCCTCCTCTTGTCCCAGCACAGCTGAGGGCACGTACCCGGGGCCAAATTCCCTTCCCAGACTTCGGATGCTCCCACCCGTGAAGTCACATTGCAGAAGTCTGAAGGGACTGAGATGCATGGCTCAAACAGATACACAATCATAGCAGTACCTTGCTGTGCCTTTATGCAGAAACACCAAATATTTGGAGGAGTGAAGCTGAGGAGAGGAAGACCAAAGTTAGCAGTAAGGGGGGAAAAACGTCTCAAACTTCCACCACCTGTTTCTCCTTCATCCCCCTCTCCCTTCCCCGTGGGAAAACCCATGCCTCCTGCCTGTAGCTTTAAAAAGATCATTGCCAGGCAATAAACATCCAGCCATAGATTAACTGCACAAATATCCACAGTAGAGAGCTCTTCTTCTCTGCCACTAAACTAACTAACATCAGCATTGGTCACCAGCACAGGTCCTGTCATATTGTCTTGTTAAACCCAATCCAACTGTGCCTTGGTCTTTGCCAACATATTTGTTTTAGGGGTCTACAGCAGCTGAGTCCATGGTGCATTTGAAGTCAACAGAGACACTCTGTCTGACTTCTGTGGGCTTGGATCCCTTCCAAGGGAAATATTTTCCTACTTAAGTAACTCTGAAACAAGGCGATCACACCAACAAAACCAAAAAAAAATAGTGGATTGTTTCTTCTAAAAATATGCTGTTGACATCAGAGAGCAAATAATTCATAGCACTGGATATGTGTTTTTAATATTGCTTCAATCAAATGCTTCAGAATAATGAAATGCTCACAAAATAAACCTATTTGCATTCATGACCTTCTCAGCTATAGCTGGGCAGGGAGGGTTGGGCACTGATGAGAAATTCTGATCCAAAGGAAACAAAGAAGGAAAGCAAGAGGTTTCTCAGTCACCGTGTCAGCTTGCTAATTTCCCCAAGAGGGGCAAGGAGACCAGAGGGTGTGGAAAGCCCCAAGATGTGATACAGCTGGTACTTCCCCTTACAGCCCCCAACGCTGCACGAAGCATCTGCCCTGTTGGTGTGACCTAACTCATTGCAATAGCAGCTCCCATCAAAGGGCTGGAAACCTTCCAGTGCGTTTCAGTAAGGATACTGTACTTAGATGAATACAGCTGAGGAGGCATCCCCATGGGAGTAGGCAGGGCTCTGCTTGGCCTTTACTTGCTGACAGAAGCCCTGGAAAGCTCCCACGCACCCTAAATAGCTCATCATAGCATTTCTGTTGCACCATAGGTAGATGCAGCAGCAGCAGCAGCAGGTGAATATACCTCTGGGTAGGTGGATATCTGAAAGGACTCCTGTAATCATTCCTGCAATGTAATCAGTGCTCTCTCCTCTACTTAGTGCATAATATCTCTTCAAGTAACGTTGGTAGGATAATTAGTGCCACTTCAGCAGGGTGAACCAAAACACGCAGAACTGGAGCACCCAGGTGACTCACCTGGGATGTCTGCTGGTTCCTGCCAGTGATAACCAGCCCGTGCAGAGGAGGAAACCCTTGCCATGCTCACTAGGAGAGCAGGGTTATCCTCTGCCAAAGCACAGACCAAGCTTCCAGAAACATCAGTAAAACCCAAGACTACGTAGGAACCACAAGATGTTTAACTGATAGGATTATTGTTTGAGAAGACTGTATAAAAAGTGTCTCCTGGGCATTGGAGAACCTGCAATCATCTCTTGATTCTCAGGAAAAGGAGAAGTCTACTGTAAGCTTGCCCAACCTGTTTCATAATTCAAACCCATACGCAGGTATCTCTCCAGCATGGTTGACCTGGTGCCTTCCATCATTGTGTGGACATGTTTGGCTTGGCTGTGACTTAGGGTGCCATATTTCAGTGTGCTCTGCTGGGATATGCAAACCCTCTGACAACTTTGCTCTAAAAATAAACTAGAGTTGCTGCTTTCCTCAGTGTGCTATTTGCTGATTTTGGTTTCTACATTCTGTCCAGAGCAGGTGGCATTTCATGCACAGCCAGGGCATGTAAAGTGCTCCGAGTGGACCTGTGCAATGTGATGACTCAGATATAAATCTGAGCTACCTGGGATATAACTGTGGGGGAGACAGCAGTAAGATTCTCTCCAAAGTGTAGTGAAGAGATGAGTGAAAGTGAAGGACACGGGCTGCAAACCCAACATTTTTTCCCTCAGGTTTGGCAATACACAGGAGAGCTCTGAACTGAAATCAAGTGTGGGGTTTTGGAACGGCTGGAATATCAGGACAAGGAAGGATTAGTAGATGCTGTTAATTCCATGTCTGAGCTATTTCAACTACATTGCTAAAGCATGTTACTTACCAAATACGTCCTATAATTTATATGCAGCTAGAACTGTGTGTCTGAATGAAAAAGAAACAGTTTTTCATTAAAAACAAGGCAGAGGTGCCTCTCAATGTCTGAAATCAGATTTATCCTAGAATGAAGTGTGGGCTACCTTGGCCAGACACCTACTTTTTGTTCAATTTTTGAATGCTGCTAAGCACAGCCTTTGAACAGAAGATCTGAGATGCTGCTGGAGTATAGGCATGATATGGACATAATTTGGCTAGGATTTTGAGAAAGACACCAAGAACCAGTGCCCAGATCCAATGGCACGTTTGAGATCACTAGTCTGTAACATTGATTCCTAAAGCATAAAACTTACAGGAAGGTGTTCATGTTTACTGTAGAGCAAAGCCCACCTTGCTGATGGAATCCTTTCCCAGTAAAAGACTGAATAATCCTACATTTTCCTGTTACAGCCAGACCGTCCTGTTGTGGATCAGGGAATCGGAGATTTCTTCTGTAAATGCTGAATACTGCTGTCCCCGGGTTTTTGTCTGGGAAATTAACATACTACAACCCCCCTTCTTGTATTCATAATGCCAGTACAGAAAAAGAGTGATCTGTGTAGTATTCCATTCAGAAACAGTTAAAAATGGGTACTAAATTAGAGAAGTTCAGGGTGGATCAGGCATTTCAGGAACATTTGGTAAATACTAAGCTCAGGGTAACTGGAAAACATGCACATAGGTTGAACTACTCTAATGTTCTGGGGATCAAAAAGGAGATAATAATTCATCAGGCTTCCTATACCCACAAATTGAGAAGTGCAGTGATTCATCTCCAGTCCTGCAGTTCAAAGCTGAAGGTGTGCTAAGCTGGCTTCTTGACATTTGAGAACAGAAGCTGTCTTCAACCCAGCAGGAGAAACAAGATTAGCCTTTCCAGATTAGAAGGAAAATATTAGTGAAGCACCAGAGGGTTCAGTGTGGGATCTTTTAACAGCAACAGATTTGGACGGTGATGTTGAAAGCACAAGCTGCCAAGGTCTAGAAGGCAGAATAGATGAAGTATTAATATACTCACTGCTTAAGTGCCTCAGCTGATGGTGAAATACTGTTCAGGATAGACTGCTATAAAACAAGGTTTCTTGGAACAAGGTCGTAATACACAGCAAGAGTATCTAAAAGAATATAGTGAGGATTTAAAATTGCCATATGAATATTTCCAAAGCCTCCAGCTAAGTACATCCACAAGAAGGGTACAAGGCATGAAACTAGGTGACCTGGCCCAAAGGAAAAAAAGAGGACCTTATTGCTAATATCATCAGCAATGAGTGTTACCATTTGCAGACCTGCTAGTAATCAGAAGACAGATTTTTCTCACAGTCAGTGCGTTTTCTACTGATCCAATATTTTTTCTTTTTACCTACTGCCAAGTTTTAGTCTAACGGAAGGGATATTTCCTATGAGACCACAGAATTATGTGTGTGTATTAGTCACTACATCTGGAATTGCATTAATCTCTTCCTTTATTTTTTTCCTTGAGTTGTTTCATAAACAAAATCATCCAGCAGCAGAAAGCTTGGTGTCCTCCATGGTGTAATTTTAGGATACATGCATTGCCCAAGCACAGTGTCTCTATGCTTTTCATCTACTAATTTTAATTTGTTTGTTCAGCAGAGGTTATCAGAAGCTATATGGTAGAGACTTAATCCAGTAAATGCTAATCCAACAGATCAAAGCCAGAGTGCTCTGCACTATTTTGGCCGGAGCCCTAGGGAGGGCTCAGTTTGAAAATCTGGGTTCTCAGCACCAGATGCTGCAGGAGGATGTCACCCCTCACACTCCGTGGCATGAGCCTCCCCATGGTGAACCAGATCTCTGGGTGGTGCAGTGCACTGCTTTAACATGAAATAAAAACATAGGCTTGCATATGACAATTCCAACTGTTATAGCTGAATTAGTAAATAAGAAAAAAAAAATAAATACCTAAATATTTCCCATTTATTTGACTGTGAACATAAATAGCAAGGCACAAACTTCCTGCAAAGTCATCTGTCTTCCTCCCAGAAGATGAATCACATTGACATAATGCTGTGTATTTGTGGTGTCTTTTCTTCTCTGCTCAACAAAATACCATATGTAAGAAGCAATGCTGGATTTGGAATAACCTACAAATAAGCTAGGTTCAAATGCTAACTAATCGCACACTGGCTACAAGCATTGACTGATTTTTTTTTTTTTGATCTATTGATCTCCCAAGTGACAGGGGACAGGACGAGAGGGAATGGCCTCAAACTCCACCAGGGGAGGTTTAGGCTGGACATTAGGAAAAACTTTTTCATGGAAAGGGTCATTGGGCACTGGAACAGGCTGCCCAGGGAGGTGGTTGAGTCACTTTCCCTGGAGGTGTTTAAGGGACAGGTGGATGAGGTGCTGAGGGACATGGTTTAGTGATTGATAGGAACGGTCGGATTTGATGATCTGATGGGTCTTTTCCAGCTAGGTGATTTTATGATTCTATGATTTATGACACATAAGAAGCCACAGACCATGGTGTGTACCTCTAGCAGGCTCACAGGCCAATGGAAGGGATGCTAAACACTGTCTATGCTTTGCATGCCTTGGGCAGTCACTGTCAGCAGGCATGGGGTTCAGTATTTGACATGTAGTACTGAAAGACAAAAATAAGAGGAAAAAGACCCCTCCTTTGAGTGTTGTGATGAGAATCTGCTGTCCATTGGAAGCTAAAATAAGCAATAATATGCAGGTACATGCTGCATGCTTGAGCCCACGTGAGCTGCATCAACACGTGCCTGCACAGAGCAAGCAGTGTGACACCACTACTTCTCTCAGAAACAAGCTGCCCTTCTGCAACTGTCACATTCTGTGTCCTCCTGACCTAGAATACAGGCTGCAAGAGGCAGCCAGTGTTTCTTGCCTGGCTGGGGCGTGCAGATTACGTGCACTCAGGGACGGAAGGCATCAGCACTGGGCAGGGCAGGGACTGAGCTTGTCACCGCACTTGTTCAGCCCCAGGGTGTGCAGGAGGACACATCCTACACTGTTCTATGTGCAAGCAGGTGTCCAGCTAGCAGAGCATTGGCAGATCACACCATGGCAGTCTCTGGTTTTGCCCAGGCACATGGGAGTCATCCTCATTTCTATCAGCTCTGGGAGATCAGGCCACAGTGCTCTGGCTTCATTGCATCTGTAATTCACTCAAACCAAAAATTTAGTTAGAAGACAGAAGTCTGTACCAGCCCTCTCCTCCCTCTGGGTAGCTGCCAGACCCCATGCTGCCTTCGCAGCTCTCCAGTTTCACTCCACTTGCTACTGAGAGCTGCTTCAGGTACTCAAGCTAAGCCTCACCTGCTGTGCTCACTTCTTAGGCTTTATACTTGCTATGCTAGGGTGACCAGCCATTAAAATGGACCTGACAGGGCTTCACCCACAACCCCTGGAAAGTGATTTCAGCACAATTTCACCTTTTGTCTCACAAACACCGTTATTTAACACAGCCTGAAAAATTAATCCTTCTGCTTTTTCTAATCAATTCTGTTTTTTTCTCTTTTAAAGGCAAATTTACCTCCAAATTCCAAATAACTAAGTTACAATCTATTATAGGTGAGCTGCACTAAATTTCTCTCTTCTTCCTTAACCTGGCTTTTCCCTTACTGGAAAATAACACAGTTCACTCATGGCCTCTGATAAGAAAGCACGCTCTAAATCAACAGGTAGCAGTTAAGAGAGGTGGCTCACTGATACCGTGACTTTCATGTTGTTTTTAATGTCACTGACAGCCTTGACTTTTTGTGCTCTCCCCCTCTCCATGCCATAAACCAGCTGAGAGCCTGGAAAACCACAAGCGATAAGAGGCCAGTACAAACAAGGCACCTGCCTGCAAGTTTTGAGAGTGTCAGCTCTTGCAGTCATAGCTGTATTACTCAAAGAATTTGGAAAAAGCTGGGCAAATACTTTCTGCCAATGTTTTCATGCCTGGAAATATTCTGTGCTCATAACCACAATGACTGAATATGCCCATTCTGAATAAATTTCTTCTGAAAAGCAAATGAAAATAAAGTGTTAACTTCACTGTGGAAACATAGGATGGAACATTTCATAGAATCATAGAATCATTTCATTTCTGACATTTTCAAATACTTTGAAATCATGACTGCAACATCAGGAAATGAAAGCTTAAAATTGAAAAAGCTGCATTTCAGGTGATTTTGTCCAGAACAACAAATACTTCCAAATTTTATGTTACCAGAAAGTTCAAAATTACTTTGAATTGGTTTGAATTTTTTTAAATTTGAAAGTCTCGGGGAACAGCTCTAAAGCTGGTAATCAGTACCCTCTTTGAAAAAAAATAGGAATACATTTATCTGTTATTGCTTTTGAATAGTTTGCTTTCCCCTTGCATGCAGAAGGTTCTTATTTTCCATGCTTGAACTGCACATTTAAACTGCAGGTTTTACAAGAAAAGGGTAATTTTAGGCAGAGACATAACATAAGAGCAGAGGGGTTTTTCCTCATTGTATTTACTTAGATTACTGAGCTAGTAAAAAGAAGACACTCAAGGTAAAAGTGCAGCATGACAATATATTTGAAGTATAGCACTTCTAAGCCATCTCTAAATTGCCTCCTCCTCATGGAATTTGCCTTTGTTTTCTGGTGCCTGGAGAAAAAACAAGATTCAATAAAATGGATAAGTGGTAAAATGCAATGAAATGAACTCTGAAAAAAATGAACTACAATAACACAACTTGTATGCTAATAAACTTGTGGCCTGTGAGTCCAAGGGCTTCATCGCAAAGCACCCTCTACATAAACTACCTTAGTCAGGGAGGGGTCAGTCAGGGTTTTTCACTCATGGGAAGCAGGGAAGGAGGGAAACCAGCCTCTCTGGGAAGAAGAATAGGCCCAATGAAAACCCCAGATTACTTACAACTTGCCAGGCCCTGGTGCATCTCCCTTATAAATGGCCTGGTTTTAAGCCTCCAACTTACCCCTTGTAGAGCTACACTGCAACTTTCCTTGTGCCGTGGCAGTGACGACTGCTGCCCATCCTTGCTTCAGGGGCAAGGAAAGCTCATCAGCAACCAGAACACAAGGCAATGAGCTGGATTCTAATTTTTGATGCCTTGTGAAAGGTGCTATCTTCCTAGCACGTCCCTCCTCATCCCGTCGGGTCACAGCTATTTGAATTATACCCTCTACTTCTCCTTTGATTCACACCAGTAGGGACAGGGATTGGTTCCTGTCAGACAGCAGTTTGGTGTGTTGTGAGAAACCTCAGCAGCTCCGTAGTCCAAGTGACCTCCAAGGGCTGCTGCTTCTGGCACCTCTAATGCCTACAGTAGCTCAGTCCCTGGGCATTTCACTGCCAAGTTTAAAAGCTTATTCATTACTTAACTCTAAAATAGTACATTTACAAATACTCAAAATACTTCTACTCCAGACCCCACCTCCACAACTAAAATGTAATTAAAGAGATTTTATTCAAGCTTTAAAGAGAATTAAAATGCTTACTTTAAGGCACAAAGCAAGCTCAGGAAAATTCTGGTATCAGACCAAAAGAAAAACCCCAAGCAAACTTATGGTGGCAAAATACACAATCTCTAGTTTATCAGCCTATTACAAAGTGGCTGCAGACAGCAAAAAATTAGCTGCTTGCTGATGTTTCAGCAAGTAGGTAAGTGCCCAGATCAAGTCTTTACTTTGAAATGATCATTTGAAAAACCTGCTCTCTTACCTATTTCTATATCATACATGGTAAAAAAAAAAGTGTTAGAAAAGGATAGAAAACGGTGACTACTCCATATGGTTGGAAGGACAATTACCAAATACACGAGGGATTTGTCAAATCTACCCTTTTGGTCTGATCCCTCTGTCTGTGCTGCACATTCACCGTAACAGTTTGATCCACTATTGATCAGTTTTGCCTTATTGCTTAAGCATAGTTTTCTTGTTGCGCGCTTAACTGTTATTTTCTCAGTAATTTCCTCCGTGTCCCTCAATCACACTGAACAAAGCTAAAAGCGCACATTTACTGCCACCATGGAGCACAAATAGCATTTATGGCCACATAGAGGTCTTAGTGAAGTGGCTGTTTAAGAGTGAGAACTGAGTAAGAGTTTCTAGGGGCAAAGTCTTACACAAAATCCTGCTGTTGTCCTCTTGAAGTTTTATCTCATGAAGCTGTGGTTGCCCACACTGGGTCTCCACAGTACCTCCTGCAGGGTCTTCTCCTCTCCACTCCCTGTGACACCTGTATGTATGCTCCCAACCTGATAGTCTTAGTGACTGAGCTTCAGCTTTGGGGTGAACTACATTGACAAGCACTGGTCAAAGCAATGTCAAAGCCAAAAGGTAGCCCTCTCTGTCAATTCCTTGACCTAAAACATTTTCTCCTTCTGTACAAATGCTCATCACTACAGCTTCTTCCCCTGTACTTGGCAAATGTGATCATCAGTGTGTTTGTGTTACTCTATTTGCCAGTTTTGCTAGCAAAGCTCTCCTCTTCACATCCCTCCAGAGGCCTCACCTTTCCTTCTTTATCAAGTGTTAGCAATAGATTTAAAACTTCATGCCCTGTTAGTTCAGCTTCTGTGAAGGTTGTATAAATACCCATAGGCTACAACTCCTGCTGAAGTGAATGCATATCCTGCCATTCGCTTCGGATAGTTTCTAAGCAAAGACTTCAAAGATGGCTTTCACAGTTAGGCTCCAAGGAAGAGAGTGGAAACTCCCATTTCCACCTTCACTGTTGGCATCTTCCATAATGTCTTCACTTCTCCTTCCATCACCTGAGGACACTTGGAAAGCTAACCACCTAAAAACAAACAGCCTGAAATCCCATGCTCCTTCTAGGCAATTAGACAGCAACGAAGCTGGTGAGGGGGCTGGAGAACAGGCCTTATGAGGAGAGGCTGAGAGTGTTGGGGTTGTTTAGCCTAGAGAAGAGAAGGCTGAGGGGAGACCTCATTGCTTTCTACAACTACCTGAAAGGAGGTTGTAGAGAGGAGGGAGCTGGCCTCTTCTCCCAAGTGACAGGGGTCAGGACGAGAAGAAATGGCCTCAAACTCCAGCAGGGGAGTTTTAGGCTGAACATTAGGAAAAAAGTTTTTCACAGAAAGGGTCATTGGGCACTGGCAGAGGCTGCTGAAGGAGGTGGTTGAGTCATCTTCCCTGGAGGTGTTTAAAAGACGGGTGGATGAGGTGCTGAGGGGCATGGTTTAAGTGATTGATGGGAATGGTTGGACCCGATGATCCAGTGGGTCCTTTCCAACCTAGTGATTCTATGATTCTAGGATTAATGCTGTTAAGGATCTTCAGTTATAAGCCCTCTCTTGGACCGAAGTTCCAGAGTTCAAAATAAGGACACAACAATGGACTTCACATCTAGAGTACATGATGGCAATGTGGACAGAAGTAATGGGTGGCTCAGGGTCAAGTCCTAAAATCTTCCTGATTTGAAGCAGGGATCTGAATCCAAATTTCTTTTGACAGTACTCCAATCACTAGGCTGTTGGATAGCTTTTTATAAAGGATAAAATGTCCATGGTAGTTGTTCCACAGCACATAAAAGAAATAATTAAATATTAAGCTGTAAGCAGAGTTGAAAGGCTTAACGGTTAGACATTTAATCCTCCTAGCTAGGATAGATCAGTGAAAGTCTTTGTCATCCTGACTAGACGTGTGCACCACTAAATTGTCTGCCTATTTTGGGATGTGTGTAATCTCCACCGCCTCTCCCCAACCACGTAATAATTTTTATGGCAACTCTTCAGTTCCACCATCTTAATCGGCTTTATGCCTGCCAGAGCACAAAATTTAAATACAAAAACAAGTTGCTTCCATAATAAATAAATAGTTATATTAAGTAATGTAATATGATACATTTCCACTGTAAATTCAACATGAAAATGCTCTGCTGCTGTCAATGGCCAGCTAGAGTAATCAATTTGAACATCATTACAGCAACCACTGCTGAAATAGCCAACAGCTCTGGTGAAGCCACAAAAGGACCATTCTGAGGATCCTAACATTGGTTAGTGTTATTTTTTTTCTACAGTATGATTTAGTAAGCATGATAGTGAAGCTGAGAAAGTTCAGAAAAATTGAGCTTTTTTGTTTATTTGAATTATTCCCATAGATTATGTCCATGCTTGTAGGACTGGCTCTTTTCTGGTCTCAGCTATCAGTCAGAGGTGCCCAGGGACATCATTGTGCGTTCCTTCTTAGAACAGCCTCTCTTAGGCTTAGGCCTCTCATAGGCTTAGGGTAAAAGTATCAGAAACGGTGTGACTAGCAGGTCCAGGGAGGTTATTCTCCCCCTGTACTCGGCACTGGTGAGACGGCACCTTGAATCCTGTGTTCAGCTCTGGGCCCCTCACCACAAGAAGGATGTTGAGGCTCTGGAGCGAGTTCAGAGAAGAGCAACAAAGCTGGTGAAGGGGCTGGAGAACAAGCCGTATGAGGAGCGACTGAGAGAGCTGGGGGTGTTTAGCCTGTAGAAGAGGAGGCTGAGGGGAGACCTCATTGCTCTCTACAACTACCTGAAAGGTGGTTGTAGAGAGGAGGGAGCTGGCCTCTCCTCCCAAGTGACAGGGGACAGGACAAGAAGAAATGGCCTCAAGCTCCACCAGGGGAGGTTTAAGCTGAACATTAGGAAAAAAGTTTTTCACGGAAAGGGCCATTGGGCACTGGCAGACGCTGCTGAAGGAGGCGGTTGAGTCACCTTCCCTGGAGGTATTTAAGGGATGGGTGGATGAGGTGCTAAGGGGCATGGTTTAGTGTTTGATAGGAATGGTTGGACTTGATGATCCAGTGGGTCTCTTCAAACCTGGTGATTCTATGAAAACCACTGCCTTTGGCTTCTACTGCTAACAAGAAATCCCTACCTGTCCCAGGTTAGGTTCAGACTGTGTCACCATTGACACAGATTGGAAAGACCACTGCATGGTTCCTACAGAAACATGGAAAACCACCCTAACAGCCACTTAAGCCAGACTAGATGGTCAATGGTGACTAACAGACTGGAGAGCCCAACTCACCCACCCATCAAAAGCAGCGTGGAGGACAGCACAGAGCTGGAACATGCAGAGGCAGTCATTGCTTGATGCTTACTGGCTGATATTGCCTTAGTGACTGCTTGTATCACCAAGGCAAGGATCATTTTGCTTTCCCCAGCATCATTCCTCCTACTCTTAGACCAACCATAATCATAATTCCCCTTGCAAAAAATAAACTTTAATGAGCAGTTCTAAAGGCACAGTAACCCCAGTTCAAAGATGACCAATTTGGGTGTTGCTGTTCAAGGCCAGGCAGACAATCGTCCTGCAGACAGCCAGGCAGAGCTGGGCTCAGGCCACTCAGCTCATCTTCTCGGCAGAGATGCCGCTGCCCTCTGCTCCCGAGTGGTGTGACATTACATATCCAGGAATGCTACTTGTCATTTTTGTTTCAGCCACTTTGGCATTCCTTTGTAGCAATACCAAGGAGGAGAGGAAAAGGGTGGAGGAAATAATGCCTGTTCACCTTCAGAGGTGTCAGTCACTACACACAAGCTGGAGTTTTCCAGAATGAATGATATTCTCATGTTCCTGGCAATATTAATGCAAATAAACATCCCAAAAGTGGAGCTTGAAAACATGAGCAATGTTCAAAGTGACTGCATGTTGGGTTTGCTTGCTTCTTTCTCCCTTTTCTTTCTTTTTATTTTGAAAAACAAACAAAGAAAAAACACTAAGCCTTTAAAACTGATGTTCCTTGAAGGCTCAAGACACAGATAACTGTACCAGAATGATTCTGCCTGCTACAAGAAAGTGTCAGGCCCCCCCATCCATGAGCTGGAATTTGGGGAGCCCTTGCAATTATTTTCATTTCCTATGTCCCCAGTGACTGAAGAAAGGAGATGGTAAAACCCCCCACTAGAAATTTAGGAAGACGACTCAGCAAATGTTTTCGTTTAGCCACATTTCTAATATCTCCATGGAAAAGTTATTTCTTTAGGTAAGACCTAACATTCTTACCACACAAAAAATGAACAATAAGACTGTTCAGACAATACACAGTTCTTCACAAAATACATTTGCCAGTCCATATCTTTGGGGTTTTTTCTGCAATGATAAGCAGCGTAAATGTAACCAGTGCAGGTTGGTAAGTTTGATCAAATCCTTTGTTCTTTATAGAAGTTGGTATGCAAAACTGCAGGCTCCCAATAAAAGGCATTTTTTGGCAGTTTGAAGCAGAAAGTTGTGCCAAAGGGAAACCTCTGTATGGTTGGAGACTGACAAAATAGTATGAAAAATACAGCTAGGTATTTTTCTCTCTGTACATAAAGACGTAACCCAGTATCACTGTTCCCTTAACCTGAGAATCACAGATGGATTTGTCCTTGCCAGCCCAGCTGACATCTCACTACATCAGAGGAAATCTTCTCAGCATCTGTCAAATTAGGCTCTATGGAAAACATCGTCTATGTTTTAATATACACTTATGTGTACTTATGTTTTTAGGCAGCAAACTTCCTTGTTCAAGGCTACAAAAGAAACTGTAGAAAACTTCCCAGGGTGAGGTCTAGTACCAGATTCTGTCCTCCTAATCCTGTTTGAAGTTCCTTAAATATCTTTCATGATATAAACATGAAAGTTTCCACTGCCAATTTATAAATAACATATTTTGAACTCCTGGGGGCAAGGTCTAACTCTGAAAACAGAGGAGCCCAGCCCCCTTCTCTACGCGGTTACTCATCACTCACTGTTTTGGACAAGTTACTCTCAGAAATGGCCTTTTCCCATGTTAACGTGTGAATAATGACTCTTACCTACCCCATAAGCATGGCAACACAGTCAAGACAGGATTTATTAAGTTGTCAAAATCCTTGGAGAACAGGAATTACAGATCTGCATGCTGATATAGTATCAGGCAGAACATTTTTTTCAGGTTAACAAAACAAGTTGCTCAGTCTTATGGTAACATTAAGAACTCAGCTAAGATGCTCAAAGCATGAAATCCAGCACATTTCTCTCCTACCAGAAGTTCCTTCATCAAAGGACTGTAAAAGGATAAATCACTTTAACCAGTTTATGCGATAAGACAACTGTAATAGGCTATGAGCTTAACTCAGAATTTACTCTGATTTATTGGTTTAGGTTGGAATTGGAAATGCTTTGGGATGTTTGTCCAGAAACTTGAACACACTGGAGAGAAAAAGAAAATTTAGTGGGAGTTGCCAGTATCTGGCTGACAACCCAGCACACAGGGTATGTTGGAACTCATTCACAGTCCTGGGCAAGAAGTTTATTTTGGGTTAGAAGTGGGTAGAAGAGAGACACTCCACAGAGACAGTATTATGTGAGTCTATGTGCAAGGACTTGACTTCTGATGTACATGTGTTTGGCAGTCAGTGCTGCAGATTTGTTTACAGGGTATCATTTGAGATTTACACTATATAGTTCACAGTGTACCTGCTAGGGTTATTTTGCTTGGGACTTGCTCTTTCCAGCTGCCTTCAACTTTCTTCAGCTGCTCAAAAGCGATTTCCTAAAAGCAGCTTATTCCTACATTACTCTGGGTTTGAACATTTCTAGTGTTTGTCCCTCCACTGTTCTCTCTTAAACCTTGCCTGACTAAGCAAGTGAACAGCAGGCTTAAGTATGTTTCTGTGTATGCACATGCCAAAGAAAATACACATTAATTCACCCAAGGCCACGCTGCTCTGCTCTTAGAGGAGCTGCAGTCTCTCCTGAGGGACTGTGAGCTTTCCTTTGCTGAAGGTCTCTTGATTGCTGCAGCATGTTCACCCTTGAGGAGAGGTTACAGGTTTTGTGTGCTACGCTAGATATGCTTCAGGTGACGTTAGGCAGAAAAGTTTAATTTGTGTCAGTTAGGAATCTAACTCCAGAATCTAACAATGGAGACAGCATTTGAAACAGATCTCAGATCTGATTTCACTTCTTGACCTGAATTGTTTAATCCTTTGTCTTACTGTGAATTATTTTATTATTTACTTCTGCAGCTTGTTATTAAATCAGTGAGTTTAAAATTTGCTTGTATTACACACTTGATGAGTGTTTTGCATAAAGTTACTTTTGTAGTTGTGTAGCATGTAAGATATCAGTTGTTCTTACTTAGAGTGAAATTCCAGTAAAAGCGAGTCACACACATAACAACCATTAAAAAATGTCTTTGATCTCCACTGGCTGAATCAGTGATATCAGTCTTAAGAGATGAGAAGGATCATCTACCAACAGAGAGACTCTCAGAGTCACAAACCCTTTCTAAATAAAAACTAAGCCCTGTCTGGTGATTGACCAGGTCTGTCCATGCTTTAGTCCCATTTCTGTGTATTGCACAGAAATGCCATTTATGCATGTCAGTCATTCTGAGGTTTTCCCACTGGAAACAGCACAACCAGGGCCGTCTTTACCACATCAGTTGCTACAAATTCCCTCCAGTTAAAAAGACCACGTCTCATAAGCTGATGTGACCACGTGTGCTGCGCAACAAGAGGTCACTAGCCATGGGGTGAGGGAGAAGTGAAGGTAAAACTTGAGCTATGAAACACTGAGTTGCTAGGGGCCTGCCCAGGTAGGAAACGTCTCCCTGGGAGGTTAGTACATTGTGGTTGCCTCCTGGAGAAGCACCTGGACAACTTGCAGCACAGAAGAGATGCAGCAGGGAGCAGGGATGATGGCAATGGGAAGGAGGGAGAATCCGTTTGCTGCCAGAGCACACAAGAACCAGCTCGAGCAGAAGAACAAACCACGACCTTACAGCTGATGCATGTAGCAAAATGCACAGACAATTCAAATGCTCCTGTGAGCTAATCTTAGTTCTTGCATTCCCAGCTCTTAAGTATCACCCTTCTAGTAACAGAGCTGAAGAATGTTCAAGAGCACGTGTACTAAGTAATTTGCTGCAAACTTGAATATGCAATTTTATTTTAATCAGCCTCTTTTGGGTCTTCCGTTCAAGTGCACAAGTAATAATTTCTGGACAACTCCTATGACCATTTTAAAAACAATGATTGATTTTGTACAACCCTTTTCACTTGGGCATGTCACGACTTGGTCCATGAGTGAAGGTGACGACTACTCCTGCTTACGAGGTCATGATGCTCAGTAGAAAAAAATGTGCCTGAGCTAATCTCAGATAGACAGAGACAGATCTAAAATTTGAGCAGATCTTATCTCTGCAAAGCTTCCATATTCTCCTCAGTTACTGACTAAGAGAGAGAGTATGTATCTAAAGGAAAAAGGGACTCATTTATATTGACTGGCCTTTCCCTCCTCCCATACATATTGTGTAACATCAGGGTACACTTATTCCACATCAGTAACTCTCAGCCCTGCTGCAGCCTAAGTGCTCTCTCAATTATTCAGGATGTCGGGATGGGAAAACACCTTAAAAAGAAAACTCAGAATGATCTAAAGAGAAATGAATAGTTTTGTCTTATAAAAAAAAATCCTGAAACCTTGATGCTATTTTTATTAAGAAAGGTCTAATTCTGGCAATACAAGCTCAGTCATTTCACTAGAGAGAAGCCTATAAAAGAAACCAGTGTCATCAACATACAGGGTAATGCTAATGTTTTCTTTAGAAATCAGTCTGACTTGCTGTAACTGAGGCTAAACACAGAATTGTGAGCTACACGTTATTTTAATGTGTGAGAACGGAAGCAAAGGATGGGCTGGAACAATAAATTAGTTGCTTGCTTAAAAAAATAACAAGGGAGGAAGATCACTGCCTTCATCTCCCGGTCACATAATCTGGTGATTGTTTTAAACAAATTAAAGCAGACTGCTTTCTTTCTGTGCATTTGAGTAAAACAGAGTTTTCAGCCAGCAGATATTCAATTTTCCTGGCTAGTTTTTGGATGCTGGCCATGTGTGATTAGTGACCTATTTTCACTGCAATGAGATCAGCTATGTTTGTAGGACCCTGAATCAGCAGTTTCGTCCTTACTCCTGGCTCTGCCTGCCTGAGCGTCGAGCCAGGCTCATTCTCTGAGTGAGCTGCCCCATCGTCCCCGTATAGATATGTAGGAAATGGCACTCAGTTACAGAGCAGCTGTACTGGTACCTGCAAAGCCAGGACTGTCAGGATCACTGACCACACCTTGAATCCTGTGTTCAGCTCTGGGCCCCCCACCACAAGAAGGATGTTGAGGCTCTGGAGCGAGTCCAGAGAAGAGCAACGAAGCTGGTGAGGGGGCTGGAGAACAAATCTTATGAGGAGCGACTGAGAGAGCTGGGGTTGTTTAGCCTGGAGAAGAGGAGGCTGAGGTGAGACCTCATTGCTCTCTATAACTACCTGAAAGGAGGTTGTGGAGAGGAGGGAGCTGGCCTCTTCTCCCAAGTGACAGGGGACAGGACAAGAAGAAATGGCCTCAAGCTCCACCAGGGGAGATTTAGGCTGAACATTAGGAAAAAAGTTTTTCACAGAAAGGGTCATTGGGCACTGGCAGAGGCTGCTGAAGGAGGCGGTTGAGTCACCTTCCCTGGAGGTGTTTAAGGGATGGGTGGAAGAGGTGCTGAGGGGCATGATTTAGTATTTGATAGGAATGGTTGGACTCGATGATCCAGTGGGTCTCTTCCAACCTGATTATTCTGTGATTCTGTGATTCATGGTGTAGAAGCTGCTGATGCTGCTGAACTTGAAATTCTTTGTCTAATTCAAAGAGCCTAAGAACAGAAGAAACCATTGCCGTTTGTGGGAATTATAATTCTTCCTGGATAATGAGGTCAGAAAAAACAGAAGGGGCAAAAGGAGTAGTCAGAGAAGTATCCTGGAGCTTTAGATTTAGACCTGAAGCAATTCTGGTCACAAACACCTGTGGCAGACTCTTGTCTTGGGAAAAGGTGCACCATATGCCACAGTTTGTCAGTACTGTACTAATCATCATCTCCTAGTGCAATTTTGAGTTCACCTACAAAGCCTTGCACTGCTGTTTGCCACCAAAGCTCGTATGTGCGGTGTCTGTACAAGTTTGCTGGTGTTACTTGGACTGACTCATATAGGGCTGACTGAAGCCTCAGCAGAAAACTTATGCTGGAAGTGACCTCACAGAGGTCATCAGCTCAGAGCTGAGACTGGGTTGCTCAGGGACCTCAGTCGAGTTTTGGTGACTCAGAATTAAGTACACCACATTTAGGATCTGTTCTTACAGGACGAAGACTGTTTGGATGAATATATTTAAAGATGGGCTTAAAGGGCTGCAATGGAGACCAGAAATCTGACTGCAGTTCCTTGTCACTTAGCCTCACAGCTGCCTGTGCCAGCAGCACAGGGCACTGCACCATCAGGGAGGAGAAGATCTGGTGGCAATCAGGCAGTGGTCAAACCCTGTCCCCATTGAGCAAGCAAGATCAAGGGAAGAGAAGGAAATAAAGACAGACAGATTTCCCTCCTAGCAGCCAGGAAAAGGAAAGAGTTCAGCAATGGCTCACATCCTGCTGCTGGGACAAAATGATGCTTCATCAGGATTAGGGTTCTGCTTCTCCTCTTCATTTAAATCAGGTGTGGTCTCCAGTGGAATGTATTGCTGTGTGTCACCTGAAATGCCCTCGCTGTGCATCCTCACAGTACTCATAGAGACAGCATGATTACCAGCAACACCAGGATTTCACCGCACATGTCTGTGTGATGAGGTTCTCCACAGTGATGGGGCTTCCATCCAGACCTTTGAGGGGGAAAATAATTGACTCTGTTGACAGAGGTCAAAACTAGCTGTGGTGAGTGTTGCATACCGGACTGCCTTTTACTGGAATCCCATGGTGTGTAAAACCCATCAACTTCTTTGATTTTCACCCAAAAATACATACAATTTGTGACAATAATCTGTCTGACATTTTCTTCTTTCATTTTCCTCTGCCATTCAGACTACCTTACTTGCCTGGTGACCTTTCTTCTCCACAGCTACCCTTGGGTGATCCTGAGAGGCCATTAAAATGCTAAAGACATGAATTCGAAATAAAGAGGACTGACATCTCTGCCAGCAGACTTCATGGATGCCCATAGCCCAGGGGATTGCCTCTGTGAGGGGAACATCTAAGATTTTAAATTCCAGCTGTGTCCCCTTAGTGCCACAGCCATACTCTTTTTGCTTCCATAGTGAGTTGAAATGCCTGCCCTCAGCCATGTGACAACAGCATGGGACACTACAAAAAGCCAAGCTCCTTCTGAAACAAGGAGAATGATTTCATTAAGTTAAAATCTCCAAAGACTCGTTTAAGCAGATGCAGTAGCAAGAATGACAGAAGCTGCTACACAGGAGACGTGCTGCAAGCAATAAATACATAGTTAGGCAGATGGTGAGTACAGGGTTAAAGCATTTGCGATCTCCTGTGTAGGTCACCTTCCTGCTGCCACAGACCTTAGGTAATGTCCTTGAGCCCCTGCATGAGTTTTACAAATAGCTTTGCAGTGATTGATGTGTTCGGGCTCTCCTTCTGCATATAAAGCATCACCATTTCTTTGTTGTTTGCTGCCTCCAACAGGATTATTGGGAAATTTTCCTCCATCAATGACGAAAGACTTGCAACAATCAAGGCAGCTGCCTTTGATACTCACAGAGGAGGGCAGAATGGTCCTGAAAAACAGATTTCCAGAGAATTCAACAGAAGTCAGCTAGAAATTAGCACATCTTCAGATTAAGAAGAATCTCTCCCCATGGTTGTTTAATTATTAAGCAAACCACTGTTTAAAGGTTTATGAATAACAGCCCTGTTGAAAAAAAAATAGATTTTTTTTAAAACCAAGAAGATATTTCATTCCTCCAAGGTCACTCTTGGAGGTTTTATCTCTGTGAAAGGGCAGAGGAAATAGGAGATTGCTCTGAGCCACCTCTCAAGCCAAACCTTCAGGCGCCATCTAAGCTGTCTCCATATTCTTACACACCTGCTAGCGCAGGATCTTTGAACCCCAACTGTGATTTCTTGATCATAAGGCTCACTAGGACTAATGAAATCTGAGCTTCAGACTAAAGTTTCAAGAAAGGTCAAGCAGATTGCTGGCTGCTAGGAAAACAAGATAGTACAGCTTGACTTGGAGGAGGGCACCTGCCAAACAAACTCAAGCTTGAATGGGCTAACAAAGGTGTGAGTGCACACACAAACACACGAACACACACACACAGAGGAAAGGGCAGGATAGAGGCAAAGACTTGGGGCAGGAACATGAAATATTCATCATTTTCATTGCAAGAGACAAGGCAAAAAGATAAAATTAAAGGGGATTTCTGAGAAGTGGAATATGAGCTCTGGTATGGAGTGGTCCCTGGATGGATGAGACCAGCTGCGAGCCTCAGCTGCAGCTTCCCAGTGGTCCAGCTGCCTGGCCCATGAGACCCATCAGTTACGGCAATGATTTTCTTTCCAAAATGGTGTTATGTGAAGAAAAGCAAAATCAGCAGGGGAAACTGAAATGACTTCTTCATTTCTGCATTTAACTCTGATTTTTCCATTGTGTAAGCAAGCTTGAGCCTGGGGACACATAATGATCTCAATTTTAAGGTGCCTGAGAGCTGTGTGTTTATACAAAGATGTATTTAGATTAAAATTTTATGACCTCTTAACATACACTAGTCTAAAAATAACATTAAGCACATGTTTTTTATCACAGTTAAAGCTATTGCAACCAACCCCTTTCCATCCAACATCACACCCAGCTGCTTGCTGTTAGGTTGCATAGTAACAATATTCAGCAAAAACAAAAAACACTTTTGGTCATATGAGATGGGGAATGAAGATATGATAGTGGCTTCAAAAGCTCAATGAAGTCCTTGAAGAAGGATACACAGCTGACCCTGCAGCATTTAACACGCTGAGGGAGACACAGGAAAACTGGCAGGTGCAAACTGGAGACAAAACCCAGCACCTTGATACTCAGTCAGAGAATGGGATTGGGTGGGAACTCGCTCTCCTTAGAATTGGCAAAAATTTTTGGTTCCTAGTGTAAAGACACCACAAGGCTGCACCCTGGTCCAGTCAGCTCCACTCAGCTGATGAAAGTGAGGTAAACACAAGTGTGGCGAGTGCCCTCCAACCCGTCTGTGCTCTGGTCCAACTTGCTGGGAGCTGGGAACTGGGAACCAGGGGATGTGTCCTTATTTCAGGCTACTGTGTGCCTGAGATATTTGGGAGAAGGACATTAGTGAAGAGCACAAGGAAGAGAAGCAGATTCTGCATATATGAGCACATCTTCACGCAAGTGAAGCAGCATGAAATTACATTAGTGCAATGAAGAATCAGTCCCCAGACACAAAAACATCACATCCTTGGAAATAGTATGTCTATAATGAGCCCTGACGTCTGGCCTGTGTTTTCAATGTGGCCCAGTTCATGCCACTGAGTCTGGTCACCTCCAAGCTTTCAAACCCAGTCTTTTCAGTATGGAAATATAGATTGACTCAAGGGTTATACACTCCAAAACACCTCAAGTGACACGAACTTCAGCATCTGACCTACTTACATGAAACAAAAACCAACACTTCTCTGCAGTTAATAGGAAGAGAAAAACACTGTTCCACACATCTATCAGTTCATCCTAGAGGTGACAGCACATGCATTCGGCACTTTGTCAGTCAAGTGATAAAAACAAGGGGTTTATAAGGAAAACGTTGACACAAATGTTGGCAGTGCTGCTGGGTAACACAAGAGACACTCATGATGTATTATTGCGATTGAACACACTCTGATGAAGGCAACACTGCTTATGGCTATGTGTGAGGCACATTAGTGCTATCTTTGTGCTGCTATCAAGTTTGGAAAGGCTGCTGACAATGTGCTTGATCTTAGTCCATCCCGAGCCAGAAGCTCAATTGAAGCAGGTAGCTAAAAACTTGTGAGCATGGAGGCTTAATTACACTTCATTGCTGCCAAGGCAAAACTCCCAGTGTGAAGTCAGAGGTGGCTTTATACCTTTGTTGCATTTCTGAACACCACTGGTGCCACTCACAGTCCTCAATCATTTAGAAAGCAGCAGATGAAACTCCACTAGCATCCTCCTATCTGCTGATGAATTCACTCTGCCCTCTATCACCACTGAGCTAAAATGCAGTCATCAGGACGTGCTTCCCAGCAGCAGCCCTCAGTGCTCCTGGGACATGCCCTGATTTTCCCCACCTGCCTGCTGCAGAAGGGTAGGCACCAGCATTACAACACTTAAGTTTCAAAGGCAATAAATACTCCTCAGTCAGATACAGGTGCAGCTGCTGTTCTGTTCAGCTGGGCACTGGGCTGCTTCATGTCCTTCCCTGTGCCGGCACATCGAACTAACACCATGTTTGGTACAGGAAAAATATACTTCTACCCACCTCTGCTTCAATATGACATAGAAGAGAGCTGCTGGAGGAAGAAATAGCTAAGATGGGTGCATACAGAGGATTTGCTTCAGTTCTTACTGGATTTAGGATGTGCTATATTAGCTGGCTGTTTGCTCCCTTCTTCCCTCAGCATCTCTTCATCTCAGTTCTGCTTTGCTCCTGGCCCTCCAATTTGCCTCTATTTGTCTCCCTCGGTTTTCTTTCCATACTGCACATCTCTCTGCCTGCCTCCACCTTCCCAGAAAAAGCCAAGGAAATAACACAGCCTTTGCCACCTTGCTGTGATCCACCTCAGTGGGTTGCATCTCCCCAGCCCTGCACATGGCTTGTTATTCAAAGGTTTACAGGGCAGGAACAGTCTGCTGCTTTTACAGTGGGGTGTGTGCCCAGCTGCTCCTATTGTCCTATACAGAATAGGCTTATTACTAGTACTGGGGCTGGATTAGTGGCTTTGGAAACATCATTTAGGACAGTCAGCTATTTTTATTATTTTTTTCTTGCAGTTGTAGGAATTCCAGCCCACCCATCAAAGATTCAGTTTGTTACTCAGCTTCCTACACCTACCAAAGGCTGTCGCCAATTCCTGGGCTGTGTGGGTGAAGATGTGCTAGAATTTACATGCTTTTTTTTGCATCTGATTTTTTTTTTTTTCTCCCACAGATTTCGGTCATTTCTGTACACACTCAGAGAGGGCAGCACAATTCAATGAAAGGCTTCAAAAACACCCAGAAACTGGGTGCAGCTGCTGCCTATTTGAGTGTTATTTACACTTCTGTCTGTAGGGTTTTTATGCTTTGGTCCTGTGCACCCTTACTCCCCAAGGGCTGAGTGGGAGCCAGGGGAGCAGATCTGGGGTTTATGGGCTCTGCTGGCTCCGAGGCTGATGAGAGCAGCCCTGGGGGCAGTTGCTGCAAGGGCTGGGTGGAAGATCCTGCCCAACTGGAGCACAGGCAAAGACTCCCCTTTCAGGAGCAGCTGAGGGCAGATCAGGCTGGCCACAGAAATCCTTATGACTCCCATGTATTAGTCTACCATTTGCTTTTTCCTCTGTGAATTCAGCTTTTGGTTTCCTAAGGAACTGTGTGACACTTTCTCTTCCCCCCTCACTTTGAGGAATAGGTAACACTGAATTATCCAAGATTTGTATAAAACACTGTGTAATATTTTGTAAAAGCAGCTGCAAAGAGCAACACTGATTTGTCCTCTGCCAAGGAGCTGGGCTGGCACGGAGGATGGAGGGACACCTCGCTGTCTGTGTGCTGCTGCCTCAGCACCTCCTGATGCGCTCCACACCTCTCGGTCTACAACAACATGAAATGCATCCTTGGTTAGCCAAGCTTCCCTCTTCCAAAATGCATCTTCAGCCTTCCCTAAAACATCCTATGGAGGGAGTTTGGGTGCTCCGTGCCAGAGAGGTGTGAAGCCAAGACAGGGGATGGCACAGGGTAAGGACCCTGCTGTGACACCAGGGGTCTGTGGGCACAGAGAGAGAAGGGAGGTGGAAAGCATCTCACAGGGGAGAAGAATGTCCCCTTCCTCAGGCTGCAGGGGTCACCCCAGGATTTAAAGAGCAAGAAGTGTATGGAGAACAGATGAAAGCTTGCTTCCCAAGGGCTATTGGAAATTAAGTCTCCTGCTTTTTGTGTTGGTTTGGCTTCTTTCTGTCCTACCAGTCCCTCAAACCCTATTGGCCCCATCCTAGTACTCCTCCAGCACTGTTGGCCACATCTCAGTGAGCATAAGGGGTAATCCAGCACAGCAGAGTCTGGGGGTGCGGTCCAGGGACTTTGCTTACTGCTGGGATATCGGTGGAGTGAGGTCACTCCATGCCTCTGGCACTGCAGGGCTGCACAGATATGGTCCCAGCTTTATGGAGGCTCCAATGCAAATGGTTGTAACAAAAACTGCAGGGGACCATGGACCCCCCCCAGTGTGCTGCAGTGTCATTTCCCATGAGGGGATTCAGCTGCACGGTTGTGTGGTCCAGCCCGTGGTGTGTGCCATTTGCTGGCTCCCAGACCCACAGTGAGATGCAGGTGGCTGCTTCTCATCCTGTCATGCACTTTGGCCACAGACAAATTAACCCCAAAGAAAACTATGAGCACCCTAAGGGACATCTGAGGTGGCAATTTCATCTCCCACATCAAGAACGATCCTGGCTAGCTCCCCTCACCCTAGCCAGGACACAGTTCCACCTTGTACCACTCCCAGGGCCACACAACCTGCAGAAAATGTGATCTTTCACCCACTCCATGCTCTGCTGCAAAGCTGAGGAGGCAGCCTGGGGCTAGATCTCAAAACTAGGATCTGCCTGTGCTGCTGATTCCCTCCAGGTCTCTGTGTGCCCATAGCTTCCAGCCTGTGCCCAGCAAGAGAATGAGCAGCTGTCTTCACAGCCTAAAGGATGACATGGAAGAAAAGAGGGGTCTTCACACTCCCCTGGTCCCAGTGCTGTTGTCATGCCCTTGTCTTTCCTCTTTTTTGCTGCCCTTTAGACTCGTCAAGTCTCATGCACAAAGCTCCTTTCTCACTCCGCATCTGCTTGTAGCACAAACTGTCTGTCTTATATATCGCTAGGGCAGAACCACACTGTTCCCTTAGATCCACTATCCGATACCTCAGACGTTGCTGCCCAGTCCCAACTGCAATTCACCAACTTGCTGAACCAGGAACGTGGATGGGGTCTCAGTATTGGAGAGGAGGTGTTAGACTTGAAAAGGCAGTGATTTTTTACCACTGAAAATGCTCTCACTCCATGTTGCCCATAGGACCAGCTGTCCTGTGACCCAGGAGGTCTGTGGATTGTAAGTAGGTTCTCAGCCCGTATTAACTTGCCATCTGGGGGACAGACACCTCCCTGCTGAGAGCCTGAGCTATGACCATCAGCTCATTTGACACCAACCACAAACAGCCCCCGAAGAGCATATATTTGTCATCTCTTCATCTGATTTCCTATAGAAAAAACACCAATTCAGCTTTGTAAGACAGTATATGCCAGTACAATACCTTACCTACCCCTTCTAATTAAGAGACTTATTCAGAGAGGAGGTGAAACAAATGAGAACAGTAATTAACTGAGAAACAACTTGAGTTGTTCTCTCAATTCCCTCTACACCAGGATGAAATTGTATTCTGGCTTCCTACAAAATTGCATGTACCACATCAAAAGTAAACCGTTAATCTAATATTCTAATTGTGGTTTTAGATAAACATCATGTTTATAAATCATTTTAATGAGTATATAAAACCAGAAGCAAATACAACATTAACTTTTCATTACATTTTTAACATCCCCCATGGATAATGCAGTTCATTTATGGGTATAACAGCCCCCTCTACTATATGCTGTAGGTACACAGAGGGATGAAATAGTGTCGCTGTGGGTGTTTTAGGATATGAAATGGCTATTACTTGTTGATGCGCTGCTTGTAAAAATAAAGGTTATACATTTTAACAAAGAAGATGGGGACTGAAACATGGATAATTTGATCCATTCATTGAAAAGAAAAGTTTCTTAATTGCTGCCCCCATACAGAAACTGTTCTTAATCAAAGGAAAAGTGAATGGTAGAAATATCTAAGGGAAGTCAACTTCTCTTGACAAGCTGTTAATCTAAAGACTCTCCTGTTACAGTCATATAATCAAATACATAAAAAAAATCACAGTTAAGGCAAACTAAGCATCCCAATGGGCGGCAACCTCTTAGGCAGTAGTAATTCATCTGCTTTCAGAAATGTAGACGTATGCTTCAGTATAGAACAGAAACATCTGGGGAAAAATCACGATATTCTGCAACTCAGCAGAATTTCAGCATTAACTTCAAATATGTTCAGGCTTTGGGTGGTGTTTCCAGTCCTCTCTCATAAGTAAAAGTCCCTCTTCAGAGCATTTGGCCAACATAATAGATTAAAAATATAGAATTTTGGTTATCTAAGCAAAAGTAGTATGAAGCTTCTGTTTCTTTGAAACTATGTAAGCAAATGCCTCATAAAGCTTTCCTACCACAATAACTCTATTGATTCTGATCTTACATAGTTTCTTTGCATCTTACTCTAAACTTTATGTTGCAATATTCATACAGGCAATAGGATTTCACACAGAGCTTTGTGGTAGCCCCGTCGAATAATGGCAATGGTGAAGAAAATAAACTCTTTCACTGTATCCTAATTTATTACACTTGACTGAAGTGGTTTAGATCCATCTCTGAGCTGCACAGCCAGTAATTCTCTGCTTCATGGACAAGAAGTATTTTCCTAGACGTAAGCTAAATTATTTATATAATGCACAGAGCATATGTACCATCTATTACCTGATACCTCTGAAACAACAGGATGGAAAGCAGCCAGCATTAACCAATCACCCAACTGTCCAGTTACTCTGTGTGGGCAATTTATGTCAGATGCTATATAATCACACTTTGAAACATTTTCCAGAAATAAATCTTGCTGAGTAAGGGAGGTAGTTGTCTTTGGAAAAACTATTTATGTGCAGTGATTTGCCAGCTACAGCACTTTAGTAGGATGTGAGCCAAGATCTCTTTTCCCCACAAAACAGCAGGGCTGGTGTTCATGTACAAACACACCTGATGGAAGGTCTGAGCTGACAGGATACTGTGTAATTTTAAGACAGGTTTCTGGGAGGTGTCAGAGGCAGTTTGGCCCAGCTCAGAGAAATCAGTTATTAAAATTACAGCTAGTTTCCAAACTAGCAGTTTGAAGACCAACTTTGACAGGCTTTGCAAATGCTGCAGATCCTGGCTTGGCAGGGCTTGCAGGTGGGTTGGTTTGCTGGTCTTCTCCACAAACCTGGTAGTCACCAGCCAAGCAGGAGCTTGTGTGGCTGAACCAGATACCCTAGGAGAGGAACAACTCTGCCTCTGGGGCAGAGATGGCTAAGTGCAAAGTCCACATCAAACAAAAAAACAATGGCAGGGCACCCTTTGCATGAGGGCAGCCAGGCCCTCAGTGTTGTGCTGAGAAACACCAGCTGGTCCATAGGGACATCTCATGAGCGAATGTCACCCAGAGCTTCTGGGCAAAACCTGCAGCATCAAAGCATCAACTCCTTATCCTGTGCCAGCATGGGCTTTTTCACCCCATGTGAACATAGTAATTAATCAATTCATCAAGTAACAAGATATTTTGGCAAATGAAAATGTGGAAAACTGTTTTTTCTTCCTCCAGTTAAGCCATTAGTTCTGAGAAACTTTCTGCTCTGCCAGTTTTCCTATCTTGTTTCAACTATGTGCCCCATATGAATGTTTGGGAAATCTTTCATTTGTATATGTCAACTTCTACTCTACCAAAGCAAATATATTTACATCAAAGACAAGCTGCCTCTTAAGTTTTCAGCCTTCATCTCATTTTTATTTGAATCTCAGAAGAATTTTTCCTTTGGAAAGGTCAGGCTTGGAGCATTCCTCAAGCTACAAGGTGATGGAATGCTATGCACAAAGCAAACTGAGACAACAGATCAACATTGTATGTTTTAATGGATACTTGCACCACATCCACAAAAGGTTTCTGTTTTATCTGCTAGGATGTTATACAAAATATATATATATAATTCTACTGCATGTGGAAGAATACAGAAAAATCTAATTTGTTACGATCGCAGTGTAAATCTTCAGGTGGCCTCAGCAGGAGTGCCCATGGGGCGTAGAGAAACTCCGTAATACACGAAAACTAATTGCCTTGTTTCATCTTTTACTTGCTGCTCTACAAGACCTGATAACAGGTCACCTTGATAGGATGAACAAAACACAGCTAAGTTTTTGCAATGACAAACTCATCTTTAAACATGTGCCACTAATCCCTTTTTTCCCAACAGAGCCACTCCGGATGCCAAAGGTTCCTGATGAGAACCTTTCAGGATGCTCCACGGCCATCTACAAAGGCAGAGCTAGCTGGCGTGTGCAGGCCTTGCTGCTCTGGGAGGGATTTCTTTCTTACAGTTGCTCTGTCCTTTATTTCCATTTTCAAACCAGCCATTCTTTCTCTTTCTTCCTGATCCTCTCTTTTCCTTGGTTTCCCAAGTCTTTCTATGGCTCTATTCTTCATTTCTTGCCTCACCAAAACTTTCATTCTGTCCACGTCTTCTTTTCTTGTTCTAAAAAATCACTCCCCACCATGCACTACTGATCCAGAAGAGGGGCTGGTAGCAGCAGGACCATCTTGGTCCTCCAAGACCTCTCTTCCACTAATCCTTCTTCTCCATAAAGGTTATTTAAATCCTACAGGAAATTACAATTATTGAGGTTATGAGTCAAACATGGCAGTATCCCTTTTTCCTGTATATTAACTTAAACAAAGGCTTCAGCTTAGTAGGGGTTTTGCTAAAGCACAGGAAGACCTCTAACTTTTCTGGACTTCCCAAGAAGATTGCACTACACAAAATTACACTCCTACAGCTCCAATGATATGCAACACTTGAATACAGTTATTAGTAAGAAGTGCCACTCAAATTAGTACATGGACTCTGGAGAGGTTTGCCGTGAACATAAGATCAGATCTCTCCCACACAGATGTGTCTAACTGCTTGAGGTCCTTCCCCTCCTTGGCATGATGTTCACATCTCTGTATGAGTTCCCCATGCATGGAGCTCACTCTGGTGACAGGCACTGCAGCTAATTCACTTCCCCTCCTTCTGCTATCTCTATGTCAAGTCTTCTGTTGATATTCAAAAGCAGAGGTGAAATACATACAGCTGGTGACCCATTGTTTTTTAACAGAAGGGATCAGACTCTGGTCTGAATACAAATGGTAAATCATCGATTCAGTTGGTATTTTCACTTGCTATTGAAATATAAGTCAAGGCTCACATAGCCATGGAGACCAAGGAGAGTCACCAGTTGAATTCTCTCAGTGTGCAGGAACAAGAACTGCAGCCAGTTTCTGTCTGAGCAAACCTGACCAGCAGCCACCCTGGAACACGAGTCCTTAGCAAAAGGAAGGGCAAAAAGCAGGGAAGATGCTCAGCTTTCCTTCCAGCCCCAGCAATCTGCAGGCCACATTCAAAGCATGCTCTCACCATCCCGACTCTGAGAGGGCAAAACTAATTGCTGGTTAAACCACCTCTGTGAAGGAAAAATTCTGTCCAGTTTCCGAAACAGCTATTGAACATGTGGTGGTTTGGACATCTCTGTTCCTGCAAATGCTGAGATGACACATAAGGCTCACCTTAAAGCAGATGATGTATGTAATGTACTTATAAGCAGATTCTGCACTTGAATTGCCTTGTAGGCATGATGAGACCCTTTGGTCTCAGTGAGGAGGTGGGATGTGGGGATTACCCTGACATGCCTCTTCCTCAATGTGAAAGGGAGATCATGTACCTTCCCTCCATTTCCAGCACCAGTACTGTTCATCCTCTCCCTGCAGGGGCACAGGCACAATTCAGAAGGCTCACAGAGAAGAAATCAGAGTGCATGTTTACCATGGTACCAATAAAAAAAGAAAGGGAGCGGTTTCATCTCCACGCCTTTGCCCAGGCCTGTCCAGAAAGTGGATGCCTTACTACATAACCTACATTTGACCCAAGATTCTTTCTAAAATTTTGCTTTACATTTCTATGACAGTTCTTAAACATTGTTATTTAGTACTAGCCAAGAACTGTGGTGATTTCATTGAAATATAACAATCTTTACAACCATTCTTCTAAATGTGGTGACTGATCTAACAGAGTGACTTTATGAAGTGTATCTAGTCATTAGACGTCAATGGCCTTGACTCAACTGAGCATAGTTTACAAGCTGCTGTGCTTTACATTGTATCTTTCTTTCTTCAGGTTTTAGGGAGATCTGAAAGACTCTTCAGTTACTTTTAATTTGATGTTGCTACATGGGATAAAGGCTAAGAGTCTCCTTTCAGAGAAAACTGTATTTGACTTCTGTGATTTTGGCTTTTTAATGACATTTTAATACTTCTTATTAACACTCCAGAGCTCATATGGGTTAACAGAATCATTTCAGCGTTTTGAACAGTTAAGCGTTCTTTGATAGTCAAAAACAATGCAGACAGAGCACACGAGCATCTCCTTACAATACACTGTGTGGTATAATTCATGCAGTCTCAGCTGATTCTGCATTTGGTCCAGGTCTGAGTTCAGCTAATGGAAATGAGAAAATTACATGAGTGGTGATGAGGCTAGATGTTAACATGCCCCTCAGCACCCCGGTACTAGAATTGCCATGGGGATTTCTGCTTGTTCTGAGAGGCAGGTGACATGTCAGAGTGACTCTTCTTGGAGGCATCACAGCACTTGAGCAAGCAACCAAGAATATGCCAAAGAGCCATTTTTAGGTTCAATATATAATAAACAACCCAAAGACAGAGTTGTCCCTTTACTGGTGAATTAAAATGTCTAGTTTAATGTGGCTGCAGTCAACCAGTACATTTCATTTCTTCATGTGTGGTCGGTCTTTTTTTATCTATTTGCGTCCTTGTTACCAGCCACTAGAGAGATGTTTTGCAGAAGATAGGTTTGGGAGGACATGCTTGGCTGCCCCAATCTTGCTTCCACCCTCTATCACCTCTGAGACAGGCACAATCACTTTTATTTACCTTCTGAGAGGGATATGCTGCTACCTCATGCTAGCTTGACTATTTTAAAGAACAAATTGTACTAAAGCAAGTTTAAACTCATTAAAATTGCCCTCACTAGCATGTAACCACCTTAACAGAAAGTTAATTGGCAAAGGCTGTAGAGGTGGAAGCAACTACAACCCCAGGTTTGAAGTCAATAGCTCAAAGCAGTTGCCTATGACTAGGAAGGGGTGCCGAGGGTGCCCAAAAGTTTCCCAGCTAGCACCACTGGCCCGGCAAAAGTGCCACAGTGTCAGCAGGAGCCCTGAGAAGCTCTGAGGTGGCCCAGGGCAACCCATCCTTTCTTGCTCCCCTAGGTCCAGCATCACATTTGCCAGCCCTGCAGGGGTGGCTCTGGCGACAGTCACACTCTGATCCCTCTTGACTGCAACAGGACCTGAAAGTCAGACTCCGCTGCAGAGCTCTGCAGGGATGTTTCCATGTTGCAGAAGCATCTACACTCTTCAACGTTCTCACTGCCTTCCTTCCCCTGACCCAGTGAGGTGCTGCAAGGGCTGTTACTTGAGACCACCAAGCAGGCTTTACTTTCCTACAGAAAATAAAGAGGCAAAGGCTGCACTGTACTGCAACAGCCATGGCGTGATTGAACTAAAACGCAACAGCAGCTAAATAATTATCACTTTACTCCATTAGTCCACATTCATAAAGCAGAGTTATCAGCACTCAGTGACTTCCAACAATTATTTTAAATGTTTTTTAAATGTGGTAATGGGGAAAATTTATGGAGTGTTTCTAAAGCAGCTTGTTTTTAAAGGATTTATTCATCAACTGTTCATTTATCCCTATATTAACATTTGCAAGTCAGCTTTTAAGGAAATTTTGCATATTTCCACTCATAATAAATAGCACTTTAAAATATGAACTACTAAAGACTAAATATTGTTTAGAAAGAAGCATTTTGGATATTAATTCAAGAAAAATGCTTCTGTCAAAATGGAAAGTGTGCTCCCTTCTTCAGGAAAAATGGAAGAGAGGTTTGACTTTTAATGCTAGGGATGGATACAAATGCAAGCAGCCATGGGCAAGCAGTATTCTGTCTGCTTAATTATTCTCAAGACACTGAAATGATTGGTTTCTGATCTCTGTACCCAAGCTGTAAAAACATGGTGTTACAGCTGCTTTTAAAAATATCCCTTCAATTAGTCTGCTATATGTTAAGAGCATCACAGTGATGTCCAGTCCATGTGAGAGAGATAAATAAGTTCTCCAGCTTGAATGTGAGAAATTAAGTAGAGTTCAATGGGACAGTAGGGTCCAAGGTGCCTACAATGTATTACTTACTATCACTGCTCCCAGACCAAGAAAATCTAGTGATGGCATTACGGCTGCTCTCTGCCAACTACTGCGTTACAAGCAGGTGCCAACTGTTCAGGGCACATTTTGGACTATGCTCAACACCTGAGGATTTGAAAGTGCATGGACTGCATTATTTGCTTCTTCTCTCTAATTAATATTCCTAATGAACCAGTGAACTGTTTGGAAATGCCTCTAAATGAGACTGTACTAGAATAACAACAGTTTAGAAGGCAGCACAGGTGTGTGTCGGACTCATTCCCAGGCACACAGGGCAGGTGGAAGAACAGACACTGTAGTCCTAAATTTTAAGTCAATTCTACGAGATTGTCTTGACCAGCTTTTTCTTTTAAAAAGCCAGAAGGGGGTGATAACTCTCCATTATGTCCTGCAAGAGACCTCAAAATGAATGCACAGAAGGCAGATGTTCTCCAGAGCAGTTGGAGGACACCTGCTGGTTTAGGCACACAAAATCTCTTCACACTCCTTCAAAATTATCATAAAATAGAGTAATTACAAGATATTTTTGTTGCACTTTCTGTAAAGCTCCAACTCAAAGAACTGGCTTAAAACTGTTTACTTTAAAGAAGCAATAATAGAAAAATTCACATGCCACCCTGCACCAAAACACCCATGGGGACAGATGGTTAGAGTGAAAGTGTCCACTGGTGGCTTCTAGTCTCCATATTACAGAATCACAGAATCACAGAATGACCAGGTTGGAAGAGACCCACTGGATCGTCGAGTCCAACCATTCCCACCAATCCCTAAATCATGCTCCTAAGTACCTCATCTACCCTAACCTTAAACACCTCCAGGGACGGTGACTCAACCACCTCCCTTGGCAGACTGTTCCAATGCCTAACCACCCTCTCCGTGAAGAACTTTTTCCTAATCTCAAGCCTAAATCTCCCCTGGCGGAGCTTGAGGCCATTCCCTCTCGTCCTGTCCCCTGTCACTTGGGAGAAGAGGCCAGCACCCTCCTCTCCACAACCTCCCTTCAGGTAGTTGTAGAGAGTAATAAGGTCTCCCCTCAGCCTCCTCTTCTCCAGGCTGAACAACCCCAGCTCTCTCAGCCGCTCCTCATAAGATTTGTTCTCCAGCCCCTTCACATTAGCCACATATTCATATTAGCCACAGCCTTGGTCCTGCTCTTCTTTCCAGATGCAAGAAGCACATAATGCTAGCCTGTACCCTAAATTCATGACTGAAATATGCATTTTTGAAAAAACATTTTCATATAAAGCACACTGCAACTGTCTATAAATACAGTAACATACCTGTGTGAGTTTTCTTTTTCCTTCATTCATGGTGGAATCAGATCTATTCTCTCCCTGTTTCTAATACACAAAAGCTGTTGATCAAAATCTCAAAATAAAACAGCCAGGAAAAATTTCGACTCAGCAGCTCTGAAGGTCTGGATTCCGACATGAACTATTGCTTGTGCAGTAGTAGTGTTATTTATACCACAATAGAAACTTCTATTATATTTAGCCATGTCATTACATCTGCTGCAGTGCGGAATCCCTGTGGCTTTGTCTATACTTGAATAAACATTGCTAATAGACATTGACTTGATGCAAGAGCTCAAGAAGCTGCTAAATGTAGAGCACGCTCAGCCTCTGCTCAGGTACAGCAGTTTAGTCTGGGTCCCACTGAAAGTATTTTTGTCACCGTTCTCCAGTAAAGACAAAAGCTGTATTCTCTGGTGATATTTTCCATCATATCCGTGCTTCATTCTTTCTGCAAAATGCACATTTAAAAATTGATTGCTCCATTATGAAGGATTGGAGAAGTAATGCACAGTAATAAATCACTTATCCCATCCAAATCATAGATGCAATCTTTAGAGGCTTAAACTGACCTTGAGGAATATGCCTATCTTCTTTGTAACTGAGAATTCAGAGGTATGATGCTTAGAAAAGTGACTGTTGAAAGAACTTGTCCTATTCTATGGTGGAAAGAAATACAGATTTGGACCAGCCTACACTTTTCTTTACCTGACTATTGTCAGCCCCACATGCAAGCAGCACGGTGCAATGTCAATATGGCCTCTGTGCCTGGCTGTTAAGGAAAAAATTATGCAAATTCATAAATTCCTATCAAGTAGCTCTCTGGATTTTAAAACAATTGGGCTCTGAGGTGATTTTGCAATAGCAGAGAGAAACCCAGCAAGGAAATTGCCAGAGTAGCTCTACTAATCAACATTTCCACTACACTAAGAAAAAAAAAAGTAATATTTGATCTTTATATCAGAAGTGATTTTCTCGGTTTTGCCATTACTTACAGACAAATCTAATTCTAGACAGGGCAATCCATTTTCATTCCAAGCCATATAGGAGAAATGTTGTTGGCAAAGTGCCTACAGTTCCTGGTGGGCACCGAGATTGCCATGAGGCGGCAACATTCCTTTGTGGGAAAGAAGGTCAATAGCCTCCTGTGCTACATCAAGCAAAGCACTGCAAGCAGGTTGAGGGAGGTGACCCTTCCCCTCTGCTCAGCCCTGGTGAGGCACACCTGGAGGGCTGGGTCTAGTCCTGAGCTCCTCAGTGCCAGAGGGACATGGACAATGTGGACCAAGCTCAGGAAAGGGCCACAAATATGATTACCAGCTTGGAGTACCTGACACGTGAGGGAGGAAGAGAAAGCTGGGGATGTTCAGCCTGACGAAGAGAAGGCTCTGGAATGGGGAAATCTCACCCATGTGTATAAGTACCTAATGGAGGATGGATAAAGGCAGCAGGACCAGGCTCTTCTCAGTGCTCAAGGCGATGCTCTAAAAGACTTCATCCTCCACTGAGCTCACGCTCAGCTTCTATAGCCCTTCCGGGAGGCTCCAGAGATTTATTCTTGACAACTCAGTCCCAAAGGATTTTTTATCACTGGTATGGGGTAGCTCCTTTGCTGGTGATTCGTTGCTAGCTTGTAATCTGGACAGATCACAGAACATCCTACCTCACAGCTCCCTCCAGCCATATACACACACTTATTGAACACAGCCACACACCTATATTTATTGAAGCCCTGAAAGCAGCTATCTGTGGCTCCTTAGCAGCCTCACACAATCTCACTGTTTCTCCTCCAGCTGCCTCTCTTCTGACAGTAACTCACTCCCAGATTCAGGACGCTTCCTCCTTCTTAAAAGATAATCTTTATTGTCAAGTCAGTGCTGCACAGTCGATAAAGCAGCCCAGATGGTAAGAGCTGAGCCAGATAACCTCTGCAGGGATGGAAAGGGGAACAATAATCATGTCTCTAGCTTCTGCAGTTTCTGCAACTATTCTGAGGCTAAAGCAAATGATTTATAAAGTAACTGACATAATGTGAAAATATGATTTTCAGAAGTAACTGACAGAGTCACAGAGGATCCTTGGTCCTTTTGTTACCTGTTAATACACGTCTAGTGCATCAATGACTTTTGTGGCCACAAAAGATCAGAGCAGACTTATGCCCCCAGTTGTTCACTAGAATAAATATCAGCAAGGAACTGGATGTGGCAAGTTCACATCCAGGAAATCACAATTCAGCAAGCAGAGCTGTAAAAATTGCAAATAAAGGTCCATTTTAGCCACAATGATGCAGCATAACCTTTTCGCACTAGAGAAGCAAATTTCTTTTTGAAGCTTGCAATGTAGGCTCTGCCAGTGAAGGTAACCACCAAGCAACCCACTTTTCCCATCCATTACAGCAGTTCCTGAGTGAAAGGAGCGGAAACCCTGTAAACATGTAATATAACCAGTTTTTATGTTTGTCCCATTCCATTTGTAGCTGAAATGCATTCAATTGTTGCCACTGTTTACACCAATACAAACAGTTTGAAAATTAATTTCAGTTATTTGAAAAGAATCTAAACTTTAAATAGATTTTCTTTCCATTGACTTTTAACATCGTGTGAAAGAAGCGAGGGTTTTTTTGCACTGCCAGCTAGACACTTTTTTTCATGAACAATTTATGCATATTCCAATATTTCTTTTATTATATTGGACCTCCACAATAAGAAGACACATTCGAAGCGTGAAAAAAACCTCCTCATTGCCTGCTTGTACATCTAAATTTACCCATTCCATTCTTGATGGCTGAGAAGCGTGACGAGTTTATGACATTCCCTGGTGCTTTATATGCTTTGGTTCTTCTAGAGACATCACACATTTGCTAGTAAGTATAGACCTGGTCCAGAATGAGTACAAATGTGTTGTTCACTAGTGTATATGTAAAACAAACCACCATTTTCTGCTTTGAATTCCTCAAGCCCTTTCCAGTTTAGGGGGATCAGGGGCACCCCCTGCCTTAGTCATGTTCTTACAAAAGGATGGTACTTAGAGCATCCCTACATGAATGAGAAAAATAAGTTATCACACTGACTCTTTTTGCCTAACTGGAATGATTTCAACAAAGTTGCAGTTAGCATTTTACTCTACACCATCACCATCTTAGTAAATTAATTGCAATTTTGATGCCGTAAATCCAGCCTCTTCCTGCAAGACAAAACCTGTAGTTGAAACCAGATCTGGCAAAAATAGCAAGTTCTGATAATATCTTATGCAAACTGAGCATTAGCATGCCCAGGTAGTAAGACACCGTAAGACTGCATGCGTAGGTTTAATGTATCTAAGTGCTAATTTTTCCATTCATTTTATGTTTTTCTTAGTTACACGCTAAGCTCTAAAAATCATGGCTGAAACCAGTTTCCTTCAGCATTCTTCAGCCATGTTGAGGCAGATGAGCGCCAAGTTCAAATACACTTGGACCCCCAGCAAGCACACAGAGGCCAGTTTCCATAAGCATGCGATTAAAATCGTTCTTAGGTCACATCATCTTCAAAAGCTTTTCTAGCGAGTGTCTTCCATTTCAGTTTCGCTCCGAAGCTGTTTCCCAGGGAGTGGGAAATGCTCCCTGCATTGTACATGGCAGGAGAAATGACCTAGCGAATTAATCTCTTGATTTAGGTGAAATTCAGAAAAACAAGGTGGATCAGAGACATCCCATCAGGCAAGAAAACTCCATCTGCTCCAAAAGCCTGGTTGTCATCTACCTTTGCTGTGGAAGTAGTAGTGTCAGGGGACATCCTAAAGGAGTACCGGGGCACAGCAACGGTTCTGGGCTTGAAGGGCTCCAGACAGCACAAGAATGACACATCTAGATCCTGCAAAGTGAAGGGATCCCTCTGCAGTGTAACAGCAATGTATATTGTGTGTGAAGAGTGATGAACGGAATAGGAAGCCCCAAAGAACCCCTGCAGGAAGGGGTTCCAGTGCCACGTACAGAGATTTGCCATAATGGTCAGGATTTTTTGTTTGGGAGTCTTTTTTATTTGTTTCTTTTTGTTTTGGTTGGTTGTTATTAAAAACAACCAACAAACAATCCACCACATCTGTATAACACATTTTATTCCAAATAAAATTATTCTTTTCCTTTAGTTCTTGCTGAAACCCATCCCAAAGAGCATCTGATCCAGCAGAAGTGTTTATTTTGGTATTTGCAGCATGCAGCGTAAGTCTGGCTCTCAAAACATCCTTGACATGCCTGTCAGCTCCTGACAGCTGCTGGGCAATTACCTTCCCCAGCTGGTCTTACATTTACATTGCAGGTTTGAATTGCATACTGTTTGTTACTCTTACTATAGTTTTTCTCCTTTTGGTCAATTACTTTCCAGAATGGAAATCCCAGTTCCCTCAGCATAACAGAATATTATGGGTGGAGTTGGGGGCTTGCTGGGTTTTTTCAGGTTGTTTTACAGTCAAATTCTAAAACAAAACTTGATGAGATTTTGTTGTACGGTCTATTAAATAAAGCCTCAGTAACCATGGTAACTTAGAATAGAAACATAAATTTAAAAGGTACCTCTTTAAAAAAAAAACCACACACATTTGAAGAGCAGACCAGTGTATCATTACCCAGATACCTCAGTTTTAGCACTTTCAGGTAAGAAATAACATCCTCGCTCACTCAGAGGATGTTAAAACACTGCTGACACTTCACTCTGCTCACCAGAACATGACATCTAGTTTTGTTAGGTGCCTCAATGCCATTCCCATGCTGAAAGCCTGGGAGAAGGGGAATCATCAGCAAGGTAGAAAGAAATAGCGGAATTATGCTATGAAATGTGCTTTTTTTTAGCCATGTAACTCAGACATGGGGACCCAGTGGTTTAGTTTCAGTCGTTGCAGCAGCTGCGACCATCCAGACCACAGCATCACCAAACTCCCGGCTGTTGGACGAGATTGTTATGGAGATCACCTACCTGCATAAACTTTGCCAAACTTTATAATACAAAAAAAGTTTAGGAATTACCTGTAAATAATTGAAAAGGAACTTTGGAAGCAAGACAGCCATAATAGAAAGCTTCAGCATCTTGTCAAGAAAAATAAAATTACAATATCCCTTTGAAATCCATTCTTCAAATACCTGCAATTCCTTATCTGCAAAAAAAAGTTGCTGTTTTTCCTCCCCTTTGGTTGGTATTTGTTACTGAGGTTACAGCGCCATCTCCTGGAAGACAATAAGTTGCTGGAATTGCTCCTGAAATTTAATTTTAAATTAAATTTAACTGTGTTCATACAGCCACCTAATACATTAGATTCTTCCATGACAGTGCAACAAGGTCAAGGAACCAGATAGGCAAAAGACTACATTAACCTTTTTTTTTTGCTCCTCAGTGGACTATATATATACACATATATATACACACTATAAACCACTAAAATGAACATAGGAAAAGAATGGAGATATTGATTCAAGCTATAACCTAACCACTTGAGAGAAATCATTTATGCTCCATTTTTAAGAGGTAACAGCAGACTGACAATTACAGAACCAGCACTGGGAGAGCACAAATATGCTCAGATTTCATTCACTGATCCAAAAAAAACTTAAAGAGTTTCTGATTCAAGGGCATAGAACAGGAGGGTCCAAAAGGCTAATTCTATGATGAAATTAAAATACCATCAACAAATTATACTTCATATTTAAGCTTGATTTCCTCACAAAAAGACTGACATTCATAGTAGCAAAATGACTGGCACATAAAAATGCCAACTGGAATTAGCTTTTTAAATAAAACCATATAGTAATGTTTTATTTAAACAATTAGCATTGGAAAAATATCAAAAAATGTCTTTTTTTTCAGATAACTGAAATAATTCCCACAAATACAATATTGATTATTTGCATCTAAGAAGAAAGATTTAAAAAACAGGAAAACTCACCCCTCCTTAGATATATGTGCACACAGGTATCTACTGGAGATTTCAGTGTGTTAAATTAGATATGTCACTTGAAAGAACAGAAAACACTGCTGCGGCTACAATGTAACATTAATATTCTTAATCCTGCAGCTATATATAACATTAATACTCTTAGGTACTTTGTTATATTCATGGTACATTCTGCAAGCTTCATTACGTTATTATACTATTATCTACAGTCACTACTGAAGTTATCATGAAGAAACAATAGTTGCTCCAAGAGAATTAGCATCTTGTGTGTATTATCCCATTGAGTGGGATCTTACCCAGTATGCTTGTTACCGCATCCAACTGTACAGCTGTCAGAGGAAAATTAAAAATAAAGTAATTGGATTAAAATACTTGTTATGTAAAACAAGTTTTCTTTCATTAAAAGGTTCCGGGGCTTAATGTTTAAGGATCTTTCTCGAAAACACAAAACCCAGGCAAAATTATAGTTATTTTTTATGATCTAATCAATGCTATATAATAGTCTTGGGGCATCGTGACTCCCGCTGGAAAAATCAAAGTATCTGCAATGACTAAAATTTTATTCATAAACACCCGCCAAATGGATAAGTTAAGGCTACAGGAATACCTTGTACACGATGCAGCAACTTTCTTTTGAGCACAAAAATAACCTTCAGCACTGTGCTGTATTTCCCAACATATAATCGTGTATTTACTGATACAGCTAGGCAGACATATTTGGATTTTTCTTTATCAAAGGCCATTGATGAGCAATGAAGACAGATTTCACTGTGAATCGACCCTTCTTCAGCCACACGACCAACGAGCTGTAAGAACAGATTTCTCAAAGATGCTCCTGATGCTGTTCTCAGATGCTGTATTTCTAATAAACCTATTTCCACTACTTTGTCAAAGAAATATCTGGTCTGCGAAATGGAGTACATTAACTCTGACATCTTTGTGGTCAAACATACTATTCTGTATGCAGTCCTCAGACATTTCCTAGGGCTTCTCTGTTTGTGTAACATTAGCTTTGTCAGAAATGAATTCTGGTTTTCTTGCTATAGGCTGAACTCTGGATAAAACTACAGAAAGGTATAAGATTTAATCAAGGCAAGCAAGAGTGGGTTTTGTAGTGACATAAAGCAAACAAACATTCACAATAAAAGATGTCATCTGTTTAGAATCTTAAAGTGCATGTGTTGGAACATCTCTCTTGTAAGCAAACAGCAAAGCAGCACAGAAATAACATGGTGACATTTAAGGCTAACTTGTATTATATTCTTTGCTTTTTCAAAGTACTATCCAGAGGGATTAGTTCTTGATGTGCTCAGGCATTAGCTGTGTTCTACAACAGTAGCAGGTCACTTCCCGAGAAGAGAGAAGTGGTCTCCTTCAAAGCTGATTTAAATAGGTTGCTAAGTAAGTCTGCAAATATATATATTTTTTTCTTTTTGTAAAGCGTAAGTATACTTGATTTTAAATCGCTTTGATCAAATAGGCCATGTATAATCTCAAATAGAGATGAACGTAGAGTGAATGTTCTCCCACTTGTTCATTAATACTTCTGAAGGTAAAAGGTAGGAAAAACATCTGACTCAATTCCTGCAGAATGTTTTAGCTGATCCTGAGAATTGTGGTTCCTTGCTTTACTTCATCAGTTGACACAGCAGCATTTTGAAGCCTCCTTTACTGGAAATAAATTTCATTTACTGGAATGATTTGTATTTTTAACTACAAGTTTCAACTACTAAATGTTGCCACAGGAATTATTTAATAGTTTTAGGTGAGTTCTCCAAAAAAACAGTGAAGCAAGACAATTTTTAGAATGAACCTTCCCTGGGAAATGTAATTGTGCACATACTAAAACTACAATTTAAAATCCATGTCAAAAGCAAGGAGTATTGCATCCTTACAGAAAACTGGATAGAGCTGCAAATGAGCAAAACACACTATATCAAGTAAAACAAAGGTCTCTTACATCTACTTACTTACCTGTTCCAATGTGAATTGATTGATGGAGTAAGCCTGACCAGACTTTAATCGGCTCCATAATTGTCCCCATCTTACAACAGCACATTTTGCTCAGCAATCATACTACACATGGCTATGGGCCCGTCACTGTGCATGGGTTCATAAGCACATCATGAAACCGCCCCCGAGTTCTTTTATATCTGTAGTACAGAACATACCTTGCTTATATATCGCAAAGCATATAAAATTACACCTGTGTTGTGATACCAGCCTTTGGGTTGTTCTTAAGCAGGTCTGATTCTCTTCCCTAATTCCTGTAGGTTTCAGGAAGACATTTGTTCTCTCAACCGGGAGGTCTGATCCCACACAGATACACAGGATTTTACCAGGTCTGTTTGGTTAGCCATACTAGACATTTTTGGTCCCTGATGGGCACACGCCAGGATAGTAAACCACACTGCTATGGAAGAAAATTCATTATGTCCTGCAATGTTGTTCTTGACCTCCTTTTACAGAAGTGCTTAAACCTGCCAATGGAATCTTTTCTTTCCTATCCTTCCATATGTTAAAAGATACACAGGAAAAAAAATAAAACTAGTCAGTTGCCCAACTGTTTCTGCAGTCTGACCAAACCATCCTTCAAATTCATCCTCCTTTAATGAAAGGGAACTTTGATAACATGTAGAATATTTTGTTGATAGCTAAGATACGCAAAGTCTTAGAGCAATAAATACCTAATGACACCAGTATTAATAACAAAAAAAAAGACCAACAGCAAGATAATGTCAATTCACATTTCTACGTGACAGCCTGCCCTGGCCCTCCTTGTTAGCTTCACCCACCAAACAGACATGAAATAAATAATTCATGGACAACCAGAGATTTCTACAATTTCAGAAAATTTGTATTCCTTACCTAACCCTTGATGATATCCAACTGTTTCAACCTGAATACATCTATTCAAACTATTGAGAAACCACTATCTTCTCCACGGATAAGCAACCTCTCCATTTTTATTCTAAAACTCTATACAGAACAACTGACTGCGTAAAGCTGAAAGTGAAAACCAAACTTCCACTTCAGAAATTTTCTTCCTGGAAGGGGGAGGGGAAAGAGGAGAATGATCAAGCAGGAATCAAATATCAACACAATTACAAAATTGTGCTGTTTGGCTTGTCTTGAAAAGCTGGGAGTGAAGAACAGCAAAACAACTGAAAAAAAAATTGTCATTCTTTTAAAGAGACCTGCAACTGCCATCAGTGCACCTGCATACCCACTCTCCAAAAATCAAAATAGAACAGGGTATAATCTTCCCTCTCAAAAAACTTTTTAATCTTTCCTGTTAGCTATTTGGAGTTACAAATAGTCTACCTTTTTATTACAGCTGAATTCAACCCACTTTGTATGCCAAAGTTGGGACCATGTGAGAAAGCAGCGCAGAATTCAGAATTTAACTTGAGTTGCCCCTTGCCAAGGTACTAAAATCAACCACCTCGTCCATCTGCAGCTTCAGCTCCGTACTTCTAATTTTGGTGATGAGATGATTTTTTGCAAACAAATCACGATTCAAAACAGAGATATAGGCTTTCAACCTCCAGTGTTAGGAAATACAAGAACTCAGTGCAACTCAGTCACTTCAGTTTAGCATCTTCTAATAAAGACTCATTTGATCATCTTTGCATTTGGAAAAATTAAGGTAAAGTTGTTTGATCTTGAAAAGGAATCAGGATTATGGGAAAACCAGTTTTGTTTTGTTTTTTAATGCTGGTCAATTTTTACTCTTCTGTTGAACACAGCTGACATTTCAGAGTTTATCTGTCTGGAAACAATGGAAGTACCTCCCCCCCATTATGTGCCATCAGTATGCAAACCTGGCTGTTACAACACAGAACACCTTCTTACTGGAAAGCTGATCTAGAGCTGCAGATCATTTGATACAGCACAAGCACTAAGAAAACAATGGGCAAGAGAAAAATTTACATGAAGCCACATTCCATTAGTTGTGCTGCATATAGAATAAACTTGTTTTATTTAAATGAAGAGATGTGTAGTTATTCCTTTTAAATACTCTAGATTCCCATGAATTTTAAGTATACTGGATTTTCACTGCAGAAGGGAGTTGCTGAACTATGAACTCCCTCAAAAATAGCATTCAGTTGCATTTAAGCACAGCGCCTCCCTGAGAAATCCCTCTGTAAAATGGATACATGGAATACACAAAAATACTGTCTTCATGCACAATGGAAATGGAGATATGGGAGATAAACGTAAGCCTTTTAGTAAATAACCTTAGTAAGGACTGGGAAAAAAAAATGTCTTCTAGAGGAGTTGAGATTACAACGTCAAGAAATCCCAGTAAGGGTGGCAACCAAAGTAACGGTAATCAGGAGTCCAGTAGTTGTTTAGTTGAAGAGAAGGAAGTCTGGAGATCAAATGTAAACTACAGTCATAGAATAATAGAATGGTTTGGATTGGAGCAGATCTTAAAGATCAACCAGTTCCGATTCCCCTGCCTCAGGCAGGGACACCTTCCGCTAGACCTGGTTGCTCAAAACCTCATGCAGCCAGGCCTTGAACACCTCCAGCGATGGAGCATTCATGACTTCTCTGAACAACCTGTTCCAGTGCCTCAATACCCTCACAATAAAAATTTCCTCCTAATATCTAACCTAAATCTCTCCTCTTTCAGCTTAAAACCATTATTCCTTGTACTATCCCTGCACTCCTTGATAAAGAGTCCCTCCCTATCTTTCTTGTAGGTCCCTTTTAAGTCCTGGAAGGCTGCTATACTGTTTCCCCAGAGCCTTCTCTAGGTTTAACAAGCCAAATTCTCTCAAGTCATATGAGAGGTCCTCCAGCCCCCAGACATATACGAATGTTCTGGGTTTTTTAAAAAAATCTGTTCATAAAGGAACATTAGGAAGGTGTCAATTGTAAAAATTTTCTGCTCAAGGAACATCTTTATCGCACTGAAGCAAGTGACACTGCTTATTTCCTGAAGTCTGCAGCAGCTGTATTGAACTGCACCCAAACTGTGAGGTGGAAGAAATCCACATATGAAGGAAAAGAATTCCTTCAAAGTAAAAGAAGAAATAAAGAAAATATATTTAACTTCTTCAGATGTCTTTTCAGAATTATTACATACATTTATCAAAATACCTCTGATTGACCTTTTTTTTTCAAAGGAAGCAGCAGGAAACAGAAATAAAACCCTCAAGTTCCGGGATCACAGAAGTTCACAGCCTGCTAATTACATTTTTCCCTTCTGTATTTCCCATTCTTCAAAAATATGATCAAAGGCAGAACACAAAAGAAAGAAGAATTATTTAAAATGAAAACATTCTCACTTTTAGATTTCATTTTCTCTTTCTCAGTGCTACGTTTCAGTCAACATCTGTCTTAGAATCACAGAATAACCAGGTTAGAAGAGACCCACCGGATCATCAAGTCCAACCATTCCTATCAAACACTAAACCATGCCCCTTAGCACCTCGTCTGCCCAAGCCTTAAACACCTCCAGGGAAGCTGAATCAACCACCTCCCTGGGCAGCCTCTGCCAGTGCCCAATGACCCTTTCTGTGAAAAATTTTTTCCTGATGTCCAGCCTAAATCTCCCCTGGCGGAGCTTGGGGCCATTTCCTCATGTCCCGTCCCCTGTCACTTGGGAGAAGAGGCCAGCTCCCTCCTCTCTACAACCTCCTTTCAGGTAGTTGTAGAGAGCACTGAGGTCTCCTCTGAGCCTCCTCTTCTCCAGGCTAAACACCCCCAGCTCTCTCAGTCGCTCCTCATAAGACTTGTTCTCCAGCCCCTTCACCAGCTTTGTTGCTCTTCTCTGGACTCGCTCCAGAGCCTCAACATCCTTCTTGTGGTGAGGGGCCCAGAACTGAACACAGTACTCGAGGTGCGGTCTCACCAGTGCCGAGTACAGGGGGAGAATAACCTCCCTGGACCTGCTGGTCACGCTGTTTCTGATACAAGCCAGGATGCTAGTGGCCTTCTTGGCCACCTGGGCACACTGCTGGCTCATGTTCAGTCGGCTGTCAACCAACACCCCCAGGTCCTTCTCCTCCTGGCAGCTTTCCAGCCAGGCTTCTCCTAGTTTGTACCTCTGCTTAGGGTTGTTGTGCCCCAAGTGCAGGACTCGGCATTTGGCCTTGTTAAACCTCATGCCACCGGACTCTGCCCAGTGGTCCAGCCTGTTCAGATCCCTTTGCAGAGCCTCCCAACCCTCCAGCAGATCCACACTTCCACCCAGCTTAGTGTTGTCTGCAAACTTGCTAAGGGAGCACTCGATGCCTTCATCCAGGTCATTGATAAAGACATTGAACAGGGCTGGACCCAGCACTGAGCCCTGGGAAACCCCACTTGTAACTGGCCTCCAGCTGGATTTAACTCCATTTCCCACCACTCTCTGGGCCCGGCCGTCCAACTAGTTTTCCACCCAGGAGAGTGTGCGCCCGTCCAGGCCCGGGGCTGACAGTTTCTGTAGTAGAATGCTATGAGAAACTATCAAAGGCTTTACTGAGGTCCAGGAAGATACATCCATAGCCTTTCCCTCGTCCAGCAGCCGAGTCACTTTGTCATAGAAGGCGATCAGGTTCATTTGGCAAGACCTGCCTTTCACGAACCCGTGTTGACTGGGCCTGATCACCCGGTTCTCTTGCATGTGCTTCATGATAGCACTCAAGATCACCTGTTCCATGACTTTCCCTGGCACTGAGGTCAGACTGACAGGCCTGTAGTTCCCTGGATCCTCCCTGCGACCCTTCTTGTAGATGGGCACAACATCAGCCAGCCTCCAGTCCAGTGGAACTTCCCCAGTCTTCCAGAACTGTTGGAAGATGATGGAAAGGGGTTTGGCCAGCACATCCACCAGCTCCTTCAATACCCTTGGGTGAATCCCGTCCAGCCCCATAGACTTGTGAGTGTCTAGTTGGGCTAGCAAGGCTCTGACCACCTCCTCTTGGACCATGGGAGCCTCATGTTGCTCCTCCAGCTCTGGGGTTTGTACACAGAGGGAACAACTTTCTTTACAATTAAAGACTGAGGCAAAGAAGGCAATAAGTACCTCAGCCTTTTCCTCATCCCCTGTCACTGTTGTTCCTTCTGCATCCAATAGGGACTGTATGGTCTCCTTAGTCCTCCTTTTATTATTTATATATTTATAGAAAGATTTTTTGTTATCTTTCACCGACTTTGCCAATCTGATTTCTAGTTGAGCCTTTGCCCTTCTGATTTCTTCTCTACACAATCTCACTTCCCTCCTGTAGTCCACCCAAGAGGCCTGTCCCCTCTTCCAGAGCCCATAAACATTCCTCTTCTTCTTGATATCACTCAAGATCTCACGGTTCAACCAAGCTGGTTTTTTCCCCTGCCAGCTTTTTTTTCGGAACATGGGGATGGCTTTCTCCTGAGCTGCTAGGATCTCCTTTCTGAAGAGCTCCCAGCCCTCATGGGCTCCCTTGCCCTTAAGCACTGTCTCCCATGAGACTCTGCCAACCAGCCTTCTGAGCAGCCTTCTGTCTTGCAGCCAGTGTCTGTGTGGTTCTCAAACACATTTATTTCTTCTATGTTTCAGGGTTATGTTCTAGAGACTAAAATCAACAGAAACCCTTTTATTTGTTTTAGGGGATGGATGACCTTTCCAAAGGCAGTTTTGTCCTTATCGAAGATTATGTGGAAACATTAAAGCCTCATGAGGTGGAAACAAATCTAAAGAAGTCTAACTCCCTACCAAGATAAAATTGCCTGATCCTCACAAAAGCATCTCTGCAAGAAAACTTTGCTTCACCGACACTGGTCATGGAAGATTAATTCACTTCATTATTGTCAAGAACTCCAATTTACTTCTCCTCCTCCAAACCCAGACACAACGAAAAGTCATAAAGGGATCCTTATGAAAAAGGTCAGTTTTAGTGTAAGAGCTGTAAGTATGAGAACAGTTGCTAAATCACTACTACTGATCAGTACACTGTAGCAGGATGAACTTGTCCCTAGCATCATTATTGATCATATCAAGCCAAAGACAAGAGGAGCAGATATGAGCTTTTAATTTGTATCTGTAATTTGAGATTATGAAATGGTACAATAACCCTTCATCTAAGAGAAGCAATTCTGCTTTCATGCACATGTACTGCTTTGTTCACCTCATAAATATACCATCTGGAAGTAGCTCAGCTGTTTTTGTTTTGTCAACTGGTATATTAGATGTTACTCTTTTAAAGGAAATTATAAATAATGTAAATTGTTTTTTAAAAATTAAGTGCAGCATTCTTAAGGTACTTGTAGTATTGGATTTATAATTTTAGAAAAGACCTCCCTTGCAAGGATGGCCCTTGCAAGGATGGCAAGATTTTTTACGGAAAACCAGAGCATTAAGTACTTTTGAGATACAAACATATTTATAGGCAAGAATTTACAATGTGAGGACCAGGCAACCATTTCTGTGTTATGTGCAAGCCTACTAAATGGTTTCAATTGCCTGTGTGCAAAATGATGAAAAACTCTAGAGACAGTTCTAATCATACTAAAAATGTTTAAGAGCAGCCTTTCAAAACTCTGGTTTTGTTTTAGTGAGAGTAACTTCATATTTTAGTTTCAGATATTTAGTATTTAAACAACAGCTACATGTATCCCTGATGTAATCTGTAACTGAATTACCTGAACCAAACAGCACTAAAAGCATAAGTACACCAGATTTTCCCAAATACGCAGTGGGAAAAAAAAAACAAAGACACCTTCCAATCAAGCAATCCAGTCAGTCAGTGGAATGTGAACACCTAATCAGGTCACCTTTCGTAACATTAATAAATAATTTCAGTACTTAGGGTGCAGTCAAAGTGTCTGTCTTCCTGCACTGCCAAAACAACCAACTGCTACTCAGACAGAGCCATACTCTTAGAAATTCTACAATTTACAGGGAAGACTTAATTCTTCTGTTCCCACCTGCTTCATCAGTGGTAAAAGTAAAATGACTCTTACAAGAAACCATGAACTACATAACACAGCTCAACCTTCTCTTCTGTCCTTAAGCTTGCTCCACTATATTGTACTGTAAAACAAAGCAAGGAACATCTGCATCCACCACATTAAGCATTATGGCAGTACATAAAGACACAGAAATCTCTACAAATAAAAACTACGACTACAAGTGTTCTGTTTACTTACTTTTGTCACCTTCTCCATTTACATATTTTAGCCTTATATCTCATGTTTATCATACCGTTCTCACACCTAGCTTTAGGTCTACAAAACACTTTAACACACTCTGAAAACTTAACACAAAAGTTCTAAGATCAGCTTCAAAACTAATTAGCACAAAAGGTTCTTAATTAGAAAGCCTGTATATTGCTGTAATTGAAGTAGATGAGTTATACAGCAAGATAAAATGCACCTAATTCACAGTGCTTTTTCTATCATATGGTTTCTCTCTAGAGTCGTCCCATTCTTTTTCATGACATTTAGATATGTTGGTACATTTAATCTCATTTATTTCTACTTCTAGAAGACAATTGTTACATTAGTATGAAGACTTCGGAGACAGAGACAGCTACAATTTCAAAAATTTCTACAGCATTAAAATTGTTACTTCTGAATGAGTTCATAGATCTCTTCGTTCAGGCCCCTTTTATTAAACTAAAATGCATCAATATCTCCCCTGTTTTTTTCCAAGCTGCAAGAGCATAAGGTGAAGAATTTGCCCCCGAATCCCAATGCTCAAAGGAAACTGTCTCTGAGGTCATAAAAATGTATATTTGTTTAGTCACGTAGCAGCTTATGCCACATATCCATGTAACAGGTTTCCAAAATATCAAACTAGTTAAAAAATACCAGTTAGCTAGAGAAAAATCAGATCCAGATCTAAGGAAAAACAAATAAGACATCTAAGCAATTGCATTAACCCAGTAATGACAAGACTCAATTTGAGGCAGTGGTTCCCCATCTTTTGCTATTAAATTCCCAAATCCAGTTCATTGCGGGACTGCCTGATATAGCCGTCTCACCCACTTCTAGATTACCTCAGCATAATCATGGCAAGTTTTATTGTTGTATCTGTTTATTTTCTATCTCTCTTCAGTCTTAAGACCATTCCCTGTTTCCTAAATCACCAGAACACTACACGGCACTTGCACCACTGCAATCTACTGGTGGTTCTATGTGCCAGGAAACATTCTGACAGGCACAAAATGATGGTCTGGCAAAAATTGTCTAGGTAACACAGTATATTAGTGCCTTCACAAAAGCTGTTGGATGAAGAATAGGAGGTAGAAGCCGCTGAAGAAAGCTCATTTCATACTTTTATAACAAAAGCAAAGCTGAAACCAAAGTTCAGCAGCCACTGAGCAGCTGTTGTTCTCTGCTTATTTTACCTCCACCTCATCCTGCTTTACTCCGGTCTTCTGATTTGCCCAGCCTTTGAGTATGAAAAAAACATGAAAACTGCAGGAATTGTCATATTTACTGTAAGAACATCTGCAGGGTCATACTACTGGCATCTGAAAAAGCCAGATTAAGACAACCAACCTTCCATCCCTTCCTGTGCAAATGCTCTATATTATCAAAATACTCAAAAACTGCACTGATACAGTAGAACTTATTTTAAGTTGCATTATGAATAAGCTGCACATGCTGTTTTACAGACAATATATATTTGTAAATTTGCTCATGCAAAATTAGTGTGCACAACTGGGATATTTGTTTTCTAATCCCCACACCTTTAAAAATGACATTTATGTCTGCTTTTTTCAACTGTGCTCAAACCCTCTCTTTAACTTAATAATTCTTACACAGAATTTATCTGCCAGCCAAACCAATTTATGAAGCTGAAACAACAAAGAATAAAAAGTTATACAAAAGCATGGTGCACCTGGACACTTGATTCCCACCTCCCTCCTCTTTTTTTTTTTTTTTTGCTTACAAGTAGAAAGAGTGAATAAAAGAAAAAAAATCATGGTCACAAAATTTTGACATTTTAATCCTAAACATTACAGCGCAAATGGATGTTGGAACCTATTTCCATACACCATGCGTCAACTTTTTAATTCCCAACTGTGGCCAAATCCACTAAAACAAGTGTGTTTAACAAACTCTGGATTATGGAAATACATTTCTGGAATAAATGCTAGAAAAGCAACAATGGGAAAAGCCAACTGTCTCCATAAATGTAAATAAAGTGGAACAATGTGTAGATTAGATACTTTTTTCTTTTTCTTACTCATAACCTGTCAATTCAGTGCATCATATGGTTCAACATAATGGTCCCCAATTTGGACAAACATCTAACTAGTGTCCATTGACTCCAAGTTAGTGGATGATGAATCTTTTTGGATACTTTCAAAGATGGCTGCCAGCTCAGGGTTAGAGCTTATCTGTGACTGGAATTCACTCATTAATGGACTCTTCTCTGCTTCTGGAATGGTTAGAAGCGCTGCTACTGCCCTCATAGCAGACCGTTTCAGTTCATCTTGCTTTTCAAACTCCTGTTTCACTGAGTTTGCTTTTACCTGGGGGAAAAAAAAAATATGTCTGAAAGTTTTATTTAACCCTCTCCTGTACACTCATCTTAAGAAATGTATCTTAATATATCTTACAAAGATCTATTTCCTGCAATAATACCACCTTGCACAGCTTTCAAAATAGCATAAGCTCTTAAAAAGGGAAAAAAAAAAAAAAAGGGCAAAAAATGCCCTCCAAACACATACTTTTTAACAGGCCTTTTACCAGCAGTTTACAACTAAGGCTGAAACTTAGATACTGCATGGTAAGCAGAAAAAGGTTGTAAGCTACTAAACTAAGTCAGTTACTAAATCAAAACAATTATAGCAGCCAATCTCTAGCTAGCAAGGTCAGTAAACAATATTAAAATATTATCACAATACTTGCCACTTCCAGAGAAGAGAAATTTTTTAAAGGTTGACCTTCATTAGAGTAACTGTTTAACCTCTGTTACAATTCTCAAATATGTTTCAATGATACAAACATAAATAATCATTAAAAGCAGTCAAATATCTTGATGTGAAACATAAGTTACAGTAATGAAAAAGTAAGGTCAATCAGGCATTAAATGACTGTTAGTGCATTTGGGCGGATCAAGACAAGAGTAGGAATGGAAGGTGACTGACTGCACAATGTGACCCAAGAATCTTGTAATATAAGTAAATAAAGAAAAAAAAAAGCAATCAGAATACAACTGCCTTATACTGCCTCCATCCTTAGTTACCTAAATGCTTGTCTGCAACAATGTAACCATTAGAAGTCAGAAAAACTCTCACTATTCCAGTTTCACTGTTTGTAATGAAATGAGACAAGTTGCCCAAGCGGCAGCTAGCTTTTTAAGGAACAAAAAAAAAAACCCACACACAATATTTTTAAGAAGAAGCAAACAAGTCTACTCGCCCATCTGTAGTTTAAAGACATTTAATATATATATGTAAGAACTAACATATTTAAATTATGCTATTGCAGCCTATGAACCACCACTCATGAAATGCTGCAGCACCTCGGTTCTCAGAAGTATTCTTCATAAATGAGTTCATTTATACCTTTACAAGACAACACAGAAAAAAAAACTAAATTTTTTTTACATTTAAAACAATACCTTAGTTGTACATGTAGCACGCAAAGGTTCAACAAGCCTATCCAACCTCTGCAACACTGCACTTGGACAAAGGGTAGATAATCTCACCAACATTAAAAAGGTCAGCATCTGGGTTGAGAGAAAACCAATTCTACAATCAGTTATTGCTCATCACATATATGCAAATATATTTTCCTACAATGCTGTGTAACCTTTTAAACAGCAACATTTTAATGGAAATGGCAAATACAGCAAAGTACTTAAGGATATGAAGTAATATTTTTACCATACCAGTCTATGCAGCATTTAAAATATTTTGACTTAGTCACTGCTTACACAGAGAAAAATGACTGCTGACCTTGATATCATAGTGATCCTTTAGGCCATCTTCAACATGGTTCAAGAATTCAAATATATCTAGTCTATCCAAACAGCTGTCCAAAAGGGTATACATGCACTCAAAAGCTGCTTTTCTTATGTCCAACCCATCATCAACTGTATGCTTAAATGGTCCCATTTCCACCTGTCAGCGAAGAGAAAACAAAGTCATGAAGCAATACATTTAGTAAAATACAGAATCTACTTACGTATTTCCAGCAGAGTTTTTCTTGATTAACATACCTCTCTGATTAATTCCTTTCTGACTTTTGTTTCATTGTAAAGATGAGGAAGCACAGTATCTAAGAGGTCCCTTATTAATGACGGTTTATTGTGTGCAGCCGAGTTAAAGGTAACTAGGGCTACTCTCCTGACATTGAGATCTGGGTCCTCCAGTGTTTTCAGAAAATCACCTGCAGTCACATACAGAAATAAACTTCTCAGAATCTTTTTCATTTGCTGCTTTAAAGATACCTTTGATTAGTTTTAACCTTTCAAAAGCACATATTTAGTGCAGGACTTATTTTGATGTAATGCAGAACAATAGCTACTATTTTAGCATGATTACACAAATATTTAAATCACAACCATATCAAAAGTACTATATAATTGAAATTATGTAATTCAGATAATTAAACAGAAGTAGAAAAAACACCACCAAAACAAATGGCTATCACTTAATGACATTCCAACTTTTTTAAAAAGGCATAGCATGTAAATTAATGAAAACTATATTTAATGCAATTTTTCCTTTTATAGAATCATAGAATCACCAGGTTGGAAGAGACCCACCGGATCGAGTCCAACTAATCCCACCAATCTCTAAACCACACCCCTCAGTACCTCATCCACCTGCACCTTAAACATTAAGGTCTCGGAACATGCATTAGAAAAACCAATTTAAATTCTGTAGTTCAACAACTGGAGAATACCTCTTAAAGAAAATACCAATATAGTGATCTTTAACTTCTAAATTGGTATATACTGAGAATTCATCAATTAGCAGAAGATAAGCCCATTCAGTATATATTAATGTAGTGACACCTCTCTCACCCCATCCCACCCTACCACACTCTAGGCAATTTCAGTTTTGAACGTTTATCCTTCTATAGCACAATGCCTGCAGGAACAGACATTTTCCCCAATGACTGAGCAGTTCTACTTGCAACTTCCAAGAAGAGTGAAATTTTTAATAGCAGAAAGACAAAATGCTGTAAATAAAGTGACTTCTACACAAGGAAAAAAACAACTGGGTAACAAAAACTGAGATTTAAGTATAAAATGCCAATAGGTTTTTTGGGCTGGATAATCAGTATTTGCAGAAACCAAAGAGGCAAGGCTGCTTGAGTTGGAGAACAGCAGGGTGAAAACCTCAAAAACCTAGTCAATTATTTAATGTATTACTACAAAATTTGAAGCTTAGTAATGAAAATAACACATAGAACTGACACCACCTCCCCATAAATAAAAACTTTGCTTTCTACAAAACCATATGTTTTCAAATATTAATCTTTTCCCCAAATTAGTTCTAGCAGTATTCACAATTTTTACAATCTTTAAACCTGTAATCAAGCCACTACAAAACACTGACCATTAGCACATTAAACAAATCTACAACACTGTCATAAAAAAGAAAAAAAAAAATCAAAAAAACCACAGCATTGCAAAACTCTTCATCATTCTGATGTTATACTGAAAGCTCCAATTACCTTATCCCTGTAAAAATGCACACACTTTCAGATCACAAAGCATTATGGAGTCCTAAGGACCTAAATTTACAATTTGCCACCTGTTAATACTCAGAATTCACCATGTCCATAATGACTGAATGTCAAATGACCATGCTTCCAGGTAGACAGTAACTTAGTTCATCATACAGATAAAATAGAACAAAGGCACGGGGAAAGAAAACCAGCTTTTGGGTACCATCTTCCTAAAAGCCCTAACTCCTTGTATTCTTTACGCATCACAGCTTCAATACATACTATTTTTATAACAACATTTATTGCTCAGAACTCAAACAAGCTAGAATTAACAGAAATAGCTGGCTAGTATGGGAACACCTTATAACTGGTCCAACAGTTACCATTAGTAGCTAATTCCAGTACTTATAAAATCTTATTTTCTGAAAACGCAACAACAATTTTTCAGTGCAATTCTATTGCTTGAAAATGTAAATCTGACACTAAAGAGAGAATTTACCTATGCAGTTTTTCAAGAGTGGGTCTATGGGTTGTGGATGATCAGAAATAGTGAACTTGACAGCAGTAACCACTGAACTTCGAGCATATGAAGACCCTAAGATGAAACAGAAGTGTAAATATGTAATATTAAAGCCATGCAACTACAGAATTTAATGAATGTTTGATTCCATTCTTTTTAAGCTTCTAATACTCTTTAGAACACTAAAAAAGAAAGGTTACTTATTACTAGCAATGAACTACCAGCAAAGCGTTTCTCCATAAATGTATTAGTGTCTCATTTTAAAAAGGAGAAAGAGAGACCATAACTTTTGTAATAAACATCTAACATTATCAACTACGTAAAATTCACATAATGAGTCTATTAGGAAAGATCTTTTCAATTCACCACATTGGCCCTCTTTAAGAAAGAAGACACGTTCTTCATAAGACTGATCAATGAACTATGATCATTCCTAAAGCTTAATTTCAGAATTGTTTTCTGAAAATTAGGAATACTGTCATTTACACCAAAATATCAACACATTGCAACTGGCTTATCAAGTAGTGCTGTCCCTTCCTCACCCATGCTCCTTCCCCTTTAAGTTTATAACTCTTAGCTAAATTCAACGTCATTAATTGAAATCCCACAGTCTGAAAACAGGACATAAAACTAATTCAAGTAATCTATGACTAACTTCTAGTACAAATGGAACCATCTAAGCCTTACACTGTTGGGAGCAGAAGGAAAGCAAAACTTGAACAGTATCACAAAACTTTAGTAAATTGTTTGCAAAACTAGATCAATTTATTAATAGATAGCATAAGGCCATTTGCTACAATACGTATATGAGTTACTGCTACTAACCTGATGCCAAGTACCCTTTGAGTCGCGGAAGCAGAGTCTCTGGGTCTATTAACGTAAGCTTGCCCAAGCATTCAGCAACAACATTCCTCGTACCCTCTTCTGCACATTCACAGTGTTTCAGGAGTAAGGCCCATATGTTCTCAACATATGGTTTGAGACCAAGGACTGATGCGGAGCTAATTATTTCTTTCAAGGAATGAAGAAGAAGGTATTGCCTCTTAGGTTGACTGGTTATTTCTTGTAAGACAAATGGAAGGTACTCAGGAAGATTGCCAACACTAATACTGCCTAATGCATAAGATGCCGCTGATTTGACTTCTTCACTAGGAGAAGAGAATGCTTCTAGTATTACAGACTTCAGCTCAATTTGTCCACTTAAATCAATGTGATGCCCAACTTCCCCAAGAGAGAGCAAAGCCAAAAGCCGAATGGAATCTGTAGACCTTGAGTTCTTGACATCTTGAATGAACTGACCTACAACAGCTGGTCCTTCCTTAGGGCAGGCTCGAGTAAGGGCAGCAACACATTTGGCAATGGAATAGTAAGACTGCTTGTGAGTAAGTGCTGTGCTCTGAGAGTATACTGGACCCGTCAACATGCGGAGTAAATCCATATAGCCTAAATTATTTGTACCAGTCACAACCAAAGCCTGGAAAAATTCTAGCATGGCACTAAGCGCTCCACCCTGAAGTAGAGGTGATCTCACCAGCCCAATAAGTTCATTGAGAATGGACCCACTAATCTTTGACAGGGAGGAAGGATATACTTTAGCCAGTGTTGTCAGAAAACTTATGGCCATTTGTGATACATGCATATCACTTTCACTAATCAGAGGTGGAAGCTCATCCAGAACAGCATCAATCATGGCAGCTGTCAAGCTATCACTGTAATTCTTAATTAAAATATCTAAAGCAGAAAGAGTGCCCAGTTTCAAAGCTCGCTGGTTCTTTCTCAAAAAAGAAGCAAGAATAGGAACTCCTTCCCCAAGGATTGGTCTCAAATCTATCTTCAAAGGAGAACCAGCAATCAATGTCATGGCCTTCACTGTAGTTAACCGAGTGATCTCATTCTTCAGTCTCTCTAGGAATATCTGAAGTGTACTAGGCAGGTCTGTGCCTAGGCTGTCACCAAGGCTACAAATTATTTGACCCATGCAAGATATTGCCCTTTCTTTCACCTCCTGATCAATGTCAGCAGCCTTTAATCTCTTGATTGTACAAGTAAACAAATCTTTGATGTAAGGAGCAGCATCAAAGGAAGAAGGCTGGTCTAAAGGACGAATGACTTTCACAAGTTGTTGAGTAACCAAGAGGGCCTCTGATGTTATCTTGTAAAATGGGTCTCCAACACAAGCTACAACTGGAGGTACCAGTGCTTGAACATGAGGATGAAAGACTTGCGGAGAATGATTGCAGAGGATCACATACAAACAGGACAAAGCATCTATCTTCAGGTTAGAAGAACTTGATTTGTCATTCAGTGAAAAAATAATTCCTGGAAGAAAAAAAAAAAAAAAAAAAAAAAGAAAAACGCATTCTTAGGTTAGGTATTTACATTCTTCTAGAACACTTCAAAATTTCTGAAGGCAGGCAGATACACTCAATTTATGTTTTCCTGCTCCCAGCATTTCTTTCATTGCAAGCCTTTCACCATTTTACTCAGTGAGTTTTTAAGCTTCCTCTACAGAAAGAACATGGGCATTTTGAGGGTTTGTGACGTATTTTCTCCATTATCATGGGATTCTGAACCTGTAGCTTTTCCAAACTTACTTTTCCTTGTTACTTCAAAACTCCCAAAAGCTAAAATAAGAACATTATTTCACTCTGTTCGGATGAGAAAGAAAGTAGTTTGATCTTGCAATTAACAACCAAATTAACTTTTATTTTAGATACAGAAGAAAAAAATTCTCAATATTAGAGTCAGCCCTTGTTCTCAAGATTAATCGAAATATATCACTAAAATATTTATACAGATCCACACAGCATCTGATTTTGCCAATTTCTTTAAAAAGAAGCAATGCCTCAAAGCTTTTGCAAAAAGCACAATCAAGATTTAAAGATTTCAAAACTTCACATCCAATTTACTAATAAATCTTTAAGTTAACAATACATTTTTTCTCATACCTGGTACAAGTACAGGAACATGTTGTGTTAGCGCTCCAGGTAGTACATTTACTAGCTCAGTTAACATGTTAAAGCAACACTGACGAGTCTTCACACTTTTCTCCTTCATCTGTTTGTGCAAGGCTTTGACTATGTTTGGGACCTGTAATCATCATATACCTGTCAATCGATTCAATATCAGACATTTCTGACAATATCTGACAAGATGACTTTGTTCACTGGGGGATGTACAAAAAGATGTGTTCCCTACCCCTCTATATCCAGCTTCTCTACAGAACCAGAAAAGTCACAACCACTGGGAATTGAAGACTTGAGAGAATTGCTATCCAAAAAAAAGTTAATTTAAAAGCAAAAATAGATTTGCATTAATAAAACTGTAGAGAGAAAGAATTGAAACCCCACACAAATAATTTACTTAGAAAAAGGTTTTCAACACTGCCCTTTCTATTCTACAAATAAAATACTTGTAGCAAATTAAGTTTTATCATGATTATTAGAGCTTATGTCTGCATTACAGAATGCACAAGATAACTACTTTTCTCTGGTAATTTGGCTGAAATACACAGGACACACAAATATACAAGTTATGGTAAACAACTGAAGTCAGATAAGCACATTTGCACAAGCTGGTAATTCCAGCTTCCAAGACTGCTGTAATTTTCCAGGCTAGTTCACCTGGCTTGCTCTCTATGAGAACACTACAGTAATAACTGTAAAATGTGTATTAAGAGGAAGGTGTTCCTGCCCACGATAGGTGGGTTGGAACTAGATGATCTTCAAGGTCCCTTCCAACCCAAACCATCTCACGATTCTGTGATATGGCATATGTCAAGAACTACCATTGGGAACACAGCACAACTTCAGTGTGTCTACTCAGAGGTAACAAAAATCTTGACAAATAACCTGACTCTGAAGCATTGTCAAAGGTGTCTCTCCTTGTTCCATTGCATCAGGATCACAAAGCCAACTTTGCACAGGTCGAGTTTGTTTTAAAAGAGAAAGATATGCATGAAAAACATCTGCTTTAACATTCTCTTCACGTTCTTTGAATCTCGCTATTAATGCAGGAGATACAGTTTTGTAGAATTCTGGAAGCATTTCGTGTCGTGTGCTAACCACAGCATCCAGACATTTAGCAGCTGCACGTCTCACTTTCCAGCTCATGTCATCATCATCACTATATTCATCATCACTCCCTTGAAAAAATAAATTATGCATATGTTCAAATCTAGACAATCAAAACATTGAGTTTTATTTTAAACAATTAATACGGACACACTTGGATTCTTTGCGTAAGGCACACCAAAGAAATAGGTTCAGAAGTATGTTAAAAACCATACATAAAAAGCCTTCTAAACTGTCTAAAGCATAAGGCTAATTATTCTCTCTGCCAATTTCTTTCATGCTAGACTTACACATGTATTAATTTAAACTGCAAACAGGACAAGGTGGTTCTCATCACATTTACAGCCCAACTACTGATTTAAAGCATATTCCTCTTTATTCATGACATAAGTGATATTGCAACACCAACTACTAGCTGATCAAGACTCAAATTATTCTGTTTGTTTCTTTCTAGGAGTAAATCAACCCATACTCTGCCTCCAAAAATGACAACTAAATAAACCATACAATAAGTAATACAAATTGACTTTTTAAGTACCAAAGCAACAACTATGCATCTCCTTCATTCTTAAAATAAAGCAAATACTATGCCCAGGGTTCAGAGAACTTACTGTCCAAGTTCTCGTAAAGCTTACATATGGCAAGGTATTGCCACCATATTAACAATAATTACCTTATGCTTTTCAGTCTAAAAGATTTTTATCCTACATGAAAATACAGATTATTTTGCCATTTTCAATCTATTCTGATTTTATGCATTAGGTAACAATACATTATAGTGGAAAGTACTGAGAAGCCTTCACCATGCTGAATATGTATTTTCAATTCATTAACTGATGCTCTTCTCACTTTAGTTAGATCATCCTACATGCTTCTGCCTTTTTCTTTCAAGTATTTTAAAATATTTGTCTTGCACTTTATGTTCACTCTTGGAATTATTCATCTTCTGCAACAACACCCTGTACTTTTATTCCATGAGGTGAATTCATAAGTTATGTTTAAAAACAGAAGTCACTTAAATGCTCATACTTAGCAATACCACCCATATGAATTTTTTCACGAGTGTGGGTTCACAAGCTCTTTCTCTCCTTCAAGTCAAAAAGAGAACATACCTTGATCATCATCATCACCACCATCAGCATCCATTGCATTTTCATCTTCATCTTCATCATCATAATTGTAATTGGGATCATAGGTAAGATACTTAAGACAAATGTTTATAATAGTAGATACATGAGGATAAACTTCTTTAGGACATCTGTATAACACAAAAATACAATTAACGTCAAATTACTTTGAAGTATTAAAATATTTCTAAAAGACTTCATGCCACATACAGTACTTTGGAGACATTACCCAAACCAAGTACCATCAATGCAGACATCTCCATTACAGAAAATCAGAAAAGAAATTCAGAAAGGGCAATGTAACCAGATCTGCTAGATCGGGAGGTTGAAAAGGACCAAGAAATGCCTTCGGATATCAGTTTTTGTTGTCATCACTACTGGACAATAAATATTATTAGACTACTTCCTCCCCACCACTGCCATCTGCGTAAGTACCAATGGCACAGTTTCTAAAACACAGACATAACAAACCACTTAAGAGTAAGGTGCAAGACAGAGCTATAGGAATATTTCCAACTCAAACCTTGCAAAAATATTTTCTACCAAGGGGACTGTCTCTTGACAGCTAACAACCAAATGTCACGCTGTTAGATCTGAAGAAAGCCTGAAATAGGTACCCAGGAATAACTTACCTCCTAACAAAGGATTCAAAGGCTTGAATGCAATACTCTCTTAGTTCATCATCATCTACATTACAAAACTTTACAACCAAAGGAATTATTTTCTCGAGATATTCACCTGGTAAGAGGAAAAGAAATTAGCAAAGTAATTATTCTCATCTAAAAACTTTTAAAATTGCAGTAATTTATATGTTTGTCTTACCTATTCTATGACCTGCTTGCCTACTGATAGCAGCAATACACTGTATATAGGTCCTAGTTGTTGACATGGAATCATTTTTAGACAGCTCTGTCAACAGATGTTCAATGAGGTCAACAAAAACCATATTGCCACAACTCATAACCAGGTGACCAAGAGCAATGATGGTTCTTTTCCTCACAGCAAGTCTGGGGCTAGTCAGCTGGGGGAGCAGACAGGTCAGAATTGAAGGATGGAAGTTAACAAGCAGTCCTCCTTGCCTTAAAACAGACAAAACACAAACTCAAACCAATTGAATCTAGATATTTTTGTGCACATACTGTACAATAATTCCCTTAAATATTCCCAAAATATCACAAATATTCCAGTTAAGTCTTTAAATATTAGGTTTTTTAACTTTTAAAAACAATAAATGAGCCTAAAATATACCATCAAAGCTATAAACATTAAAATAAGCTTAAAATTCCAGTTCACAAAGATTAAATCATGAATTGATCTATCAATCAACTTATCTTCAATACATTAATTCTTCTTTTTTTCTAAATGAAGTTTCACTTGTACCCAATAACTTAACATATTATTTCACACAACTTGAAGTAATTTAACTTTCCGTATGTTAAAGTCCAAGCTTTAAGGAGTATTTATGAGCATTCACCAGTGTTTTGGAAGAGGGATGTTTACCTGCTCAGCATATCAGCCATGATATCCAGTGCCTCTAGTTGAACAGACACATCCTCCTGCTTGGCTATAGCACTGGTGAGACGCCCCGTGATCTTTTTGCAAACATTAGCTGCTAATGCAGAACCTGAAAAGTAGAGCATTTTCATATTTAAAAAGAATACAGCTTTTAACACCAGACGTTTGTGACTATGGAAAGCAGCCCGATCTCAACATAAAGAAGCTTTTCCCACCCCACAAAACAAGCTAGAACAGCTGGTTCATTTGTGAAGGTAACATATGCTCTGCACTACAGCTGAAAGACTATCTGGGTAGAAGCATACTCAGAAGGAGAGCTTCTTAATTGTCCCATAAGGTAGATACAACAGAAAGGACACTACTTTTGACAGGGCAAGCAACGGAAAGTGAAGGCCAAAACAAGCCTAGAGAAATAAATGCAAGGTATCTATCTAAAAATAAAGGAATAACAAAAAAGGTAATGGGAAGCACAGAAGATAGAGCCTGCTCTAAAGAACAGCTGTATAACAAAATAGTAAAATGAATTATTTTGCACAAGAAGCTACTTGGACAGTAGTACCTGAAATGCTGAAACATGTAAGAGGAAAAATGTATACCCAAAGTATTTTTAAAATTCAAGTAAAAAACATCTTTACCACAGCTCCATAGTTCCCCCTTTCCTCAACTGTCTAATGGTGTTTGGGGTAATTGGGAGAAAAGAAACTCATGTCACAGTAACAGCTACCCAACGGCTACCACTCACCTTCATTTGCATAAATTTTTTTTAACCATATTCTGGGAATTTAGACGTGAAATAAATATCATTCCAACCTGTATCAAAAATAGTTTATATATATTTATGGCTTATTCTTAACTATATGACTAAAGCTAAGCATAACAATTGAGCAGTCAAATGGGTCACCACAGAGGCTGAGAAAAAAGACAACCTGTGTTTGAGTTGAGAGCAAGAAATAATATCTAGGTTCCTTTTGTATTAGGAATACTACTTATATTGAAATATTTTGCTATATTTGTTTGAACTTTATCTCCACCCCAAAATCTCCTTTTGTTTTGTGTCGGCAAGCAGAAGAATAAAAGTTTAAATTGATTCACTTAAAAGTAGTTATTTATTTAAAGTTTACACGTCTCACTACTGCTTGATAAGAGCCAGATTTACATGGGGACTTTCAATAAAGGATGTTAAAATCAGAGATTTTTTTTTTTTTTAAATTAAGAAACCTCAGTCTCTAAGGACTGCATTTCCAAAGCCTTTTAATCAGTTTTCTATTCTCATTCATATCCTACACTACAATACCCGAAAAGCATTTGAATAAAAAAGTAACACCATTAACTGGTGAGCTGTTCATCATAACTACCTCTTCTGAAGGAAAGATTGTCTTCATTTAAAACTGCAGATAAGCATTCAGGCAATCACTAGAAACGCAAGCTACTTTCCAAGATGCTTATCAGAAACTGAGACAAGAAATGAGACCATTAAAAATACTCAAGTTATAATCAATTTTAAAATATATAATCAATCAAAAATTAAGATGAGATTTAGCTGTTACTACAGCTGAGAAATGTTCCACTACAGAATTAAAATTGGAGCTTTTACACTTAATTTGTTATACCAAAGTTTATATACTCTAAGTTTGTTTTTCACACTAATGCAATTCTTCAATAAAAAAAATTTTGAAACTAGTAAAATCTGGAAATAGAGTCAGAGAAGAAGGAACTAAAAGGATGCGTGCCATATACTTTTCCTGTGACAGAAATTAGTTCCAATGTTAAATGAACCGAATCCTCTTCATGGGCCCAGTTTTTTCTTTTTTTAATTAGTAGTAAAAACATAAAACTAGATAGTCTTGAGTACAAAACGCCTTACCACTGGAAGCTGGGGGGAGTTCTCCAATCACAGTTTTAAGGCCAATGCTTGAAATGTCACGTAACTGTTCTTTATCTGAAAGCATGTTCGTACAGAGGGTATCTACAATGGTCTCCACTTGATACTCCTTCACTTTGCTTACCAAAGGGCCAAGGCTGTATAAACAGGAGAAAAGTATTAAATCCACAACCTTAAATAAATCTCCTCATTTTACTTCGGTATTTTGCATTCAAGTCACAAACTAGAGGTAGGTTTAGGGAGCAATATTAAGCATAATTTTAAAATCTGAAAACCTTCAACTGATTTGTTTGATAAACCATCTCCATGAACCTATTAACAAAATACTGGCTTAATACGTGTTTTTTTATCTGCTGGTAGAAATCTTTTTTGCATTACTATTCTGCTTCTGTCTTAAAACATGAATCCCTCTTACTTCTCACTTAATACCACGATTTAAAACAAAAGTTACCTAGCCAGAGTTATCAGCTTGTATGTTAGACCATCACCGTCTGCTTAGTTCGTAGACAACTAAGCAACCTTCTTAATTACTGGATCTTTATTCTACACGATGCTTGAGTTCAATCTAACATACACTCAGACTCACCTATACCATAGTGTGCCTTCTGTAACAGAATGCAAATGGTCAAACAAAAAACAATTACATAGCATGCCCTCCTCCACACAGACTCGGAGCACAACTATACATGCAGCATCTAATAACAACCCCTCTCTTTGCTCTGAATTGTTTTGTTGTCATTCCAACTGTTTTGAATATCATAACAATCTTGCACTTATATTGCACAAATGCTGCCATTTGTTCAAATTACTAAAACCACAGATGTCGCAGTAAAGTGTAGTTCATCACTAAGAAATATAACATCTTTCACTGTCTTCCTAGCCCTATCGCCAAATTTCAGCCCATGTTGTTAATATTCTGTTCCAAAAGATACATTATATACTCTTCTATTGTCTCCATTTCCTTCTATTCACCTGTGGAAAACCCTCAATAAGAATTCCAAGAACTTCCTCTTTCTCCTTTTACCCCTCCCACTCCAGATTTGCTTATCTGATTTCTCCTTATGTTTAAAACACCTGCCTTCAGACAAATCATGTCAGAAATGGGAAATTAAATTTTAAATACTTTAAATTACCAAATCTTTCAATCTAATTCAACTCCCTTAAAGCTACATTCAAAACAAACACATTGTACCCTGAAAAATGAGTGTTACAAGCTGTTAGAGGCATTCCTACCATGTTCCGTCAAAGAAAAGTACAATTAGCCTATGCATACACTAAAGACACAGCTCTCTTGTTTTGTAAGCCTCTGCTCTCTGTATATTGAGCTTGCCAGCTACTCTCTCTAATGGTGATATGCATAGTACTACTATGTAATCAAAAAAGCATGCTTAGTAATGAAATATCAACACTAGAGGTGAGATGTGACATGAAGCTGAAGTTCTATCAAGGTCAGGTTCTACATCAACCCTGACAGAAGTGAGGGCAGAGGACAAGGAGCTGTGTACAACAGTCACATAGAAGAAAAAGCAATGGCTTGAGGTAAGAACAGGAACAGCAGTAGCAAGGACCATCTAAAGAAAACATGGGAATTATGAAATTGAAGTGTAGCCAATAGGAGAATTAATAGGCATGCAGATGTATCTCCAGAAAACTACTATCAATATACTCTTCCTTCTGAATGAAAGATGTAATGGACATCATTCTGACTTGGCATCATATACAGACCTTCCCCTAGTTACGTTTCACAGATGCTTCAGATGTCCTACAAGGAACTCCTACAGCCTGATTCTCAGCAGCTTTTCCTTCTGTGACACACTTCCAGTTATACACATCACCATGGAATTCAACTCTGGCCACAGTGAGAAAGCACAGAAGTTTTTCAAGCGACTGTATATATGTGTTCTCAGTGTGAGCTTCCATGAGCAGTAAAGTGTGAGGATTTCATTAAATAAATCCTTTGCCTCAAAACTCTGGTTAAGATTTTGAGGGGTGCATAGGGCTTTTATTCTTTAGGAAAGATTTTTCAAAAGCTCAAGCTTTTTTGGTTTTGTGTAAGTCAGGTCCCAACTTGCAGTACAGATGTCAAAGCAAGCCCATGAATTGGTTCCATCAGATTTGTGCTGAGAGGACAGAGCATTCAAGTGGCTTCAAGTGCTGGGCTAACAGGTGGTGACAGAGCCAATCGTGAGTCACCTTCCCTGGAGGTGTTTAAGGCACGGGTGGATGAGGTGCTAAGGGGCATGGTTTGGTGTTTGATAGGAATGGTTGGACACGATGATCCAGTGGGTCTCTTCCAACCTGGTGATTCTATGATTAGGGATCAGAAATCGATGGTGTTTCTTTGGCTTACAGGGGAGGCTCCAAATTTTTTATCTACTCTTCAACAGTGTATACAGTGTATACAGACAACTTCTCTACAAATTAGAACTACAAACCTGAAATATGTGGAAATCAATGTACGAACAAATGCAGAAAAAGGAACATCTTTAAAGCCAAACACAAACTGATTATATCAGGACGACATTAGAATGTAACGCTTCCACATAAACTTTACCTCCTTCCATACTGAACTTTAATACTGTAAACATATGATTTTCACTAAAGTTGAGTCTAGCAAAGCTGACCAAGACTAAAATGATCTCCATAGGTTTAGCAAATGCTAGTTTCAGAGAGCTGAAGTCAAACTGAAACCCTAGAGGAAAAAGGAATTAACTAATTTGTTATCAAAACAAGACTAAAATTAAGCAAGAAAGTTTATATTTTAAAAAATATGCCACTGTTCACTAGAAGTATGCCAGACTTCTGAAACTGCAATGATTCAAGACCTTATTGAAACACCAGAAGTATGCACAAGTTTGACAAGTAAATGATTAAAGCAAAACTGGTTTAGAATAATAATCAATAAAACAAGTTTCAACTGGAAGGTTTTGTTGAGTAAAACTTTACTCCTTGTAAAGTGCAAAGGGAGTATGCTGTCCAAAGATGGACTCTTCACCAATGCTTAGGAAAAAAAGTAATATTTGGAAAGTTTTAAGATATTACTTTGCACTTAAATTTTCATAGAATTGAAACAAACAGCAATTAGTAAACTTTTAAAACAGCTCAGCCACAAGTTAGTTTGATAGACAACGGTAAATATTTCCTCCCACTCCCCAAACCTAGTCTTTCAAAGCACTTCACAAAACCCAAACAATGTCAAGACACTAGGACAAAGGTGGGAAGGGAACTTCCAACTTGATAGGTTTGATTATCCAATGCATTAACAGAGCTGCTGCATTACGGTGTGGAGCTAAACCCTGATAAACAAATAACAGCATGCAGTTCCAGTAAAATGAATAAATTCAATACATTATATTCCATTTGTATCAGGTTACTGGAAAGAAACTATCTGAATGCAAAGTATTTCCTTTTAGATTTTAGTGATTAGTTTGGGGAAAACAAACATCTGTGTTTTATGTCATAAGTTTTAAAAAATTATTCTGAATTAAGAGCAAGTTTCACTTGGAAAAAAAGCACAGGCATTAAGTACACTGCAAAAAATTAGAGGGGTGCTTGGGGGGAATCCTCTACAGGCAAGCAGAAATTCTGTCCAAGCATGCAAGATACTAAGCTCTCAATGAAGACCATGATTCTAAATGTAGATAGCCCAAAATCCAAATTGAGATATGCCACTCAGGCAAAAATGTTACTTCACGCTTAGTACTTTAATAATCTAATTCTCACATTATAGTATTACAGAAATCCACAACTGATTTAAGACAGAAAAATCACTCTTGAGCCTTTGCAGTCTAAAGGAGAATTCCTTTCATAATATAAGTATTGAGAGACAAGCCCACAATTTACAAGACAACAAGCAAAACAGTTTTTCTTGTTTTACAGGAAATGCCTCTCTGGAGTTTAACTCTCCAAGAACACAGCTGGATCCTTGGTTCACTACTAGCTAATAAAACTGTCAGCCAGGCAACTGTGAGGGAACACACAGGTCATAAATCGCTATTCAAAAGGAAAGGCTTGAGGCTATGGTATTCAGCAGTTTAGGAACTCAGTACTGCGTTTGTCAAGAAGGATGGGCAAGAGAGCCCCACATTTACTACATTTCTGATACTGCTGGGGGAGAAAAAAAAAAAAAAAAAGAGAAATTTTCACACTGTTTTAGCAGTGAAGAGCTGAGGATGTGTAGCTTAATTCCAAAGTGCTGTTAACAAAGAAACATTATGTTTTCAAAAAATTTTACTTGTTGATCTATATATGTCTTGCATCAAAACTCTCCGGTTAAGATTTTGAGGTGTGGAAAGACTCACCATTTTTAATGTGACTTGGCACCTTGGATCATACTGAATTAACTTCTGAATGTATAGTCAAACTTGACAATGAATTTGTTCATTTTGAACAAGTCACTTTATCAATCCCCACTTCTGGACAGAGTCATTGTCCTTTCAAATGTGCATGGGGAAAAGAGGAGAAACAATCCAGTCAGACACAGTTTAGAAGCATCTAAAGGGTAAATCCAAACTCACATGTTCCAAGTTCCTCTGAAACTCAGTCTTCTCCCCTGTGTCAGAGCGTCAAGGTTTCCATTCCTCCTGCCCTAAAAGTTCCCAAACACACTCAGGGTTGCCCAGACCTTTCTACACTTCCCGTCTTAGAAGTCCTCTTAATAATTCCAAAGCCATCCCTCTCCACTATGTAGCTCAGACCATAGAACAACTGCAGACTCTCAAAAACCACTGTCCACCCAATCTGGTCACCTATTTTCGCCATTCATGAAGAAAAAAAAAAAAAAAAAACAAACCATGTTCCAACAGCTCAAACTAAATCATTACAGATAGCTGTTGGAGGGAGCTAGGCTAGAGAACTAGGCTCAGATTCATAAGATTGCAAGCCACTAATTCCAGCCGGACTCAAAAGGCTGAGATATATGGCCTTCTCTTTTAGACAGCTACTAGAGATGGTGCTATACAGTAGACAAAACCAAAATACATTTTCCATCCCAAAATCTGTTCTACATACTCCACTGCTGCTATCCTTCTTTCCCAAATTCAAAAATTCACAGCGGCAAGAACTAATGATCACAAGAAAATGCCCAACAAAAGGCAGACAGCAAGAAGTGCAGCCACAGGAAGGACATGGACAAATAAGATTTATCTATTACATAAAGTAAGCCCTTGTATTCAATCCCTAAGTGTGACTTACAATATGATAGTAACCAGAGTAAGGTTCAAATTTCTGGCATTAGTCGTCTGTCACCATATCAGGCAAACTTAGGAACTTCTTTCAATGGCCACGCTTACAACACCTTACACACAAACTCCAAACAGTACCCGCACTTGAGGCACAGCACTTCTATTAACACCCAAGAATATGCAGTTGCCCCCCCAAAAAAGCAAAAAAAACCCCACAAAGGCAGCACAGGCAAAACATTTACCATATTCATGCACTGAAATACGGCATACACCACATACAACTCACTCAGTTTGGTTAATACACAAACTTGGAACTCATTCGACATTAGTCAAATTATGCCATAGACATCTGAAAACTATGCATGATCACTCCAATGCCACAAATTCAGGAAGATTGCAATTTACTCACTTTGCAGTGTGTTTTACGGAGATACACAGATATCTTAAAAATAAATACACAAAAAAAACTTTGGTACAACATTTCTAGAAGATAAAGCATGCAGATAATCAAGAGAACTGTTAATTGAGGCACTGACTGGTATTGGATGAAAGGCATAAAAAGAAGCCCTTTAAAGCGCACAGAAACAAAGATGTAATGGAATGGTTTCTCACTTGCTTCAGCAGGTACACCTACTCCTGCAGAAATGAACAGCTTTCACAGAGCACCCTTTGTTAAAAGCAGCCATACCTCAGGCCCTAACCTGGCACTGCCCTTTAATTCAGAAAAAGGGCACTGTATTGAAATCTTTAGATTCCATCAAACCACCTCCACAGCTACTACATTCCTGAGAGTAGGGGTTTAGAGGACCATAGCCACCATCTAATCTGGTCATGTTACTGCTTCGACCATATTAAATTACTATTGCAATCTTATTAAAATAATTTTTTGACATAGACAGCAGTAAAGACCCTTTTCCTCCCACAGACAAATTCCTAATTTCCCAAGCATTTACCAACACACAAATTATTACCAAGAATTATTTCCCACACTCAAACACATCAAGCGATCCCTGACTGTACCCCTAAAAGTTAAAACATTTTTCCCAACTGCTCAAAAAGCACACAGACTTCTCCATAACTTGATTTCACTCTTCAGCCAAGTTTTCCCTTCACAGTGTATCACTGACGCATCACTAGTTTCTCATCAAATGCGCAGCACCTTCAGTCAGCAGCTACTCACAGCATTGTTGCAGTCTTCTACCCTAATGCAAGGTAAATGGTTTTGCAAGCACACAAGCACAAAACACCTAGAAGAGAAACAATCACAATTCCAACACAAGATGCCTGTCCACAGCAGTTGAGATAAATTCCCTCTGCATTTCAATCAACAGATTACAATATAAAAAGGTGTAACAACACAATCTGTAGAAACCAGCTCACATCTATAATGCTGCACGCTCCAACAGAAATACTGTAAATAGAAGCACTGAGAAGCAGAAACAAGCACCTGTAAAATTACAGAAGTGTATTTATATAAAACTGAATAACAGTATCCTTTCAAAAATATGGCAAGCCTTCAAAGCAGCAATTCTGAAAGCTTGCTTTTGATCAATAGCAAACAAATTGCTATCTGGTTGGTGAGATTCCATGTGGCAATGTCATCTCTCCTTTCACTGCTAGGAAGATGATATCTTCCGCTTTTCCAGTTTGCAACGACTTGTGCAGCTCTATAAAACTACATCTTCCAGATCCTAGAGACCTGCAGCTGACACCATCCTTATGCACATCAACTTTGACAAACTAGAAACAAATCTCCACCAAACCCACTATTGTTCCATAAGTGAAAACATCTGCAACGATGGTAAGAGTTTATTTAAAAAGAAAAAAAAGCTACTCTACTTTATTCTTCTTATTTAAATATGTTCTATTTTTCAACTGTAACCTGTGAATTACAAAAATAATCAGATCTCAATTAGATCCATCTTAACTCAGTACAGAAAACATGTTTTTGTTGATGTTTTAAAGATAACCAGACCACTGAAGTGAGATTCATTCACACAAACACATGAAACTACAGTTTCTAGAAAGTGTTAACCCAGATTTTAACTGAGTTTGCATCTTCAGTTCTATTTATTCAATCTATTTGTTCAATCAAGCTGACATACCAATTATGAACTAAGTTTTAGAAGTGACTGCCTCAGGCTTTTCTGGCCTTTTCAGCAGAGATCACATACAGACCTCATTATTAGTCCTAGACTACAAACTAAGCCTATGAGAAGAACAAAATAACCTTTGTGATAAAACCAGTCGTGAATACAAAGCTTTTGCACTTAAACATGTATTTTGCACATCAGTTTCAGATATTATTTTAAGTGCTCTTCAATACTTTCCTTTGACTAGCCAATAATTTGTGTTCAGTTTCTCTTAAAATCAAAAGCTCATTCAGTTGCCTATGGGAATAAACAGTGACTGTAACACACTGTCTCCTTTAAGTTACATACATTTGAAAATAAAGGTGTCCATAGTCTAACTTCTTATTAGGAAGGGGGACACCAACTCATAATTAATTGTAGTTTCAAACTGGCGTATTTTAACAACTATCAAACAAGCGCATCTACTTACAAAGAAGAGTTAAAATCCAGAAACAGTAACAAAAAAGTTATGAAAATGACCCGTATAGCATGATGTGCAGCCGTGTATTACCACAGCACGCAAAACGCTTTAAAGTTGCTGAACCGGATCAGCCACACAGCAACCAATATGTGCATCATCCTGTTCACGCTAATGATTCACACTCACAGCATCAAGTAGGGTTCCTTATTCTGAACTACTGTCCAGAGAAGTCACAGCGATAAATACAGACAGACTACAGGATCACAGGGGAGGAACTGCTGAAAGTATTTGCTTAAATTCCACCTTTTTATATGTACGTGTGTATATATAAATATATACACACGTATGCATGTGTGTGCATGTTTGTTTGGGTTTTTACAGGTTTCAGGAAACATTTCACAGTGTGATATAATAAAAATTTGTAAGTATAGGTTTAAATGGCAGAATATCAGATATCACAGAAAACTATTCAAAACAAGCATCCTTAAACTGAAACAGTGAACATGAAATCGAAAAAAAGTGTTCCCCATATTTAACTGAGATGGATCTAATTGAACATCCTTTGCTATAACGATTAACATGCAGCAGAACACTATGAACATCATCAGCACTGAAGAACAAGCAGTCCATCCAATACAATACCTATTCTTAGACAAATCATAGTGCTTGTCTAATCCAGATGCACATAGTCTTGGATAGAGGTACAAGCACTGTAACTACTACTGCTTAAGGTGCACAGGATGCCAGGCTGGGACTACAAGAGCAGCCTTAAACTATGAAAATGCTGTAAGAATGTCCACTAGCATTTTCTACATTGGTTGACTGTAAACAACCTATAACTATCAGGTAATGCAGAAAGCAACTCCTCCAGAAAAGACGCAGACCACAAGAATACACTTAAAACGTTATATGCTTTTAAGAAAAACAAAGCGAACAACCTGGAGTTCCTGACCTACTTTGCATCTACTGCCTGCAATAATACAAGGCTGACAAATATTCTCCTTTTCCCTTCTGTAGAGTCAAAGCTTAGAGCAGGTTGACTTTTACTCCAGGACTACTAAAGCAGTCCATTAATTTTCATTTTTATTCAGAAATTAACAGTACAATCATTTAGCAAGGTAGTTACCATGAAGTACTACTTTTAAGTATAGAAACAGATATATGTATAGGCTTTCATTTTCTGCTTTGCTAGTCTGAAACAAACTAACTCAGCTAGTTGCAATGTGGAACTCCTCTTCCAAGCAGTTTAAAGCTCTTCTGTAGCAAGTTTACTTCAGTCCAATATAAGTAGCACAGATGATATTTTGAAAAAAACAGCTGAGATGATGAACAGGAAACTTTCTCAAGAATACTAGAAGCTTAACAGAGAGGCCCTCCTTAAAGTGCACAGAGTCAGATGGACCAAGAACAAAAAGACTGCTCTGAACAAGCCACACCACAGGTAAAGTCAAATAGAAGAGGAGGTACCAAAACAGCAGATCTAAAATGAAAGTTATTGCGCTCTGACCCCATAAAACATTTAGTTTCTGTAAGCATATAAAAACCAACAGCACAGTATTCTGAGCGTAAGTGAAGAGGGAAGTTCACCTTTGATAACCAAGACCATATATTTATCTTCTTATGCTTTTATTTCTGCTTGAAAACTACTCCAATACTACTTCCCCTACAGATGATCTACCTTCTCACAGTCAAATAGCAATGTGGTAACTACAGATGAATTATAATCTCTCTAAATCTACTTGGCATGTAAGAATTACCACCAAAGAACAAGCATATCATTCATACACTTTCAGCAAGGATTGCATACACCATTTGTCATGTGAAACCCCAAATGTTAATCCACAATGTCAACAAAAAATAGTTCTGTGAGAAACTACAATTAAGGCAGATAGCCTACAAGTACAAAGGTTACTTTCTGGACATCGATTTCACTATTATTTTGCATAGCAGTGGTTTTCTAAATTTTTCAAAAGTGCTTTATGTTGTTCAGTCATTTTTTTACACCACAGAAAAAGAATACCTACCATTTGACAGCTAAGTTTTGCACCTCACCATTTTTATCTTCCAGTAATTTCAATATCATCTTCACTACCTTTCTTTCACTGTCATCATCCAGCTTGATAGAATCTTTCTGTAGTTCTGTCATCAAGTCATTAGTAGCCATAAACCTGACAAAAAGATAGTCAGATAATTATTTCTAAAAGGATACAGGATGTTCACAGTGCTCAAGAGTCAAGATTCACAGTTGCCACCATTTACTATCAAATCACATTTAATGTTGGATTAGTGTTACCTGTTTGGTGATGCAAGTAGCATTATTTTAATTGTAGACTATAAAGGAGAAAATATGTATTAAAAATTACAATAACTTTGAGTTAGGTCATCATCCTTCCCTCATGAGAAGGGCCACTACATATTACACTTGAGTGTTTACATTATATTCCAATGATTTCCAAAAAGTAAAACTCACACTTTCATGGATTTGAAGTTCTTTCATTACCTATGTCAATGCTGTAAAAAACAGGCTTTTTTTTTCAAAGGTTTGTTAAAAAAAAGGTAATCTCTGCTTCGAGTTAATTTTAGAACAACTTTTAGACAAGAATAATACAGAGTGTTTCAAACATTCTCTCACAAAACTCAAGAAGCCAACCATTAATGACAGGAGAAATAAAAATGAAGCTACGTTTTGTGTGTCTTTCACTTCCCCTGTACAGAGTTTCGTAGTCCAGACAATGCCCGACAAATTTATCCAGCCTTCAATCTGAGGTGCCCCATTAAAGACAAGATTAATTCTTGAGAAATCAAGCAAATAAAATCATCTTTCATATCAGCTAATTACTGTTCAACAACATTGTCACATCCACCAATACAAGCACATACTGAGAAACAACTTTTCAAAAATATTGCTTTTATGCCTTTCGTTTCTTTTCCTTCTGAAGTCTGTTTTGCAATCTGTTCTCCTTTTGTAAGCATCTTCTCTTCTCAGAAGAAGTAATACAGATGTGTTACTCAATTACAAATCCCATGGGATTGGTTCCAATCCCAAACGCCATTCAAAGCTCCAGACAAAAACATTTTGCAATCAAACAGTTAAGATTGACATTTGGACTTGAGGCTCACCAGCCTCAAGCAGACATCACTTCAGCTCAGGTCACCCTTGCATGGTTATCTCTACAGCTTGACATACTAGATACTTTTTTATTGCAAATGAAAGCCAAGACTCTGCATCATCTTAATATGCATCACAAATGCCAATGCCTGCCCTCACATAATGGACCCGAACTTGTCCTGTCTTTCAATACAGTAATTCAGTCTAGTAGGCTCAAGGTGTTTCTAAGATAAGACCTCACTCATTTTTTATTCTCTCCAACAGTGCCACCAAAGCACATCTGTAACCTGACAAGAACCAGACGTGCACATAAACAGATGATGAATGCAAATAGCATCAGCTTTTAAGCATAGCAAGGAAAAAAGTGACTTGGTAACTAAACGTAATGGACACATGGGACAGGAAAAAGGATATACGTTAAGTCACCCAGTACTAGATCATGTAAAAATATAGCATGTTACTTCTATCTTTATCTCCTTTTCTTAAACCCTCTTAAAAGCCTCCCCTCACCTCCTTGGTCAATAGCTCCCATTTCCTAGCCTTAAAAGTTCACACACTCACCACTCACTCATGAGAAGTTCTTAAACTAAGCAGAGCTTGCACATCCTCAGTGCAACAGCAGCTTCTGCGCTCATCTACAGCTGAGGAGTCCTCAAATGGGTTGGGGAGGAGGCCCAGCAACTTTAAAGTAGCTGGCACTTAACAACATGGATTTGTGTAGGTTACGTGTGGCCTTTAGTCACAACTGCTTCCTCCTCAGGCACATCAAGCTTTACCTGGTGCAAAGCAGCAGCACACCTGCACCTCTGCATACCTTGTACTCACATTAGTTATTCTCCTCCTCCAGTGGGAACACTGCTTCTTCCACAGCCAGACAGTAAACCCTCACGTTACTGCCTGTTTGAGAATTTAAGTCAGAGTTTCTGGACAATAACTGCCCACAAACATTTGCATTGGACAAGTCAGTTTATCCAGAAAATAGGAGGATTAAATTTTACAGTAAAGTGTTGAACTGCAGTTTATACTCACATCCCTGATATCAACAAGTTAACTACATTGTACCTCTTGAAATACACATGATCTGAAAATAAATGCACTCACAATTAGTAGTGATAAATACTACTTTATGTGTTACGCAAATACACAATACACAAAATTTCATAAAGTGTGCTACTGCATAACAGCCAGTTTGTAAAGGTCTATTCAGAAATCATTTTTATGGTTTGTAAAGTCAGATTTTAATCTGTGCTAAGAAAAAATATAAAACATTTGAGAATTCCAAAGTTGTTCAAAGTTCCTAGAACAGGTAATTCTAAAGTGTGCTCTACTAAAATAGCTAGAAAACAAGTTTTAACTACGTGTAGCTGGGGAAAAAAGTGCTCACTACAACTGCACTTGACAGGTGTGACCTACCCCTTTTATGCATAGTTTCAAACTCATAAGAAATCAGTATTTAGTCACAGATCCATTAAATATTTTGTAAGTCATCCTCCCCATAAGCACAGAAAGTAAAGTTCACTTAATCACAGAAGCTAATTAGCATGATAAAAGTAAAAAACATGCAAAAAAAAATCCTTCAGTAAAGTTTAGAGGAAAAGATGTTTGAGTCTATTTTTAGTACAATTTAAATAAGTTAGGCAATCCCGGTCTGTCTAATTTTTAGATTACTGAATATTTTTTCCTACTTCCAAAATTTCTGGCCAAAATTCTCTAAGTAATATCATGCTACTGAAGTCTGAAAGAAATGGATGTGAAAAAAAATCCCATAAAATGACTAAATCTCCATGCTACAATAGTTTCTCATAAGCAAAAAGATTATTCAAAATCCAACTGTATGGTTATTCAATCATCACCTCTGTTTTCCTTTAGATTCTAATATATTAACAAGAGACTGGTTTGGATATCAACATGTTCTTTAACTATAGGCTGAGTACTGTAATGCTGCAGCAAAGCAAGACAGCCCAAGTGCATTTTATGCCTTTTCCCTGTCTGTATTCATGTATACACTCTAATAAATAAAGGTTTCAAATGTGAATTTCTGGTCTCACACAATACAAAGAAAAGTAAGTATTTTTAACCTATTGCTTTGCTAGAGCTACTGTATAAATGTATAATCTGTGCTGGTTTTTAATAGCTTGTTTATACCATTTTATTTTCTCATACTCAGACATTTTGCATTTTATCTGCTATTAATTTATTGCAGAGCAAGCCGAGGATCCAATACAAAGTAGTGCCCTTGTGACAGACCCTAAGCTCAAAACTACATCTACCAGTCCTGCCCCCATAGACCTAACTGGACTTCTCTCTCGGGATGCACAGACTTTTAGAGGCACTAGAAATTATGTGGGGTGCACAAAAACTCTCTGTCTACAAGATGCAGCATCCAGGAAATATGTCAGCTTCGGAAGTTCAAGGGTGGCCCTCCATGCTCCCATTCACAAAATCACAGGATCAGTATTTTTTGAGGCTGGGAAGTGAGCCAGGCAGGTCACCTCACCCACCACTCCCTACTAAAAGCAGGGGGTGGCAATAGCAGGTTGCTCTGGGCTTCACCCATTCAGCTCTGAAGCACCTGCAAAGGCAGGAATTCAACTGCTGATCTCTTCCCTCACCTCTCAAAACCAGCTCCTCTGAGTCACCGGGGACTTCTCACCGGGGAGGCCTCGGCTTTTCAGGCACTGCCATGCCCCATCATAGAATAGTCTGGGCTGGAAGGGACCTTAAAGAATATCCAGTTCTAACACCCCTGCCATGGGCAGGGACACCTCCCACCCAGACCAGGCTGCCCAAGGCCCCATCCAACCTGGCCTTGAACATCTCCAGGGATGGGGCAGCCACAGCTTCCCTGGGCAGCCTGTGCCAGGGCCTTACCACTCTCATAGTGAAAAAGTTCCTTCTTATGTCCAATCTAAATCTGCCCCTCTCCAGTTTACACCCACTGCTCTTAGTCCTATCACTACAAGACTTTGTAAACTCCCTCCCCAGCTTTCCTGTACATTCCCATCAGGTACTGGAAGGTCGCTATAAGGTCTCCTCAGAGCCTCCTCTTCTCCAGCCTGAACAACCCCAACTCTCTCAGCCTGTCCTATGGAAGGTGCTCCAGCCCTCTGATCATCCTTGTAGCCCTCCTCTGCACCCATTCCAACAGCTCCATATCCTTCTTATGCTAGGGATTCCAGAACTGGACACAATACTCCAGATGGGGTCTCACAAGAGAGGAACAGAAGAGCAGAATCCCCTCCCTCGCCCTACTGGCCACGTTTCTTTTGATGCAGCTCAGGACACGGTTGGCCTCCTGGGCTGCCCTTCCCGGGCAGCGGCGAGAGCCGCTTCCCCCACGGGTATCTGGGCGGCTCCCCGCGCCGGGCCCGGCTGGAGGGAAAGGGAAGAGGAGACGCGACCCTTCCCCCTGCCGAGAGGCGCCGAGGCCGGCACAGCCCGGGCCCCGCGGGCCTCCCCGCCGCCCTGACAGGCCCGGTGCCGGCGCGGAGGCGGCGGGGAGGGAGGAAAAGGAGGAACCGGACGGAGGGAAGGAAGGACACCGTCCCCTACCTGAAATCCTTGTCGCTGGATGTCATTTTCTCCAGCAGGTTGGAGATGTGGTACGAAGCGCTCGCCATGTTGGTGGACCCGGCCGGGCCGGGGGGGAGGAAGGAAGGAAGGAGGAAGGAGGAAAGGAGGAGAAGAAGGAAGAGAGGGAGGCGGCGTCTTCCCGGCCTCACCGGCTCCCCTTCGCCCGCTGCGGGGCTCTGCGTTCGGCGGGGCCGGCGGCAGCGGGAGCGACTCCGCCGCCTCCTGCGGCTGCGGGTGGCGCGAGGCGGGGGGGGGGGCGGGAGGCGGGCGGCCGCGCGCGCTCTGCTCCGGGGTCAGAGGTCGCACGGGCTCCTCCCTCCCCGCGCCACTCGAGCTGCCGGCGCCCCCGATTGGCTCTGCCGGCCGCCCGCGCCCGCGTGACGTCAGAGCGTACGTGGCGCAGAGCGTGCGCGCGGGAAGTTCGGGCCGCCTTCGGGGAGCGCCGGGAGGCGGTAAGGATGACCACGACTACGTTTCCCAGCGTGCATGGCGCCAGAGGCGTGCCCGTCTCTCTTAGCGGTGCACGTCGGGATTTGTAGTTTAAGAGGACGGAGGCGGCCGTGTAGCCTCCGCGGCCCGCTGCTCCCTGGGATGCGGTGCCGGGTGTTGGCGGCTGGTCGGGGCGCTGCGCAGGGGGGTATCTGCGGGCTCCGGTCACCTTGAGGGAGATACGGTTGAAATGCAGTAGAATCACAGAATCGTAGAGTAGTTTGGGTTGGAAGGGACCTTAAAGGGAAGCTGGAAGGGTCCAGTTCCAACCCCCCTGCCATGGGCATGGACACCTCCCACCAGCCCAGGCTGCCCAAGGCCCCATCCAACCTGGCCTTGAACATCTCCAGGGATGGGGCAGCCACAGCTTTCCTGGGCAACCTGTGCCAGTGCCTCACCACTCTCATAGTGAAGAAATTCTTCCTAATGTCTAGTCTAAATCCACTCTCCAGTTTATACCCATTCCCCCTCACACCATCACTACCAGCCTTTGTAAACAGTCCCTCCCCAGCTTTCCTGTACATTCCCATCAGGTACTGGAAGGTCACTATAAGGTCTCCTTGGAGCCTTCTCTTCTCCAGGCTGAACAACCCCAACTCTCTCAGCCTGTCCTCATATGGGAGGTGTTCCAGCTCTCTGATCATCCTTGTAGCCTCCTCTGGACCTGTTCCAACAGCTTCATATCCTTCTTACACTGAGGAATCCAGAACTGGACACAATACTCCAGATGAGTACTTACAAGAGAGGAATAGAGGGGCAGAATCCCCTCCCTGGCCCTGCTGGCCACACTCCCTTTGACGCAGCTCAGGATACAGCTGGCCTCCTGGGCTGTGAGCACACATTGCCAGCTCATGTCAAACTTCTCATCAATCAGTACTCCCAAGTCCTTCTCTGCAGGGCTGCTCTCAAGCACATCATCCCCCATCCTGTTCTGAAAACAGGGATTTGTCCCAACCCAGGTGTAGGACCTTGCACTTGACCTTGTTGAACCTCAGTAGATTCTCACAGGCCCACTTCTCCTGCTTGTCCAGCCCCCTCTGGATGACAACCTATCCTTCCAGTGTGGCAACTGCACCACTCAGCTTCATGCCATCTGCAAACCTGCTGAAGGTGCACTCAGTCTTGTTGTCAATATCATTGATGAAGGTATTAAACAGGACTGGTCCTAGTACGGACCCCTGAGGGACATCGCTTGTCACAGAAGATATTCCAGTAGTAAATAAACTTCCCCAAACTAGGTGCTGTCCACAGCAAAAGGGTTCACCAAACCTGTGAAAGTTTCTCAGTGCTCTGTGTGTGGCATTTTGCACCATGGCTGTTAGGAACCCACGGCCTGCAAGCAGCTGGATGTGAGCCACCGGTGTGCCCAGGTGGCCAAGAAGCTGACAGCACCTGGCTTGTGTCAGAAATGGTGTGGCCAGCAGGAGTAGGGAAGCGATCATGCCCCTCTACTCGGCACTGGTGATGACCCAGCTCAAATACTATATTCAGTTTTGGGCCCCTCACTGGGAGAAAAACCATGAGGTGCTGGAGCGTCTGCAAAGAAGGGCAACAGAGGAAGTGAAGGATCTTGCAAGGAGTGGCTGCGAAAACTGGAGCTGTTCAGTCTGGGGAAAAGGAGGCTGAGGGGAAGTCTTGCCACCAGAAAGGAGGCTGTAGCAAGGCAGATGTCAGCGTTTTCCCAAGTAACAAGTGGTAAGATGAGAGGAAATAGCCTCAAGTTGTGCCAGAGGAGGTTTAGATTCAATATTAGGAAAAATTTGTTCACTAAAAGGGTCTTCAAGCATTGGAGCAGACTGCCTAGGGAAGTAAGCTGTGGAGCACTATCCCTGGAGACATTTAAAAGATGTGTAGATGTGTGCTTAGGGACATGATTTAGTGTTGGACTTGGCAGCGTTGGACTTGATGATCTTAAGGGTCCTTCCAACCTAAATGATTCTGTATCCTGGTGTTGCAGAGTCTACAGCTTTTGTTCCAGGCCCTTTCATATGTGTGCAGTGGCTCCCATGTGTGGTGAATTGACCTTGACTGGATGCCAGACACTGACCAAAGCTACTCTATCACTGTCTCATGAACGGTGGAAGAGAAAAATATGATAAAGGGCTCGTGGTTTGAGATAAGGACAGGGAAATCGCTCAGCAATTACCATCACAGGAAAACCAGACCTGACTCAAAGTAATTAGTTTAATTTTTTTTGCCCATCAAATTGGAATAGGATAATGAGAAACTAAACCAAATCTTAAAAAACTTCCCCCCCAACTTCTCCTTCCTTCCCAGGCTCAGATTCACTCCTGATTACCTCTTCTCCCCACAAAAGTGCACCGGGACAGGTAGTGGGGGTTGCGGTCAGTTCAACACACGTTGTGTCTGCCACTGCTTCCTCCTCACAGGCTGGACTTCTCACACTATTCCCCTGCTCCAGCATAGGGTTCCTCCTTTGGGAGACAGTCCTCTGTGAACTTCTCCAGTGTAGGTCCTTCCCACTTCTCCCACAGGTCCTCCCAGCAAACCTGCTCCAGTGTGGAGTCCTGTCTCCACGGGTCCATGGGTCCTACCAGGATCCTGCTCCAGTGTGGGCTTCCATGGGGTTGCAGCCTCTTTCAAGAATCCACCTGTTCTGATGTGGGATGCTCCATGGGCTGCAGGTGGGTATCTGCTCCTCTGTTAACATCTATGGGCTATTGGGGGGACGGCTGCCTCACCATGATCTTCACCACAGGCTACAGGGGAATCTCTGCTCTGGTTCCTGGAGCTCCTCCTCCCCCTCTTTCTTCCCTCACTTTGCTGAGTGCAGTGTTGTTTCTCTCACATGTTCTCACTGCCCTCTCTGGCTGCAATTGCGGTTGCACAGTGTTTTTTTCCCCTTCTTAAATGTCATCACAGAGGTGCTGCCACTGTCACTGATGGGCTCAGCATTTGCCAGCAGCGTGGCCATCTTGGAGATGTCTAGCATTGGCTTTATTGGACGTTCAGGAATGTTCTAGCAGCTTCACACAGAAGCCACATTTGTAGTCCTCCCCGCTACCAAAGCCGCGCCACACAAACCCAATATACCATTATAGCTGAGCATGCTCTGAAAATGTCTGATTGAAGCCAAAAATGGTGATGTGAAAATTAATCTTCTTGGTAAATAACGGCATGCTTCCATTGGTTGTGGTCTGCAGAAAGCAACTTGAAAATGTAATGTGCTTTCAGAGGTTTGGGAAGCCAAAGGGCACCTTTTAGAGGTATTTTTTCATGTACCTCATGTCAATCTCATTACTTTTCTGGGCTTAACCCATGATCTCTCAATGCATTGGTAGATGATGCAGAGCAGTTGGAGAACTGAGTTAATATTTCCACATTACATCTTCCTTAAGGTTTATATTAAAATACAAGAATGTTAAATAGGCTTAATCCTTCTCAGTTACATGTGTGTACAGCAAAACTCATGAAGAAATGTATTTCAATCCTTGTATGTATAATTTTAAAAAGGCTTACACTAAAAGTATATGTCTTTAAAATAGGAATTTACTAGATGCAGCTTGCAGGCAGCCTTGCACAGCATCTGATGGAAAGCGTGTGCTCTTTACTCAGTTGGTGGAGAGAAATCATGTGCGTTACCGCCACAGGCTGTCACCTAGCCACAGTATACAAGCAACTATTGTGGAAGATATCCACACTCTAATTGTCTGAGTGCAGTGTTGGCAAGAGAACTTGATATGTCCTGGTCTCATTCCCCAGAGCAGCTTGGTGGTACTTTAGCAATGTGCAGCAAAACACTGGACTGGTAAGAAGGACGTGGGCAGCATGGGGCTGGACTAATGGCATTGTGGTGGGATACGATACAGGGACTGAGTAACGAAGATGAGGCTAGTCAGGAGGCAGGGAGGGTGTCCCATGGAGAAATGGGGGAACCTCAGGTATGGGTAGAGGAACTGCAGTGAGGGGAAGCACTCAGAAGGAGAGCTGGCACAACGCTGACAGATTTTCAAATACATCTTTCACTATTTGATGTGGGAACACTTAATTTAGAGGTTACCTTGAGAGAGGGAAATTATTCATTTTCCTTGAACACTTCTGTTGGGAATAATACAGATGAAGATAGACTCAGTTTTGACTTGGTTGTGACTGCTGAAAATGGTTTATGACGTCTGAATTGTGATGCTATTATACCACACAGAAAAAAATGTAACTCCTCTTTGAAGCACTGAGACATAAAACATCAAAGTACATGTGGCACATCAGTTCATATTTTCCCGTGTAAACGTTAGCACTATTCTAAATCATTTTGGTGACTGTGACTTTTGAGCATCGTACAGTTCCCAGGACAATTTCTTTCTGAGATGTCAGTGACACATTATGAGTTCTCACCTACTGCGGGAAAAGACCATTCTAACCTGATCTTTATTTGCATTCATAGTTTTGTTACTAAATGGGATGTGGGTGGATGTGGGGTGATGTTCCAAAAACGTTCTGTGCACATGGTCACTGTGATGCATTTTATTGGATAACCATGTTAGACCAACAAGACAGTAGAAAATTCTCTCTTGATTGCTGTTGTGGAGTACACCTCTGCCAGTGGTCTCTGTAAGCATATCCACTCGAGCTGGGATCTGACTTTTAAAATCCTTACCATTTCCAATTAAGCATTAAACCAAGCTATATTTCCCACTTTGGGAATCCTCCATGTATTTACTTAAAATAAGAGAGTGTATGAGATTAAAAAAAAAATCAGAACAATTACCAAACAGTTCTTCTCTGGTCTGCTATACAACCTTCAACACTTTAAATTATTTTAAAATCATTTAGCATCATCCTTCTCATGCTGGTTTCTGTACTTTAGCCAGCTTAGCCTGCCACTGCTTAAACCTGTTTTCTCATTACTGTCAGAAACACAAACCATCATGGAGGAAGTCAAAGTATTTTTTTTTTTTTGTTAAAGTACATTTATTACAATTGGGATTCAGCTGCAGTAGTTGCAATGTTCCAGAGGAAGTTAGACACAGAGAGAGGCTAATTGAGAAGAGATTTTTTCCAGCTGATAGCAAACAACTTCACAGATGGAGTGGTACTTCTGATCTGTTCCCTGTAGACACACATATTAGATGCTCTTGGTTCATTCACAAAGATAGCTGAAAGCTTAATTAAATGCTGGAACCTGAAAGGATTTATCTTACTTTACACTTGCAAAAATATTCCCCAAATGCTGAACATGAGAGAAGAACAGAGTTAGTTTAGAGATGCATTCAGAGTACTAGAATTTGAACCCTCACCAATTTGCCCTTTCATTTCACATGTGAGTTTTGAGCCCACTGATCGGCAGAGTACATCAAGAATATGCTTCATCTTCATCTATCAGTGTGGAATGAGCTTTACTACTCAGCTTTACTCAACTTAAAGGGAATCCTTTATGATGACAAGTTTAAAGCTGGTTATCAATTTTTACAGCTGGTTTTGGGGAAATGAAAGGAAAATTGCTGTTCTAAGTCAAAAGGTTCTCACCACTGCAAGCAGATATTTGAGCCAGAGAACATTACAGTTGTCATTTATCACTTAGGTATGTGACCAACTTTGTCACCTGAACTCTGAATTTTTTAAAAAGATGCATGGAAAAGAACTCTTTATGAGTTTATTGGCTAATTATATTAACAAACCATCGATGGTGTCAAAGAAGTGACCTAGGTTTAAATATTAAAGAAACAAAAAGGGATGATATGGCTATATTTGACTTAAAGAAACAAATTGAAAAAGCACAGCCACATGAGTAAATATGTGTTCCAAGGCATTATGTTTATCAATGTATTGCATTGTATAAAATGTTATGTTCCAAGAGATGAAGGTGAGTTAACTGTAGAACTGAAAACTTGGCTTTGGGATTCTTAATTGTAGTGATGCTTTCTTAAGGGTGGAGTTCCTCCCCCATATTTTCTGTTTCCCTTATTTTTCAAGTTAGATGATGTTTCATAGCAAGTGATAGCAATTTCCAAAGTAGGACACATATGGAACTAAAATCATCTGTTGCCTTTCACCTCATAAGCTAAAGTTTTGTGAAGCTTTTCTTTCTTCCTATGGCAGAAAAACTGTTCATGTGCAAGTTAAGTAAGAATCCCAAAGCATCTTTCTAAAAGCAGTTGGTGCTACTGCGTTGATTCTCACTTAAGACTGTTTCATTTCTGCACAATAGAAGATACTGTTGGTCTCCTTTAGAAGAAATTACACACTTACCAATAAGAACAAATAATATTTACGATTGTGAACTGCCTGGCCTTTCCTTCCTAACCCAGATAATTCACTTCTTTAAAGCAAGATAAAGCAAAGCAAAGTATTTGTGTGTCTGATTCCATCAGCTTTAAAAAGAGAAAGATCAGGAAAACAGTGCTGAAAATAATATATGCATCTGGTTAAATACTGAACTGAAGCAACTGTCAAATGGGCTGAAATTACCTCTCTAAAAGAACAGAGCTCCAGCAGCACCTTCATCATAAGATTTTCAGGAAACATAATATTAATGTCTTGAATTAAAAAATAGAAGTCTCTTAATTAAAAACCAAAACGAAAACCCCAAATTCAAAAATGCTAAAAGGAATCTCCATTCTGGCTAGTAAGCACTGTGCAGCTTTTTACAGTGCGTGCAGTTGAAACTTTTCAAATGCGTGTCCCAACTACCCTAAAATGAAAAAATAAAATGTATCTTTCAAGTAAAGTCTGATTTGAAATATGAGCCAGAAATTTAGATTAAAATATTTTTATCATTGTATTATTTTCGTGCCAAATGAACTCAGTGTATGGGACAAAAGATTTTTTCTTCTTTCCTACCTCTTCTGAAAATCAATCCAGGTTGTTCTTCTTGACCATTTGCATTTTCATTCCTTATCACAACTCTACATATGTAATTCCTTCAGAGCCAATTATGTTTCCCTTTATGTCAGCACACCCAGCTTTCTCCGTATAATGATCTCCACAATGCTTGTACTAGAGATGCTTGTCTCCAGCAAATGTACAGGCACTTGCCTAATTGGAATTTCTTATACTGAACGCCACTGTTTGTGTTTCAGAAGTCATAAAATTACAAATTATTTGAAGTGTTTGGACTATTTAAGCTTATTAGGTAGCTGTGCTATGGATTTTTGGTTATTTTGGATCTCACACTTCAGGAAAGCCTTGACCATTTTGATAATTCTGAAATTTCCATGTTAGTGCATTGGCTAATTACAATATGAGTCACTGTTTGTCAAAGCAGGCATAAGGGCTAATCTATTTCACTTCATAATATTTTAAAGCACTGCTGCTGTTTTGTTGATTCTTACTTAAAAGTGCTTCATTTAAGCCCAATAGAATATTCTGTCTGCCTCCTGCACTTATGGGACTATAAGTAACAGCAAAGATGAAGCAATGCAAATATAATTATTCTTCCATAAATCAAGGTGAACAGAGAGGGCTAAAACTAAATCAGAATGAATGAATCTATGAGGTAGAGTGTAACTTTGCAGAATCTGTTTTCTTGCAGCAAAATTGACTCATCCATGGGATCGCCCAAGGTAAAGTGACTCAGTGACTCTCCTCTTGGAACAGACGATGCTCATTGCCAGCCTGCATTACTTTAACAATGAACACAGTCCACTGCTTGTCAAGATGTGTCTCTGCTGGCTGCCGCAAACTGACTCATGTTTCGATCTTTTTCATACTTTGGACATTTTACCAAAGGGCTGTATTAGTCTTTAGCTCGCATGCTGGAGCTGAACAGCTCTTAATATATACTGTATTCTATTCTTTTAAATTTGCTGTTTGAGAAATAAATTGATAGTAATGACTCAATATATACTGTCATCCACATTCTTACCGCAGAAGAATCTAAAAACATCCCCTGACTTTCATACACTCTGCAGGACAAACTTCTCCAGGCATCCTTATGTAGTCGACATCAGTTCTTAGACGTGACATGTAATATCTCTACCATTCAGGTCCTCCTGAGCAGGAACGCACACTTGCTAGTCCTTATTAGAATCTCTTCTGAGACTGAGAAACGCTCTGTTTAATCAACTCAAAAGTTCTTTGATTTTTTTTAGTGAACTGAAGTATAGTTAACACTTACTAAGTGGTTATTATCCACAAAATCTTGTCAGAGAAGTAGGAAGTTCAAATACTGATTAGAATATGTGTGTTTCTTTTGGTTACTTATTTTTGCAAAGAGTACAAGGACACAGCATGGTAACAGACTTAAGATTGTGTTTGCTCTTTGCACCAAAAGAACTGTCACTTCTTCCTTCCTTTAGTGCTTTGAATTGAAACTTTTAGTAGGACAGAAGTCAAGATCCAACCCCTATAACATACGAATCCATTAACCTGTAAGAAGGCTACTTACCTTCTTGTCCTTATTAGAATTTTACCCAAACTTAGCTCAGCCTAGCTCATTTGCACCAGGACCATTTCCACATTGCCCTAGAGGCCGGGCTGCTGAAGGGGCTGAAGTCTTCAGGTCTTTCTGTTTCCTGGCTTTCCTGCACACAGGTGATGGTATCAAAGAAGAGACAAGGACTGACCAGTTTCTTCAGGTCCAAGCTGAAGGGCTTTGTGGGTATCAACAACTGCTTGAGCAGAAACAAGAATTAATTTGAATTGTGAATATTCTGACCATAACCTATTGAACCTTGGGGCTTAGTGTCTTTCAACGTGATTTTACTCTTTGATATGACTAATTAACTACATGATTGCGTGCAAATATCAGTTACCACAGTCACAGGTGTGAAAGTTGTTAAAATACGTATTACTAGGCTATTCATATCATTCTAGAATTAGTAGCCATGTTTTAAAATAGCACGATATAGTTTAAGTTTAGGAAGTATACTAGACAGTGTGTATTTGTACTTTTTAGAGCCACCATTAGAATTTTTAAACCCTCTAGTTATGTACAATTGTCCTTCTCTTCTTAATGAATATGTATAAAATTGAGTAGGACTGCCAAGTATTGATGGCTCATTGTGAATTTATGCATGTCAATGGCAAATACAAAACAAAGAAACAAGAATATCATAATATCATATATCTCATGTGCATTATTCAAACATGAAGAGGCTCTTAAAAGAAAAATCTGGAATTAGATACAATACAATATTTTGAAATCAATACATACCAGTAAGGAAAACATATATCAAAAAGAATATGTTCAAAAATAGTTCTCCAAAACTTCTTAGACTTTCCATGAGTTGAAATGTTGAGTTGCGTTACTTACACTAGAAACTTCTCCTGTCTGTCACAGTCAATGTGACCTTTATGATTTTTAATTTATCACTTTTGTGGTACTGCCAGTTTAGAGAGGTAATTTTATCTCTGTATTCAGCTATAATGATACTGGATCAGGGCTTTGTTCTGTTATCATCTTTTACAGTCATTTTTGTAAGATTTTTGTGTTACTAGCCAGTGCTTTAGAGAGCCTGGAACAAATATATTGTAGAAGCAATGTCATTTGGAAGGATGAGATACAGGGAGACAATTGTCTGCTCACATATCACAAGATAAAGATGATTTTGTCTTTCAGTGATTTATAAGAATATCCTCAAAGTCAGTTCTTACAGTATTTCTGGAGGCAGTGCTTTCTCTAGCAGTAGAAAGCAAGAGGCTTGTTTCTTTGTTTTCTTGTACCAGACACTGTCATTTATGCCAGTGCATATTCGGTGTGAAAAAGCTGATCTGGTGGCATTTTGCAGTCACTTCTTCCTGCTGTAAATAACGCTGCTGTCTGCAGCTGTGGTGGGCATGTACAGAAGGAAGATGAAGTTCTGCAGCCTCATCCTCCTTTTGGAGGTCACCAAAGTGTGCTGCCCAGGTAGAACAACTGTGAGAGCAGGAACTAGTGTCCTTCCACTCCACCTTGAAACCTGTGCTGCCAAGGGGCACAAGCACAGATGGAGAAGCACCTGCTGTAATCTGCCAGCTTTGTGCATCTCCGAGGTTGCCCTTTGGAGTTACAGGTGTTTTATCTTCCATTTTTGCTGTTATGGATAAACCACTGAGACTCATTGTTATTGGGTCCTTTTCTTGTTTTGCCTCCATTTATTGCTGTCTTGACAATCCTGCTTTTCTCTGTGGTCTTAGCAGGGTCATTCTGGGAACCCAGCAAAGGCCAAGAACAGTGTGGGATTTGTATTAAGTTAAATTTACACATATTGGTGGCTGAGGCTGAAAAAGAATTTTCATTTTCCCCCTAGCAGTATATGGTCTCAAGCATCTAGCTGAGAATCTGTGATACCATGTTGGAGGAATAGTTTGTACATGCTTCAAGGTCAACTTGTAAATGCAGCTATTTTATTGCAAGGGAAATATCCCATTTTAGTCAATGCTCAGGACTAGGACATTACTAGAAGGGCAAGAATACCAGCGGGGAGTAATTTTTTTTTTTCTGTTCAGAACTATTTATCCACAAACTGATGCGAAGAGTTTTTATTTCAAGAAGCCAACTCCAAAATTACATTTCCTTGACGTGACTCATCTAGTAGTGCAGTAGTGCAGTACCTGCAGGGCAGACAAAGGAGATTGGCAGTGGTCCATGGTATTTCAGTCTTCTGGGACAACTGTGGAACAAGGATGGATTGTGTGATCTATCTTGGTTGTTTCAAGTCTGGCTTAAATAAAGCAAAACACTTAAGCACATTCCTTAATTTTAAACCAATCAGAGTATCCTTATGTCTTCATGTTAAGCAAATGCTTACATAATTTGCTGGAGAAAGATGTTATTGTGCATTGCAGGTGTATCAAGCAGGAAGAATATATGTATCACTCTTCACTATATAGGGTCTGAGGCTCAGATCTCTCTTTAATTAGTGTATTTCTTCTACATGTCTCAGAGGTCAGGGGGAAAAAAATATTTTTTCAGTTTCCTTAATGAGAGTCCAGTTTGTCAGAGTACTTAGTTCAAGTTAGTGCTGTATAACTTAAATGTCATTTTTAGCATCCAGCAGGATAAAACTGTTAACAGACACATTTGCAAAGCCACACGGAGCCTGGGATGTAAATACGTTTCCAGAACCATGAGAACTGATCAAATACAGCATTAAATTCATTTGATTCTGTTTTATTAGCAACCACCTGGATGTCCAGATAGGTAATTCGTAACAAATGTGTTCCTTTGAGTGATTAGGAAGTTAATGGAATGGAAATCCAGTTCCACATCAATTGCTAAACACTGACCAAAGGAGCAAATATTACGCTGAACCCCGTGCTAGTCTGAGGGATAGAAATATATATATGTATTTATTTCAAGATAAAGCATTGGGTAATGTATGATCCATTCTTGGAAGACAGTAAGAAAAAGAAGTATATGCCATAATTATTCCTACATTTCTTACCAAGTAAAACGTCTCCTGTAAAATTGCTGTTTGTAGTGTCTGCCTCGAGATAACTTTTGCACCTGCTGCTCAAAGATTAAACTACATCTTCTGAAAAGAAACTGCCACTCGAGGTCACGTATGTTATCAAGTGACGAGGTTTTTTATTTGTGCAAGTAGGGCTAACAAATTAGGAATTATTTCATTTCATTTTCAGCTTTACTGTGAATCTTCATCACAAAATAATTTTTTGAGCCAGTGAAAACACTCAGGCTTTAAGTTTTCTAGCAGAAAAAAGGGAAAAAGGACACATTTTTTTCCTAGATTTCTCTACAATAACATGTCTTTATTTTAAATACTTCAGTCATATAAGTAATTTTGTATTCATATGAAAACCACTTAGGTACTCCAAGAAGTTATAGATACTAATTTTTAAATACTTTATTATTTCACTGTCATATCTGTTAAGTACTTTGCTCCCTGTCGACCTCACCATTTTTTAATGGCATTGTTGTTAAAGTCATCTTTATGTCAAGCACCAATTCAGCATACTTCTTAATGTCTGTAGAATATAGCATAAGAGCAATAAGAAAATAAGAACAGCAGCTACTTCTGAAAAATAAGGGTTTATACATGGAAGTGTTCGCCAAAGTGCATCTTTTAGAGTATTTGCAGAAAACTTATAATGGAGGTATTCTTGATGTAAAACAATATTTCTCTAAGAAAGCTATTTGATGGCAGCTATAGTTCTTTAAATTTATATGGGTCTTGTTCTAGAATAATTCCTTTATGGACATAAACTCATTAACATTCAGCACTAGTAAATTACAGAATTATCTACATTCACATGTTTTTTAATATGAAAATGCTGAGTAGTCAGAGCCCTTTACAAAAAGCAACAGAGCAATGACTGAATATACACCTCTGCTTTTAACAAACTTGTATGAATTGCTTAGTCCCTCAGTGTTATCTCCTTAGTGATACTTTCTGTTTTGCCAAGATCATTTACTCAAGCTGAGTTTGTTTTGGGACATCCAGTTGGTGGCGAATAAAGTCAAGCAAGCTTCAGTTTTTCAACCTTTTTCTGACCAGGATATAAAATTTCTATGAAAACAGAATCGAGTGATTAGTCAAAAATGTACACTAGTAATTTGATTTTATATGTTGTTGGACTTCACAGTCTTGGTATACATTTAGAATTACTTCCAACTGAAATCCACTGAACTTACCATCATCTGCATTATTTGTTTCATTTACCAATAGTCCTTGAGGAAAGCTAAAGCAAGAGGTTTAAAATATATTTACCATAATTGCCATGTCTCATCCTAAGAGCCATCATAATTAATGATCAATATACATGCTTAAAGAATAAGACTGAACTTCTAGGTATGGGAGCAAAATAGGGTTTCAGTGAAAAATTATTCTCTGCTTGAGTCATCAAAAAGTTATAAGATTTTCCAAGGTATTTCTAGTGATTAAGGAATGCAAACAAAGTGCAGAAGAAATGAGTGTTGACCTTAGCGCTGAATAATACCAAGAACTAATGGAGTAATCAGCCCTTCTTTTTCCTAAGCATCATCTTTGACAGTAGAAGGAGAAAAATGTGGCAGTCCTAACCTATAATATGATGATGGAAGACAATGCGGTGAGAGTCATTCCATTAAAGTTCATATTTTGCTTTTCATTAAAGATCAACAAGTTCAGTAAAAGCTGAAACAACAGCAGTTTGTGCAGCAGTTTTCTCAGAAGGGTGTGTGAGAAGGGCCACGCACCTTGCTTGTAGGCCCACAGCCCAGGGAAGTGCTTTGAGGTCTTTATCATAATGGTGGGCATTTGCTTCAGAGTTAAAATCTGTGTTTCTACAGAGAAAGCCCCTGTGGTATCTGATGCTTCCACCCAGGAGGAACTGCTAAAGAAGGAGACTTCAGTGCAGACAGTGGGCTGCAACAAGTGCCCAGATCCTTCTCCTGGGAAAAGGGTGTGGACCTGCCAAAGGTGTGCACAGGTTGATGATCTGGTGTTTTAGGTGGCCAAGTTGCACAGTAGTAGTGGGACCGAAACGGAAATAGATAAGTGGTTTCAGAACCATACTCCTGTGGCTGTCACCACGGAGAATGAGGCACCTTGGACACTGGTGACCCACAAAAGCAGGACTACATCAGTCCCCACTCTCCGGCATTACAACTAAAACCAGGTATGAAGCTCTAACAGCTGTAGGCACCCAACAAGCAAGATCAGCAAGGAGAAACTGTACCAGCATAGCATAGTGGATACTGCACAAACAAACAGCAAATGCTTGTAGTGCATAATTCTCTATTAAGGGGCACTGAGGCAGCCTGACAGGGTGTCACAAGGAGTATGCTGCCTTCTGGGAGCTAAGGTCTGAGACATTGCTGCGAAGGTGCCAAAGCTTGTGAAGAGTACAGACAACTATTCATTGCTGTTCTTTCATGTAGGCGTGAATGACACCACAAGCTGTAATCTGGGTAGAACCAAGGAAGACTACAAAGCCCTGGAGGTGCAAGAAAAAACTACTGGTTCCCAGGTTATTTACTTTCATTTTACCAGTTAGATGCACCAAGGTGCATCACAAAATAGATGTATAATGCAAATCAGCTTCTGGCTTAGTGTCTCGTTTTGGCTTTTATGACAATGGGATGTTCTTTGATGACTATAACCTGTTATGGGGGAATAGGATCCAGCTGTCTAGAAGAGGTACGAGAAACTTTGACAGCAGGCTGGCCAGCTTAAACTGAAGGACCTGGGGGACAGGGTCCAAAGTGGTAATGCTCACGTTATTAATCCAACTGAGGAATAAGCCAGGCCAGCCAGAGCAGTGGTAAAGGCTCCTTAATTGCCTCCCAAGATGAGAACCAGAAGAGCAACCATCTCAAGTGTATGTATACCAATGAATGCAGCTTGAGGAGCAAACAGGCAGAACTGGAGCTTCATGCCTAGTCAGAAAGTTACAATATCAGAGGAATAAGTGAAAGATGGTGGAACAACTTACATGACTGGAGGATCGTGATGGATGGCTGTAGGCTGTTTTGTAAAGACAGGCAGGGAAGAGAGAGAAGGAGTCATCATGCTCTGTGATAAAGAGAACCTTGAATTTACAGAGGTCAGTTGTGCTGATTGTGGAAGCCCTATCTAATGTCTCGGGGTCACAATCAGAGGGGTCATCTCCAAGGGGGATCCTATGGTAGGCATCAGCTACCAACCTCCAAACCAAGACCATAAGGCCAGTTTGGGTCACTTAAGCAACCTTTGGGCCAACCAAACCTAGTTCTTATAGGTGACTTCAACTACCTAGATGAGTGTAGGAAATAAAATACAGCAGTTTACATATCATCCATCACGTTCCCAGAACAAATGTTTGATGGGCCAAATAGGGAATGAGGTTCGGGACTTGCTACTCACAAACCAAGAACCCTTACTTTGTCATATCTCAGTTACTAATAGCCTTGGCTGCAATGATCAAAATATTGTGGAGTTCAGAATGCTGCTGAGACAAAGGTTTTAAATTTCAGAAACGCATCTTGCCAAGAGCAGAGTTAAGAGGGATTCTGTGGAAACCTTCCATAGATGATAAAGAAGCTAGTGAATGCTGCGATTTTTTCAAGGATGCCCACTGGAAGCACAAAACCTATTCATTCCTTTTAAAAGTAAGAGAAGTAGATGGAGCAAGAGACTCCTGTGGCTTAACTGTGAGCTTCTGAGTCTGCTCAAAACCAAAAGAGAAGCATACTAGAGATGGAAAACCAAATGAATACTTTTTGAAAACTACAACAGCATTGCCAGGTCATACAGAAATGCAGTTAGAAAAGCAAAAACTCATCTCAAATTAAAATTGGCCAGAGATGTCAAAAACTACAAAAAAACAATCTTCAGGTGCATAAACAACAAGCAGAAACAGAAAAAAAGCATGGGTGTGCTGTTAAACAAGAGAGATGAATTACCAACAATGCTGAAAAGGCAGAAATTCTGAACACTGCCTTCAACTCTGTCTTTACCAGCAGTGTTGGGCCCTAGGCCTTGGGAACAAAAACCCAGATTGATGCAAACAGACCCACCGTCAGTAAAGGAAAAGTTGGTATGTGAACTGTTACAGTAGCTTGACCCCTACAAATCAATGGGCCCTGACAACGACCACTCAAGGGTGTTAAGAGAACTGTCTGACATATTTGTGAGGCCACTCCCCATAATCTTTGAAAAGTCATGGAGATTGGGGGGTGTCCCAGAAGATTGGAAGAAGGCTAATGTCATCCTCCATCTACAAGAAGAGCTTAAAGGAGAATCCAGAAAATTATAGGCCCATCAGTCTTACTTCAGTCCCTGCGAAAGTTATGGAACAAATCCTCATGAGGGCTATCACACGTCCAATGAAGCATGTGACTAGGAAAGGCCAGCTCAGATTCACTAAGGGCAAATTGTGCTTGACAAACCTGATTGCCTTCTATGACAAAATAACCTGCTTGCTTGATGTGGGGTGAGCAGTAGACATTGTCTACCTGGATTTCTCCAAAGCTTTAGATATGATTTCCCACAGCCACCTCCTAGGTAAATGGATGTGTTGTGGTCTAGGCAAGTGGTCTGTGTAGTGCATGGGCAACTGACTGATAGGCAACATCCAGAAGGTGGGTAAGTAGTTCTGTTTCAAACTGGCAACCAGTCACCAGTGGGGATCCCCCAGGGATTGATATTGGGCCCAACACTGTTCAGTATCTTCATAAGTGACCTGGATGACGGGATCAAGTGTATCCTCATGAATTTTGTTGACGATACCAAGCTGATTGGGGGAGTGGACACTTCAGAAGGGGGAGACATCCTACAGGAAGACCCGGATAGGCTGGGAGATTGGGCTAACAAGAACCTTATGAACTTCAACAAGGACAACTGTAAGGTCTTGCACCTGGGAAAATAAAGTCTAGGAGTGCAGCACAGGGGGGAATCTACCCAGCTAGGTGGCAGCTCTGTGGGGAGGGACTTGAGGGTCCTGGTGGACAAAAAGTGTGCTGCTGCAGCAAGGAAAGCCAATAGGATGCTGGGTTGCATCAATAAGGGCATCAAAAGCGGAGATAAAGAAGTCATTGTCCCACTCAGCACTTGTCAGGCCATACTTGGGATACTGTGTTCAGTTTTAGTCTCCACTATACAAAAAGGATGTGTGCAGCCTGGAAAAAGTCCGGAGAAGGGCCACAAAGATGACCAAAAGACTGGGAAACCTTATTGCCATGTTCCAGTATTTAAAGGGTGGCTACAAAGAAGATGGAGATTCCCTTTTTTGCAAGGAGTCAAGTGGAAAAGACAAAGGGTAACAGGTACAAATTAATCCTGGGGAGATTCTTATTGGACACAAGAGGAAAATTTTTCACAATGAGAACGATCAACCATTGGAATATTATCCCAAGAGAAGTGGTAGATTCCTCAGCTTTGGACACTTAAGATTTGGCTAGACAGGGTACTGGTTCATCTTGTCTAGACCATATTTTTGCCAAGAAAGGTTGGACGGGGTGACCCTTGAGGTTCCGCCTAGTCTGATGTTCTATGACTCTATGAAATCAGATCTTTATAGATATTGTTTCAGCTGTCATTGTTTTTCCATTACTTGCCATCAGTGAATATTTTTCAAGCAGCAGATCCAGTCTTTAACTTAGCTGTGCTCAACTAATGCACCAAGACACACTTAGAAAGAAAATGCTGGAAGATTATTTAATAAGCAGTGATTTAAACATTGGGAAGAGGTAAAAGAAAAAAATAAAACTAGTGTGCACTGACTTGCAAACAGGAAATAGTTTCTTTTTGCTAGCAGGGCTACATAAAAATAAGGACTCGAAGCAATGCATGTGCTTCATGTCCAATTGATGCTGACAGAATTAAGATTCCCAATATGCAAGGTTGAGTCATACTGTGTGCCAGTTGTGTTTTTTCTCTTGCCCTTAAAAAAATCTTGTGATTTCAATAATAAAACCAATTTCACTCAAACACTGCAGCTTAATTCTCATCCCTTCAAACCAAACCCAAAGAGCTGATGGCACAGAAGATATGGGAATTACATACCACATCAGTGCAGAATGATCTAATTTGCTCTGATGCAGAAGTCCTGAAGAAATGTGCTGCTAAGGCGATCCAATCAGCCAGGGTTTATTCTTCTCCTGTTCTAGTTTAGAAAGGAAAAAAAAAGGAAATCTGAAAATTAAAGCTATGCCCTCCAGAGAGTTACCTTATCTCAAAATCAGTCACAAATGGAATGCAGAAATCTTTCAGGGAAAACAGACATTGAAACCATCCTGGTAGTTTTATCTCCATTTTAGAGCTTCAGTAATGATATTTCAGAGGAATTCATAATGAACCTGCAAAAAGGGAGAAGTCTGGAAGTTTCACTTTAATTTCATACATGAGTTACAACAACAGCTCCCAGACTGAGACCGTCCTTTCTAATGGCAGTAAGCACACTTATGCCTAAAGAACTATGTCAAAAAAAATCTTACTAAAATAAATAGAGTGTACCAGAATGTCTTCAGAGTTCATTTGGCCAAATGCAAAGGGACTGAAGTGTGATGTCCCTTTCTGCTGCTAATAATAGAACCAAGCATGAAGATCTAGCAGGCTCAGTGTGCTGACATGACAGGGCATGGCCTCTCTTGCATCTAAAGTAATGATTCAAATCTAAAATAAGCAAATACAACAGCAGCTGAATTCTGTTACCACATCTGCTCTTAATGAATTGGTCTCAGAGTTCCTGGTAGGCAGTTATTATGTCACATACAAAGTGTGACACCATAATTGTCATCGTTCTAATCCTTAAAGAAAGAAATAATATAGACTTGAGCAGGCAGGAAGAACAAAATTCTCACTAGTTCCGTAGGTTGTTCCCCTTTGGGCAACAGGTCTACATTGAGGATCTGGGCCAGGAATAGCAAAAGAAAGCTTGTAACTCTTCCCACCTACAGCTTTTAGTGGCATCCTTACCCTTAATCAATTTGTTTCAATTTTCTTCTCGAACATTAGAAAGGCCTTTTCAGGTCAACATATAAGCACTAAATGACAGCTAAAAAAATCAGCTAAGGAAATTAAAGCAAGACTTTTTTTTTTTATTTTCTCTTTTTTCTTTTTTCTTTTTTTCCCCACTCAAGAAAATACATTTTGGATTTGCATTCTACTCATTCTCACGCAGGAATGATTTATTCTTTAGTCTTGTGCAACAGGTCATTAACCTGCCTAACAACTATAAATATAGATGTTTTTCCTTTTGAGAAATGTAGTGAAAATGCCAAATCTTCCTTCCACTTCATTTTCTTAGATAGCTTAGGGGAATACATGAACTGGAATTTTTCTCTCACACTGACAAATAGTATTTTAGCTGTTAACTACATGGGATCTAGATTTGAGACCCTTTCTGTATCTGTGTATAGTCTTATTAACTGTGGAGTCTGATTATGGGAGGTTTCTCTGCCCATGGCAGGGGTACTGGAATTAGGTGATATTTAAGGCCTCTTCCAACCCAAACCACTCTATGAGTCTATGATTATATTCTGATAAATATTATCTAATAACTATGACCATGAGTGGGACGTTTCAAGAATATTTCCACTTCATTTGCCATTTGACAGTAGGCAGAAAGTGTCACTGCAAAGTTACTTGTCCATCTAGATCTTTTTTCCCTAATTAAAATCAAGAGGAAAGTCCTTGAGAGGATAATTCAGTTTCTTCATCCCTGTCTTCTGTTTTACCTGCAGCATAAATCATGTGGTTGTTTAGCAGACAGGTCATGTCAAGAAAGCAAAAGCTAGAGCTACTCCCAAAAGCCTAGTGACAGTTCAAAACTCCTCTGTGGTTTTGCTTATCAGTCATTTGAATTTGTATTTTATTTGGAGGTACTATTCTTAAGACATTTTAAGATTTTCTATATTTCCCTTGATGTGTTCAGTCTTGTTCTCACTTATATCAATATTCTTTTCAAATTCTTAACCTGGATGCAAAGGCCAAAACCTTTCTGACTCTAGAAGCAAATGTATTACTCATTTTGCTTGAAATATTATAAAAACCCATCTCTGTGCCAGACATGTTCACTGAGAGAGATGTCAGCCAATACCGTGTACCAGGATTAATTAATGAGTTTTTCTGCCAGACATTCTTTAAGTCTGCTTTTTCTCATTTTATTTGTACTTTTTGGCATGTAATTTCCATACTTATTAAATCCTCACTGATAATAACATGCAAAAGAGCAATTAACAGCAGACAATTAAGTGGCAACGAATTTATAATTTGAACTGTTTTCCATTCAGAGATGACTGAAAGTGGTAGCAACTTGTTTCAAATCACTGGACTTCATGGTTGTGACAGTGATGGGGCCATATAAAAAGATTCAAACCTGCATCAAATGAAACTTCATGCCACTGATATTCCAGTGGAGCTTCCAGCTGACATGGCCACTTATAAGTCTCTGTTTTTCTAGTCTATCTTGGTACTAAACATAAAATCATGCCTGTACTGTAGACTGTTACCTAAATGGCATGCAGTACAACAAGTTCTTCCTAAAATCAAACCCCAATTTCTCTACACTGTGTGTTGAGTGACCCGTACAGTGCTGCCTCCTGCTATTGCTAGAAAATAGCCTGTGTCATGAGTTAGCATAAATGGTATTTCTTAGCCAGAGAAAACCAGTGGTGGCTGAGGTCTGTGGAGGTTTTCTGTCCTTGTTTTCTATACTCATTTTAGTAGAAATTTTAAATATCAGTCTACAGGAATTTCTGTATTCCAGAACTACTGCCATTTAAAGCATAGTCACTAGGCCAGCAAGTGCAGAACTCTCTGATATCAGTTCATATCTGAAAGAAGAAAAAGATTTGATGATTAATACAAACAGCTCATCCTGAATGAGAAGTTCAGGGCAAGTGTTTGAACATTCCTGCTGATGGATTCAGCAGGAATCAGAGTGTTTCAGGTTTTTGACAGTCTTTTGAGCCTGAAATGTTTCAGTTAATTTATGTGTGGACAAGCATACACAGAGGCACTTCCAGTGTTGTAAGAATAATTATCAATATCCTTTGCCTCTTCTGATATACATCAGAGAAAATATTTGAAAATGATACTAGATAAGCAAAACGAAGAATGCCTAGGAAAGAAAAGACACCTCCCAGGCTTTGGGACTTGATTTCTTTCTAATATTTGGATGCATTAGTCTATTGTTTTGTGCCTTGATTACATTACAATCATGAAAGATCACTTGCCTTGTGTGAAGCTGGCTATCAATTGTAGCTTTTTATGGTCTGTTGTTCCACCAAAAACTGTGTAGAAAACTCAGCACATTTATGACTGAAATCTAGTCATCTCAAAGGAATTTAGTACCAGTTTGTATGGTAATACTAGGAAAGAGAAGAGTGAGATAGGGACCCAAGTCCATAAAATCCTTGAGATGGGCAGGTAGCAGAATATAGTCATGACAGTTTTAATGTCCTTGCTCCTTTAAAGAGCCACATAGTGTTTAGCTGTCTACATCAACTTGAAGACTTGCAGTGGCATAGTGCCCTTTCAAATACTACTTTGAGGCTTATACAAATGGGAGTCTGCTGTCTACTGATGAATATTTCCTTTCTGATGCACCTATTATGTCTTTCCAACCAAGTATTGACCTAATCAAAACTCATTTAGCTTATGAGATTTGATGTTACTATGGCCTGGTAGGGATGGTTTGGGATATTTCAGAACTCAGAAGAAAACATGTCTGCTTTTTATTTTAAATATCCAAGCCTGAACATGCATTTTGATTCATTCTGAACAACTACAGTGATACTTTTAATAGGAAAGCAGAGAGGATCACTTTTGAGGCTGTAGTATTTTTTAGATTTATTTACATGTGCGAGTACTCTTTTCAATCTAACTGACAGAACAGGAAACTCTTGTTTGCTTTACAGTTGTATAAGTGCAATGAAAAACATCCTTCAGCGCTTACCATGAATATACAGAAGTGTGACTCTGTAAAAAGCTTTCAAGCCAAAATCAGGGAGCCTGGGAAATCTTTTGTAGGACTATACTTGCTGCGTGGAAGTCCTATAGATCATTGCCTACATTGTTCTTACCAGCAGTTTTACAGCCCCAGCAGAGGCTGTAGTCTCTACACCTATGATCTATTGCAGAATGACAACTGCAGACCATTGATTTAATTCCTCTGAAATCAATGTTAATTTTTAATTTCCTAAGCCTTAGTCAAAATTCAGCAAGCTATTCAGATGAGTTTGTTTAAAAGAGAAAGGGCATGTTTCTTTAATTAAAAAACCCTACAAAAAAACCAAGAGATAACCAAGCAAGAAAACAGTTAAAACATTTACACCTACACAGAGGCTAACAAAGCACAGGTAGACAGGCCATATTACTTATTTATATTATAATAGAATTTCCTGCTTTACGGGATGGAGGGTCCTTTCTGGAGGTAAATCCTTACCTCCAGAAAACTAATTCACTTTGCATATGCAAAAAAAAAAGGCACAAACCTCCTCAAAATAACAAATGCTCATTTTGGCACTGAGATGTTACGACTTCTTTGTCTTAGTCTGGCAAAAAATTAGACTTTATGATTGTCTGTGGGAGTCCATCTGGTACACGTAGGGGCTACCAAGCCTTTCCTTCTTTAGTGGGGAGATGTTAGTCTTTCTACAAAACTCGTTCTTCCCTTCCCAGCTCCCTGCACATTAATAATGAGGAACACAAACCATTCAGTGATTGATACCAGCTTATGCTAAAGAAGTTCCCCTCCTGTTTCCAATAAACATGGCTGTTCAAATAGATTATAGTGTCTCATAGCATTCAATTCTCCCCCCAGCCTGCCTTAGATGTCCTTTAGCTGTTCCTTTGTGATGGTAATGAAACTAAACAGCATTTCAAAGCAGGCTTTGATTAGCATGATAACCGTGTAGTGGCTTGATGGCCAGCATGGAGTGATTATCTAGCTTTCCAGCAGAAACTGCTTGGAAGAAAAGTTATACAACTTGTTAAAATGCATGGTCGGATGTATATATGTATGTATGTGTATGCGTTTGCATTCACATAATACCTACAGGTATAACTCAGATATCAACAAAACCTAACATGGTCCATTCATTGATATTCCCTGTTAGAACAGTGTTTTCTTGATGCAGAGGCTAATTGCATCAATTTGCCACAATTTGCCTGGGTAGTGTCTATGCATTTAAACAGGGGACAGGAGGTGGGATCGCAGCAGAGCCTAGTAATTACTCATCATGTAGAGCATCATCACATGCTGCTAGTCAAGCCACTGGGTATCGCTGGAGATGGGACATCTGGAAACGGTGTGCAGCAGGAAGACGGCAGAAAACTCAGTATCTCAAGACCCGTTTAGCATTGTCAGTGCGCACATCAAGGGCTGAAACTAAAATGCCATAGCACCATTAATATAGTCTTCCAAATCAGATTATTTAGGACAAGACCTTCAGCAGCAGTAAGAGTCGCATCTCCATCAAATTCAACAAGGGTGCCTGAATTTATGCTGGAAGCATGCTCCCTTCTCCTTTGGAATATTTATTCCTTCCTTCTGAAAAATAAATGTAAGAGGAAAGTCTATTTCTGGGCTGCATTTATCTGACATGGGTCATGCTTTTAAGAGGTTATAACCACACAACATGATGGGATGAGCAGTAGCCCATTGGCTATTTCATAGTGGTTAGGCTTTACAATTCACGACTGACTCCCTTGGTTTACTTTCTTTTTTACTTCCAGCTTTCGTTTTCCCCTTTTCAATTATTTCGAGCACAAACATGAAAAAAACCGCCTTTATTGAAATATTTCTTCTGGATTTCTTTTTTTATAATGTTTGCACACATTCTGGCAGCCCTTTGGGATGTAACTTGTTAAGCAAACGTATGACATGACATCTTGGTAGTCTGCAAGTACTGAAATCCTGGAAAACAGGGAAGCTTCATGCCATCTATACTAGCAGCATAAGTCCAAGGAGAAAGTAAGAGGCAACACCAGATGAATTCAGCAATATCATGAAGCTGATCACTATGATAAAAAGCAGCGTACCATCTCTGTAAAGGTACTCAGAAGTGGGGGATATGGTTACTACAGAATATCAAAAAGCCCTACAAAGAAGTTTATCTACTTTATCTCTAGAAATACAAACAACATTAGTCCAATACACACTTTGCAAATGTTCTTTTCTTTATTTCTTATGTGACTGTTTTTACAAAATTCAGTAATAGTATATCAAAAAGGAGATAAAATTCAGTGTGAATAAATGTAAGCCCAGGTACATGGGGAAGAGTCTTAATTTCACAGATGAGTGGGAGTTTCTAACTCAGGAATTAGATGCAAGAGCTATAATATGTGTGGGTTTAGGCAGTTATTAGCTAAAACAAGCCAGCAGAACACAAGGAGTTATTTGTAACAGAGAAGGAAATAGAGAGTGGCCTAATGCTGCTGTATAAATTGTGGATGCAGAGGGTCCTGGGTTAACAGCTGGATGGGTACAGCGGTTCAGGACTGAACGGCTGAGAAGCAGCTCTGTAGGAAAGGACTGGGGCTCCCGGCTGACAGGAGGCTAAAACACGAGTCTGCTATGTGCCATCCCAATGAGGAAAGCCAAGAGCATGCTCAGCTATATCAATAGGAACACCGTGGCCAAGAGATTATTGCCCTTCATTCAACCTTCATTTGGCCACAGCTTGAATATTGCATCCAGTTTTGGGCCCTCGAATATAAGAAAGACATTGATAAACTGGAGTAAGTTTGGCGGAGGGCCACCATGATGCTCAGGGTTGGAGCACTTGCCCTGAAAGGAGAGGCTGAGGGACCACGGTGTCTTCAGCCTGGAAAAGGGATGGCAGAAGAAGAGACAATGGCCATGAAGTGGTACAATGGAAGATCTGGCTAGGTATAAAGGCAAATATTTTTCATGGTAAAACTAATGTAATTTTGGAACAATGAGATTGTGCAGTCTCTGCCCATGGAGGTTTCCAATATCCAACTGGATAAAGCCTTGAGCAACATGGTCTGACCTCGTAGCTGACCCTGCTTTGAGCAGGAGATTGGACTAGAGATCTCCTGAGGTCCTTACCAACCTGAATTATCCAATGATCCTGTGTTCCACATGACACACAACCAAACTGTAAAAATAACTAAACTTTACATCACTGCAGGATGCTGCAGACACTGCAGGTCAATGTAGATTTTTGAAGCTGGATGGGATCATCAGAGGGAAATGCACTGATGTTTACTGAATACATGGAATCTGTCTGAATCCCAAACACTTGGAGGCTGGGAAATGTTAGGAAGAAATATTACCATAGGTTTGCTATAATATCATATTCTTCCATGAGCAGTAGCTTATGGCCACTGTCAGAGATGGATTACTGGGCTGGATGGACTGGCTGTCCATCTCCGAAACCATTATAGCTCTTTTTGTGTTCTTATTTCTGTTAAATATACCATCAGCGTGATGTACTGTTTCAAACCTAAAATTTTGCAGCTTTTAATTACAGGGAAGTGCAGTTTTTAGAACATCATCTATACCCTTTGAAGGAATAGTAAAATAATGAGGCTTTTCAGAATATTTTTTTCAGTCAATTTTCATAATCACAGTATTTGGGGGGAAATTGAAGATTGTAGCTTGTTACCAGAAAGTACCAGAAATGTTGTAAAGAGATCTATTTTTATTTAATTTTTATTACTTTTTTTCAGGAGTTCAACAAGTTCACTTCAATCTGCCTTTCAAGGTCACCCATCTGAATCAATGATCTTCTTAGCTCCACCAGTTCTGATTTTTTGAATAAAATTGTAATTACCAGCCTTTTAAGCACCAGCTGTTCTATTGAAACATGATACTGGTGGTGTACTCGGTCTTGGTGGAAAAATATCTCTAAGCTGCTCTTCACTGAATTCTCCTAGCTGATTGCAAGAGGCATTTATGGTCACAGAATTAAAGGGGCCAGAACCAGATCCTTAATTTGGAATCCTTTATGGATGCTGTTGTCACTCTCATTTTGTGAATTACCCTGTTCAAACATGCATTTGAACCTCCACTGTACTCTTTCCTTATAAAATAATAAGAAAAAGGAAAGTACAATATAAGATAATGTGTAAAGGAATAATCATAGAATCATACAAACACATAATGTTTTGGGGTTGGAAGGGACCTTAAAGATCATCTCTAGTTCCAACCTCCCTGCCACAGGCATGGACATTTTCCACTAGAGCAGGATGCTCAAAAACTCATCCAACCTGACCTTAAGCACCTCCAGGGATGCTGCATGCTCAGCTTTTCTGGACAACTAGTTCCAATGCCTCACCACCCTCACAGCAATATATTTTTTTCCTAATATCTAGTCTAAATCTACCTTCTTTCAGATTCAAACCATTACCCCTCATCCTATCCGTGCACCCCTTGGTAAAGAGCCCCTCCCCAGCTTTCCTGCAGGACCTCTTTAATGGAGGGGCTGCTAGAAGTTTTCCTGAGAACTTTCTCATCTCCAGGCTGAACAAGCCCAACTCTCTCAGCTTGTCCTCATACAGGAGGTGCTCCAGCCCTCTGATCATCTTCATGACCCTCCTCTGGACTCAGTCTTTAACAGATCCATGTCCTTCTTGTGCCAAAGACTCCAGAACTGAATGCTGTATAACCTATTAGCATCCACATGATGAGCCGCATAATATCAGCATACAGAAACACAAACACTTCTGGGAAATGTTTCTCTCTCATTTAGCAGCACTCTTTATTTAATAGTGTCTACAGTCTATGAACAGGAGACCGAGGCTAACACTTAAGGTGAATCTGTGTGTGGAGGGATATAGTGCTAGGGAAGAAATCATTAATGAAAAGAAAAGCTAAGAACAGTGTTTTGTTGCAGGATTTGCAGGAGAATTGAAAGGCTGATTGGCACAGGAAGTGTGGGAAAATAAAAGCAAGAGGTAGAATTTGTCTTGGCAGGAAAGTGATGTTCCACTATTAGAAATGCCTGCAGGCCAAAAAGAAAAAAAATCCTTTGCTGAGATTTAACACAGATTTTTCAACTGCTCTAAAGCTTAGACCCTACACTAAATATTTTCCCAAAGCACATAAATTTTTAGCTGTATAGAAGTTTTCTGTCATATTCAGAGCAGAAACCAGTGCCTATTTATCCTTTCAAACTGGGATTGTGGCAGCATCTGGTGCAGCCGGATGGGATGAGAGGAGCAGTTGGGCACTGGGGTGCTCCTGCCAACTGCTGCAGCCCTGCCTCCCCCCCTTTCCCCTGAAAGATTTCTTCTTTACCTATTATGTAATAGTGTATTTTCTGTTTCTCTTCCGTTGTTATAAGAAACGAGGGCAGTGGTAGTTTAGCAACACATCTGAAAAGCAGCTCCTGCCAGTGAACTACTAGAGGGCACTCAGGCCTGAGAGTGGATGGCAGGGAACTTTCAGGGTCAGCCACGAAATCTGAAGCATTGCTGGCTGATCAGGGATTGCTGTATTTTTCTCTATTAATTATGTGGCCTTTTCTCTCTCTCCAAAGCCAAGAAAATGTCCAAGCTGTCAGAAGTCTTTATGTGCAAGGACACTTATCCCCCTGCAGTGTGTTATCGGGAATCAGTGTTTGGCAAGTCCCTGCTCTCTATAAAACTTTCCCTTACACAACAGACCTTAAGCAGGATTCCTGTATTCAGCCCTCCTGCCAGTCAGACAGTTAATTCATCAGTTCCTAGTTCCAGAAGGTCTTTATGCACATAATGACATATGTCTTTTCCTAGTAATTGCACTTAGCATGCAATCGTTACCTTAAAACTGGCCTGAAGATGTATTGCTCCCTGAGTCAGAGAAGTGAATACCTGGAGTGAAAAGGCAATAAAAAAGGAACAATGAAGGAATGCAATACTATATTTTAATTTTTCTTCTTTATTACGCAGAAATTAATATAGAAATAGAGAAAGGCAATACTTGTCATTGGAAATACTAGCACAATTGAATGGAGCTAATAAAGCTATTCCTTCTTTGCCGCCCTGTCTATCCCTGATTGCAGATATTTGCTGTAGGAACTATATTTTACTGCTTTTGTATACAGTACTTTTTACCACATCGGTCCTTTATCTTGTGTGAGATCTTTAGACAATCCTATACGACAGGTAACAAGAAATGGTAAGAAGTATGGAGGGCTCCTATTTTCATCATTAAGGTATTTCTGTAAAGCAATGAGGGGAAATTCAGAATGACTACACGAATTAATGAAAAATATACAGGCTAGAGAGCTCAAATTGTTTCATTTCAGGTGATACAGAAAGACTGAGATGGCACCTTTCTTTTCAGAGAGGTTCGGTTTGTCACTTCTTTGATATTTCTCCTTGCTTTAAGTTGTATCTTCACGGTTTGTATCATGATAACTGAGGTCGAACAGATTGTCTTTTAAGACATGTAACTAGTGCCTCACATCTCCAGAAGGAGCCACTGCAAATAGTCTGAGCACTTTCAGTTCCTGCTTTGGTGTTGTGCCTGGCTTCTGCTAGCCAACTCGAGGTCATTTCATCTTAATATTTCATAGAACTAGTGTTTTAGTAATGTGACCAAGATGATGTCTTAATGAAATGCAGCACTAAGATGCAGTCATGGCATTTGAAAGCTATGTAGGAAAAAAATGGCTGTTTACTCTGCATGAGGAAGGAAATCTTAATGTCTGTTCTTGTGAAAGTTGGAGGCTCCAGCTCTGGAGTAGGCGAAATGTACAATATGCATTTGGTGTTATGTGAATTTTAGAGCTAGTGATAGACTTGCAATCCCAGTCAGCTGGCAGGGATTCATAGAGCAGGCAGAGTCTGCTGCAACCAAGTAAAGCTTCCATATGCTGCCTTGTCTCAAAACTAAGCTGGAAGTGGGCAGAAAATACTCTGTCAGACTGTGGCAACTTCTAGGCTCCACAGACAAAACTGCTGCTGCCATTTGTGGCTAGCATCTAACATGGTACTAGAGGTTTTTTGCATGGATGCTGGGCTGAACCCCACCAATTCATCTCTCATGGGTGACAGGGTGGCCTTTAATGGCCAGCAGTCCTTGGCTGCTGGTGACTAGTGGCTGGCATTGGAAGCAGAAAGAGCTCAAGACAAAGGATCTCCATATGCCACTACCTCTGCAGCAGGCTATTCATCTTCTGTCAGAACACAAAGGTACAGAGAAATAAAGACCACAAATTAACAATGGAGGCTCCATTAATTCCTCTTAATAATGTCTTTTTTTCCTCAATCAAGCTACAATTTATTTGCAGGAGTGCCTGTCTATTTTTTTTCTCTATGATATTTCAATCTTAGAGAAACAAAAAGGGGATCCTGTCACCTTTTATGATGAAAGGTGATCACGGGAATACTATATTTTGTTTTTCCTTGAACAGATTTCATACTTCTTCTACCCTCTGTTCCAGTTGGTCGTTTGATGTCTGAATGCATTTATCTCTGAAGGTAGCTCTCCCAGAGATCTTGGAGAACTCTGTTCCTCCAGGGTTTTAGCTTATACATTGCTTACAGATGCAATACACAAAGCCTATTTTCAAATGCAGTCTCTCAGCTTGCAGAATGACTGATCAAGCTGTTGGCTCAATTTGCTATCTGATCATTTAGTTGATAAGGTAAATCTTGACTGAGTCAGATTTTCCATGGTGAATCGATCAAGTGATGGAAGCAGAATACTGTATTTTCTTACTCTAAGATAACTGGGGAAAGGATCGGCATCACTAGGCATCTAGTCTGGTAGGTAGCTTAAGCTCTAAAGCTTGATTTTTATCAGCTGTTAATATCCAAGAAAAATAACTGTATTTCAGGATGACAGCATTTGTACTTACTCTGCCCTTGTGTAAATAACTATGTGAAGTGCACAGGAACTAGGAGTTGTCCAAGTTACTATGACATTGTGCTTTACTGGTAAATGATTTTGCATGGCATTGCCTACAAACAACTAACAAGTGAAACACTTTGAACTAGTATTAGAAATGTGCAGTTGAACTGATCTACCCTGAGAATCGCTGTTTGACTTTTCCTTTCAAAATTAATTTGATTTCAGCTGGACCAGTTCATTCCTCATTAGTAAGAAAACAATAGGAAAATTACTTCTAGAGGAACATAAAGGCAAAGCCAATAAAGAGCAAAAGGCTGCTAAATACAAAATATATCCTTGTATACCGTTATAGCTGATGCCTTAACAATAAGGATGTGAGACAATTTCAAAGTTCTCGTTAACTTGTCAGATCTGCGTGGTAATGAAATGAAAAATTACTTCCATTTTAACATAATGTTAATTTATATTATTCTTCCTTAATACAGAATTTACCATCAATTACTGAAAATGCAATCGAAACTGTGCAGTAAAATTGTTAAATATACTACATGACATGACTTTTGGAGAATAGTTTTTACCATGCTTACTTAGTTTACACATTATTCTTTCCCTTGTGCATATTTTTGTTTACCTAGATGGTGAGTTTTCTTATATGGCTTTTTATTAAGAAATCAATTTAAAGGAAACCATGAAATAGCAGTATTTAGATAATGAGTTGCACTATTGCTTGAATGCAAGTTATTATTCTGCCTTTAGAATGAATAAAAAAGATTCCCTTTCTTACATCCAGTCTTCTGATGTGACTATGTTCCAACAAAACCTCAACCAAATCTACACAAGACTGATGGTTTACAGTATGAAAACTACTACTGGAAAGTTTAAAAAAAATTCATTTATCATTTTTAGATGTGGAATTCTCTGCACCAAATGGAAAGGAACTCTCTTATCTGCTCAGAGACTGATGCGAAAAAAAGCAACATTGCCTGTGCATATATTATCTGGATAAAATACCTGTTTAAGGATGATAGTGGGTATGATATCTATATGCCTGTAAAGCTCTGCATTTTGCTGATATCTTTATTTACACACCAAGCAAAAAGATGAATCTTCCAGGTTTTTGGTTTGGTTTTTTTTTAATTATGCACTGAACTGGTTGAAAACTGAGTTTGGCAGATTTTTTCCACTTTTAAATTAGTCCCCAAGTCTTACGTTTTCTTGCTAGGCTTATAAATACAGACTGCTTCCTTTTCTGCTCTGTCTGCTTTTCATAATATTGGCTGGCTTCAGAGTATGGGGAAGAGGAAGAAGCATGCTGACAATGCCTGTGCTTTCTGTGAGTCTCTTCCACTTATTGCAGCCTTTAGTTCATACAAATTTCAGCTCTGGGGCATTTGCTTGTACAATCCTCATATCACCAACAGTTTCTTCCAACTGCCCCAAATCCTTCCCAGCTCTGACTCTATTTTAAGGTCCTGGGAGCACACCATCTTCTGTGTGAAGAGAAAGAAACAAGAAATAACTGTTTATTCACCAATATCTTCTGAATTTAAACAGACTTAGCAGCTAAACCCTGCAGTTATCTGTTGGGGAGATAGTTGCCATATTTATTTAGTTCAGAATCACCAAACACCTTTCCTCTACTGGGGGCTTTAAATGTTTCATAAATAAGTGATTCAGGATTTGTACACTTAATATTTTTGTGTGTGGAAACCAGTGAGACAATTATTCACCTCAGAATTAAGATACATAGATGTCAACATGTAGGTTAGAAGTGCTTGTTATAGGTAGCAGAGATCTAGTCAGTGCAAGCAGGCAGTGCAGGAGCCTGGAGAGCATTTCATTTGCACCACACAGGGAGACTCAAGGGACTTGTCACACAGAAGTACCTAGTGCTATCTGATATGTAACTGAGGCTTCCACACTATGATGGTGGGCATGAAGCAGGACCTACAGGAGTCCCATGTCCTTCCAGAGTAGCAGTGGAAGGCTAGGAGGGGTGTGCTAGGATACCTCAGATAGCATCCTAGCCCTCTACTCTGAAATGAGCTGAATTTCCTTTTCACGGGAAGTTCATAATTCCAGAAGTCCGTAACTATCATGTGACATTAGACACATGACTCACCTGTGGACAATTAAATTGAAGCATCTATCTTTATGTTTCATAATCTGGGGCTGAATGTCTCCATGAGACTTGTCACAGGGCCCTGACTTTTACCTGTTTCAACCATTCCAGGATAGCACCACCAGCTTCTGAAGAACTTCCAGAATACCTGTCATAATAGAACACTGCATTCAAAAGAAAGACTAGAAATACGCCATCGAGGACTTCGGTTGTGAAACATGAAGATTTAGAGCACCCTGAGCACGCAGCCATTGCATTAGAATAAAATCAGGCCTTAAAGCAACTGAGTATATGTAGGACACAGGCAGATCTATGCAGACAGGGCACTGGTTAATGCAAGTTAGAGACATCCCAAAGGTAAGTTGATTCTAAATATTTAATGAGATTGATTGGCCACTTTTGACTGTTGTTTTTTTTTTCCACACCACACATTAAACCCTGCACCAAGTACAGATTGCAGGATCTAAAGACTGAACCATTATTCTTCAGTGAATGTTATCTAGCTGCCAGGCATACCACTGCATAACTTGTCTGATGGTTAGGAAAACCATAAATACAAAAATAATCTCTGTCACCCAATATTTTTAAAAGTGGGTATCCTAAATTGAAAAGCATTGAAAAGTATAGGTCGAATACCTTGAATAACATCTGACAATATATTTACATTTCCCTTTCCCACAACTCTCTGGTAAGTAACAACAGCAAGGCTCATCTTGTGACAAGACTAATATTTCTGGCCATACCAACATCATCACTTATAGACACCCAGATTGGCTTTGCTGGCTTTGCTGGAGTTGACCTGATAAGGAAACACTAGTGTGTATTGTGCCAAAATACTAAGAAGACATTCAGATCTGTAGATGTGTAGCCGCATTGGCAGGGCAAATATGCTCTGCAAACACATCTGAAATGCCCCGAGCCTTGAACTGCTGCCTCTGTGTAGTGCTGAGCTAAGGCTTGGGGACCAGCCAGCTCAGAGTGGCTCTAACTCAAGTTCTTCATTACATGGCAGAAATTTGGCGTTCATGTCTAAGCATAAATAGATACAGGAATTTCAAATGTAGCCATTCCTCTTTTCTTCAGCTCATCTGAGTCAGAATCTATTTAATAATGCATATATTCAAGACAGACTTGATTGGTCTAGTGCCAAACTCTACAAATTTCAACACATTGTCTGGTTGTTTAAGTTGATTTTAGACACAGATGTTTGCTGCGACTCCAATGTCTGGATACACAAAAAGACTGATAAAGTCATGTTCAATCTTAACTATACAATGTATTTCATCAGTGTTTTAAATAAAAGTTCTTTGCTACATCCAGATTTCTTCTTTTATTGTTAAAGCTGATGTAGCACTATTTCCTGGAAGGCTTTATCTCTCAGCAAAGACATGGTTTATAAAATTCCTTACATTGCATAGCAAACTTAACAGATGTGGTCCATTTAGTCTCCCTCCAGCACATTATCTCCAGTATGTAAAATGAATTATTACCTCTTCTCCAGTGTAACAATGCATTATGCCTACGAGAAGACCCAAGACTTTTAGTCTATGTTCCCACAAAATGTTCTTCCATGATATCCATGTGTCTCTAAGTAGAATTACTTCACTAACTGGTCATTCGTATTGTTCTAATAATATTAAAATTATATATTAACATAAAAACTTTATTGAACTGGTTCCTGAAGGATGTTACAATCTGGGGGTGAAACTCATTCACCTGCAGCTCATTTGCCAGCCAAGAGAATAAAGATTTTATATGTGATTTATTGATGCATGGCCCAGCTGTTCAGTGTCTGTCTAGGAGATTTTCATCATGATTGCATATACTCTGGGTAAATCCTTGCTTCTGTCTCACAGAAGCCTCATCAATTTTATATAGTACTATTTAAGTGTGTTAAGTGTGCAAAGATCATGGCATTTCTGTGAGAATCACTTTCTCCAGCCCTAAAGCTGGAAGCACTTCTGATATAAAATACAGCTGTCATTTAATATTTCAAAAATGCTACAGAAAATTAAATATGATGTGTGAAAAATACTGTATTCCTATGAAATTGCAGTGGTGCAGTAGACAAAAAGCATATAAGGATCCTCTCTGAAATTAAGAGTTTATTGTGCTACTTGGCAGTAAATATACACAAGTCTTTTCTAAACCTTCACTGTGACCTGTTTCCCCAAGTGAGTCAGAAGAGAGACTTACACCTATTGAATCATAAGCTATGTTTCCAATAGCATATGGGATTTCCCCTTAAGTACCAGTGCAGCCCAATCCTGCTTAGGTTGTGATAGCTAATAAGATCACAGCTTGAGGCTTACACAATAATTACTATCCACTTAATTATTTTACCTGGTATTAAATGTACTACTGCTTTTCTAGTATTCTCTCTTCCACTATTCAGTTCTTATATTTCCAGTTAGATGACAAAATAGCCCAAAAGCTATCCAGCACTGAAAAGAGTGCCATAAAACCCCCACCCTCACTTATTCTTTCAGGTTTCTCTTTTTGAAGGAGACAGAGGAGTGTTGGTAAACATATGGCTACCATTTAGGCTAATGCTTTTGTTTTGATGATGTTGCTAAAGTGGCTTAGAAGAACTTTTTCCAGTGCTTCCAGTTAATGGAGCTATTGCCCTACTTATTGCATAGGTGTTTTTGTAAATAAGTGTATAGGGTTTGTATTAATCATGTTATTGCACCTATTTGGTTAGAAGATTGATATATGTGTTTTGCAGAAGTCACTGATTTTGCCAAGAGTGGACCTTGTCTGAGCTGTGTACAGCTATCCATCTATCTGTTTTGTCTGTCTAGCTGTATGCTAGGTAGTCCTTGTTTTGTCTTTTTCTCTCATGCTCCTTTTTCCTTTTTTTCCCCCTAATGTTGTCGCAAATAGGAGATCTTTTACTGTTTTTTCTTTTTTAAACTAACAAGAACTCGAGGGAGAAAAGTCAGAACAGAATTCTGGGTTTGGAGACACAAGGTAAGTCAGAAACCCTTAACAATGTGAGCCACATCAAGTCAAAATCATATGTTGGTAACCCCGATTTGTGGTTGTGAGGCAGCAGAACAGGTTGTCCAGAGAGGTTATGGATGCCCCATCTTTGGAAGTATTCAAGGTCAAGCTGGATGAGGCCTGATTTAGTGAAAGATGTCCCTGCCCATGGCAGGGGGATTGGACTATTGAACTAGATGACTTTTGAAAGTCTCTTGCAACCCAAACCATTGTGTGATCCTATAATCCATGCAGCACCACAGCACGGAGTTTTACACTGAAATTACTTTCTGAAAAAAATACTTTATTTCCTTCAGCTTCATATGCACATTTGTAAATTCATACCAGAAACTGAAAATGTTGGAACCTGATAGCAATCATCTGTCCCTGATATTTACTTAAAAACTTATAAACTATTTACTTATATACTTAAAAACTTGCTGATATAAAGCATAGTTTAGCACTGGGATATCCTGATTATGGAGCTTAGGACTTCTTGAAGAGAAGAGCTGCCAGCACAGCCTGGTGGTGATACGTCTCCCTAAACTGCAGCAGCGGGGATCTTTAATGATGAACCGTGTGCAGGAGCAGAATTTCTGTTTTCTGCAGGTGCAAAGTTGTGAAGAAGGGTCAAGCTCTGCCAGGGTGAGACCATCCCCCCTTTTCCAGCTGCACTTATCCTACAGGCTTGGGACTGAATGGTACGCAAAGGCAGATAAAGGCCAAGGTAGGAGTATAGAGAGTGGAGGATAGTTCTGCTCCTGTTGAAGACTTTTGACAAGTTTACAGTGCAAGAGAAACTTCCATTCTTCCAACTAGAGACTACTCAGCCACCCCTGGAAGCTGCCTGGACCACAGGGTAAGAAAACCATCTCCTTCCTGTGTGTCCAGGAACTGGGGATGCTCAGGCCTTCCCCTCAATAAGAGCATTCAAAGACTTGCTCCTCATGCAGGCATTTATTTTCACAAGCAGCATTTGAGATCAGGCAGTCCGAGAATGGCCAATCTCACGCCTTACTAGAAAGATGGGGTCACAACAAGACAAGACAAAGTCAGAATTAGGTTACAACTAGCTGGGCTTGACTGGAAACAGAGGGAGCAAGAGGGACATTTGGTGCTCTGCTAAAAAACTTTAGGTAGTAGATTCATCTGGAGATCTCTCTACGCTGCAACCAGAAAGCTCTAACTTTGGTGTGGACTTGTGGCCACTGAAAGTCACCTCTACACGGTGCAGACGCACAGACTCACTTGGCTGATCAATTAAAGCATTCTGTGCAGCACATCACATTACAGGGCCACCCAGGCTCCCTGCAAGATCCGTGTAGGAAGCAGAGAGGTTTCCCTGGGGAAGCACCAACACAAAGCTTAATCTAAATCTAATTCAGAGCTTGGAGTCCTATAATGCCCTAAATACCATTGAGTCTTTCCACATCTTGTAAGAAAGATGGTTGGACTCAATGATCCTGGGGGTCTTTTCCAACTTACTGATTCTGTGATTCTGTGATTCTTACTCAAAGTTAATTGGAGAAATAGCTCTGAGAACAGGTGCAATCCCTATCAGCTGACTTCCGACCCGAGTAGGTAATGGAGACCATACAGACATTTCGATCTGATTAATTTTTAAGGGCAGGAAATTGTGGTGAGGTGGCTGTTCTGAGTGCTTGGGGTCTATCTGGAGACTTTTATGTCATTCACCATTGAGCATTCCCTGTTTGCATGAGAGTGCAGACCCGCTCATCAGCCTGAGAGTCTGTCCTTTTCTTCTCTGTAATTACATACAAAGATATCAACTGTTCTTCTGAATACTTTTACCAGCAAAATTACTAAGGCTGAAAATCACTTCATCTTTTGCATTCATATATATATATATGAGATCAGAAGGAAGACAGCGACAGCCAAACTGTCTGCATTCAGTCATTAATTTCTTCTGTGTCTCCTTCTTATGAAATCCACTTTGTTAACCATGATCTACCCTTTTAAATACATGCAGATTCTCATGAGTCACTTCGTACTTGTCAACACGTTCTAGCTTGTTGCTGACCAGTGATATGAAATCTTCCTCCTTATCAATGGCAGATATTAAAAAAAAAATCCTTGTTTTTTCCCATGGATATGTGCGTTTCTGAGAAGGATTTTATCAGCCTATTTTGGGTTCTCATTTTTACTCCTCTTTTAGACCACTATTTTGAACAGTCTTGCCTTTTTAATGCCTATTCCAATGAAGTGGTATAAATATTTTATCTTAACTGTATTCCAGGAGAAGTGGAGTGAACATTAACTGTCTATAAGGGTTAACCCATTAGTGAAAAGGATGCTTGATAAATTGAAAGTGTGGCTCTTAGCCAAGAGAGATCAGTATGTTCTGAGCATTAATTTTCTGCCTTAGGAGTGGCAAATCATGTTGCTTGTATCAGATGTGATACAGCTTCTGAAAGAAGCAACCTCAGAGGCAAATGCGTACTCTGCTATTCAGAGAACTGCCCAGTTACTGTGTACAGGAGTTATGGGCATGCCTTACTTAGAAAGTGATTGTTGTATCTGAAATCATAGATTGAAACTGGGAAACAAAAAGAAACAGTAAACATCTTTAAACCAAGCCACATTCAATTTTCAAAATACTATGTGTGTTAATATAAAATTTTTAGGAGGTACTTATACAGCTAATATGTTAATTATATTTTATTATATTTTATAATATAACATATTATAATATGTTAATTATATTTGTCATATTTTAAAAATTTTCAGCCATATTTTCTTCTGTTCTGAGTACTAAAATCAGCAACGAAGACAGTAGCCAGAAGTCTTGATGGAGCTGTTAACCCAAAGCATTCCCATAGCCCCTGTATGGATAACAAAAGACTGCCATCAAGATGTCTGGAAGTGAACCTGTCATAGAACAATATATGTTTTAGGAATGATTAAACTGTAGCTAACCTTCCTGTTTTAAAAGAAAACAAAGATTCCACATGTTCTCCTTACAAACTTATTTATTTATTATACCCTCTATTGCATAATTCTCTCCCTACAAACTTCACTGTAATTCAGTGACATTGTATTTCATTTACATTCTGTTTAATTTAAATTATGTTTGATTTGCATCAGTGTAAACACCTGCACAAGAGCAAGGAGCACAGAGAGTTGGGCTTTGATGGGTGGATGAGGCACTGAGGGTCATGGTTTAGTGATTGATAGGAATGGTTGGACTCAATGATCGAGTGGGTCTTTTCCAACCTTGTGATTCTGCAATTTGACCAATCCAGGCTATACTGAGCCTATAGTCAAAACCTTTCTAAAGAAGAAATATTCAGAGCCCCAGCGCTAACACTGCTTTGATGTACAGGAATTTATGACAGATCGCATTGCCCGTGTACTACAGCTGCAGAGGGCTACAGGGAAGGTTTTTGGGAAACTTCAGTTTATTCTGGTGGATTATACAGAAAGCAAAACACACCTCTGGGTATGGTGAACACCTGTGCACTTGCTGCCCACTTCACCTTCACCCTTCACCATGTCCCGCGCACTCTGGGGACACAACACTAGTGTCTCCAGTCAGCCAGCACGGGTCTTAACATCAGAGCTAGGGATATGGAGATAGGAGGGGGTTGTGCAATAGGACTGGAAAGATTACAGCAGCCTCCCCCAGCTTTTTCTGACTCCTCTTCTCTTCTTAGCTCGGGAGGTGACTTTTGTCAGGAACTCAGTGGCCAAGGGCTGTTAGCAGCATAACTATTGAGAGGCGATTCTTATTCAAGCCTTTGTCTTTCCTGATAAAAGAAATTAAATCTATTTTGCATGCAGAATTTCCTTGATTTTCTCGGTAAAAGTACTTTATACATCGAAGTTTTGCAGGACAAGCTCACACATGAATACAGCAGGTTCTGAAATACCTCAACTCTGCATTCCTGTCATGTAGCCAATTGTACATTAAGGAAAAGCTTAATATATTTTAAAGAACATGGACAATTCAAGTGCACACAGGGAATGTATTCACTTATGTATCTTTCATATATTTAAATTAAATTTGTAGACTAGGTCTAGTATGTACAATGTGTTTGTTTTGAAATACATGAAATACATCATCATTATTAATTTTGAAGATTTCTAGTGGATGTTTCCTGTTGTTCAAGCAATGCAGAAAGTACACATTTGTTGCCATTTCGCAAAATACAAAATAATTTCCCAGTGAATGTTCTTTATTTGCTCTGTTTTCCTTAATTTTTCTGGCTTAGAAATAAGTACATCAACAGCTCATGTACAGCGTGTGAGTAAAATTTATTTTCCCCAGTGTGATTATGTACTATTGGTATTTCAGCAGTCAATGGAGATACATCTTGTATATTCATGCACTGACTTAAGAAAATTATCTTTCTTTTTGGCTTCCAGCTGTTCAATGACATTATACACCTATCCACAAATAAATTGTAACCACTTTGGGCTTATAATTCATCATTCATTAGAACTTTATTACAACCTACTTGGTTTTCTTTTTCAGACACCAGACAAGATTTTCAAGTTTGGAAAATGGGGACAAAATAGTCTGAAAGAAAGCGTACTACAATATGGAAATCAAACATCCAGAAATAATATCGCAGCAACAGCAGTTCTCCAAGATGTTTTACATATAGATCTTATTTTCTAATGTATTTCACTTTGTTATGTATTCCAAGTGTTGGAGCATTTTCTACAGAATTTCTGGGTGTCTGTGTTTCCTCTGCTATTTATAACAGGACCCCTAGGAGACAGAAGTCCAAGATGAATCCATGTTCATCTTCTCTTTAAAGAGAACATCTGAATGCCCCAAAATGACTTCCAGCTTTTAAAGGTACCATTTTGTTTGAACAGAAACTGCAACTGTAAACCTTTTTCCAAACAGCAAGCTGTTGGCTAGGACAAAATGTTGGTGCTGGGATTTGTAAACAGCTTCCCAATGTTGTCTGCCAAGAGCATTTTTGCAATGTGAGATTTTTCCTTCAGACCTACTCTTTTGCAATGTGAGATTTTTCCTTCAGACCTACTCTTCGTCCAGCAGAGACCTCCGCAGCTCTAAGAACTCCCCTCCTTTGGGACCCTAGAAGAAGTCTTTTCTTTCCTGAGCCTGGATCCCCCAAGGACGTATTTCCCGAGCCCACAAAATTTTGGCAGGATGGCAAGCTCACTCCTTGCTGGCTTTTCTACATCACAATGAGCAGGAGCCTTCCTTGCCACCCAGCCACATCACGCTACAGGGAGATACCACCGCTGTAAGCAAAGTAAATCAAATGCCATCCGTCGCAGCTTAAAACAAGCCCAGCAGTATGTTCATGGCATGAGAGCAATCAGAATTACAGATATAATATGCAAGCAATTACTTTTTTGCCAGCTGCCTTTAATTCAATACCAGAATTCATGACTGGCATAGACTACCACAAAGAAAATATTATGCACGTAGCAAAGAAAAAGGTGGAATATGATGTTACTTACTGCACTGAGCTTGCTTTATCACAGCAAACTGGTTTTTTTTCTTTTGTGCAGTTACAGTTACTGTGTGAATTAGCAATTACAACCAGTGCTTTTACAACAGCACCTTAAAGATTTATTGTTTCAGTCAGGATAAAGCAAAACCAAGAACTTCAGCTCGGCAAAGCCTCCGAAAATTTATAGTGAGCTTGTGTGCTCTGTTTTTAAACACGCTTTGGAAACCTTCTATATTTAAATGCAGACAGTAATTATTTACTCACTGACCACAAAAGCTCCATAAATGTCTAGGTACAGTAGCTGGTGTGCAGGAGTTGGACTGAGATCGTCCTGTTTTTAAATTGATGTCCAAATATTGCTGGCAAATGTCCACTGGGGAGAGGCAGTGGAAACAGTGATCCGCTTATGCTCAGTGCTTGCTTTTCTGTCGGTTTTGATGCTATGTGAAACAAATCTCATAATGTGGCTGGGCTGGAAGGAACGAGAAGGTGACACCCAAGCAGAGCAGGATACTTTGCTTGGTGGCTGCTTCCTGCTGCCCTTGCAAATTTCCTTTTTTGAAGCCAAGAGCATGGCAGTGGCAGGTCTTACTTGAGTACTTACCTGAGAACAAGCACAGGTCTGAGTTACCTGTATTTGTGCCACAGTAAGCACTCAGATAGTAATCCACAATGCTATTCAATATCATTTAATTAAAAGACCGTTGTGCAAGTAAACAGTATACACCACATAGGTGCATTGAGAGGTGTCTTGGAAGATGTTACAGACCTCGTCAGGCCAGTTTGAACATAGCTGGGTGAGAAAGTAGTGATCTTACCAGCTGTGGGCTGTGTCAGCCCTGGGAGATGGGTCAGGAGTGGCAGCATAGTGCCCCAGCCTGGACTCCTGCCTGCTGGGACCTGCCTGCCTGAGGCATAGCCCTTCAGACAGCGGGTGAGAAGAAAGCCAGCGGTGGGTACAGGGCTGGCAGAAAGGCTTTCCCGGAAAATTCCCTCCCTCAGAAGCCTTGTATTGTGAAGTGTCATACTGGATTTCTCTCAGAGGCTTTGGAGGCTATTGTTTTAGTAAATCTGAACTGGGATCTTTTCCCCCAGAACACATCCAATGTTAATATCTATTTCAGGCTATTGGAGAAAATTGAAACATTGCATTTGAATTGCTTATAACAGCTAATTTGTTGATCTGCACAAAGGGTTAGCAGCAATTTCTGAGACGGTTCTATTAGATTTTATTTAATGAAACACTTTATTGTATTATAAAACGGCAGACCCCCTTGTTTGTGCAGTTTCAACTTCTTTAATTCACTGCTGAGACATTACCATCACTCTGTTTTGGTGTCTGTAATCTGTTCTATGGGTCGCAAATGTGCCTCAAAGGGTTGTTTGTTTGGGTTTTTTTTGTTTTTCTTTGAGTCAGTCTGTTGTTACAACCACTTTAAGAGAGTTTATGGTATTTTTGTACAGAAGCCATGTGAGAGAGAAAATAATGAATAGGCTGGAAAATGGAAAGCTCTTTCCCAGGTAGCATAATAGCACACTACCCTCAAGTTGTATCACAGTGAAAATTAGTAGCTAGGGAGTTTTATTAAAATACGATTCAATATTAATCTGCTTATTATATTATATGAGAGGGGGTTCAAAGCGACATGTTGGCATTGGCTCTTTTCTCTGCCTTTTTCTCTGGCAGTTGTATGTTACCTGATTATTGTTATCTCAAATTTCTTAATTGTTTAGACCAACCCTTAACAAGGTTTCCAGCACAGAAGGCTCTGTTCGCTCTCTTCAGCAGCAGGATGGGTAACCTCCTCCTGCTCTTTCTCCAACTGAACTGAGACCATCTAGCCCCTTCCAGGATTCAGTCATCACTGAGAAATGATCAACTAGTTTCCCAACAGTTCATATTTTTCAAAAACACGCTACTGTTTTAATGCTATTTTTTTTCCACTAAACATTTAGAATATGTCATGGCAACAGCCACTCCTAGTTCTAAATTTGTTTTTCCATCTTTCATTTAAAAAAAAATGATGAAGTTACAATTTATTCCCTTTTAATGTAAAATTCATCATTTTTAACTTTTAGCAACTATAAATCGCTATAGCAATAGTCTGTGAACTGCTTTGGATTTCCTATGCAAATGTAAATTACTATATTGATTGCTAAAAAAGATGTTTGGGATAGCAATTGATCATATTAATTCTGAAAAGTAATCTAAATGTTCAATACAGAAGCAAATATGGGGTTGGCACTACATGTCTTGTAAGCTTTTCAGCAGGAGGATGACAAAAAGCAGTCTAGGAGGAGAATAGTATTCCCAGCGCATATTTAAAAATCAACAGATAAGCTAAAAATAATCATATCGTAAACAAGTAACGGGGCAATTAATGGCCCTTTTTTTTCTATCCGGTTAACTTTAATAGGTTTGCATGGGTGCAAATTCCTTTGAATAATCAAATGTACAAATTCTGGATACTAACACTTGAACATTTTACTGTCCAAGACAGGGCTAAAGGAAAGGACATTTAAGATCCTTTAATGTAACCCTTAACAAATGTACTACAATTAATTATTACTACTATTATTGTCACTAATGTATTTGAAGAATGCTGGAAGTAAAATACAGTAGATTAAAACCCAGGTACTTTCCATGTACGATTATATGACTACATACTTTGGTCAAACTAAGAAGAGATGTAATTCTGCTGTAGAAATACAACATTCGTTTTTGGAGTGGTTTAATCAGCAAGTAAATTACAGTGAACCAGGTTTAAGGAAAATAGTCTTTTGCCTATATAAGCAAAACATAGGAAGGTTTTTATTAAAAATTAACCTCTACTCAACTTCTGATTACCAACTGATCCTAACAAGTCATTATTCATACTTGCATATATTTATAAGGGAATAAGAGAATGTACCTATATAAAATGATGTAATTAATTCATTTTATAAAGGAAATCAGTATTTTTGTGACTTTTTTTTGCACTTTCTTAGTTTGAAAAAAAAGCAGTACTACCTCATAAGATTGAAACTTGAAACATACTGCTGGTTTTAGCTTTCCAGTGGTTCTGCTTCATGCATAATGGTTAAGGCAAGATGTGTACTAGTATTTAGTTTAGAATGAAAAGATTGATAAATGGATTGTGTTTATTGTCAAGAAACTATACCTTACCGTGGTCCAAAGGAGAAACATACATAAAAGACACAGATATGAATATTTTGTAGTAGTTTATTCTATACTACACTATACCCATTTTGTTTTAAAGTGAGAGTATGAATCTCTAAATGTCGCTGTTAAGTATCGCTTCACATAAAGCCTGCTGGATTTCTTGGTCCAGAAAAGCTCTTTTCACTCCACTGGGGGAACTAACTATATCATTAAACTTACGGTTTGTCATACGTCCTCTTCTGGATCAGGGCTGTTAGGATTCGGTAATAGTAGTAATTAATACTAAATTGCATGTCTTCTTTGTAGAAAACTCATACTAAAATACTTATCATATTATATGTCTCTAACCTTAACGTTCTTTAAATGTTTTAAACAATGTATTTAACAGTCTTTGCTGCTGTAAAGTATAATTGCAGGTTTTCTTCCTTGTCTAGTGCAAGGATTACAAACACATTCTGTATGATCATTACATTATCTCAAACACCTTAAGGAAAGCTTCTTTCTGATCAGCTCAATGTTCCATATACCGTAAGAGATGCAGAGAATAGTATAATTCACATAAATTTGCATCAATGATACTGAATTTCCTTAAAAGACTAAATTCGATCTACATTTCAAAAAATGAAGAAATGTGACCAACATTTTTCTGATAGGAACCATAGCTCAGCATCAGTTTTATGGCTGTTTGTTAAAGTAGGTAGAAAATGAAAACTTTTTCTTCAAGATTTGTGGTAAAACGACTATTGTAAAGGCAGCTGAGGTCCCATTCTCACAAGATACTTGGACCACATTGCCATCTACGTTGCTTTCATGTTCCAACTCACCTGCTTTTGCTGACACAACATCAAGTCTTTCACACCACTTGTGCAGAGCCTGCTTATAGCTTTTGAGGGCTATTCCTCCCTCACGCTACTGTTACAAAGATTTGGTGTTGATGCTGAGGTGTGTAGTGTCTCAAACTTGCATCCATTTTAGGAAATATTTCTTGGATTATCATGTAAAACTGGAGCCCATCTTTCCTGACCCTCTAAAGTGTCAATGGCTTCAACTCAGCTCTATCCTTTATTTGAGGCACTCACTCTTGAGAATGCACACTGGTTATTTTCCTTCCCTCTGCCTCACTGCTGTTTATTACAGCTGCCCTATCTGGTGGCCAAGAGTTCATTCAACAGGCAGATGTTCTGTGAGATGCTGGATCCTATATAGATTAGCTTTTCAGTTGTAATGTATATTCAGTAGGGGTAGGATCATATCAGCACGGAAGCCTGAGGTGACAAGCAGTAGCTCCAGATTTTCCATCCCAGGAGGCAGATACATTTAATGAGCTTGCCCTAAGCCTCCAGGAATGGGACACTTATGCCCTGCAGTGGAAACAGTTGCCCCGTATTGCTGGTTTTAGCCCTGATTGCTGTTAGTTCATGACTGGTTCAGGACTGGCAAGTCATTATTTCTGGGCTAGTAGGGATGTGCGAGACAATCAATTGTGTGGCGTGTGTGTGGTTAATGGATATAACTAATGTGGCGGAAATAGCATCTGGTTTTCCGATAATGGGCTTCCCAAACTGTGCTGAGTGTCATTAATAGTATTCATGGCTGTAGGTTGCTTGCCAGAAAAAGTAAGTAAATACATTTATCAGAATTCATTGCAGACAAGCATCAAAATGAAATATGCAGGAAAGGCACATGAAGAACGTGTATCCACCATGGGAATTTCAGGGGCCAAAATGAGTTTGTTTTGCATGGGCTGTTCTCTAATACTATGTCTTCAGGAGACACTGGAGCAAGCCCTGAAAAGCTGCTGAACATGAGCACAGAAGAGCTGAAAGCACAACTGGCACCCTCTAAACCCCTGTGCCCTCACCCAGGCAGCATGCCAAGAAGAGACAGAACCAACACTGCAGGGAAAAGAGCTCTGTGAAGTTTACCACTCGGGTTATCTGTAATTCTTATCTTTTAAGGGAAGATTGTCATTTAATGTCTGGTCTCTCTCTCCCATTATCCCTGTCCCTCCATGGAATCTGCCTAGGATTACAGAAGACCAAGGAAGAAAGAGGAAATACCTGACCTGTCCCCAAAACTGAAGTAAAATCCTGTTTCATTCCATGAAGTATCCTAGACAATAACCATCTCATTGGTCACAATGAAGTCCGAAAACATTCTCTGTAATGCCTGCATCAATAAACACAATGAATGGCAGTTGCCAGAGTCTAGATTTCATTCCTCTAGGTCCAGATCTTCTTCAGTCTTTTCCCTAAGCCATCCTCATCCCGGGATGCCTCACAGCCCATTCCTTTTTGCAGGCTGATCTTGAGCTTTTAACTCCCTAGGTTGTTCACAAAACTCCATTTCTTTTCTGCTGCAGGCTTTACCTCCTCCCTGTAAAACTCAGCTTGATTGTGTTGAGAACGATGCCTTAAAATGAAAGCCTTTCCTATGCTGATCACATCAATTAATCAGAATTCTGGTGCCTTCCTCTGGGCAGGTGGCAGAGTGCTGACGGATGGGTATCACGGAGCTGGGCTGGACAAGAGGGTTGGGTATCAGCAGCACCAAGTCCAGCTGGAGGTCAGTCACTACAGGTGTGCCTGAGGGGCTGATACTGGAACCAATACTATCTGACATCTTTAATGACCTAGACGAAGGGACAGAGTGTACCCTCAGAACGTTTGTTGGAGATGCCAAACTAGGAGGAGTGGCAGACACATCACATGGTTGTGCTCCATTCAGAGGGATCTTGATTGCCTGGAGACATGGGCGACAGAAATCTCATGAAGTTGAGCAAAGATGTATCGGTCAAGCGTTTAAGTTACATCAGAAATCATCATGTGCTTTCAGATGCTTTCAAATGTTTTCCCTTGTATCTGGTTTCACCTGCTTGCTTATTGAGACATCCTTTGCAAAGATGAAAGTTTTAAGTAATTCCAATTTATAAAGTCTTTTGCTAGTTAATGGTCTAAATTTATTTATATATCAATATCAGCACAAAAAGGCAGCAATAAATCACACTATTTAATATTTGCATAATTTGCTTTTTTCATTACATTGGTAATCATGTAGCCCTTTGCAACTGATTTACAAAACTCATTTTTGTGCATATAAAGCAGTTATAAGCACTAATGAGAGCATTTTATTTTAGCAGCACACAAAACCCCCAAAATTTTGAACTTGGGTACTTATATCAGTCCAAAGCTTAAAGCCTCAGCATACTGGGAGACAACATCTCTTTGCTTTGGGGGCACGCATAACATAGGTGACAGGTAAAATGCCAGTTCCTAAACCCACAAACACAACTCATAAAACTCTCACCTTCGCTTTTGATTATTTGGAAGGTTGTAACTACCGAAGTGCTTATCTATAACCACTTAGGTACCCAAATTTCTGATGCTGAGCGTGAACAAAATGCCTGCCACCTTGCTTAAACTAACTGTGCTCACGTTTCATCTGATTCCTAAATCTTTATGGGACTGACTGACCAGGTAACCTGAGTCTGGACTTCTCGAAGGGCCTGCTTCCACAGGTAGGCTCAGATGTCCTCCTTTCCTGCTGACATCTGCCACTGTGTCAATATGAGAGAATCCTGGGGCCGCAAAAAAGAGCAAGTCAAAGGGACTGTGTCTTCTGCACTGTGCTAAGGTGGATACTCCCCAGTAAGGCTGCTCTGTGGTGGAATGTCCTACTAATTTTTCTTCACATCTGTTAATAAAAGTGCTAAAACGCATCTAAAAAAAATCAGTTGTTAGTATACTCCTTATGTCTCATCTATGAACTTTGTTGTGACCTGATGTTCAGCAATGTGACAAATAACTTAGAAGATAAGGCACCTTTTTAATAAAAAGAAAATAAAAGAGCAGTGTGCAGGGAAGATCATAGAATCATAGAATAGTTTGGGTTGGAAGGGACATTAAAGATCATCTAGTTCCAACCCCCCCTACCATGGGCAGGGACATCTCCAACCAGACCAAGGCCCCATCCAACCTGGCCTCGAACACCTCCAGGGATGGGGCAGCCACAGCTTCCCTGGGCAACCTGTGCCAGTGCCTCACCACCCTCAGAGTGAAGAAATTCTTTCTTATGTCTATACTAAATCTGGCCCTCTCCACTTTACACCCATTCCCCCTTGTCCTATCACTATAAGCCTTTGTAAAGAGTCCCTCTCTGGCCTTCCTGGAGCCCCTACAGGTACTGGAAGGTCACTATAAGGTCTCCTCTGAGCCTTCTCTTCTCCAGGCTGAACAACTCCAACTCTCTCAGCCTGTCCTCATATGGAAGGTGCCACAGCCTTCTGATCATCCTTGTAGCCCTCCTCTAGACCCACTCCAACAGCTCCATACCCTTCCTATGCTAAGGATTCCAGAATCACATCATCGTGTACTGGAAATGGGTATTGCCCCTACCCTGGTGCAGGACCGTGGCCTTATTGAATTGTTGTATAGAGTGCATCTTTGGTCTGCTTAGAGCTCAGTTTTGGCAAGTTTTGATATCCCTTTTTAAATGAAATTGCATCACATTTTAATGTGACTCATACACATTTATATAACCTTTAGTGGGAATTCCTCAGTCTTTGGCATGCATGTGCGACTGGTCCATCAAAAGGATCAGAACTTACCTTTCCTTCCTCCAGGATGGCACAAGCAAATACTGCAACAACAATGTGATAGGCTCGAGTGTTTTTCATCTATTCAGAATGTGGAAGTTTCCAGGGCTTGAATGACCAGATATCTAGAGAAGTTATTTTAATAGGTCTTTTTGGGTTCTTATTTGCAGGAGATACCACCCTTGCAAATTTCTAAAGCACTTTTTAATCACAAACATATATGTGAGCCAGGATAGTAAGTGTCAGTCACTAAGAAAAAAAAAATCAGAGTTTAAAGGTCTTAAAGCTGAGGCTTTTCTTGTAACTCAGAGGTAATTGTTGGCACAAATCTGCAGTTACTGAGAAATGTTCCAGTCGTCCAGAACTGAACCCTCATCTCCACCATCATCTTATTTCTCCTACCTAGCTTTCAGGGAATAAATAAGAGGAGGAAATTAAAAAAATAATCTCTTCTTAAGATTACTCGCAGAATAAAACCTTTCCTTGGGAATATTATGCTTCTTTGCTTCGATTAGTTCTAGGGTGTTATTATACATGCTTCACATGACCTCCATGCTGGAAGAACAAAGGGTGCCTCCTTGAAAACCAACACTTGATTTGTTTAAAATTCTCTGGGGGGAAATAGTTGCAGACAGAAAAGAACTGGTGGGAAGTTTATATGCGGCCGGTGTGATATATTCACCATAAAATGCACATCTAAATCAAGTGACCGCTTTCTTCCATTACCAGCATTGCAATACGCAGAAGTAGTTGTTCAGTATAGAACAGCTCATGTGAGTAAGAGAATGCAATTAAATTAACTTGAGCCAGGCACCCATGCAAGCTTTTCCTGTAGTGCAGAAATGGGGAATTACAGAGTGTCACTGCCTAAAAGGATTTATTTGTAAAGTCTTGCAAAAGACAGAGACGTGCATACATATTCCACTCAATGCAAATATTGTCAGTTATTTAATACATACAATACTTATTTCTGAGAAGCCAGTGATATTCAGAAAAATATAGGACTCAGCCCTCATTTTAGAAACACGTTTCTGGAGCAAATCCAAATCAGCAGCTGGGATTTTATGACTCCTGCAGGACCCTGAAGAATCCCACGTTCAGCCCTCAGGAATTTTTACTTGCATTGAAAGTGATGGCACTATTAAAAAAAATAGCTAGAAAGTGGTTTATTGTGGACTCAAGAGTACGGCAATATAGTACTTTATTCCTCTGACCTGCAATTTTGCAGAACTCCAATGCCAGCAAAAAAAGTCAGCTGGAGGATCAGAACTACAGTGTTGAGGCTCAATGTTTGTATTTTTTTTTTCTAACTCATAATGGAAAGAGTAGGAGTAAAAGCTAGGCATCAGAGATAGTAAGCAAGATTTAAAACATGGATGATACACAATCATCTGAAGTTTTATTTGATTCCATAGCACTTTAAAGCCCAAGTTTCTTTTAAGAAATGGCAGAGGTTAGGAGAGTAAGTGCCAAAGTAATATTTTAAAAGGAGCTAGATGGCTTCTAAACTACTTCATTGCCTTGAAACCTGTTTCCTGGCTGTGTACACTCCAGCAACTCGTGGGTCGGTTTTCAGCACCTGCTCCTCATGTGGATGCCTGCTGGGCTGAGCAGCCGTAGAGTCTTGTCTCTCTCCCTTCCTCTGAACCTGCCTGGGGCAGTGCAGTTGCTCTGCCTGCATGCCCCAAAGGCATCTTCTGGAAGCTTTGCCCTGTGAGCAAAGAATCTGCCTGGAGATTTTTATTTTATATCACTTAGAAATTCACATGCACACTTGTATTTTTCTTTAGACATACCAGTAACACCCCCCACCCAACGCTACTTAAGTAAAGTGACTATGAAAGGACAGAGAATATTACCTCTTCTTAAAGAAAGGACACAAGACTGTGTTGCAAAGATGCAAGAAATCCACATACAATTCAAACCTGACATAAACCCAGTGTGACACTTCTGACTTGGTGAAATGTTTCTAGTTTGTTATCATCATGCCTTCGGATTTTGTTTACAGGTATTACCTGTGTGCTTGCAGGCACCCACAGCCAGCAAAACCAACTCCTTATTGTATAATCTTGATTCAGCAAAAATCCAGGATATTCTTACTCCTCGTTTGGATCATTCCGGTTCTGCTCAATGACCTGCCATGCACAGTCGCAGCATTAACGACAACAGGACCACGGGCCAAGCGCAATCAAGAAAAAGCCAGTAGCTGCACTCTCATCAATGGGATTTTAATCAAGGGGTTTTCATGAGTATCAAGACATTCTGCTTTTTCGTGCCAGCACAAAGTCAACGCAGAAAAAGGCTGTGTCAGGAAGCTGTCATTATGTTTACAGGAGAATTTAAATGCAGGAAACCCTTCAAATCTTCATCTGAATGAAGGGTTCACGTGTAGTTGCTTGACTGTGTAAAGTTACATGATTTCTATAATTATGAGGAGATGAGAGGTAAAATAAAAATTATCACTATGTGACTGTTAGGCAGGATGACGCCCATACACCAGTCCACCCCCAGAAGCGCCTTGGAAGGAAAAAAAAAAGCTTCATTTGTATTACTATCACTATTTTTAAACAACATTTGACCTTACTACTTGGAATTTTTATAGTGTTTATTGTTTTTCCCCTGTCAAAAAAATAAAAGGAATATTTAATTGCTGCAGCATTAGGCTCCTGTTAGGACACAGCTGTGTCAGAAACAATTTTGGTAGCGAGATGCGTGGTCTTTTGGTCAAAAGGTCGTAAGAAGTTGGCTACAATAATGACAGAAATCCGACCTGTCACAGCCGGGTCCTGGACTCTGTGGTGCAATTTCAGGTCTATTTGATCCAGCGGCTGGTGCCAGCTCCTTTGGGAGCTCGTTTCTCGCTCAACTCCCTAATTCCCAGCTTTCTCCCACGCGGGCGCAGGCAAAACTGCAGGAGAGAGGGGGCCGAGCCCGTGTGCGCCCCAAACTCAGGCCCTTCAACAGGTGCGGGAGGCGGCGGACACGGGGGAGCGTGTCCCACAGCCACCTCCACCCGTGTCCCCCAGTCCCACGGCTCCGCAGCCGCCCCCATGCGTGTCCCAACATCCCATGGCCCCACGGGAAGCCTGAGCAGGGGCAGCCTCACGTCCCGCAGCCTCTACCACGTGTGTTTTTTGCCTGACGCGGGGCAGCCTCGCATCCCGCGTCCCCGCATCGTCCCCCACGCGTGTTTTTGCCCTCGCTGGGGCAGCCCTGTGTCCCACAGCCCCGTACCCATTGCCCAAAGCGAGGCAGACCCACACCCCACATCCCCGCAGCCTCTCCCACGCGTGTCCCCGCCCGAAGCGTGGCTGCTCCGTGTCCCACGGCTCTGCAGCCGCTCGCACGAGTGTCCCCACATCCCCCGGCTCCGCATCCACTCCCACGCGTATTCCTGCCCTAAGACTGAGCAGAGGCAGCCTCGTGTCCCCACAGCTGCCCCCACGCGTGTCCCCGCTTGAAGCGTGAGCAGGGGCAGCCCCGCATCCCATGTCCCCGGAGCTGCTCCCACGCGTGTCCCCACACCCCATGAGCCCGCATCGTCCCCCACGCGTGTTTTTGCCCTCGCTGGGGCAGCCCCGTGTCCCACAGCCCCGTACCCATTGCCCAAAGCGAGGAAGACCCACACCCCACATCCCCGCAGCCTCTCCCACGCGTGTCCCCGCCCGGAGCGTGGCTGCTCCGTGTCCCACGGCTCTGCAGCCGCTCGCACGTGTGTCCCCCCACATCCCCCGGCTCCGCATCCACTCCCACGCGTATTCCTGCCCTAAGACTGAGCAGAGGCAGCCTCGTGTCCCCGCTTGAAGCGTGAGCAGGGGCAGCCCCGCACCCCATGAGCCCGCAGCCGCCCCCACGCGCGTCCCCGCATCCCGTGGCGCTGAATCCCAGGGCTCCGCATCCACTACTCCTACGCGTGTCTCCGCCCGAAGCGCGGCTGCCCCGTGTCTCACGGCCCCGCAGCTGCCCCCACGCACGTCCCCGCATCCCACGGCTCCGCATCCACTTCCACGCGCACGCGTCCCCGCTCGAAGCGCGAGCAGGGGCAGCCCCGTGCCCCGCGTCCCCGCATCCACCCCCCGCCCCGCTCCCGCCGCAGCTCGTGGCGGGGCAGCCCCTTCCCCCGCCCCGCCCCGCCCCGCCATGGCGCGGCCGCCGCCTCCCCCCGCCCCGGCGCCGGCACCGGGTGCCCCTTCCCCCTCCCGCAGATCCCACCCCCCGGCCGAGCCCGCCCCGCTCCCCGCCGCCTCCCTCGCGTCCCCCGAGCCCGCCGAGCCTCGCCGCCTCCCGTCCGCGTCCCCGCGGCCGCCGCCCCTCCGCCGCCGGCTTCCCCCGGAGCGCGGGGCGCCGCCGCCTCGCCTCGCCTCGCCCTGCCATGAGCCGCCCCGCGCCGCCGCCGCAGCGCTGAGCGCGGGCACCGCGCAGCCATGCCGGGCTGGAAGAAGAACATCCCCATCTGCCTGCAAGCCGAGCCCGAGCGAGGTGAGCGCGGGGAGAGGAGGGAGGGGGGGAAGGAGAGAGGGAAGGAGGGCGGATGCCGAGCCGCCGGCTCCCCCCCGCTCGCCATCCCCGGGCTCGGCGGCGGCGCCTCCCGTCCCTCCGCGGGGGCACCGCGCTGGGGGGGGGGCGCACCGGACCGGTCCCCGCCACCTCCGCGCTGGTGGCAACTTAACTTTTGTCGGCGGTGCCGGGGTGTCCGAGAGCCGGGGGGTGCGTTGGGGGGGGTTGCGCGTGTGCGAGTTTCGCGGCGCGTGTGAACGCGACCGCTCCGAAGTGACTTCGCCCGAGTGCCCCGCGCGGGGCGAGGCTGAGCGGCCCCGTCCCGCCCCGGGGGCCCCGGCGGCCTCGCAGCCGCCCCCAGGAGTTTCTGGTCGCCTTTCCGAATAAACGGCCTGTTTGTTCAAACAAAAAGGTAACTTCGCCTTTTGCTCTGAGAGAGCTTGGGTGCCGGCGGCGGCCGTGCTGCTGCCCGGCCCTCCCGGCTCCATCCTCCCGCCCTGTTCGTTCTCGGGAACTTCCAGGCGCGCCCCGAGTCTTTGGTTTCCACTGTGGAGTCGTGGAGCAGGGCGTTTTGGTTTGGTTGGACAGAAAGCTGGACTGCCAGGGGCAGAAATTCCCCGAGCAGTCAAAGCAGGGAGGTTCTGTTTGCTCTGTGGCAGAAGTGTCGCGCCCTGGAGCTGGGAGGCGGTTGGGGACCTGCTGCTGTGCTTGTGGCCAATCTCATCCCTGGTGGGAAGCTGATCGCAAACATATGACATCATAAAAATCGTTGCTGAGACGGGAGCGGGTATTTCGGCGGTGGAAAGCCTGGTTTTTAGTCTTTCCTCTTAGAAAATGCCATCGTTACTAAAATCTGTGGTCGTATTTCTTTATGTCAGGACTCTGCGTAGCTGAGGAATCGCAGGAATAGGATAGATGACAGTTGTCAAAATGTATCGGATGCTTTTACAGATGAGGAAACTTTAGATGGGGTCTAATATGGCTGTGTCAGAAGCGGAAAAGATTTTCTAATTTCATTCTGCATAAAGGTTGTGTTGTGAGCTGTAGCGTGCGAGCTTGGCTTTATTTGAGGTAAACAATGGTAATGGTTTTGCTCTGATGGTTTTAATGCCAGTTAGAATACTGATTCCTTAACAGTTCTTGTTTATTTCTGTTTTCTGTTTAATCACTTTCATCTTCATTATGAAGTTGGGTAGATTAATATGTTAATAGTCTTATCACTGATGCTTTCCTTTATTTTATTTCTACTGTGTAAAGAAAAAAGCTCTTCTGTGCCTAAAGTAAATGATTACCTTCTAAAGTATGCTGCTTGTATATTGCTCCAGTTCAGCTAGTCGAGTCATTTAGCAGGTTTCCAGTTACTGGAACTTTTCTACTTTAGAGTCAAAAAAAAAAAAATAAATTAAATGGTTGAAATAGTTAATCGGTGCTGAATTTAATAGTCTTTGTGTATGAAGAACAGAGGAAATAAAGCTTTCAAACTAGGCAGAAAAGTGGCCAGTGCAGTAATGAAATGAAGGTGCATCTTTAGCTAATGTAGGAGTTCAGTATGGCATTGAGTTAAAAGGCAATTACAGATTCAGTAAAATTCTGGTTCAAAGCCAGTTGTGCTAACATCCCCCTCTGCTGTTTCCAGAAAATATTTCCATTCAGTTACTCCGCAGAACATTTTATATACATTTTGCTATCAGAAGACTTTGGAGGATGCAAATGCTGTTATTTTAAACTAACATTGTAGCCAGTAATTTCTATGATTTTTATATGGAGTAATAATGGATGTGAAATAGTGATATAAATTGCATTTATGTCAGATATACAAGCAGACTCATACATAGGGTACAAAATCTCCATTTATCCATCAGAAGTGCATGTTTATATTGGATAATAAAGCTTATACATAATATAAGAATAAGAAACATTTTATGCGTGTATATTTTCTTTGATTTTATGTACCTGTAATCTGATCTCTTAAACCAGTGACTCCTTCTGGTGAGGGGAGCTGATCTTTATTGAACTCCGCAAGCACCAGCAGGACTGACTAGTAGTGATTTTGCTGTATAGCAACCCAAAGCTGCTCAGTTAATTTTGTTCTGAAGTTTCTTGGTGTTGGATACTCAAAAAACAGACTATGGAAATGAAAAAAAACCCCCAAACCCCCACAACCCGCAAACCCAAACAATCAAAGCCAGAAGAAAAACACTCCAACCACAAACCAAACAAAACCTCAGAAAACAAGTAACTAAATAATCCTGTTTTATCCATGTGCCTCCTGCTGGCTTTCCCCTTCAGTATCAGCTTTACCGTATTCACAGTCCGTCTCTGTCATTAACAGTTGCCGTGTGGCTTTAATTTCAAGTCTAGTTGTACAGCAGGTTTGAGCTAGAAAAAGTTGTCACTGGAGGTGCTAGGAAAAGGAAGTCAAAGATTTCCTCGCAGGGAGCCACAGGTGGTTTGCACAGACCATCTTTCCCCAGGGTTTTTCCCTTGAAACTTCTCAGGCTTCCTTTTAGCTCCTGGAGACCTCCGAGTCCTACATGTGCATCTCTGTGGAGCTGATCAGGCACTCCTCAGCTGTGGAAAGAAGTTGTGAGTGCTAAGGTGAGAGGCTTGAGAGGTGGGTGGATTTGTTAGAGAGGATGCGAGGGCTGCATGGGGAGCTCACTGCATCCCTGAGTCAGTGCAGCATAGAAGGTTCACTGGGTACTGATACTTTTGACTCTTTCCAAACCTGTGCAGCGCTGCTTTGGGGAGCACAGCAACTGCTGTTCTGTCTCCCCTCGTGCTCAGATCATCTAGTATGTCAGGACTGGATGGTGGTGCTACTGCAGCTACGTGATTCTGGTGTTAGGGTTCAACTCAAAAAAGAACTTTCCAAGGAGCTGCTTTGTTTTGATGCGAGGAGCTGTTGGGCTGTTGCAGTAATCCTGGTGCAGACACACTGGATTTGCTCCAAGCGTGGTTATTTTGGTGTATCAATATCCTTGTTTTCCCCTTCCTTGCCTCAGAGTCTCCCATCTTTGGTCAAAGCTTGCCTCAAAAAGCCCGTAGCTCAGTCTGTCTTGGTTGTTCCTACAAGTCATCTGCTGAAATGGAGGTTATCCAGAAGCTCCACAAAACCAGAGTTTTGCTAATGGAAATGGGCAAATTTCTTAGTGAAATGAAGTAGCAGAGACATAGTAAACACTGTTGGCTCACCTTGGCAATAACTGATACCCTGAGAGAAGGAGAATAACTTGGGTAAATATTTTTAATGTCAGAGTGTGTGTGCTTGTAAGGTTTAGCATTTGTGAGCGCGCTTTGTTGTGAAGAAGGTTCTCTCCCAAGGGGTGGCAATCACTGGTACTTCAACAAGTATTTTTAGATATCTTCACTATGGAAATTATGTGGAATACTTATATCAACTGAAAAAATTCATATTGTGCTGGTTTTTAGAGGCTAAAACCATATTTAAAAGATGAAGTGGATATCTTCTTTTTTTGTGCATACTGCAGCACAGTTACTGGTGTTCTACTGCCTGCTCTGTAATCGAGCCGTGCTCTGCAGTGGCTGTGCTGCTTCTGGCTTCCACCACCACGATTATCGCAAGGAGTAGTCTCTCCTTTAGAGGAGAAAGGAATTATGCTCTGTGTTGGGTAAAAGGACTGTAATGTACACCTGATGCAGTAAACCCTGTCATTTCAAAAATGGCATGTGAAGACTTACCAGTGTAAGACAGTGCCGTTAAGATTCAGGGCACATTTCCTCCCTCCCCAGTTTTCTGTCTAAGATACAAAATCAAATCTTTTTATAAACTACCTAAAACGCTTTTGGAAGTGACATCTGAGCGAGTGCTATAGAAAAATGTTCTTGGAATTAATTTCATTCAATATCCCTTCCAATCAAGTTAAATGAAGGTATTTTATGGAACTCCTGTTTCAACTTTATAGCTGATTAAGTTTGACAGGAGTACAGAAAGTAGTATTTGCATATCTTGTTTGTTCACTATGGGACTGCTTGATGTCCCTTTATGTATGTGATTATTAATTTTAAGAATGCATCTAAGTGTACTTTGATCTTGAATTTAAAAAAAAATGGAAAAAAAGGAAAAGAAAAAAGATGTTAATGGTTAATGCCTTCTAGAATTGTGCTGCCTCTAGTCTCAGCACAATAGCCCAGTTATGTGGAGGAAGAAGGAAAGACTATTTTTTTTTTCCTATTCTGTCCATCTTCACAATTCTTGGCAGTCAGGGAAATTACATGAACTTTATGAAGCATTTTAAAAATAAAAATTAGGAAACTTTTTAAAACTCAAGATGCAGGGATTAAAAAATGTGCAAGTATTTTGTGAATCCTGCCTCAAATACAACACTAGTGTGTTCTCATGGAAGATGTTCTGACAGCAAGCATCTATCCCTGAGGTTACTGCTACGTGAGCTTGTCTGTTCAGCTCAAGCTGGAAGATAGGGAAAAGATACGGGTCTGTTATTAAACTTAATCATGTTTATTGTGGCTTAGCAAATTACATCTGATCAGTCAAGGCCACTGTAGCAGAGGATATACTTCATACTCTTGCCAGGTGCATGTTAAAAAAATAGCTTGTATTTTCAACACAAAAGGCTGAGAATAACTGTTCATTGTCATTTAGGCTCTGGCTTAATAAGGCAAGAGGAATCTCTTCCTTCTTGAGTTTAAGTGAGTCCTCAGAAACCAAAGAAAGTAAGACCTGGAAACCTAGTGCTTGCATTTAGCTGGCTGATTTGTAAACTTTGGGATGTCAAGAAAGTTTGGGACTGGAAACCTTGTGCAAAGGCTTTCTATCTGCCTTTATCTGTTTTCTCACTTGTCACATGCCTCCTGAAAAGTTTAAATATAAACCGGATGGCAGAAAACCTTTTGTGAGGAGAGGTTGTAGTTAGAGTGGCAGCCCTTAGAATCAGGACTGGATGTTGGGATCAAACATTTGGATCAGTGCTTGGAAGATAATCTTTACCCTGGTGAAGACATTGCATAGACTTGGTGCAGGGTCCAGACAGATATCTAGGGAGTGAACAATTGTGGCATTTGATAAATTACGCTGTGCAAAGCACGTTGTAGTTGCTTATGTTTGGGGTGAAGAATTCATGAATAACAGCAGGAAGGATGAAAATGGAAGGAAAACATCACTGTATCTTAGCTGCTGACATGACATGAGAAGCTGGCTAACTAGCTGCCTTCCAGTACTCTGGTAGCATCTGAAAAATAGAACTAAATCTCTAACTGGAAAACACTAACTAGTATTTTGTAATTAATATATCTTTTATTATTACAAATGGTATGTATTTTGTCCTGGTCTGGACTTGTGCCTCTTTTCACCTCAGTCCGACTGAACGACGTTTTGGACAGTTGGTCTTTAACCTTTTGCTAAGTTGAACAGTGGTGAAGACCATTTTCTGCGTGGGATAAGATGGCACTCCAGAGCTGGTTTTCATCAGCATGCAAAGGACACAGGCACTGTGTCAGTTTTTTCATTCTTTCTCCTAAAACCAGCTGGGACCAGGAGAGCTCTAACAGAGATGGAAGGGAGGTAACAGTTAATCCCTAATGCCCTTCTAGCATGAAAGGAACTGAGAATAAGCAAAAAGCATCTACTTCTCTTGTGATCTACACAGCCAAGTTAACAGCATTTTATGACTTGCAATATTAAAAGAATTCGAATGTTGAAGAATCTTCATGAAGATATGGTCTTTCCTGATTGATGGGAGATGATTGCTATGTCTGGGTCATAAGCAAGGTCCTTTTCCCATATAGAAAGAAAGTGGGAGGTACTGATTGCAAACAAGCAGTTACTGTTTTCTGCACAGGCAAAGCAGTTTTTGCTAGTGTTTTCAAAGATGGAGAGTTAGATTTGCCAGCAGCGAGGGATGTCTTATTGATACGGCATCAAACACTCTAGCTTCCCTCGAAGAAGAGCAGTGTGTGGAAGTTGAAGCACTAGCACAGTTGGTGTGTTACGTCTGCGGGTGAAGGGTATAGGCTCTAAACACAAGATTCTGATCAGGGTTTCCTGTGCGCTGAAACATTAGAGAGACATCGCCTAAAGCAGAAGCTTCAGTCTTGGATTCAGTAATTTAGTCACAGACAACATTTCTTGAATCTCAACACATACCTGTACTGTAGCTATGGGTTGGTTTTTGTATGATTCAGAATTACCTGAGCTGCTCAAAGTTCTCCATGAAGGGCTGTCAAGACTGTTGCACTTAAGTAGCTGCACTAGGCAAAGCTTGATGGTTCACCTTCTCCACATTGATCATATCTAGCTCCCACTGCTGCTCGTGGGAAAGGATGCATTGAGTCAGCAGTTGTCTGCAGGAGTCTTGTGATTGTGGCAGTGAAATTCTGTATTTGAATGTTTTTCATGGGCCATTTGAATGTACGCACATTAAAATGTCAGAGTACCGTCTATCCTGACTTATAGAATCACAGAGCGGTTTGGGTTGGAAGGGACACGAAAGATCATCTAGTTCCACCCCCTCTGCCGTGGGCAGGGACACCTCCCACCAGCCCAGGCTGCCCAAGGCCCCATCCAACCTGTCCCTGAGCCCCTCCAGGGCTGGGGCAGCCACAGCTTCCCTGGGCAGCCTGTGCCACGGCCTCACCACCCTCAGAGTGAAGAAATTCTTCCTAATGTCTAGTCTAAATCTGCCCCTCTCCAGTTTATACCTATTCCCTCTTGTCCTACCACCACAGGCCATTCTGAACGGTCCCTCTCCAGCTTTCCTGTAGACCCCTTTCAGGTACTGGAAGGTTGCTATAAGGTCTCCTCTGAGCTTTCTCTTGTCCAGGCTGAACAAGCCCAACTCTCTCAGCCTGTCATGTGAGAAGGGACTGATGAGATGTGTCAGCGTTCTATGTGGGCAATCACCTGCTGGGTGTTTCAGTCTGGCAAGATGAGCATGACGCCCTGTAAAATTCAGAGTAATATGGTAACATTTATGTTTGGTACAAGTAATCATTGATAACTGTATCACCGTACTGTTCTCTCTTTGTTTCCTCTTCTCGCTGGCACAGGCTGTGCTGGGTGGGCAATACAGACCCTTCTGATGCGTCCTGTGGTACCAGGGTAGCCAAGCTTTATGGTTCTGAATGATTTTGATTATCTAATTTTTTTTTCTATAAAAGTCATTACCAGAGCTAATTCTGCTTTTCACTGATTTTACATCACTAGTTAGAAGCAGCATTCTTTTCTTACTAACAGTTGAATACTTGAAAGGGAACACACAAAGGAAAAAGCAGGCAAGCAGAGACTGACAACTTTGATACTGATGCATATTTCACATAGAGTTTTGTTGGCTTCTGTCTTTGAAAATTACCACAGGAATTGAGAAAGACAGGTGGGACTGACACAATCTCTGTCTCTTTTGTGCCTTGTTTAATTTCTTATCAGTGAAAATCGCCGTTGAGAAGATTCTGCTACTGTTCAGGGAAAGCTGCAGAGAATATTTCAATAGTTTTACTATCCTCTTTACCTACTGTGTTCCCACAGATGTGTAGGGAGTTCCACAGTTGTCTCACTAAGGTTTAACTCTTTTCTCTCAGAAGAGCACAATGTTTTTATTCCTTGAAATATAGTTAAAGATAGAAATGTAATGATGACAGCTAAAAATAACTGTCAATGAAACTTACTCATATGCTTTTTTTACCAGTGGGACAATACTGAGTTTTTAACACTGCCATTTTGTGGGGTGCTGATTGAATATTGTGTAGCCCGATCAGCAGATTTCCTTATTAGCAGACAGGATTTAGAACACTGTAAAGTATTGCCAGAACAGGTCCTCCCAGTAACTGTCTTTCCCAGGAAGGCAGGCGCCACATAAAACGCTTACTTTTGTTTAGCAAGCCGCACTGTGTAGTGCAGTGCTTTCTTCCTGAAACAGTTTCACAGGACGTGATGTACAGCGAGATGCGATTTCTCTGTCCTGCACTGTAAAGTGTGAGTTAAACCAAACGTATTTACATTTTAAAAAAAAGAAAAACAAAAAAAAAAGAAAAACTTATCAGTAACTGGAGCATGTGCCTAAGTGAGCCAGATCTGAGATAATTCCTCCTGTTTCAAGCTTTTTGTTTCTATGGATATCAATGAGCAAGATAGAAGTGATGCCAGCTTTTCTACAGTTGCCTGCAATGAAGACCAGGTGTTCAGCAGCCCAGTGCTTGTTTGTCAGTTTAGCCTTCTCTGCAATGGGATGGTATCTGAGAACACTTTTTTCAAGCAAACAAATGAAGAAGAGTAACTGGTACTTTTTGAGATGTGTGTGTGAGGAGCGTGGGTGTAGTAGTGGCTAATGTTGCACCAAGTCCTTTTACAATGGTCAGAAATGTCTGCGGGATAAATGTGTTGTGCGGAGGCAGGAGGAAAGAAGGTGCGCTGAGTCCTTGGGGTAGTGACAGCCTGTAGTTCAGAGCGCTGGTGTTTGCTGGCAGGAGGCCTTGTTGAAAGTTGCTATTAAAACAGGAGTAACACAGCTGTGGATTTTTTGGTTTACATTATTCTTTTCTGTTTGAATTATCATCTCTGTGGATCAGACACTGTGTCCTGCTGCCACAGAGGAGCTTCCCTTGCTGCTTCTGGCTTTCGCCGTCATTGCCAGCTCCTGATCACTGAGATCAGTAACAAGCTGATGCTCAGAGGTGCTGCCTCTCACCTGAGGAGCTTTTTTGGCACCTGAGCGAAAGTAGGATAGTTCCAGTGAGTGAGTTGCCTCAAGCTCCTTGCTATATTCTGCATTCTCAAAATATCTTTAAAGCATTGGTAGTTGGCAGGATTTTGACCTCACTTGTGCTCATGCTCCTCATGAGAGTGTTGGGATCCGACTCTGCAATCACAGAATCACAGAATGACCAGGTTGGAAGAGACCCACTGGATCGTTGAGTCCAACCATTCCCACCAATCCCTAAATCATTCTCCTAAAGCACCTCATCTACTCTAACCTTAAACACCTCCAGGGACGGTGACTCAACCACCTCCCTTGGCAGACCGTTCCAATGCCTAACCACCCTCTCCGTGAAGAACTTTTTCCTAATCTCAAGCCTAAATCTCCCCTGGCGGAGCTTGAGGCCATTACCCCTTGTCCTGTCCCCTGTCACTTGGGAGAAGAGGCCAGCTCCCTCCTCTCCACAACCTCCCTTCAGGTAGTTGTAGAGAGCAATGAGGTCTCCCCTCAGCCTCCTCTTCTCCAGGCTGAACAACTCCAGCTCTCTCAGCTGCTCCTCATAAGATTTGTTCTCCAGCCCCTTCACCAGGCAATGAGGCTGTTGTGGAATAAACACACAGTTTTACTACTTGGAAACAAATTGCATTTCAGTGGCATTTTCAGTGAAGTATTTGACTTGTTTTTGTGTTAGGAGCAGGTTATTTACACAACGGCTTGGCAGAAAGTAGAGCAGTAGTCCTACAGAAAATACTCCAGGGAGTGAAATTCAGTGCTCGGTAAATGGATGAACTCTGCTGGATTCTGGAGGTTAATTCACTTGTGCCAGCAAATTTACTGAGCCTTTGTAGCTGTTAGTGGAGGCCATTGCTTAGTCCACAGTCTCTTCTGAAAAGTCTGAGAAAACTTTTGCCCCAAAATTTGTTGCTTCCTTTGCGTGTATCTGTCAGTTTTCTTCTTTCTTATTGTTATGTTTTCTGATGGTTTTGTAAATTGTAGAGTAGAATCATAGTATCATTTAGGTTGGAAAATACCTTTATATTGTAATGATTTTGAATGTGGTAAGAAGATTTGAGCCTGAGCTTTTTCAAAACACCAGATGCATTTGATAAAACATCTGATTTTGTGAGGAATATACCTGTAAGCCACTTTATTTTTGCTTTTTTTTTAAATACTAGCCTTTCTCAAACCAAACAAACAGTATGTAAGATTTAGGCTTTAAGCAAACTCTGTTGTAGAAGGTTCTATATAAATCATGATTTGACAGGGCCAAGGAAATCCATCTCCTTCTTACAGATCTGTATTTTGAAATTATAATTTGTAGCGCTTTTAACTTCACCTCTTGCTAGGACTGGTTGCAAAATGTGCAGCAGCCAGATAAACTTGCAGGATTTGCATGTCAAAAGTGAAGCAGTTGATTAAATGCTTTCAGCTGGGGTGTGGGTGGCTGTATGGAGAGGGGAAAGAATGAGATGGATGATGTATAAGGATAATTCAGTAGCTTTATACTTGTAGCTCTCGTGAGTCAGTAACTTACTTCAGGAATGTTAGTAGCAAAACCCCCAACCTTAAAACATCTCCCTCTCCCCCGCCAAGCACAAAGTTTTAAAACGTTGCTGGTGGTTTTCGTATTTTCATATTTGCTTATTGAGCAAACACATTTGGTAACTCAAGTTCCATATTATCTTGGTTTCAACATTATAAGACTTGAGTATTCCTAAGCTTTCCTGTCTTTAATGCTTTCAGAAATGATGGGCCAAGTCAGACTTTTCTTACGGTCTGTCTTATTTCCTCTGTTCTGCTTGAATGTACTAATCCCAAAGTTTTTGAAATTTCCGATCTCCCTAAGACATTGCTTTCACATGTCCACAGATTCAGGCATACATGGGTACCTGTGTTTGTTTAAAAAACTAAAATCAAGAATACTATATGTTGTTTCAGTTCATCATTCTGCTTAGGCATGTTTTAGATGTGTTAACTGCTATTTGTTTAAATATTTAGTGGGAACCCAGTCTTGCTTTTTGGAACACTTTAATATGAAGAGAGCCTTAATTTTCAGGTGAGTTGCCCTATGCCATTAAATATAAATTTTTCAAACCAGAGAAGAAGAGGAAAGGGTAAGCTGCTGGCTATATATTCTATTTTCCACTTTCATCAAAGATCAGGGTGGTGGGTAAGTAGTGCCTGAAGCCATATTCCTATACATATGTTTCTTTTCTGTACAGTAATTGAAGTAATTTTAATAAGCCTCTGAGAGTTCTGTGATGACCTCCTTAAGTAGTTGACTTAAATATAAGAAACATCCTTGTGTTTGAGTTATGGAGTCCCAGGTAATCTAAAAAACTTGTCTTAATACTTTTGTTTCCCAGCTTATAATGTATATCAGGCTAGTTTTGACATTTTTTTTCCTCTTCTATCATGCCTTTCTTCTTTGCGCTTACTGTGGTTGGCAGTAGGTTTTTTTCTGACATTTTTTTGAAACTAGGCATATTTAATTTCTTTATTTTAACTGCAAAGAAAGAAGTTAGCATAAAAAGGAAAAAATAGCATGGTGTGACTGCTTACTGAAATTGAACAACTCTTTAGTGTTTATGCTGGTAATATGAAGAAAAATGTAGAAAAATAACCTTTAACTGACTTATTTCCTTAGTGCTTACTGCCTGTAATAATTGCATAAAGTGTCTCCTTTTTAATTAGTATGGGTTTGCTTTCAGTTATTAAATTGTAAATTGGGTATGTTTGTGTGGAATTTCTACACGTCCTAATTGGCAAATTCTAGACTTTATGCAGTTATTTGAACACATTATAATTTTCTGGGGAGTTTGTACTGAATTGTAGATTATTCCCACACAATTTGGATACTTGGGGTTGTAGTTACACATATATAGGAGGTTGCAAGGTTAAAGGTAAACATTTTAATGACATTTAAAAACATACTTTTTGTGGCATTCCGTAGTAGTAAAGTTAAATATGTAGTGAGCACGAGTGAAGGTCTGTTCCTGGAACTGTTCTGAAGTTGTGGGGTTTGACAGTATCTAAACAGGAATTTTCGACACTGTTGTAAATGAATCTGATATTCAAGTCCAAACATATAAATTTTCGTTTGCTTGCGGATTCTAGTTGATAATCAAATATTACTCATTTTATCTCAACCAAGAGCATGCTAAGGGTTAAAAAGAAACAAAAAATTGTCATGATTTGATAATATGTCAAAGAGATCTGTTGATCAGCACAATAAGCACATGAAGGGCTTGAACTAGCAAACTTCCCTATATGTAGTCCCCAACGTACTTGAAAATATACCATTTTTCTGAATCAGTTTATCGGTTAGGCTCTAACTGTGTGAACAGATAATGCACATGGTCCCAATTAATTGGATGCTGATCTTGAAAGGTCTGTAAGTCAAGGCCACCGAAGCACTTGCTGCTTAAATGTACAGATACTTGAGAATGAATAACACCTTTAAAGTCAATGTGCTTATATTCAGGCTTATAACTTAGATACTTAAGTGGATCAAAGGGTAATTCTGAAAAGAAACTTTATATTTTAATTAAAAAATCACTCTTGTGATATGTGCTAATTTGTGGGGGAAAGGGAAAAGCCAGTAAAGGGATTTAAAATATCCTAAATTTTCTCCCTTTCTTTTTATTAAAAGCCTTTTCCCCCAGAGAACATGTAAAATCTATTTTACTTTGGTGGTATTCCTCTGCTTATTCCTAACATTCTTTGTTGGAAGAGAAATTACATGTGTTTAGGTGGAAGACGCTTTATAGTCCCTTTTTTTTTTTTATGGTGGAAAAACTTCTTTTTATTTCCACTCATAGAAAAATGTCACATCGTGAATAAAAGTAACATCCAAAGTATGTATCCTCAAAGCCACAGATTTATCACCCAAAGTGACACGTATCATTTACCCAAACAGGCCTGAGATCCCAGCGCGTTTTCAGAATTGCTTGATTCATTATCACAAAAATGCTGTTATGTATCAAAGTAGGAGAAAAAAACCCCTTTGTTAGAGTTATGTTTTCCAAATTTATCTTTTATGTAGATCATAAAAAATCACAAACTTTTTCCCTTTTTTTGCGTATTTAAATATAATAGCCCTAGGAGCAGAAGTTAGCGCTGTATGAAATAGGGTAGGATTCCATGGGAATTTTCTGTTGAATTTGTTGTAAGTAGGATTTCAGTTGATCATCTGTGCTGTTGTTATTTGGGACAGCTGCAATTTTGGCTTCGTTCTTTTGGAAACTGGAGTGCTGTGTTGGATGCAACGAGAGGATCGCCTCTTGAGGAAGAGGGACCTGAATGCTATGGGGCTGTTACTGTAAATTGGCATTGAAAGGTGTTTGGAGGAAAAATAGCAATGCTATTTTTCCTCCAAACACCTTTCAATGCCAATTTTAAATTGTAAGAGAATTAAAGTGCAAACAGAAAAATAGCAACAATGCTCTTTTTCTGTTTGCACTTTAATTCTCTTACAATTTAAAACACAAACATTTCTGGATAATCCTTACTGCTTTGATTTTGTATTCCAGTCTTTCTCTTTGTGAACTTCTGATGTATTGTCTGTACTTTGAAAATCCTTTGCTACCTTGCAGGTGTTACTGACATCTAAGTAGTAATAGAAATATTAAAATTTCTCAAGAAAGGCATGAAAAGCTCCCAGACAAATCTTAATGTTTTTCTGCTTTGTCCAGCAGAAGTGAGAACTTTAATTTAATTAGCACCTTTCATCTTCAGCACTGGTTTATAAACCTTAGCCTCACTTTACCATGAAGTAGGTATTATTTTTGTGAAGAAAAAAATTGGGACAGAGGTGTGGTTGGTGCAAGATCACAGCAGGTGTCTGCTTTGCAGTTTGAGCTTTCTCATGTCTGGTTCTTTAGTCAGTGGAACAGGGCGGTCTGTTGTCTTTCCTGTGTGCAGGAATTGTACAAGATTTGTCTCTAATAGTTCGTTAGAAAATATAACTAGAAGAAAGAGGTAGATTTGTCTGGGGGAAAAAGCTGTACTTGTGTGAAAAGACTACATCAGAAGGGTTGCAGGTCCACTTATTCATCCTTAGAAGCAAGAAGCCAATATCAAATGGAAACTCCGTTTCTTTGTGGCCATACATGGAGTAACCTGAGTAATTACAAAAAGCAGAGTGAAACCAATATTACTGTGCAATGTGACACTGCTATAAATATCTTCTATGCTCTAGCTTTCCAGTCAGTTGAAAAAGAAAAAAAAAAAAAATCTGTTAACAGAAAATACTTTCTAAGCAGACTGTAGTATTTCAATGGTAAGGAACATTGATGTATAAGTCATTAAACAGTATGAATATTTATTTGTGTGTGCTAGTTTCCTACTCTAGTGGTGTATCTCAGTGTGTTTATTGAAGGTTTTACTGAAGAAAAGTCCTCAAATAATGTCTTTTGAACATAAATGTCCAATCAAGGGAGAGGGGCATTATTTTCATAATGAAAATGTCATCTTTCTCCTTGAACTGAGGTGCTGCATAAAAGCAAGAATAAAAGCACTTCGGCTTATTTGATCTTCTAGGAGCTAGTTTATGATCTGCCATTGCAGAGTTTGGGGGCTGATAGTCTGTGAGGAAGGAGGCATTTTTTTCCTTTGCATGCAAACGTAACAATTTACATTTAATTTCATAACAGAACTATCGGGCTCATACTGAGATGTGAATTCCAATGTACATAAGCGTGTACAGAAGAATAGTACCAAGTTAGACTTGGCAATGTTAGGTTTATTGTTGGATTCGATGATCTTAAGGGTATTTTTCAACCTAAATGATTCTAAGGTCATCTGTAAGAGACAGATTTAGCTGGTAATCTTTCACCCTTCCTCCTGATGTCCCAGTAATTTGGACTCTAGTGGAGATTGATCTTGGGCACCTTTAGGTTTTACTGCTGAATTTTTTGTGAGACTCATGCTTTACTGAGCTTCTAGAGTTATCTTTTTGATGGTGATGGACTTTAATACATTGTCTGCTTCTCCAATACTATGTGACACACAGCATTTGCCATTGGTTTTCTATCTGACCTGAGAAGGTACTGATCACTTTCCAGATGCCCACCCTTCAGCTTTCCTTGGGCTATGAGCATCACCTGGTACTGTAAAAGAGGTAAATAGTTTTGCATTCGGTTCTGTGTTCAGCTATCAACATTGTGTCGCTTCTTTCTAAAACTGTTTGGCATGCTGTTTTATGTAATTAATCATTTTTGTGGTGTTTCAAGATTGCAACGAGTTAGGGAAGTTATGGGAAGAATTTGGATCTTCAAGGCAAAGTACAGGGTCAGTGAAAAACACAGGCAGGCAGACAGGTAGGATACATTGGCACGGAAGCCTTATTAAATCGGCGATGACAAATTTCAGATTGAATAATATTTCTTCATAAGATGTTTTATTAAACAAAAAAATGAAAAAAGGCAAAAACTGCAAAATGTTATACAGTGAATGGGTCATGCTGTGGTGTTGAGAGATGTGAGCTGATATTTGCCCATTCAAGGAAACACTAACAAAGCATCACTCTGGTTAGAGAAAAGAACAACTGAAAGCTATAGTGGTTCCTTCACTTGCTTTTTTACATATAGTATAGACTTCATAAGCATAATTTGAAATTCAGAACATGATTTGTTTTGAAAAAGTATTTCTAATTTTTATTCATTAGAAGTAAATTTAGGATGCTTAAGCTTAGGAATAAGCAAAAATTCAGGGAGTGAAGCTGTTCAAAACGGCTTTGATTATGCTTCATGTCATTCTGCCAATGTTTTAATTTTTTGTGGTAAAGTGTTTAATAAACATAATCAAAATGGGGTTTTAGAATTTATTATTCCTAGTTATATTAAAATGAGGTATTGCTTAAGAGGAAAACCAAGAAAAAATGTCTTTCCAACGACCTAAATAACACTGAATAAGTCCCTAGTTTATCTAATATGTTGCATTTCCATTTGTTATATTAACCTTGATATCTTCACATTGCTAGTCTTTTTTGGATGGCTTCATAACAATTAATTATTTGTTTCTTTTAACAATCTTCAGCTACTGAAAAGCATTTTTAAAAATTTTGATTGACTTTTGTTTTAATATTAAGAAAATGAGTGAGCAAATAATGTTCAAACTGCAACAGTGTTTTCCATGTTCATTGGGGCGTCTGCTTCATCTGTACCCGTGCCTGATGCTTCCGCTTCAAGGCAATAAACTTTGTAGCAGTGAAATGCAGGGTAACCTTCCTCTTGGGGATGTTGGTTAGAAATTCATTATTGTCCTAAATTTTGGGAATTTATATTACGTTCAAAGCCTCAGTATATATTTTATTGCTTACTGTTATAAAGTGAGTATTGTCATCTCTACAAATGCCTGATTTAATCCTGTAATCTGTTGTCAAAGCAGTGTTGTAAGGAAGTGAAATTCACAGTGTAATTTTGTACTGTGTGAAGAAAGCTGTTGTGTTGTTGTGTCATAATTCTGATGAATGTTCTGATTTTCTTGAACAGGTAAACAGAATTTACCCACTGGGGTATTTCCTCACTTTGTTTGTCATTGTCACTGCTGCCTGTGTTCTTTGGAGGGGCCACCTATACTCGCTCTGCACATCGCTTGTCTCTCCTTCACACCCGTGTAGTGGTTGGTCAGTGTCTATTCTGAGGCTGGAAGACTAGAGCCCAAGACTGAGGTCCAGATGTGGATGTACTTTTGCTGCGTTCTTGCAGTTTTCCCTTCCACTGTTTGCAAATCCAACCTCTTACCTTGCTTTTGGAGCCATTGTAGCTCCTTGAGGAGAGCTTCTCATGGGATTGTCCGTGGTCGTCTACCATCATATTACACTTATGTTCATTTTTCCAAGATATCCTGATGCTGCTCGTAGCCTGCTTTTCTTTACATTATACGTTAACTCTTGCATGATCAGCAAGCATTATAATCTCATAAATCATCCCTCTCTCTTTATCATTTATCATCCTCTTTCATGTTGGTCTTCAATGTCTTTCTGTATTTTTCTTTGGTTTTTTTAGAAGATTACTTTTTCTGTGTTTAAAAACATTCCTAGTCCTTCCTGGTTCATATGAACTGATGAAAACTGGTCATGGAGTTAAGGAAAGACACATCTTGTCCACGAACATTTATTTGAATCCAGTTAAACCACTGATAAGACTGGGTTGACCTTCTGTTTTTTCTTTTCTTCCTTCCTACTCAGCTGCATGTGTATGAACCGTGTAACTTATCTTCAAGCTGAAGAGTCTATTCTGGTCACTTAAGATTCTTCTTATTGTTTGGACTAAATGTTTGATTTTGCTTTCTGTGAAAAAATATTAAAATATATATGTAAGTGTATATAAGAATTTATTAATCACAGTCAGTTAACTTGACTGCTGAAAAGATGGCATTAGAGGGAGAGGTAGGAAAGCTGGAAGTATTTCTGCCTTTATGTTGGAGAGCTTGGGAAACCTAGTGACCTCTGATTGACGGCTCTCTGCTTCCAGATTCCTGGCTGTTGAGTTCCAGCTAGAGAAACAACTCTAGCTATGGATTTCTGACGTCTGTAGCTGGGAATAGAGAAGCCTTGAAAGCTCAGATAATTTGAAAATCTGAAGCAGGAGCTCTAGAGTGCCTTATCACTTGCCGTTTTGCATGATGGAGTATCCTGAAGCCACAGATCCAGCAGCCTAACACAAGTATAACCAGATCCATATATATATGTATATATATTAATAATGCTTTCTGTTTAAGTTTTATAGTTTTTTAATTGAAATGTTTAATTTTTGACACATCAGTAATTTATTGGAAAACTTTTAATTGTAAGGATTGACAATAAATAAAATTTGTCACTGGCAAGATATGGACTTGGTATTTGAACCAAGAAATGTAAGTTCAATAGCACTGTAGAGAGAATGTAATGAAGAAAAATACAGCATGAGTGTACCAGAAATGCTTACACCTTTAAAGATGAGAGAGGGAACTTTTAGGAAGAAGCTCAAGTATAAAAGACCGTTGCTACCCCAGAAGTTGGTATAACTGGAATTATCCTTTTGATATTGTCTGCAATCGTCTCACTAGAAGTGGGATAAATGTTTTGATGTGCCCTAGAGTGGCTTCTAGAGAAAGGCTCTAAACTGATCTAGTCATCGTGCTGTAAGCTGATCTGCATGTGTTGTGATTCGTGGCAGCAAAAGTGTGCACAGCTTTTGTAAAGCTACTTTTTTGTCTTTCATTGAAGGTTGACTGCTATGAAGAACGCATGTTCAGTAGTGGGTAGAACAGAGCTACTCTGGCAGTGTTCCTGGGCCACGCGTTGCTTTGGAGCAGCAGAGTGAGAGTACCGTAGCAGCCATGGTATTAAAAGTTTAAAATTTTTTTTGAGTAATTATTTATGGAAATGAATAATAAATCAGTATAGTAGCTTATATATATTTTGATTTTACTCTGCATCTGGCTTTTTCTCTAGCCTGCTTTGTAGCATGAAGGAGTATGCCTGGCAGCACTGGGGAAGGACCTTTCTGTTTCAGCAGCTGAACAGACACCACTCATTGCAGTTAGCACCCAGCAGCAGGAGGATTTTCCAGCAGTAGCTGTGAGGCTTCCTGAACAATTTCAACTGTTGATTTATCTGAGGTGTCAGAAAGCTTTTTCCACTTGAGGTTCTCTGCATGTGATATGCCATCCCAGGGCTTTTCCCTGCTTTCTTCTTTCTTGCTTCCTAATAACAAAGGTTCTGTGAACCACTCCCCTTCTTCCATCTCACCTATTCTCCTTTTTTCTTTCTCTGTCCCTGTTACTTCTTTCTCTTTTTTTTTTTTCACTCCATTTTTGGCCATCTTTTATCCTTGTTACTACTTCTTTATTATTTAGCTACCTCTTTAGTGCATTATAAATAAGTTGTAGTCTAATGATAGTGAGGACAAACTAAATAAGATGTATGCTTATTGTTATCTGGGCGTAATTTATGACTTCTTTTCCCCACCAGTACAATAGTAACTGAGTGTATGGGCAACTTGCTGCATCTACATAGAATCATGAAGAAAAATGCCAAAAAGAGACTGAAAAGGTCATTTTACCTAGCGTTATTCAGCTGGTGGTTCATGAATCGTGGCTGGTCCATAAATTGCTGTAGAATAGTCCTTGAAACTGTTACAAAATGCCCCAGGCGCACACACACACGCTCTCCCACACGCTCAGCAGGATTGTGTCCAAGTAGGTGGGCAGGCATAATCAGCAGTTGGCTCCCAGCTGCTGTCGAAGCCTCATTAAAATGTTTATTGCCGTCCAGTTCTGAATTAGTCAAAGTTCTGTTGTTTTACCCAAATATTAGGTAGCCCTGTTCTCAACTTCCTGTGATGCCAATAGAAAAGCTTGAGCTTTCTTATTCGAGCTTTCTTATTCCTTCTTTGCCTCAGTCCTTAACAGCAAGGTGAAATGTTCTCTGGGTGCTAAGACTCAGGAGCCAGAAGACAGAGAGGAAGAACAGAACAAAGCTCCCATGATCCATGAGGGAATGGTTAAAGACCTGCTTGGCCAGTTAAACATTGACAGGTCTATGGGGCTGGATGGGATCCACCCAAGGGTATTGAGGGAGCTGGTGGAAGTGCTTGCCAAACCCCTTTCCATCATCTGCCAGCAGTTCTGGCTGACTGGGGATGTTCTACTCGACTGGTGGCCGACTGAACATGTGCCAGCAGTGTACCCAAGTGGCCAAGAAGGCCAACAGCATCTTGGCTTGTATCAGAAACAGCGTGGCCAGCAGGACCAGGGAAGTGATTTGCCCCTGTGGTGAGGCCGGTGTGGCCAGAGAAGAGCAATAAAACTAGTGAAGGGTTTGGAGAACAAGTCTTACGAGGAGCAGCTGAGGGAACTGAGGTTGTTCAGGCTGGAGAAGAGGAAGCTGAAGGGAGACCTTATCACTGTCTACAACTGCCTGAAAGGAGGTTGTAGAGAGGTGGATGTTGGTCTCTTCTCCCGAGTGATAGGTGATAAAATGAGAGAGAATGGCCTTAAGCTGTGCCAGGGGAGGTTCATACTGGACATTAGAAAAAATTTCTTCACTGAAAGGGTTATCCAACACTGGAACAGGCTGCCCAGGGAGGTGGTAGAGTCACCACCCTGGAGGTGTTTAAAATACAGGTAGATTAAGTGTTTGGGGCTAGGATTTAGTAGTGGACAAGTACAGTTGGACTTGATGATCTGAAAAGTCTTTTCCAACCTAGTGATTCTATGATTCTATGTCACTGTCTCTGTCTTGCAGTCCAGATCTCCTGCAGTGATGATAAGCTGCTTTCAATGCCTAACATCTTGTCTGCTTGTTAGAATAGTTTTAGACCACCCCTAGTCTGATAATCCTAAGTCTTAAATGTTTCTTTTGTAGCCTTGTGCTTCATTTCAACCCATTCCTGGCTAATAATTCTTCCTTACGCTGGTGTGAGGGCTGTTCTCCTAAATTCTTCATGTATGTAGTCAAGCTGCTTTTGGTGGTCATAATAAGCACAGTATTGTGTGTGTTCTAACATGTACCATCTGTATCTGAGTGTAAAGCTTTTGGCAGGAATCTTTGTAGAAGTCCAGTTTTGTCCTCATAGCCTTGGAATATGGCATGCTTAATGAGATCAGGGCTAATACTTTCTTAGGGGCATGAGTTGGAAATCTGAGAAATTAATGTGCTAAATTCCTTCTAATGAGCGTGTCCAAATACCTTGTTTTGTGATTGGTTTTGAACTGTAGTTAAATTTGGGTAATTTCCCATGACACATTTGTGATGTAGATTTGAAGTCCTTACCTTACACCATGTAAATGGAAGGACACTTTAAAGAAAAGGCGTTGGATGTTTTGGAAAGTGTAACTTCATGTATATTCACTTGTTTTTCAAGTGTGATAAAATCCTTTCTCCTATCCAACCCATTTGGTTGAAACAAGAACAGCAGGAGCAATAAATCACCCAGAGGCAAATAATTAGCACAGTTTTCAGTCCAGTTAAGATCTGGCAAAGAAACAGACACCTACAGAAGTTCTGTGTTATGAGAAGTAGCAACTCTAATAATAGGTAGTACTAATAATGAAAGACTTGCAGGAGAAAGTAGTTCCTGCAGAGTAGCTAGAAGCTGATTTTAATTGTATTGAAGGGTGAGAATCATATCATAGAGGATGAAGTCAACTGGTATGAATTGTACTGTCTATAATTTTTTTTTTCCCCCTTTGTGTTAAGGAATAGAAGTCACTCCTCGTCTTCCAAGAGAAGGAATTCAACAGTATTAAGAAAGAAAACTGCCATGAACAAATCCAGGTGTTTTTGCTTTTATCCTTTCAAGGAGAAAAAGTTATCCAATGCAAAAAATTGCTTTCTGATGAAGGCCAAAAACATAATTAAAATTGCTGATATCCAAAATGTGCAGGATCTGATAAAGAGCCCTTTTAGTAAATACTTCCCCTTAGGACCCACAAAGGAACCTGGCATTGCTCTCCACTCTGCTTTGGGAAGATGTAATTAAAATAGAATGTGAGCTTCTGAATAAAAACAGGCAATGCATGAAACATTATGGGTTTGAAGGAGAAAGATTCATTTCATATTCATTTCCTCAAAGTACCTGGAGCAGAGGCTTTGCTCACATACACGCAAAAAAGCTGTTATGCCAACTGCACGAACAGGGAAATTTGTTTTAGGAAATAGAAATAAATATTGAGAAGGTCTCAGGCAAAATCATGTGTTATCAGGTATGTTCTAGGCATCATTAGATTCTGTGTGGTTTTTTCAGGGCTCTGAGCATGAAGACCGCAGCCACGACATACAGAATGAATGTGTCTCAGCAGTAAGGGTGTCATTCACGTGAGTTTCACAATCGGTGCTTTGTGAACATATGTGCTCCTGGACATGTCCAGTTGATGTGCCACAGGTGGACTCTATTTTGTAGCTGTATTTTGTTTCATGGGCAGAAAAGGATCCTTGATGTCCCTTTTAGCTCCTGAACTGTTAACCATCTCTGAAGAAGACTTTTTCCATCTTTTTTTTCCTGTAGTCTCAAGCTTGATGGGAATGGGTGGCCCATTCCAGGCCTGGGATCCCTCACCGTGTTTGGCTGTGGGTGATAGGGCTGTGGTCGAGCTTCTCAAAAGCATTGACAAAATGGATAGACCCTGCAAAAGTACTACTTTTTGAACTCCATTAGATCTTTAGTGGATGTGTGCAAGTTAAGATCTACGAGAGGTCTATCTGATCTGTCAGTCATTGCTACGTAAGGTTTCTGAACTCTCTGGGAAGTCTACCCAAACTTGCACAGGGCCCTCTCTGCTGCGCTTCAAGTCCCTGAAAAGGGAATGTTTAAGATTTTTAAATGAAAAGGTTGCCCGAAAAGAAATTTAATGTCATGCAAAGTGTTCCATTTCCCTCAGAAAGTCTATTAAAAATTAAAACCAGAAGGAATTTGTCGTTCAAGTCTGAACATGATATTATGAGACATTTCAGCTCACCAGTTGAAATCCAGCAAAGCAAGAGGCACATAAAAGCAGTGCAATTTTAATAATTGGCACTGAAACCAACTGGAATAAGTACATATGTAAATGTTACAATTGAAAAGTTTTAGTTTCTAGCTAAGAGTGGATTGACTTCTATTGCCCCCTGAGGAGCTGATACTCATGACATCAGTCTTGGTTCCCAGAGAGAGATGAGAGTTGGTGTGTCATTTCTCAGAAAATAAATGAGAAAATAGGGTATTTCTTTTTACAGCAGCATTAATGGAACTTGCACATGCTGGTTGTATAGGTCTTAGTAGTGGGCTTGGCAGTATTTAGTTTGAATTAAGTTCAAAGTCAGTATACCTTGCTCAGATACATTTGTTTCAAATAGTGATTTTTTTGAAAAATGATCTTTCAGGTTCTTTAGAAACTTAAAGGTCTGCTGGGAAGTTGAAATAAAGAAGAGCTTGGTAGTGGATGAAACTAAGGATAGTGAAAAAGTCCATTTTGTTTTTCTGTAGTCTTTTTTCATCCACCTGTTATTGAGCAAGTGTGTTTCATGATATTCCAAAGCAAAACTGTCCAGGGTGCTCTTCCCATGCCCTGCTTCCTTGTGAAGGAAAAAATGCTCAGTGCATAAGAGTCTTCAGGAAAACTTGTTTATTGAAGTTATGTTTTGGATTCTAAACTGTGTATGAGTTGGTAGGTTTGTTTTTCTTGGTTACGGTTTATTTTGTGGAAAATAATGTTTGATGAATGGATTTCTTTCAAAACCACCATTCAGAAACTAGAGGAGATGCAAAAAGAAAAATATTCTTCTACAACTTCTACCTGATATTTGAAATATTATAATTTTATGCAAATATTAGAAGAAAAAAAAATAAAAAGACCATGCTGCTTTAAAAACCTGTTCTAGTATTTCTGAAGAATATAGTTATCAATATTTAGAAAATCAAGCACTTTGAAAAACACAGGCTATCTAACATCAGGTGTGCACTGATGTCAGATAATTTTTTAAATTAACAGGAATAATAGGTTAAGGGCTCAATGCAGATTGTTTTAATTTCCTACAGATTTTTAAGCAATTTTATCATGTACTGTTTGCTTACATAACAAACTTCATAAGCCTTGTCGTTCTCAAATTTTCTCTGAGTGTTCTAAATGCTTTATTCTACCTATTGATACTGGGTGCTGTTACAGTCTTAGGGGAGGCTGCTTTTCTGGAATACAGCTAATTTAGATATGCATGGTATTTTTATGTGAGAGTTGGCTGCTGGCTTTAGCTTTGGCTGTCATCCTTGCTTACTGCTGGTAGTTTGAGACTAGACAAACTGCAAACTCAGCTGGACTTGAGTTTGCATTTATAGACTGCGACTGGATTGCTGCTGTCTTGGACTGGCAGCCAACTCTTTAGCTTGTGCAGTTTACAGAGCAAGTGACTTGACTGTATTAGATTTTATTTTTGTAGTTGCTGTATGACAGATTCTGTTTCTAACATTTAGATCTCTGCTTTGGGTGGGTTTTTATCTGTTGGACTCTTCCAAATCCTTTTACCTGTGCTTCTGCTGGGCTTACTTTCACATGTCAGTCTCACCTTCTTCTAGGATGTGCTTCAGAAATTCAAATTTTGGTTTTCCTTCAGGAAAAACAGCTTTAATGAAATTCATGGTTCTAACCAACTTTAATTTTTGTCATACAATTAAAGATGACACTCTACAATAATACCTTATTCTTCTCTTATTTGTAGATTTTCCCTTGCAGTAAGGGGAAGACTAACATAGTTACTCTTCTGGCAGCTTTCGTTTTAAGCAATTAAAGATAATCTGTATATCACTTAAAAAGAAAAATGCAAATCTCAAGCTTTTAAACACAGTTATGATAGCGTGGGTTTATTTCCAGTCATGCGTCTATTTGACTGGCTTCAACTGCTAGATGCAGAAATTCATACGGAATATTTTGTGAAACTGAGAGGCAGAAATATGTCTAATTAATGATGGTACCTTTATGTTTTTATCTGTGTATGTATTGGGTATGTTGAATTGGATTTAGTTGTGACCATGTAAATTCCATTGCTGCTCTTGCATTCTCTCTGTGCAAAACAGCAATGTGTATCTTCAGGTGATGTGGAAAGAAGAGGTTTGGTTGGTATCCATGGGAAGAGATTCTATTCTCCTACTTTGCACATAGGATTCATCAGGAGCCCCATCCGAGAGTAAGGTCTTATTAAAACACTAACTAGTGCTACACATTAATAAGGTTTATTTTTACATACTCTGAAATCAACTGCTTACCATTTATGGAGACTAACCTGACCTCAAGGATAGAACAGTTCAGTAATTCCTAGCTATCTCTGTCATTACACTTAATGCTAGGAGGCTGCAAATGAAATGTTTTAATGTTTTAACACCGTGGGCTGATTTCCCACTTCTGGACAATACTCGGTTATCTTGGGTGCGCGTGGCTTTCACTGATTATTTATTTATTTAGTATTAAACTCAATTCTGTTAGCAACTAATTTGTCAAGAATACAGCTGGCCAACGTTTTTGTGCCAGAACTGCAAAATAAAATGGGATTTTGACTATGTAGACACTTATGTTTGTGCACACATGCACACAAATATGTGTATGTGCATAAGAACTATTGGCAAAAAAACCTGCTTCCCAGTTGCTTCGCTTGGGTTTTATAAAATTATATCCCAGGTGATAGTGGTCAGATCAGAGCCCATTATTTCACCTGTGAATCTAGGATTTCTTTTTTCCCATATGCGAGACCTTTCATAAACATCACTAAGTTGTTTTTTTTTGTTTTTTGGTTTTTTTTTTCAGTTTGCCCATATTTTTACTGTCCTGGCTAATTTAAATACTGTCATCAAATCTTATACCACACTATTCACCTTTTTTCCTCTGGTTTTATTAAGACTGTATTGAGTAGCATAGATTTCAAACGCAGATCTGCATAACTACTGATGACTTCTGTCTGAGAGGTGATTGCTGCCCATCTTTTCTTACTTTTAAAAATTATTTAGCTGTGTAAGGTTAAATTAGGATCTATTTCTATTTATCAAGCGCAGAAATTGCCTGTCTTTATTTTCAGCTTTTTTGTCTGGTGTAATTTTAGACTTGTCATTGGCAACGATGCTTCTGTCATTTTCTTTTGGAAATTGTTTCATTCTCTAGCACCGATTTTGTCAGAATTTATTTTCTCAGCAGTTTTATTACATCATTCACCATAATTTCTCCAATCCTTGTAATTTCATGAATTGGTTCTGTCTTTCCCTCAGTATAAGGAGTTCCCTCTGTTCAGCAGATAAAATATACTCAGCTTTTGGGACTTCTTCATAAAGTCAGTGCTTTCATCACTTTTTGTGTCTTTAAAACTGCCCTCCAGGATCCAGCAGAACTGACTGCCTTGTTACATTTTGGGTCTTTCTCATTTGCAAGAAATGCATCTCAGGCCTCACTTTGTTGTTTGGGTAAGTTTGGGGCTCCCCATGTTGTGAACTTTGGCTGTTGATTATATTTTCTTTGATATTGGTCCTTGTTTTGCTTAAGGACAAAACCCACAGGTATGTTAGACTAATTGTGAAAAGGCATTATTTGCCTTTTTTAGAAAACTTTTATAGCAAGCTTCATAGCCATATAAACAGACAAATTATTTGCCTTAACCACTGTAATTTTTTACAGTTTTTCCTTCCTTACAGTTTCTACAAGTGTCTGTCTTGAGAAAAGCAAATAGAAAATGATTCTGGTTTACATTGTCATTTTCTCCTTTATGAGCATCCCTAATTCTCATCTTTTTCCTGATTTATTTTTGCAAAGCTGTTGTGTTCTGTAAAGGTATAATGAAATATGTGTCCCTTGATCACGCTATATCAGATCTGTATCTGCATTCCACTCCATTCCAGTTGTTCCACCTGATTTTCTTCAGCGTGTAAGAATACTCAATGTCAATGTCTTTGTATTTCTGCATCTTATCTGCAGCTTCTGATCAGTCTGTTCTGAAGTCCTACAGACTCTGCTTTGGGAACAGAGACAGGGCAGTGAAACCATCTCATGGGCTGATGCACTGCTGCAGTGGCTGGTACAAAAGGGTCCACTGGGTTGAAGTCCTGTGCACTAATAAACATTCATATAGGGGATTTTTCTTTTTTCCGAACCCCAGGCTACTAGTGATCGGTTCCTGACTGGAGTTTTTGTCATTGGAGATGAGGTGGGCTTGCTCTCAGCCAGAATCGAACTGGGGAGTTAACATGTTCCAGTAAAGGAATCCCATAAAATTCTGCCTGGGGCTCTGGAAATAATTGATTATTAAACTTAATACACTGGTTCTGTGAGGGCGGCTGAGTATCTGTCAGTTTGGTTTCCCAACAAAAACTTTGTAACCTTCCTGTTACTGAAGGTGCAGCCTGTGTCAGCCAAGTGCTGCAGCCACATGCTCCTCCGTCCACTGAAGTCCAGGTGAGAAGAATGAGTGTGCTGTGCTGTGTGGGGCAAGTGGCAGCGTCCAGGCACAAAAACGCCTGCATCTCTGGTCTTCACGCCTGTGCCCAGCCCCTCAGAATTGCTGCCGTTTGGTTTCGTAAGCAACAACACTTCTTTCTGCCGTTACTGAGCCTTGGGTGTTGTTCTTCTGGATCAGACTTGTCTGCCTTAGCTTTGCATCCTTAAAATGCAGGGTTCTTGTCTGCAGTTCTTTGGGAGGTATGTTCGTCATTTGTGAGTAGAGATAAAGGAGGGTTTTTGAAGTAAATGAGGTTTTATAAGTCAAAATATTTTGTAGAAGGGAATTGGTCTGGGTGAGCTCTTGCAGAACTGGAAATACATTTAATATACAGGCTCTTATAGTGACTTCAAGGGCCTCAGTGCCTTTTGTCACCTTGCAGCTGGTTTTGTAGGTAGTGCAGAGCCTGTTACTGTGGATCTGAAGAGACCTGATTTTCCATATATCTCCTTGTGTACTGAGTGAAAAACACGTGCTAAGATTGCAGTTGGAAGCTTTTAGGAGGATCGAGCTCTCACTGTGGTAAGCAGCGTGCCATACACGCAAAAAGAGCCTGTTCTTACAAACTGGTGATACAGAACAGGCCAAGACTAGGCAAGAACGTGCTCTGCTCTTCCCTTTTTTAAGATAGTTGGTTGAAGCTAAGGGTGACTTAACTCTGCGTAGCTTTAGGCTGGAAGCTTTTGAGAAGTGAAGAGCTTAAATAATTAGAATAGGTTTTTAATGAAAGCTAACGACGTTACTGGAATGTGAAAGGCAATGAAATACTAAATTTCATGTATTTCATTTGAGAAATACCTTGAGCAGAATTAGCTGCAGCGGTACTAAACATGTCTACCAAACATGAACACTAGTTACGGGCGAGTTTAGAGCTTGAGGTGTTGTTTCATATCTCTAGGCTTGGTAGGAGAGTTCAGCTTTATTTGCAGGGCAGTAAGACTACAGCCACGCAGGATACAGTACGATCTGTCTCTGGGGAAATTAGTCCACTCTTCTCATCAAGAATTGATTCTGGCAAGCGACTGGTAAATGTTACAACACATTGTTGTCTTTCTAATATATTCTTTCTCTCATTCTCTGTCTCTTTATATGTGTGCATATAAAATGCGTATTATGATTTGTGTTTCTAAATGTACTGCAAGCTACTGGCATAATTCACAAATAACAAATGGCATCAGTTATAAAATTGAACTGATCCTTGCAGCAGTAAGAATTTAAGGAAATAAGCAGCAATGTGAGTCATTTAGCTGGAAAAGAATAATATCTAGATGCAAATGAATGAAATTATGGCAATCTGAGTGCAGTATAGACCCAGACCCAGCTCTTTGCATTATTTTTAGAGAGTCCTGAATTTTTTGCCTGCCACTCTCTTGTAAGGTTTTAGAACATCATAAATACTTAAATTTGTATTCACTAGTTTAGGATGTTGCCACAAGCATTAAAAGAGTTACTGTCCTAAATTAATTAACTTTTATTTGTGGAATCTGTAGTGTGGAACACAAATGTCAGTTTTATTCAGACAGAAGGGAAGATTCATCTCCAGGCCATAACTGATTTTACCCTGGCTTAACGAGTCATATATTTCCACTCGACCTGAAAGAGATTTTTTTTTTTTTTTTTTTAAAAAAATGATTGCTTCAGGCCACATATAACCTCATAATTTGCAGCAGTGCAATTTAGCGGATTTAATGTACGCTACTCGAAGCTGCTTGATGATACATTTGACCTAGCTGCAGGAAAAAAAATAAATATTTGCTTGGCCTTCAGTGGAAGTAAGAGAGAGATATTTAAATAGTTTTAAATGGCAAAGTATGCCTGCTGTGCAGTGGGACTGACTACACTGCTGCCCCCTTCTCTTACTTTGAGCACATCCTTGCCCACTGTCATGCCTGGAGGCAAGTTTCCTAAGGCAGAACCAGAGGAAGCCTGGGACAGCGTCCGAGGGCTGGGTGCTGCGTCTGGGCTCTGTCCCTCTGGCAGCCCTTCAGGGCTAAGCATACACGTGCCCTCCTCCCCAGGAACTTGTCACCAGGAGCAAATATGGTGATGGAGAACAGCTTTCTTTGATTTGGCTTCATTTTTTAAAGCAGTGTGCAATCTCTGGCCATAGGGACAAAGCATGTTCAAGTGAGAAGGCTGGGGTTTGCTGTTATTCTTACCCTTTTTCTTTCTTCCTGAACAGTTCCTCTGCAAAATCTGCTATCCATTTTTTGTTTCATTATGCCAGGTGGGGCTACTTTGTAGGAGTTGGTGGAAGCCAGGACTGCTCTTACCTGCCTTCATACCTGTGTTTTCCAACATAGTTCCTCTCAAATCAACTCAATGTAGACACATAATATTTGAGTCACATGACAGATTTGTAAATTATTAGAAGATATTTTTTAATGCACAAGATTATAGGTAGAAACAAAATATATAACTACTGTCATTCAAAACCATAATAGTAACCTCAGCATCATTAAAACAGACCAAATCTTCAAATAAATGGACTATGAAAATTGCAATGTTTTGTTGATACGAGGAAGTATCAAGTGTTGTTAAGGTCTTGTAAATAGAGGGAGTGGGTGATGCAGGGGTTTACTGCGGATTGATTGCCTTTGGGGTGGGGTAGCTTCAGTATTGTAGATGTGTGCAGAAAACATCACCACCATCCCTTCAATATCACTGTGTAGCTGCTTTATAGAGTGTAGGAAGAGTGACACGATGCAATTTAATGGCAGTGAGTTGGAAATGGGAAGGGAGGTAAGAGAGGATGGGAGAGAGATCTGTGTATTTGACTTGAAGATCCACATAATGAATAGTGGACTTGTATACTTGTTTCAATGCCTGATATGCCCTGCTCGTTATTCTGTGTCTCTATATCTTCATCCTTTTGTAGTATCTTTCTGGAATCAATCTGAAAGCGAAATTTTCTCACCCGCTGCTTGTGATTTTTTTTTCTCAAAAATCAGTTCCTCCACTAGGTTGCGGTTTTTTCTTGGATAGACTTTTGGGATTATGTTGGGGTTTTTTTGGCAGATCTAGTATCTTGTGATCTTAAATGGCAAAAGATTATAATTTTATATCTTCGGAAGGGGACATAATCATTATTTTCTATTGGGATGCAGCGTTTGGCAGTACTCAGAAGGGTCCAAATCCTGAATTTAAAACAGTGCAGCTTTTATATTCAGAAAAGCTGTTCTATGATGTCCTTAGAGTTTTTGAAAAGGTATTTACTATAATTTTTATTTCCTTGTGAATCCTGTAGTGTTGGACATATGGTAGAATGAAGTGCTGTACTTTGCAGATGGAACGAGAAAATAAATGGTCCCAATAAAATTGAAATGGTCCCAAAATATTGAAAAGTCTGTAAACTGTTGCTCAAGTAGTTTTTCAGTGAAAGTGTGTGGTGTCTGCAGAATGCATCCTACTGGACTGTGAAGATTTTTTTTTCCTGCCTCTAATCAGGACTAAAGTGAGATGAACTGAATATCTTGTGAACATTGAGGTTATACTCTTAGAAAAGACTATACTTAGTACCTCAGTGCTTTGGCATTCATTCTCTGTTTCTTGAGTCTCCAATTTTATAAAATATTTTCATTTTGTACTGTAAGGATGATTCATTCTGCAACAGTGAGTTGTACATATATATTATTCATTGCTTTAAAGTGTTTGTTTAAATATTTTATTTTGTTAATATTGCAACAAGCTGAACTTTGAATTCTGTGCTTGTCTGCTATCCTTCATGGGTTGAGCACCAACAGCAGTAGTTGCAGTACTTCCTGCTGCAGGTTGTTTCAGATGAACTTTAAAAGACTTTGGTGCATTGCTTGGTTCCTCCTGAGCTGGCAAGATTTCTAACATTTTACGCTACTTCAGGAAAAGTCAGGATGATTTACATCTCAGAGCACTTGGGTTATAAGTGTGCTTAAACAGCTGAATCAACATACGTTGCCAAAAAGGAGTATTGGTTGTGTAATGTTGAAGTGCCATCCATTTCTTCTTATCTTATTATTTGAAGGATTGGAATAACATATTAATTCATGTTAATTTTTCTTCTGCTTTATTTAGTATGGATTTTTTTTTTAAAGGGCTTAAAATCCTGTTGGTTTTTTACTATTAAGAAATACTGTTTCTAAAATGGCAGCTATGATGCAGCAAATATCCAGAGAAGGAATGGTTTGTGGAGTGTTCCTCCTGCTTGCTTTTCTGCATTCACTTTCTCTTTAATGAACTCACAGTAACTCAGTTTATTTAGGTGAACTTTACATTACCTGGTGTGACTTATGTTCCCCTTTTACTTGTATGCAATTAACATAAAACCTTAAACTGGAAGTCTGCAATAGAGTTTCATCACAAAAGTCAGCTAACTGTAAGAGCTAATAATGTTTGTGAAGCACGTTAAGCTCCCTGGGTGAAAGGTACCATAGAAATGCAAAATATTAAGCCAGTAGTTTAATTATAAGATAAGAAGTAATTGAAATTTTCTAACATGGATGCGTGTAGAAGGCAGTCTGGTGATTTGCTTTGTAATATTTAGGTCAGTGAATTGAGATGTTTTTCGAAATCCTTTATGAATATTCTCTCATTTAAGTGCATTGCTCGAAGGTGTCTGGTACATGTATTTGGCTGGCTGATGCTGCAGTTCAAGCACATTTCAAGTAGGCAGTGAAATGCTGTATAGAAACCTTTGAAATAACCAGCCTTCATCCTTCAAAATGACAGTTATTGTGCTATAGTAATTGTAGAAATACCGTATTTGCTTCAGTTGATTTTTTTTTTTCTTTAATAGTTCAGCTCAGTTAATACACAGTGCCTCCAGAATTTGAATCTCCATGTCCCTCTTGTGGTTTATGATGTGGTGCAGATTTACCTTGAGATATTTTCCCTTGCCTTGTCTATATCTGTATAAAACCCGAACATTTTATCATAAGTCATAAATCCCACCTTATGGCACTTACTGTGCTGTCAGATAGAACTAGTCATAATTTGAAATCAGTACTATTACATGGCATTAGATCCTGAAAACTTCTGTACTACTTAAATTTATGAAAATAATGATTCTATGATTTTTTTTCCCTTTAAGGTGTCCGAGACAGATAGTGCTGTAGTTGCTTCCCCCGGTGCACCAGTTAGGACGACAGGAACGTGCCAGTTTGGTGCAGATGGAGCATCCCAGGATGTCTGTGTCTGTTCCCAAGCTGCCTCCGTGGTCAGTAGTGCTGTGAAGTGGATGCAGTGTGGGACAAAAGGAGGGATTTGAGGCTGCAGTGTGCTATCAGACACACAGAGGGAACTCCCTCACTGCTCCCCTGCAGCTTTTCTCCTCTTGCAGTCATGGCAACACCGCAAGACCAGCAAGCAGCTGTGTTTCCAGCCCAAAACTGTCTTCTGTGGCTCTGTTGGTGGGAGTTAAAAACTAAATGGAGGCTGCTGCATTCTGCATGCAGCAGGTCAGTGTTTTAGTTAAGTGTTAATTTGTCTTTACTATGAAAGAGGTGAGAAAAGCTTTGAAATATTTTTGCCAATTTGTTTTTGGTTTTTTTTTTTTTCCCAAAAATAATCCTTCTTCCTGAAGAGGGAAATTTCTTCCTTCTTTTCCTCCCGCTGTGATTTTTCCTGAGCTGCCATGGAGGAAGAGCCCTGTTCTGTGGTGCACAGCTGCACAGAGTCAGTATTTGCAAAGCTGTGCTGCATATGCCTGGTTTCAAAGGAAGCCTTTGCCAGAAAGCTGTGAAGCTGAGGGGAGATACTGTTCTTAGAAAGTGGCCAGGTGGCACTTCTTCCTACGGTAAAAGTTTATCTCTTACGATGTTACAACATTGAGTTTGAAGGATGCAAAAATTTTAGGGTGACCTGAATTTGGCAGAACTGCTGTCTGAAATAAAAGGCTCTTGTAATTAGTGATGTGAAAAGTTTTCTGGTTCAAAAATTATAACCTGGGTAGGACATTCATAATTGAAAAATGGGATTTGAGAACCGGACAGTCTCTCTCTGTTTGAAGGATTTCTGTACTGCTGCAGGGATTTAAACATAATTTTAATCTCAAAAAGGAGTATCATTAAACCTTTGGAATTTTGAAGAATTAAACAGATTTGCTGTGTTTTTCAGCCTATAAAAGCCTAGGACTAGCGTGGCAATCTCGTTTAGTGCCTTTGTAGCAAAAGGCTGTGGCTTCCATTTTCCCCAACTGTGCTCTGATGTGGTGGTGCTGGGGAGCATACAGTGCAAACCCTACAGACCTTTTGCAGCTTAGTGCTTCTTTTTTTGGCATAGAAAGACCAAAAAGGGCCGTTAATTCTCTGAATTATGGTCTGCAGTGCAGGGCATCCTCTGAGGGATGCTGAGCAATTTGCCTCTGGCATCATGCAACTTTTCCTCAACTCTGTCACTGAGCACCATTCACAAATGTGCAGTCCTGTCACTTTTTAATGAAAATGAAATTTCTGTGAAGAAGTTCAGGAGAAGTCTGAATGTCCCTGGGAAGAGGAAGCCCTCCTGAGGAGATCCTGGCATGTCCCTGGAAGCCCCTCTTAGCATCAGTGTTTCTCCCCCTCTCCGTTTCCTGTCACTCCTGCTTGATCTTTCTCCTCAGCATCCCTCCTCCATCCCCTTGCTCCCTGTTTCATCCTGAATTGCAGAGAGAAAAAGAGCACTGTAGCCACCTTGCTTCCATTCCCCTAAGCCTAGTGCATTTTTAATCCCCGTCCTCTCCTGTTTGTCTCCATTACCTTCCATCCCATTCCTGCCAATCTGCAAACCTCATCCCTGGGACAGAGACAGTGGTTCCTGTCAGCAGCCAGATTCTCTGTCTATCAGCAGTTTGATTTTTGCCTTGTGTAATGAGTTGAAAATATACTTCATCACAGTCTAATCCTGCAAGTTATTTCTTTTTATAACTTTGAAGGTGGAGTCAAGTGCAAAGCTGCAGCTGAGGTCCATACGTCCAAGAAGAAATACAGCAAACCCTCAAGTTGCAAATTTGGTCATGGTCATAGAATAAGTTGACAGTGAAGTTTTTTTTTTAACTTAACACAGTACCATTGCTCTGGATTTGTACTGACTATTACCTTTTGCTTTGAATGACAAGTCTTTCGTTATAGTCTCTGCATTTGAACTATCTGTTTACATACTTTTTTTTTTTTCTTTAATTCTGAGGTGGTCCTGTGTCTGTTGAAATTCAGGCAAGTGCTGCATATACAAATGAATACTACTATGCTTCATGGACCATGAAGTTTGGATTGTATCTATTAAATGAGCAATTTTTTTTAATAAATAATTAGCCTTCTGCTTAAGTATAGGACTAGTTTTTTCAGGACATTTGTCATTTGATCTGTGTATATGTTGACATTGTTTTTAACTGAACGTGGAAAGTAATCAGCTTAAAAACTTCAGAGTCAATACTGCTTCATCAAACTGTAGCTGATGAATTTAATTTGCTCTTTACTGAATTATTGATTAAATGACTGAGAATTCCTTGAGGGAGAGGTAGTTACCTGGACACTTAACACCGCTGCTCCTCTTGAATATACTGGTGAAAACAGCTTTCTAAATGTTACTGTTGTTTAATAGTTCACTTAGACATAATAGGCCCGGTTTTAAATTTAATATACCATGTTATTTCACTATGTTTAATAGATTATCTCTCTTCTGGCTTCATGTTCAATTTACTTGCAAAGTAGCTCTGCTTTTTGCACAGTACTGGAAAGCTAAAATGGAATGTGTTTGCTTACAGATGTTTCATCTCAAGTTTTTTGTATATTAAACCCAGCTTCCCCCCAAGATTCAGTTAGGAGTTTTCATTGCATTATCTATAGACTGGAAAATGACTCGATCTCTTCTGAAATGGATTACCATTTGTATAGATTTGCAGTCATATGTCTTATCACTAAAAAGCAGAATTCAAGACTTTCTTCCTCAAGAAGTTGCTGGTGGTGACCCTGGCAACTGCTCTTTATAGAGCCTGATAAAAGCTCCCTCGTGGAGGGAACCTGCAGGAGTAGCTTCTTCACACCCATCCCAGTCTCCTTTTAGTGGCACTACAGCTACCACATGCTTTCTGCTCTGTCCTTTGTAATTGATTAAGTGCAACTGTTAACACCTCTTGTATATATTTCACTCTTTCTTGTTACAAGTTTTTTGTCTACTGAGTGATGGAGTGTTTGTCTTCTGCATATCAGATAAATCACATACCATTTAAAATCAATATTAATAGGTATACCCCCTCTTTTCTAATACATGCTAAGATATAGCATTATTTTTCTTAAAATGTTATCATAGAATCATAGAATCGTTTAGTTGGAAAAGACCTTTGAGATCATTGAGTCCAACCGCACCTGTCCACTGCTAAACCATATGACTTACTGTAAGTCAAATGCTAATGAAACCAGAATCTGATGCTCTCCATTGCTACTGATGTAAAGTTGAATTACAGAGTGTTTGTTGCAATACAAAGAAAACACTGTAATATCAAGCAGGGCTTTATAAATAACTTGACTGAAGTTTTCAGTGTTTTTATATTAAAGAGTCTTATAAGTAGGACTAAAATTTTAGCTATCATTCAGTAAGACCACCTGACACCTTCCAGTATAAGACATGTCTTGTTACTGAAAACTTTACTAAAATTTAATCATTTGAATATAAATTCTTCAAATGCTTCTAGTTATGCATTTGTTTTACAATCAGAAGTAACAAATGCTTGAAAGCAGGACCAAGGAAATATACCTGAGTGTGTTTTAAAAATAAAAGTTTTTCTGTATGTCTTTCTGGAATCAAAATTTTAAAATGTGATTTTATTTTGTATGTAAGTCAGTGTTTCAAGTTTGAGGGGTTTTATTCTTTCTTTTCCAAGTGCCACCTACTGGTATTCTTGAAGTTGGGTTTGGTAAGATTTGCCTGTCTTTAGAAAAGAAGCATATATATGCTTCCATGGATTGAAACCCCAGTAAAGAAAAATGAAGAGAACAGAAATGAAGTTAACATTTCGCAAGTTTATTATTTGGCTAAACTTGTGTTCTGTTACTGATCTAGATATTCTTCTTTTATGAAAGGTATTTATTAAAAGTATTTCCCAGTTGCAGTGCTACTCTCTGTGTGTATGTGTATATACTTATTTATTTGGTGAATGTATTACTGATCTAATGTGCATTTGATCACAAGCCTTAGCCTAAAAAGAAAAGAAAAGCAGTTTTTTTATGGAAGCATGTTTTCTAGCAGTAATTTTGCAGTTCAGCTTCATTGGCTCATGGTGTTTTTTGGTCCTGAGTTTGCAGTGACATTTAAGTGAAATGGTGATTTTGTGAGGCCTGTTACCAAAACCTTGGAAATAACTGCTAGAGGAGAATAAATTACAGCTCCTGCCACCTTCGCCTGGGCTCAGAGGGAAGGAAAGGCTGCTGACCCTCTCTAGAGCTCCTGTATCAACCCCACCACTGCAAAACCTAGTGGCTTTCACCACCTTCTTGGTAAGTCTGTGTGATTCTAGCAGATAAGAAAAGCCTTGTGCTGATTTTATAGTGGTGTTATTCTGGCTGACTCAGCAGGGTTTGGTTCTTTATGATATTCTTTTTTTCCTAGGAGTGTGTGTGGTTTGAGCAAACCTATTTCCCCATATAAATAAATAAAATATTTCTGCATCCTGAGTTCACAGCATACCCAGTAAAGAAATAATAGGATGAGAAAAAAGACTTGCACTTGCCTAGTTGAATCTACATTGCTATATTTTCTTCAAAACTCTTGATTTTTCTTCAAACCGTATCAGTACCACTGGTTTTGGCTCTCAGAAGATGCTTTTTAAAAACTTCTTGATTCATTCCTTTCATTTTCGATTTGTATCTTCGAGGAATGAATTTTGCTGGTCTGTTCAGAGCTGAGAATGGTTCTGCAAGTGCTGGCATGTCTTTGCTTCTTTACAGATCCTTCCTGCTGTTTGGACTGTACCTGATCTTCCTTTATCTCTTTCACAGCATTTGCCTTCTGGCATAACTTTTTGGAGTTAGGAAGAATAAAAATAAACAAACTTAAGTGCGTATGGCATTTGTACAAACAGCACATTGAACCTCACTTATTGTCTTGAGGCGGAGTGCAGCTTATGCTTTGAGACAGCTAGTCCCTTGAGAGTGGCAAAAATGCACCTTTAAAAATGAGACTTTTGCTTCATCTGTTTAGATATTGTATTAAACCAAAGAAAGAAATCCCTGAGCAAACTTAATTTATTTTAGTTTAAATTTTATAGATGTCCATTTCCTTCTCATCCATCCATGACCTTTTTAAAAAAATACATGATGAGCTTTTATCATCCTGTTGTTAAAATGATTTATTAGTGAAAATACCAGCAACAAAATAAAATAACAAAAGAGCAAGACTAAATTCCATTTCGTGGAGCGTCTTGCAGCGTGGAGTTATTTGAGCATCCTGGACTGATAATGCCATGTGAGAGGAGCCGGTGGCCTCTTTTGTGCTCTGTTTCATGGCCGGCATGAGGGCACTGTTAAAAAGGTGCCTGTGGGCTCTTGGCAAATCTGAGTAAGGTGATGAAGATTAAGCTGCATTACAGCAACCCCTGCTGGAAAAGAAGTTCCGATTCAGAGCAAGGTTGGTTCTTTGATGTCATCCTCAGCACAAAGCTCCTTCCTGTTACTCCCTCAGTACCATAGGACCCTCTCCAGGACCAGTGATGGACCTTGGCACGTCTGTATCATTTTCAAAAGCTTCAAGGATATGAGTTACCAGGTAGGTAAAGCTGAGAAGTACCTTGAAGTTGTTTCTGAACTGATGTATTCTTCACTGTGTGAAAAAGAAAAGAAAAATATATATGCTGTTCCCAGTAAAATGAATGTAGTTACTTTACAGCTTTTATTCCATATTTCTATGCACCAGGTTTCTTAGACCTCTCAATCAAATTTCTGTAAGCATCCAGAAACTTGGCCTGCAAATCAAATGTGGCTTCTCTATATTACATCTGCTTCCTTTTTTCGTCTGCTGCCCAAGATTCAACTCCATCTTCTCTACATCTTTAAAATACATACCACTGAACATCATGAAGCCAATCATGGCTTTGCTTCTGGGGGATTTCTAGGGCATTACTGGAAACATTGGGGAAAAATCTTGTCTCTATCTTGTCACTCCAATATCCAGCACAGGGTGAGATTTTAATCTTTGTGGATTTACTGACTGTGACGCTGTCTAGTCCTGGCTAATGGGCTCCTTGGTGACAAAGCAAATGTACAAGAGGTGTATAGCAAGCATCAAAACTAATGAAACCTGACTTCATTAATTGTCTGCCAGCAATCCTCCTAGCCACTGTCCTATCTAGAGGGGGATGAAGACTCCTCCCAGCTCTATCCTTAAAACCTGGCCCTTGTACCTGAGGTGTCAGGCGCTGCACCTGGCGACACTGCCTGGCACTTGGCCATTGCCGAGCAGTGTTTAAGGAGCGCTGCTGCAGTTCCTCCTTGGCTTTGAGGATGCAGTAGTCAGTGATGCTTCCCAGCAGCTGATTTTCGTTAAACTTCTAGCAGCATTATTATTTTGAAGGGGTTTTATTCCTCTTAAAATTTGGCTAGAATCAACCAACAGATTTAGAGGGTGGGCAGATAATGTGATAACATAAGCTGAATTTCCTTAAGAAACCATATGGATAATTTAAAAAAGTTTTTACGTGATATTCTTAGTTTAAGTTATTCAACTTATGCCACAGTGACAGGGAAAAATTATAGTACTTGGAGGTGTTAACTCATGGGTATAGTGAAAAAATGTCCTTAACATGAAAATTTTACTTCCCAGGTAGGTGTGGTTTTATCCTTCTTGGTGGTTTCCTTGCTGGTCTAAAACAGCTAGTTAAATGACTACCAGTGGAAATGTGTCGCTATGTGAGGGTAGAAAATTGTGACTTCTAAGCAATGATATATTCTAAAAAAAAAAAAAAAAAAAAAACCAAAAAAAAATTCTGCATTCAGCCAAATACCACCTATGTTGTCAGTAAGATGACATTGCTAGTTTGTAGCATATCCCTGGAGCTAGTGTGCATGTGAGAGTTTTGTCCATACCTCATTATTGGATGGAAATCTTGATGCTGGATGCAGACATGAAATCCTATCAGCAAAGTTTGGAAAGCTTCAGAAATGGACTGGAGTGGAAGCCTTTAAGATAAGTGCATCTCAAGCTTCATAGGGACAGAAAGTCTTCCTGTAACATTTCTGTACACTGTCTGATAGTCTGATAGGAAATGACATAACCTTCCTTTCATCAGCTAAAAGAAGTCAGCCACACTAAAGATGTTTCCCTAGTGGAAGTTGTTTTGTGAAAACAAACTGACAAAAAAAAAATTGCTTTCACGTATATTTATCCTCTACAATATCCCCTGAGTCCTGATTTGCTCAGGTCAGTAATTGCAAGAATTATTCTTTCTGCATTGGTACTTAGGTCAGGTTACTTACAAATACAGTTTGCTTAGTTTCCAAAGAGTTCTCTTCTTACCTACCTCTAGGACATAGACCCACCACCCTCCACCAAAATGCCCCAAACCAACCAACAAAACCAACCTTTGTGGTAAGTATCTGTATATAGAGTGACATTTGCAGCATACAGGTTTATATCAGCCACTTTACTTGCTTAGAATTTCAGTTAAGATTTCATTGCCAAGCTCATGCTAATTTGCTATTTTCAGTTAAAGGCAGTGGTATGCAAATAACTTCTCTTATACCTGTACCTTTGTGTTACATCAGCTGTTTGATAGCGATTGCCTGTGTGAATAGGTTTGCCATACCTAGTAAGGACAGGGTAACTTTATCGTACTTCCTGGTGTAGTTGTTGTGATATACAAGCTTGGACATGGGAGTGCCTTTTTATTTAATAAGTTAAGAAAACTTACTGTGATCTCCTTCAACATCCTTCCCTTCTGAGTTGACACACAGCTCTATACTATGGTGCCCATGTTCAAAACAATCCCACAGGTCATTTTCTGAAACACTGCTGAGGGTGTGTGTTGGTTTTGGTTTGACATCTACCTGCAAAAAACGGACTCTGCCGAGTCTGGTGAACAGGGTGGGTGTTCAAGCACAGTGATGTTACTAGCTAAAACCTGCTTCACACACAGCATTGTGAGCTGGCACATTGTCTTGATGTTAACTCTGTTCACTTTTGCACACTGACGTCTTCTGATTGAAGGTCGAATGTCTATATTTGATCATGCATCCATGAGTACCAAGTGAAGCGATCAAGTTGAGGCGTGTGTCACTCGGACAGATTAGAACGTGTTCTATCACTTGCTCTTTGTCCCTCCACCTCCCGCACTTGGTTCCCGAGCTATAGCGTAGTTTCATTTTTTTGTCTCAGACCTCACATATTACAGGTTGCAAATCACAGCCTATTTTTTCATAGCGCATTGTTTTTTGTAGCTGTAGCATCAGAGTATTTTGGAGTGTCCATGCCAGGAGATGCATTTGGTCTGTGGGTGCTCTGATAGCATGGACAGGCTTCAATGTGCAGCCTCGCTTTTTGGATGGAGACTGTAGTTAGTATATGACACTTTATTTTGAACTCCTGTGCCTGTTGGGGAAGTCACCTTCACTTGTTGCTTTCTGCCTTGAGGGTAAAGCAGCCTTCATCTCTTGGGACATGAAGTCAGCTTCTGGAAGTTTACGTTAACAGCCAAATCTAAACTCCAGTTGAAGTGGAACAAAATTATATGTTTATGAACTAGAGAGAACAAATACAAAGAAAAAAACATTCAAAGCTGAAAGTGCTCCTATTTTCTGATTGTATAAAGTCACCGTAGTACTATTTGAGGGATCAAGTTTAATGTTCATTAAAGAAAGAGTAATGATATCGTGTAAACCTAAGGTGTACTGGCTAGGTTAGCTAGCTGCACTAGCTTATTTTGGGTGTGCATCATTTTATTGTGAGCAAAGGATACCGATACTTACTCGGGGCAAATGCATTTGAGAGGCAGACAGAGATGGAACAGCTGATGGTGTGGCAGCTGCGTACAGATATTTAGGCCATGTCTTTTTGAACATCAGAAGCAACAAGGCTGCTTATTGAAAGGGCAGTGCCGGTATGAGAACATGGGAAAATTGCTCTTAGTTTGCCTCAGGACAATGTCCTATGTCATCTGGGAACTGTTCCTGGCTTTTTGAAGTGAGTGGTTCTGCAGCAGTTAAGCCGCTTGTGTCCATGCCACAACAGGGTGCTTATCCGCGTTCCAGAGGAGGCCCCTGAGCAGGTCTGTCCAGACTTCATGAGGGAGTGTGAGAGGGAGATCGATCACTGGAACAACACCTTATGCTCCCTGTCTCATACCCAACAGGCAAGCATGCCTTGTTATGACAGAGAACTCCACATACTCTCTCCATTCAGCTGAGGAGAGAAATTTAGGAGATGGAGGGGAATGGTGGCAGGTCCCTGCCTGGCACAGCAGGCCCATCTTCCCTGTGTCAACCTCAGCCTCCCAGGTTCCCTTGCACCATAGATATGAAGCTCTGCAAGTGGAACCAAACCTCAGTGAAGATGATGGGTCACAGCCTAGAAATGTTCCCTAGGTTAAGACACACTAAGCCATCCATCAAAACGGCCTCTGTTAAGAAGAAAAGATGAGTCATTGTCCCAGGGGACTCCCTTCTGAAGGGGTTAGAAGGCTCAGTTTGCAGACTGCACCCATTGCATAGGGAAGTCTGCTGCCTGCCTCGGGCCTTGGTTAGAGATGTGGAAAGAAAACGGAATTCCAACTCTGATCAGGCCTGTGGATTATTATCCTCTGTTGATTTTCCAAGTAGGTAGTAACGAAAGCAGTATAAAAAAATCAGAGGGTAATTAAAAGGGACTTCAGGGCCATGGGATGTATGATGAAGGGATCGGGGCCATAGGTAGTGCTCTCATCTGTCATTCTAACTACAGAGAGTGACAAGAAGAGGGATAGAGAGACAAGAAGTAAATTCCTGGCTCTGAACCTGGAATGAGGAGCAAAACTTTGGGTTCTTTGATCATGGGTTGGCCTATACAGCACTAGGCTTACTGTCCAAGCATTTGGTACACTTGTCCCAAGGGGCAAAAGGGTTCTTTCCAAGAAGCTAGCAGGGCTTATTAATAGAGCTTTAAACTAGATGTGAAGGAGGAGGAGGGGGAAGAGGGTGGGGAGCAGCGGGACGGGACACAAAACTTGGCGCTCCAGTGTCTGAGGAATGGTGTGCTGGTGAGGACCTTTGGTCTGACACCTCAGAGGAAGCGTGGGGCAGTGTTTCAAATGCCAGCACAGATATAAAGATTACTGATGGGTTAGAAAATTCAGTGAGCAGTCACTTAGGAACTGAGGTTGTTCCCCTTAGGAGTGCAGCGGGATCAACAGCCCAGCTGAAGTGCACCTATGCTAATGCATGCAGCATGGGCAATAAACAAGAGGTACTAGAAGTAATCGATTGTGAGGCAAGAAGACTATAATATAATTGCTATCATGGAAATGCGGTGGGATGACTCACGTAACTGGAGTGCTGCTGTGACTAGCTATAAACTCTTTGAGCAGGATACATGAGGAAGGAGAGGCGGTGGGGTAGCCCTCTATGTTAGAGTATTTTGATAGCCTTGAATTTATTGATGGTGATGATAGGGTTGAGTGCTTATGGGTAAAATCAACAGAGCACCTAACAAGGCAGTTATCTTGGTGGGAGTCTGCTAAAATCCACCTAGGCAGGAAGAAGAGGCTGACAAGTTATTCTACAAGAAACTGGGATAAATCTCGTGATTGCTAGCCCTTGTCCTTGTGGGGGACTTCAACCTGTCAGATGTCTGCTGGAAAAATAGTACAGCAGAGAGAAAACAGTCTAGGAGGTTCCTGGAGTGTGTGGAAGGCAACTTCCTGACACAATTGGTGAGTATTTCTTAGCAATCGCTTTGAATGACACATCTGTGCATGATATCTCATTTGACTTATAGTTCATATATTTGTAGTTAAGGCATTTCAGAGAGATTTGACTTGCTTCAAACTTTACTTTCCCTTGGGGTTGCAGAGAGCTGTGGTTTATCGTTTGGCTGAGCTTTGAGACTGAACAGAGCTATATGTTTGGATGCACTCTTAACCATGGGTGGAATCCTACAGCCTCTTGACGAGGCTATAGGTGATTTGGCTTTTTATAAAGCACATGCTAGTCCCTGAAAAGTATGTATGGGCTCCTGCACCTCTGCTGGAGTTAACTCTTGCAGAATTGCCAAAGCTGGCTGAAAAAATTAAGCCAAGTGTTTTGTGTTGTTCACTTCCAAAACTCCTGTTTCATGGTTTCCTCCAGCTGTGGTCTTAAACTAAGCCATGCGTGATTTTGAAATTGTTGACTTTGAAAAGATAGTAGCGTAAGAGACTGTCCTTAAAATTTCTTTGCTGTAAACTCCTGTACCTCAAGAATACAATTATTTTTGCAAAACTGTAGCTTCTTTTGATAAATTAACTTGTTTAGATTTGGAAGACTTGATGCAGTGTAAGGACAGTTAATGATGAGATAAAAGCCACTCCTGAGTTTGCCTTTCAGGCGACGTGGGCTGGAGATACAATCCATGGATCTCAGTGTGTGCTCTGATGCGTTGATAGCAGAACTGCTTTTAGAAAGCTTTTACTAACTAACATAATTTCAAGGAGACATGGTGTTCCTCTGTGTTGTGTTTGTATGAGCTAATGGTGTTTTGGAATAGGTTGGAAGTAGAGAGCAATGCTCGTTTTCTCACTGGGTAACATATGCTCAGAGAAGGGAGGTGGCAGAGCGTGAGAGCAGACTGTAGGGTGGTACAAATTATTATTCAGTTCTGCTTTGATGCTTTTTTATTAGTATTATTTCTGTATGTCATATATTAAATATATGGTAATTACATATTTGAAGATGAAATGTGTTTTAATATCCTGTCTTATGTTCTCTTTGGAAAAAAGGAAAGAAGGTCATATTTTTAGCATTTTGCTGATTTGGTTTCAGATCTAGGAGTTAGGGATATTGCTGTAGAATCAAAGGTAACAAATAGTGTAGACAACAGTGAAGCAAAATATTCAGGATTTTCACATAATAGCTTTCCTCTGGATGTTCCCTTTATGCAATAAAGCTGAGCAGAAATGAAAAGGAGGGCTAAAACGTGATTAGCTACTGCAACATTGTAGTCTAAGTTTATTATGGTTTTTAAGGCTGTCTCTGATCAACTATGAGAACACAATAATACTACTTGGTGTTTGTATTAGAGGCATAACATTTTAATCGGTGTAATTGTTTCATCTTAAGTGAAACTTAATTTTCTGTTACTCAATCTAATTTTCCATTATGCAGAACTTCAGGCGGTGTTCAGAATTATTTCAAATTGAAAGAAACTGCTTTCCTATTAACTTCAAGTGGACAAAAACAAGATAGCTTGTCTTTCACAAAGTCATTGCTTGTTTTATGACATCCTGGGACAACACATGTTCCTTGTTCTTCTCTTGTTCTTTACTGTTAGTCATACAGGCTCATAGGTGGAGTCAGGCATTTCTCTTGGAGAGCCTGGCAAAACTACTGATGCTCCACCACCAGCACACCGTCCACTGAAGTTCTGCATCAGTGAAGTTCCCATCAGCTGCAGTGCTGAAATGCAGCTCAGCAGCTTTCTTTAAATACATTAAAAAAAGGAATTTTTCCTTTGCTCCCACCAAAGAAGTCTTAGCAAATGTGTAACTGAAACTGTTGAAAATTTGGGAAAAACTAGATGTAGGGGTCAACTAACTTCGCCTTCTGGGTCTGCATGGGAAGCTGTTATTCTTGTCACCATCCATGCTTTGATGGACGCATAGGAACTTCTTACAGCTAACAAACGTCAAATCATCTTCCAAGCATTTGCGTAAACTTTTTTTTTTCCCCTCTTGAAGTTTAGTCAACACACTCTGTCCATCTATCTGTCCATCTATCTGTCCATCTATCTGTCCATCTATCTGTCCATCTATCTGTCCATCTATCTGTCCATCTATCTGTCCATCTATCTGTCCATCTATCTGTCCATCTATCTGTCCATCTATCTGTCCATCTATCTGTCCATCTATCTGTCCATCTATCTGTCCATCTATCTGTCCATCTATCTGTCCATCTATCTGTCCATCTATCCATCCATCCATCCATCCATCTATCCATCCATCTATTTCTTTAAATATAAACTATACTACTTTGTAAGGTATACATATAAATGTAAGGACTGTGAAGTTGTAAAGGGCAAAATATTTGTACCCCAGTCAGTGTTTTTCAGGATTCTCTGTTTTTATGGCTTTTGCTAGTCTTTGCCTCAAAGCCTTGCCTCTTTTCCCTTCATATCTGCTTGGATCGTTTTTAAACTCAGTGGCATTCTTGCCCTTCAATGTGTTAAATTTTCATATATAGTAAATGTGCCCAACTTGATTAGGCCTTTCTTCTCCTGGACTGTAGTACATGGTTTTCAGTTTCACTGTTCAATTATCACCTAAACTTTACAGAAAAACCCACGTATGCCAGTGTCGTTGAGGCAAGCCTGGGCTGGTCTATTAAGTCTTGCATTTCTGGAGACTGCATTCAGCTTTTGTCTAAATGGCCAAAAAACATCAATGAAAGTAGTTCATTATTCCTTATACTAGGAAGGATTTAGTTCAGCTGAGAGAGGAAATACTAGAATTAGTCAAATTCAGAGACCGTGCTGACGAACTTTACTTAAGGTAAGATTTTCTTCTTACTTGTAATAAGGTGTGTGCAATTGCCTGTTTTTTTCATATCTAACTTTTGGCTTTATTTGGGTAAGTTGAATTCATGACCATGATCAGAGATAGTGTGTGTAAAGTGAACAGTTAATAGTATATGATAATTCTGGGAAAATCAGAATTTCAGAAGTAGCAAGCCTTGCATATAATAATTTACTGCAGTTGCACATACATGCAAGAAGTAAATACTCATGTAATTCTCATTGCCTTGGGTAGGCAGGCACTACAGAGACGTTTCTGAGGTTTGGAGGCAAGGAAATTCTGGATGCTTTGATCAAAAATATCCATGTACCATCCAAGATGGTCCTTTCAGTGGTTGGCTAAGTAATTCATGGAGTTACCAGGAGGGTATCTGAAAGTCACTGGGAGTCTTCAGCTGATGCACCAGAGGCAGTATGTGGCATGTTCATCTCTTGCTTTTTCTTTGAAGTGTTGAAATACCAAATACAAAAAAACCCCAAACTTTCCACCCACAAAAAAAAGGAGAAAAGATAATTCAGTAGATTTAAATGTAGGTACTAATTCTGTGATATGATTAAAAGAGGTTAATTGACACAGTGTTTGTGTGGTGCTGAAAATTATCTTCCACAGGTGAATGCAGAGTTACTGGCCTAGGCATAAAATCCTAAGTTAAGCATTTTGTCAGACACGTGTGTTGTGTGTAAGAATTAAAAAAAAAGGAGAAAACCACAACTAATAGTCCCACAAAAACTGCATCTCCAGGTCTGGCCTGGGGCTGTCATTTCCATGCTGAACTTGGTCTCTGATTGATACCCTGTGTTACTGGGTCAGCTTGGCGGCTGATTTCCTTCCTGCTGCTTTCTTGGGTTTGCCGAGGGGATTTTATTTTAGGAGAGGGAAGCTCTGAGGCTTTCTTTTTTTGATCAGAGCTGATGGCTGCTGTCAGTCTCTGGAGAACTTCACTTTTTCCCAGCCCTGATAGTGCTGCTAGAGAATCACAGAATAACCAGGTTGGAAGAGACCCACTGGATCGTCGAGTCCAACCATTCCCACCAATCCCTAAATCATGCCCCTCAGCACCTCATCCACCCTAACCTTAAACACCTCCAGGGACGGTGACTCAACCACCTCCCTTGGCAGACCGTTCCAATGCCTAACCACCCTCTCTGTGAAGAATTTCTTCCTAATCTCAAGCCTAAATCTCCCCTGGCGGAGCTTGAGGCCATTCCCTCTCGTCCTGTCCCCTGTCACTTGGGAGAAGAGGCCAGCACCCTCCTCTCCACAACCTCCCTTCAAGAAGGTGCACACTTCCATATACGCCACTAGCAGATGGGTCCTGCTGTCCTGTCTGCCTTTTGAAACAAAAACCGTGCTTATGTTGCTCAGCCACCCCTTCTTCATAGTGTTTTGTGACGAGGAGAAGGGGTGAGACTCGCATGTGAGTTGGCTCTGTGCTGCAGGTTAGCAGTGCTGCCATCCAAAAAAAAAAAATACCAGCAAAAAGAAAGACCTGGCCAGCATGATTTTCACTTTTTCAAAGCTGATACTAACTACAGAAGATCCTTCTTGCCTTATTTATGTATTTGAATATGGAAGGTTTGTTCATCTGTGTTATTCTGCCTCCTGTGTTTTCCTCAAATAATTCACAAAGTGTCTTAAATGTCTGGTGAGGTGTTTAACCAAGAGATCTGCCCTAAGAAAAGACAGGCATCCTTAAGACAGAAGATATGAGAGAGTCTTGTGACTCTTATCCAGCCCTGGATTACACCATTTTGGTTTTCCTTTATTATTTTCTTCTTGGCAATGTCTTATGAAGGGTATTTTGTATTATGTTTGTGCATAATTCCCATTAGTGGCAGGGCAAGCGGAACATAAGAATTGATGGAGAACCAGATCTCTGACCTAAGGAACTCTATATAATGCACTTAGGAATACAGAAGGTAATTAATGTGTTCAACGTCATATTGATATATAAAATGTATGTAGAATATATGGAAATCTATTTTTAAAGGGGAGAAAGGTGTTCTGAGTGAATAAAATATGCATATTTGCCTCTGACAGTAAATTACTTTAGATGACTTTTTCTCTGATTTGAACTGCTGTAGTTTATATAATTTGTTACCAAATAATATGTTCTTCCTTGGTAGAAATTATATCAGAAAGTCTCAAATTGAGATAATTTGATACAACTGAAACAGAAGTAAATTAAACTTGACAAATCTGTCATAAATTGTAAGTTTTAATAGAATCTTAATCTAAGCTTTCATGACTTTGTCAAAACCAATAACGTAGCAGCAGCCAGCTCTGAAACTGGCTGTATCAAACTGCAGGATTGCAAAGGTTAGTGGATTTTTAAGAAGTTAAGTTGTTTCCTTTTTAAAATGTCTTTAGTAGAAGGCATATTTTTGATTGATGAATGAAAATATGCCATCTGTTGATGTTTGTTTAAAAACAATGGGGTTTTTTTACCACTAATTTAACAATTCCTATATTGAAATTTGCTACCGAATATGACCATGATGACTAGATAGAATTTGGGTATGAAGCAAGTAACAGCCATATTCTGTTCCTGTCCCTTGAATGTCTGTTGCACTTATTTCAATGTGTGACGCGTTTTGTGTCTTGAATTTGAGCAGTAGCACTAAAAGGCAGTGATCATAATACAGGTCTAGGGAGCCTAAATGAAATCCCAAGATATTAATGAGTCATCCTTGATCTTTTCTTCCTGCAAGAGCTACTGTCAACTCTCCCACCAACAGCAGCACCATTCCTTTCATCTCCCTCCTGTGCACCTGTAAAAATTATTTTTAATGAGTTAAATTCAGTGTTAGGGCTCCCTCATAACAGACAAGGCAAAACCCCATAATCTTAGCAGAATGAGACTTCCAACACTGCATTGTAATTCATAGTTGACAGGCATACAGAATCAAAGGCATTTGTGACTGATGTCGTATAGAGATGTTGGGGATATCACAGCTTTGTAGCAACCAGATTAACAGGAGTATTTTTATTCCAAGAATGTTGTAGAATTGTGGAAGTGTTTCAGAAGAACTCTTATTCCTTAAGATTCAGTACATGTGACTTCAGGAAGGATTATGTCGAGTGGAGTCAAAAGAATAAATTGACCCGTTGAATATTTTTCAGGTTTTTTAAAGAAAATATTTATTTATTTTTTACAGTGGTAGCCACCTCAAAAGACAAAACAAGCACTTTTCCCAAAGACAACAAACAAGGAAATGTTGGGGCCTCATCATGCTCAAGAGCAATAATTAGGGGGAGTAGGCTGGAAGTAATAATTAAAGTTTAATACCAGGCTAAGCAAATTTGGCACAATCCTCCAGTTACTCTGAAAATGTTGTTGGTACTCAGGTCTCTTAGATGGTGTCACGGTCCACTTGTAAGCGGATGCGTGATGGTTTGTTTCATTTATGATTTCAGAGTGCAAATAATTCAAAGAGAATCAAGGAGTCAAATTTCAATCTAATCTGGCACTTCATTAGTTGTGCCCATAAAGCAACTTACAATAGAAAGAGACAGAGAACAAGGAAAGAGATGGGGAGAAGAGGGAAGGAAAAGGGGTTCATATCTACCACCACAGGTCCACAGATGTCCAGCGTCTCTGGGAGTCCTGGTCCAGAAGGCATTCTGTTGTTTCGGTCTTTGCTGGAGGTGATCCCATGGTGGAGATGTCTTCTTATGTCTTGGTCTTCTGTTACCCCCTCTCAATTCAGCTGCTCCAGAGCTGTCTTTTATGCTAGTCAATACAACTGTGACCTGCCTCTGCCTGTGGAGATGTGCCACTCTCCACCTAGTAGGCCACACATGCCAAGAGAGGAGTGTCTGCAGGTCTCCTCCTCTTGCGCATGCGCTCCTTCTGGCGGTGGTGGTCGACCTGGGGTCTTCCCGATGGTGGCCAGTAGTCATTATCACCTTGCGCGCATGCTCTGTTGGCTATGGGTCTGTGGTAAGTCCCATCATTAATCTTCCTGTCTTTTCCTCCTTGCTTCATGGATCTTTCACAATGGTAGGGAGCAAGGAGGCTTCAAGACAGGTACAAAACATTTTTGAGATAAGGAGGCAGGTACAGGTAGTTAGGTACAAAGCATTAGTTCCGTACCAGCTCTGGCCTCACGATCTGAGGCCTGCATTTCTGATTTATACAGTCAAGTTCTGAGGCTAAAAATGAGAAAATGTTGACACGGAAATCGATCCTTTGACCGATTCTTACAGATGGGTGCGATTTTTAAAGGAGATTATTTAAAAGCAAAAAGAAATTATAAAAATCTTGCATTTAGTTATGAATAATCTTCTACCACTGGCATGTTTATGTTATAAAAAGAAAAAATGAAAAAAATAATGAAGGAGTGAAAATTAAACTTTTCTTCTCATACGAAGAAAACTGTATACCATTGGGAACAATGTTCATTCATTTCTTCAAACAGCTTAACGTTAGAACAACATACAGAGGGTAAATGTGTTTATATAGGGTGCTGCAGTAGTTATATCCTGTTGTTTTTGTGATATAGTGTGAACTGTGAACTTCTTGGTTCCAAAATTAATGTTATCTATGAATATTGACTAGCTGCATATTTTCTAAGAAGGCTGTAAGTTTTTTTTACTCCCTCTCACTCTCAATCATTCAGAAAAGTTTTGTTTATTAGACAATAATCCCCTTGTGTAAGGAAAATTGGTAGCAGATGTAGTTATCTCTGTCTTTGCAAAGGTCACTTCAGCTCTTGGTAAGATTATTTTATGAGTAGAGGTGCTATTACAAGTATGGTCTCCCCCACTCCAAGTTGATATTTGACCTGAATAATATTTACATTTTTTTTTTAAAAAAAAAAAGACAAAATCTGCAGTTCCTGTTAAAAATATTGTTTCTAGCGTAATTAACCAGGACATACAATACTTTTCTGGTGGTAACTGTGACTTAAGATAATACAACAAAGCATAATTCCCTAATGACAGAGACAAAAAAACCCTCTTATATAAAACAAAACCAGAAAACGTAAATGTGTTTTTCTTTTCCTCTCTTTAGAAAAAGTGTCATAAAACCTTTTAATGTAATCTCCCTTCTCTGGGTCTTGCTACCTTCCACTTCATATAGACCAAAAGCAACTGTAACTAAGAAAAAGCCCCATTAAACTAGGAAGGTAGGTTTTTTTTTGTGTCTGTTCGGAAGGACTAGGGATAAATTCTGGACTATCTAAGAGTAAGTTAAATTCTGATGACTTCAAATGCCTTTGCTTGCTTCTGTTTTAGGAAAAGGAGGGTGCTAAGAGCCATTGTGCCTGGGGTTGCATTTCAAATTTCCCAGGGTTGTCCACCACGCTGCTTGAAGCCTGCGTGCTCTGGCCCTGCTTCAGGGATGCCTCCTAGAAGATTTTTGAGCACCTCCTTGTACGATTGCCACCATATGGTTGTCTAGTACAGTATCCATTCTGGTTCACTCCTTGTACAACTGGTAGTGGGTTGGCTAGGATGTCGTTATGTCGCATTAGCTCAATTGTTGGTGGTAAAGCTGAAACCGGTGTGAAGGGCACTCCTGACAGGTAGTATTTGTTGATATGTCTTTTAGGAAATCTTGAATCAGAACACTTCAACTCAATACATTTGCATATTTCTGTGCTTTTTATTAGTTCATACAAAACTGAATTGTTGTATTTAATGTGTTCTTATATATGTTATATTTCATAATAACTATTACTGTTTTAATGGGGTACTGAGCAATGGGACCCCTGCTTATATGTGCTTTTGTTGTGGATACTTTAAAATTAAATGATGTCATTTTGGTCACATATTCCAGTTTTGCTGTGCAAGAGTTGACTGGAAATTTTTCTCACAAATTTGGCTCAGTGGTGGCAGAAAGCACTGGTAGGGGAGCAGGTGGGAGAGCACATGCTGATCTGTGGGACTTCAGCGACGGAGAAAGGAGAGGTCTGAAGGCAAGACAACAGCAAAATCCTGAAGTTCTTTGTAGATACTCCTCACTTCTTAAAATTAATGTCTGTGCTCAGCTATGAAACGCTTAAGAGCTAAACGATTTAGACTGGTATTGTTTTGGAGCAAGTCTTTATCTTCTTGGGCAGATGGGATCTATCTATTACAGGTGGTTTGTTTTTTTAATACCAGTCAGCCATCCTCAAATAATGTAAAGTAGACGAACTTGTTCTAGAATTAACTCATGTGATGCCCTTTGCACCTCCCAGATCCCTTCCTACGTACCACCCCATTGCCCATCTCTCCCTGGCCAGCTCTCTGCTGCCCACAGCATATCTTACCGGCATGGGAAAGTTGTCTTGGAGCTGGTTGGGAGCTTCACGTGTGCTGTGTGGTAGGACAAAATGGAGAAGAGAGAAGAAAACAAACCAAACAATGGCTTCTTGAGCCAAATTTATTTACTATTTTTAGATGGGTGACAATGCCATTCTAGCTTATATAAGCTGGCGACTTGACCAGCATCTTCTGAGGCAGAAAACATGATTTAACTGAAGTGAAGAAGTAGTGATGGAGACAAGATTGTAGTTATGATGTTATGCCGAGTATAAGACACACTTTTGGAATTCATGAGGATAATGCGATAGCTGTTAATACTGTTTTGATGGTGGCTGGCTTTTTTTATCATAAAACACACTATGTGAAACATGCCCTCCCTGTGTGTTAAAGGAGGGGAAAGGGATGATGTGCTGTGTGCCTGCTGTGGTTATTTTACTGCAGCCAATGGAAAACAAAACAGTGCTGAGAGTTTTTAGGGGTAAGCTGCATCTTTCCAGATAGAAAAGCGCAGTGACATCTACTTGCTGTAAAAATGCAGACAACGGTCCTTGTGTCTGTATAAGAATAAAGGGCAGGACAGATGTTGCTTTTGTAATAAGCTTGTAAGGAGTTTTTCTTAAACACATAAATGAAGTTAAATAATTTGCCAAATAAACTGAAATTGATGATGTCAACCATCTGGCTCGTCCATAACTTTTATTTTGCAGACAGCAAATAGGTGATGGTGATTGAGAGTCTTTCAAAAGCATCAGCAAAAATTACAGGTTTCTGAAACTCTAATAGTAAGGGAATGACTTATTTATCATAATTGATGTTTTCTTCAACACTTTAATGATTATCATTTCTAACACATTTTATGTTTTATTTCAGGCTTGTAAGTCTGGTAATTCTGAGGTAGGAAGTTAAATGCTGAAGTGGAAAGAGATGCAAGTGGCAATGTGCTGCTCGATATTTGTCTTGTTTCACGCTCTGAAAGCTTATGAAATTCAGTGAAAATGTTGCAGAAGTTCATCTGATTTGTCACTTACAGAGGGTTTAATCAAAACCTTTCCAGTATCTGTATGCTGGCTGGCCATGTACTGGCCTCTTGGGGGCCTTGCGGGTGGTGGGCTTGCTCTTTCAGTATCTAACACTGTCACCATGAATGATGGCAGTTACAGCCCTTCCTGTTGAAAACTTAGGTGATGGTAGGGCCTTATTTTTATACAGACTAGGTTGTATAGGTTTCTTTTACAGTGTAGTGATTGGAATGCTTGTTCTGAAAGAAGGAATTTTGTCAACCTGAGGGGCTCACAAAAGACATTTTACCCTAAGGTGAGATGCTTGGTTATAGCAGGGTCGTTCTTAACTCCTCCTAGTAAATTGATTGACCCATGTCTTAAAGTGCTCTAGCCCTTACACTGTTGAATAAAATGCTTTTAAAAAATTGAAACTTTTTTTTTTTTTTAAACAAAAGCTAAAACAAACAGGAAGCCTTTAAAGAAAAAAATAAATAGCCCAAGCTCACGAAAGAGACCTGGGCACCTGAAATCAGGAAGGGGATGGAGCCCTGTATCCCAGGTGTGTGTGGATGTCAGACCGAAAGCTGCAGAGGGAGACCCTAACCCTGGCGATAGGAGCAGTTTCAGATGCCTCGCTGTCATGAGTGCTGGCAGGGTCCCCAGTGGCCTGCCTCTTGCTTGATCCTGTGATTTACATGCTAAAGCTCCTAACTCATCCCATGAACTGCTTTAGGAATCTAGGCATGCACTACAAATCTGCAGATTTGCTCCTCTCAGAGCCAGATTCTCAAAAGTTTTAAACCTCCACAGTGCATGGATCCAGTTGTCTCTTGAACTTCGCTATCACTAAAGGGGATCACTCCCATTTCTTTCACTACATTTTTGAACAGGCTTGATAGAGTCATCTAGAATGACTTTCTTGCAGAAGAAGCAGCCTTACCACAGCACCGCTGCATACGTATCTTTCTGGAAACCTTGCTCTGGAGAGTGAAGGAGTGTTCTATAGAAGTAATTATGATCTGTCTTTATTCTGGTAAACCGGTGTGTGAAGATGCTTGTCACCTGATTTTAACTTTTTTTTTTTCAGAAAATTGTCACAATTTTTCATTTTCATCTTGCACAAAAAAAACCCCAGAAAGGTCTGGCACACTGACTCCCTTGGAATAATTTCTCCCATTTTAATGTCTGCTATACTTTCATCTGCTGACAAACATCCCCAGGAACAGAAGTGTGTTATGAAGCATCTTAATTGTGATGTTTCCATGACATGACAAGAAATCAAAACCTATACAGACGATGGGCCCTGGTGCAGAACAGGAGCCAGGCAGACAATGGTATCATCTTTAGCCCTGATGGAAAAGCAGGGAGTAAACAGTATGTACCCATGAAAAATAATAAAGACTAACCCTTTTTTGCATAACTTGTGGGGGACAGAATCACAGAATAACCAGGTTGGAAGAGACCCACTGGATTGTCGAGTCCAACCATTCCCACCAATCCCTAAATCATGCTCCTAAGCACCTCATCTACCCTCACCTTAAACACCTCCAGGGACGGTGACTCAACCACCTCCCTTGGCAGACCGTTCCAATGCCTAACCACCCTCTCCGTGAAGAACTTTTTCCTAATCTCAAGCCTAAATCTCCCCTGGCGGAGCTTGAGGCCATTCCCTCTCGTCCTGTCCCCTGTCACTTGGGAGAAGAGGCCAGCTCCCTCCTCTCCACAACCTCCCTTCAGGTAGTTGTAGAGAGTAATAAGGTCTCCCCTCAGCCTCCTCTTCTCCAGGCTAAACAACCCCAGCTCTCTCAGTCGCTCCTTATAAGATTTGTTCTCCAGCCCCTTCACCAGCTTTGTTGCTCTTTTCTGGACTCGCTCCAGAGCCACAACATCCTTCTTGGGGTGAGGGGCCCAGAACTGAACACAGGACTCAAGGTGCAGTCTCACCAGTGCAGAGTACAGGGGGAGAATAACCTCCCTGGACCTGCTGGTCACGCCATTCCTGATACAAGCCAAGATGCCATTGGCCTTTTTGGCCACCTGGGCACACTGCTGGCTCATGTTCAGTCGGTTGTCAACCAACACCCCCAGGTCCTTCTCCTCCTGGCAGCTTTCTAGCCAGGTTTCTCCTGGTTTTCACAAGTAGTCACTGTCCAAGTATAACTTAGTTAAACTTTCAGTCTGTTGGCTGCATGGCTCTGTGTGTTTCTTAGCTGGTCTGAGAAAATTAATGTGAAATGGATGTCTGTAATTGGGGTGAGTTTGAGAGTCTTTTTCCTCATTCTTTCTCCATTATATGTAGCAGACCCTCTTTTAAAAATATTTCTTTTATGTTTTCCCTGGTCACTTAGGTTAAGAAAGCAAATAACAGAATAAGCTCTTGAGTCCTTGAAGGCTAACAGCTTTAGATGTCTTGTCACCTTATCTGGAGTGGCTTCCACAGCCAGTTATGTGGTTTGGGATGCTCCTGGCAAATACAAAGGGGAATATAGAAGTTGGAGTAATCAATTCTGGATGATATGTTGTAAATGCAAGCTAAACTCTGCATTTAGGCAACATTGATGATGCTTAACTGTCTTCAGTGAAATTATTCTAGTAATTAAAGGGGAATTTAGTCTTACAGCTGAGTCAGATGTGTGGATAATGTATATCACAACATCCATCCAGTTTTGGCTCAAAATAGACTGCTGCTCTAGTAATCAGAGTAAAAACATCCCTCTTGCTGAATACAGGAGATAACAGCTGACTGTGCAGAGAGCAAAACTGACAAAACAAGGATTTTGATTTTTTTTAATGAACTATCAGCTCTTGGTTCTCTGTGCTAGGCTGGCTTGGGTGGAGGGTAAGGCTGTCTTTATCCTGGAGCTGCACTGCTGTTTTGATCATCTTTCTGCTTCTTCTTTTCGAAAATTCCTGTTACAGGGCTGTGTTAAGCATGAAAACATACTCTTACAGCACAACTCGCATGATTCTGTATCAATCTTATATAGGTTATTCCGTGCATTCCAGTTCCTGTTGCAGTTGGCAGCAGACGGTAGGTTGCCATCACATTTCAAAGCAATGATGTTTTCTAGTAACTGTGGAGAGGGAAACAAGAAGTGTCTTTGGGGAACTAGGATTTAGCTTGTCTTGCCTTAGTCAGAAGGCAGTAGTGGGTTATCAGTAATTCAAATGCCTTTTTTCACGTTGGTGTCTGACAGGATTTAAAATAGAAACTGTCAGCCTCCTGATTGTCTGATTATGTAAAACCATCAGCAAAACCAAACCAAAACAGGTTATGATAGGATTATGTATGTGCATATATTGTGCTTAGGGATATTTTTATAAAGCTGATAAAGGAAGAAGTTAACTTTCAGCTTTAGATCTTAGTGTTTAGGCTTGAGATTAGGAAAAAGTTCTTCACGGAGAGGGTGGTTAGGCATTGGAACAGTCTGCCCAGGGAGGTGGTTGAGTCACCGTCCCTGGAGGTGTTTAAGGTTAGGGTAGACGAGGTGCTTAGGAGCATGATTTAGGGATTGGTGGGAATGGTTGGACTCGACGATCCAGTGGGTCTCTTCTAACCTGGTCATTCTGTGTGATTCTGTGATTCTGTGTTTCAGAGATTGAAACAAGAAAAATATCAACAGTCCTATGAACGTAAACTCATATTTTTGATGGTCTTATGAGTCACAATGAGGCTGGTCAAAATACTTAATGAAATGCTTCCTAACTTCAAAAAAGAGCTAAACGATTTTATTTAATGTATGGGGCAGGAAGATTTTCAGCCTATTGCCCAAATGAAAGCTAAAAGAGATGTCTTGGGGTATCTTCTACTGAAAGAATGTTTGGTTTTGGATAAGCTGTGGTCTGTCTATACGAAATATGTATTAGAAATAGTTCATCCTATTAGAGACAGGAAAGTATGAATTCATGACACTGTGGTTACCCTGGAGGGGTGGGGGTTCCAAACTTGAATTTGAATGAAGAAATTATTATGAAGCTATGATATACATCTGGACAACTTGTTATAACTATAAGTTTTCACTCAGGAATAGTTTTGTACTTACTGTATAAAATTGCAGCTTTGGTTTTCCTCTCAGGCTCTCAGTTTAGAGTGACTTAGCAATTTCTCTAGTGTATGAACCTGGTATAATATTTCATTAGGCTTAGAAGTCTTCCATGTCTACGGAAAAGAAAGATTTTTCTGAATAAAAAGAGGCAATGTTATTTCTCACTGACTTATGTATCTTAAACATACCTTTATATTAAAAGCAAAAGAAATAATCATCTTGATGGACTGAAACTGTATCTGTGGGTTAATGTTTTTCTCTTCAAAAAACACAAATGAGCAAATTCAAACAAACAGAAGCCCCCCAAACAAATGAAAAATGCTAAACTCAAGAAGTCTTCTGGTGTCTTTGCAGAGGATTTGTATTTCCCTTCTCCCCTGCCTTCCAGCAGTCCTCTTTCAGGCTAATAGATTTCAGCAAGTAATATTGTGTGCAGTGAAGAATTGTAAAGCTTCAGCTTTGACTATTTTAGAACCGCCCTATGTGAGAGGTTCTTAAGAGTAGAGAATCAAAGCAGCAGCTTAGCTAATGCCCAGTTTCCCTCAAAGTGCTATGTTGTCCCCTAAAGCTTTTCTACACAATACAGTGACACCAATATCCTGTTGTAGATCAACTTTTAATGTGTCTTTTCTGCCTGAGTTGCTTGTGATATGAACAGAATTAGTTAGCCACATCATGCTGAGTCCCTTAATTTCAGTAGGGAGAAACATCGTAGAGGGCGGAAGGGGGAAAAAACAAAGTACAGAATAAAAAGCAGATCTTGTGGTTGTCGTTTTTTGCCCCCAAAGGACCAATGAAGTTTCATGTGAGAACCTCAGAAAATGGTAATTCAGCTGTTGTTACATCATGCAAGCTGAAGAGTTTTATGGACTGTTTTGAAGTCTTGTGTGAGTGGGAACAGTTATCATGTCAGGTGCCATCTGAAACTGCTTGAGAGTTTTGCATTTATTATTTGTCTCATCACAGGATCAATAATATAAGTGTGGGATTAACTTACTGTGTAAAGGATCTAAGAAATTAACTTTGTAAATATACTACTAACATCATTCATCATGAGATTCCTCTATTGCTTGAATTCAAGAAGTAACATTATTTGTTAACACCAATGGTTAATTACTACATACAAGCCATGAAAGAGGACAATCCAGATTGCAGAATGAATGTACTACTTTTAGGTGAATCTGTATTGTAGATTTTGCAGCTCTCGCACTATGTAAGTGTGATTTTCACAGTCTTAGACTGGAGAGATTTTGACATGTTGACTTATTGATTGAAATAAGCTGCTTTTTTTCCAAGAGCTTTAGGGTTGGGATGACTTGCTCGTGCTCGAACCCTCTTAATGTTCAAACAGTCTTGCAACACCAACTACGTTCAGTTCTGTTTTCCTGCAGTAATGAGTGGGAACACAGAAGAACTGAAAACATGGCAGGTACATGAACATCCATGGACTGTACTCTTATCGAATCAGTATTAGTATATTCACCTTTGAAACTCTTATAAGCTGACTTTTGCTGAAAGTAGGGGAGGCTGTAAGCAACAGTCAGCAGAGCAAAATGTAGCATATGGGGGGATCTATCTCTTGCTCTTGGCACTCTGCTGCAGCCTATAGCTTTGGAAAAAGGTACAGAGAAATCAGAGTCTGGAGAGTCACTCTTAGGGAATATATCTGGAGCTGTATTACTCAGATAAGAATGATGGAAATAGGACATCTCAATTAGTATTGTTTTAGTCAAAACAAAGCTTTAATTAACAAAAAATTTTGTCTCCTGAATGGAAACAGTAATACTTTCTCAACAAATTAATTTGAAAAGCTGTCTTCTCAAATGAGCTGCAGTGTGTCAAGTTATACATTTATTTAAAAAAAAAAAACAAACCTGGTTTAATTTTCAAATTATGCCTCTGAGGCCCAAAGGGAATATCAGGGTACAACTTTGTAAGTGTATCTTTACTCTTTATAATTTTCATTTATGGGCTTTATAGAGAAAGGAAGTTCTCTGTTTTTTGGACTGTTAGTAGTTAGGACTTCAAAACTTGGATTGAATTTCCAGTTGTGGTTGAAACTTGTCTGTGTAACTTCTGTGGATGCTGGCTGGAAAGAGGCATGGAGCCTTTGCTTCTTGCTGAGACAATGTACATGAAAACTTTCAAGACCTAGCTGTGATATTTTTTCTCAGAATAACTTAGGTTTATCTATTTTCCTTGTTTAACTCACAAATTAGCTATTCAAAATGTTTTACTGCTCTAAAATTCTCTCTGTAGAGAACATTAATTTGCAAGCAGCATGAGTAATTTAGCAGCATACATTTCATGGTTGGCAGGGCTGATGTGACTCTGGAGAAATATTTGTACCCTTCTATAGTTTTTTTTCTGCTTGTTCATTTTGTAATCGATAAAATATCACAGCGGCCAAATCAGATACCTTTAATATGACAGTAGCATCTCTCATCACAACAAAATGTTTTTAACGTGCCTGCTGCTATTGCTGTGTACACTGGAGAACTCTATCTCCCTCCTCCTTCCAAAACTGAGACTAGATGCACTTGCTGTTATTGAGATAGTCAAGAGGTTTCAGCTGCAGTGTTATTAGCCATCTGCAGTGTTGCCAAACCCAAGCATTTGAAAAATCACAATATAAAATTAATTTCTTTGCTATTTGAATTCTACCTTCCATCTTCTGAGCACAAACTAGGTTCCTCAGCATTTTTGTGACTGTAAAACTTGAGGGTCACCTGATCTGATAAGAAATTTCCTTGGGATGAAATTATAAGAAGTGTTTGAAAACCGAGACACAGACTGCTGGGATAACCTCTGTGAAGTGTCCATACATGCAGCACGTTTCAGTTTCTATAAGAAGGAAACTGAAAATGCATAAAGCAGTAGATTGAATTCTCTATCTGTGTAATAAAAGATGGGGTTTTCAGGAATTGATTTTCTGATTTAAAATGGAAGGCAACATGAGCACTGTGGTGGTACTCAGGTACTCGAATAAGAACATGTTGGAGTAAGAGAAGCATGGACCAACATTTCCAATAATCTCTCAGTGGTGTAGCAGCACAGCAGCAGAGGCTTGTGCCTTGCAGGTACTGCACACCTCCCAGTGCCTATTCCTGTTGCAGGTCCATCCCTCCCAGGGATGACAGGATGCTCCCTAAGGCTGTGATGAGGTGGTGTGTTAAAAACCTGGCTGCATTTCCATAGCTCTTACACAATAGTAAATCGTGGGGAGAGAGGGGTAGAAGTATTGTTGAGACCCTGGATATTTTTAATTTATGCTTATGTGAGTAAGTGGTAGACAGAGGGTGGTTTTTTCCTGTATGAGTAGCTCTTCCTAGCCAATCCTATAGTCTCTGTAGTGGGAAAGGCAGACATAGCACAGCTGTTCTCTAGGCCAAAGTGAACTTTTTAGCTACTTGAGAGGCAGATCTGTTTAGGGACTCCAAGGAAAGGTAATATTCTCATTGGAAATGGAGGGAGACCTTGAGAGTCGATGGGTCATTTGTTAAAGGAAGGATAGAGTAAGAATATCTGAAGCTAAGGCAAAAGCATCTTGCTATATTATTTATTTCAGTGCAGATTCTGATGAACTAATGATGCTGACATATTTTATCCCAAAGATTCAGTGTGACCATTTTTTTAGCTGTCTCCAAGGATACACTTTTAGGTTTTGCTTCCTGTTTTACCCTGGAAATATATGGAGGAAAAGAAATAAATTGAGTGCCTATGACAGTCATTGTGAGCTGCAGCGAACTGAAAATTGGCAGCTTTCTTACAGTTTGTGGCATCATTTGTTGTTAATGAGGGAATGCAGTTAAAAACGCGTATTAATATTTAATTGAAGAAGATTCATGTAAGCCCCAGCTGTGACCATAAAAACTGGCTTTTTTTTTTTTTTTTCTGAGAGGAATAAAAGTAGTGTTTCCCTATGGTCTCATTTGATTTCTTTATTCAGCAGCCACCCGTGTGCTAGTGTACATCTGTGTAGCCTTTTGTATACTTGCAGAACAGAATATGCAGCGCTCAATCTTATTTTTGTATAAAAATGCTGGTGGCAAAATTACATATTGTAGGACTGCTTATGCTCCAAGTTTTTTAAATAACCATCATGAGGTTTTCTTCTTCATTTTGATGACTGCAAGAATTGTACATAAACAAATGGACAGCAGATGGCACTATGCTGTAATTGTAGAATGAGAAGGTTGGGTTGGAAATACGGTTAATTTTGAGTTTGTATGTATGGAATTGATACTTACTTGGAAACAGTGGAAACAGGGGTAGAAGATTAGAAGGCCAGAATGTCTTAAAGCAGAACTGTGGAAACTAGGGTAGCATACATGTCAAAGAGAGCTTTGGTGGTTCATAGTAATGATGTTCAGTGCTTTTTTTCTGGTGATCGTTTTAGCTTTCAGTGAGATTCTGGTGCTAAGTGCCTTAGCTTAGGTTTTACTGAAAAACAACAAAAGCGAAGACACACAGCTTTTTGCCTCTGCACTGTAGCTGATTCAAGGGATGCAGAAATTATAATCAAGTAAGTTTTTCCATGAGCCTTTTCAGCTCAGGAGAGGGTGTGGAGAACTTATTGTAAGTGGTTTAAAATTACTTTACAACTGCCTTTAACATGTAGGTCTGAGATTTTTTTTTTGTTTTTCCTTTCCCTTCAACTAGTATAAAACAAACACTGCTTTGTAACATCCCCAAGTAATGTGGTGGTATATTGGTCTGTGTGTTAGTATTAGTTGTCAAAATACTCCACAACAATTTGTGAAACTTACGGTAACCAGGATGTAAACTATTTCTTTGCCTTGGAGTGAGAGACTTGATAGTGCTAGACCATAATTTTTGCAGGATTTGTGACTGACTCTACTAAAAATATTTATCATATATTTTAAGAAAAATATATATTCAGTGAATGAAAACCATGCAGAGAAAGGAATAATCTGAAGTGTGGCAAATTTTCAGGTGATGGAATGGGCTCTGCCAGACCAGTAAGGGGGAAATAACAATGCCATTATCTGCTGAGAATCCCACCCTCAACCTAATACCTTTTGATCCAAGAACTATTGTAACAGTATGTTAAAGAAGTACATGTTCTGGTCGTACAACTCAAATATACGAAAACTTCACTATCCTAAGCCTCATCCAGAAAGGGATAAGAAGCCTGTAAAGACTTAGAAGTTGTTTCTGCTGATAACACCGTCAAGCAAACAAGACACTGTCCTGTATGCTGGCAGTGGTTTCCAGAAGCAGTGTGTGCTGTGCATGGCAGGACTTTCATCTGCTAGTCAGAAAATCAGTCTGCTCCAGTAGGAAAAAAAAACAGACTCACAACCATTTTTGGGTTACTAGGTAAATGCTATAAAAAGATTTGCCAGAGAGCCACTTGGAGATGTAGGGGCAACTGAGGCACTAGGAAGTGCCAAACCAGGAAATTGTATCAGTGAATGAGAAAGAAATTCAAATATGGGAAAAGGGTTTGTTCTGTGAAGGTGTTTTCATCTCCCCTTCAGTCCTCCTCTTCCCACGCTCCCAGCTCATGTAAGGATACAGACCGACCTTGTTGCTCCCTTCAAAGGGGAATGATACAAGTAATGATGACAGGTAAGGAACGGCAACCCGCAAACAGCCTATTTGTTTGGGTTTTTTTACCCCACTTACATGTACATATAGGAGAATCACCAGGTTGGAAAAGACCTCATGGATCATTGAGGCCAACCGTTCCTATTAAACACTAAACCGTGCCCATCAGCACCTCATCCACCCATCCTTTAAATGCCTCCAGGAAAGGTGACTCAACCACCTCCCTGGGCAGCCTGTTCCAGTGCCCAATGACCCTTTCTGTGAAAAATTTCTCCTGATATCCAGCCTGAACCTCCCCTGGTGGAGCTTGAGGCCATTCCCCCTTGTCCTGTCCCCTGTCACTTGGGAGAAGAGGCCAGCACCCTCCTCTCTACAACCTCCTTTCAGGTAGTTGTAGAGAGCAATGAGGTCTCCCCTCAGCCTCCTCTTCTCCAGGCTAAACAACCCCAGCTCTCTCAGCCGCTCCTCATAAGGCCTGTTCTCCAGCCCCTTCACCAGCTTTGTTGCTCTTTTCTGGACTCGCTCCAGAGCCTCAACATCCTTCTTGGGGTGAGGGGCCCAGAACCGAACACAGTATTTGAGTTGCAGTCTCACCAGTGCTGAGTACAGAGGGAGAATAACCTCCCTGGACATGCTGGCCAGGCTTGATAAACCTCAATAGCTTTTCACTGAGGGTAGTGATAAATTACTTAGAAATTAAATGGTTTGGAGACCTTACGATGATTTGAGTCTCTTCTGAAAGCAGTCAGCATCTCTGCAAGCTCTGGGCTACAGCGAATGACCCCTCTTCTTTGTGGAGCTTACTGGTGTTGTGGTGCAGCTGCTGCCTGATTCTCTGCTTCCTGAGGAGTCTTGCATCAAGTCATGAACAGGTCTGGGCCTTGAGAGTAAAGCTGAAATGAGAGAAGGTGTCATTAGCCTCTTCAGAACTGATGCCTCCCTTGCAGAAACAGTCAGTTCGAACACTGGTAAATTTACCAGTTCAGATCCTTTTGGTTGGTCAGGAATGTGTCTCATGTTTTTATCTCTGATTTAGGGATAATCTAATGTGGAGGACTACAATGCTTAGTGTAGTTCATAATGTCCTTGTGACTGTAGTTCTTAAATTCACTTAAAGTAGCAATTCTCAAATTTTCACGTTTCATAGCAGCCTTATTTAACACTACAAGGAGAACTTTAAGTCAGTGGAAAGTGTTTGATTCTTGTACATTTAAGACTATTGGAGTTAAAAAGGATACTTAAAGAACTGTTTGCTTTGCTGCCTTTCTCTTACCAGAAGACGAAATTTAAAGTGGGAATATGAACAAGAATGTTGTGAATGTGAGGAATTAACTGTTTGTTATCAATAATTAGAGAGTGGTGCAGATAAATTCCTCTAAGCATGGCTAGTATTGCTTAAGAATATCTTCTTCTAAGCATGTTAGGGTGCTGCTAAAGAGATTAAATGAGGCTGTATTTACAGTGAGTTTAATGGCTTTTCTTGTTTAACTAAAGTGGTGTGTGATGTTAATCACAAAGCACTTCTGAGAACCCTCGATTAAAAATTGACAGCGATATACCTGGATGATTTCTTATGTGTAAATCTGTTAGTAAATTAATCACCTACACGATCCTGAGAAAGGGCACTGGAATGCTTTATTGGTTTGCTGTTCATTGCATGGATTATTTTGGGGCTCTCGTGAATATATTCCTCTGATTTCTGCTGCTTGCCAATTTGTCACAGCAATATTTAAATGAGGTTTTGCTTGCTCAGCATTCAGCAAGTTAAAAAATAGTAAAGGTAATTATTTCTGTTAACCTTTTAATAGGGACAGGTCAATTATACTGATGTAACTTTTATTTCTTTGTTCAGGGCTATTCTTTGGAAGTAGTGGTGATACATAATAAATCAGGTCAGTCACATAACTAATCGGCTGTGAACCAAGGCACAATTTTCTCAAGCAGGAAAACCTTGCTTAAGGACTTCAACATCTCCTGCTTAGGCTGAGTAAAAAAAAATAAATGTTTTACTGAAGTTAGATTTAAAAACTCCATAGCCTTCTTGCTTCCCCAATATTGTTTTTAACCTCCTGAAGATTTTAATAAAATTTTAGTAGACATTTCAAAATGAAATGTCTATTCTGATGGAAGCCTTAGAGATGAAGTATATATTATAGCACAGTATGTAATGTATTATTTGAAATTATGGAGTGATTCTGAGAAGTCTGGCTCACAACATCAGAACAGTTATCTCTCCCACCTTCATTTTCTTTGTAACTTGAATTCAGGTTTGTGAGATTTGCATGACATTGATCCTTTCCTTGGGCAATGCACAATTTCATAATTCAAGTGTGACAGCTGCTGTAACCATCATGCCAGCTGTCCCTACAGATGCTCAAAAATCTACAGCTTCTCAAAGATGTGTATATGTCCCTGGGGTAAACCATTTTTCCAAGAGGTAATGTATGAAATCTCTTTAAAGGGTCACTATGCTAGCAGTTTTGAGTGCATAGTGTATGTTGCGTTGCTTTACTTGCCTAAAAGCACTTCTGTGTTTCACCCTACGTGACCCACAGCAAAAAATGATCTCTCCAACCCCCAATTAAAAAAAAAAACCCAAACAACCCCCCCTCCAGTCCATCTGTTATCATTATTAACTAAAGGAATGAAGCTCTTAATAAACAGATAAATAAATAAATCATTTAGGTGGCAAAATTTTGCCAAGCAGGGCACAAATGTCTGTCCAAGGCAGATGCTGACAGATTTGGGTTCCCTGCAGAGGATTTACTTCATGTACAAGAGATTCTGGATGAACTCTTGTGCCTGCTTGTCAAAGGCTGATTCCTGCCAGGACGTTCAATGGGCCAACAGCTAAGCCCTACTGCGGCTCAGTTGGTTAAGTTTCCAGTTCAGCTTTGTGAATTTGGATCATCTCTTCGGGCTGGTTTGGTGTTCATCTGTGATCTCAAGCATGACATGGACAGACTAAGTTACAATCTGTGTGCAGTCACTGCTGTCTGACTGTGTCCCCAAGACTCAAGGATTATATGGGGTCTCCATTTCAATCCTTGCATTGCGGGCTTTGCCCCGTTGCTGCAGTGCTTGGATCCTCGGAGGTAGAGCCATTGCATCATTGGGTTTTGGAGCTTCTTGTGTGATTCATGGTTTCTTAAAAAGAGCAGAAGTCTTTTCAATACGTGCATTCAGACTAGGACTAAGGCCCTAATGAGCCTGTATTAATTGAACTGATTACTTTGTATATATTCAACAAATCATCTCTTTGCCTTAAAATGACAATATCCAAAACCTAAGGAAGGCTTTAAAGCATTTGTTTTGTCATGAAATAATAACCAATAGGCACTTTGAACTAGGAAAGCAAGAATGTTCTGTGTCTGAATCTATAACCAGCACATTCTGCTGCTTCTTTTTCCTGACAAGGAAAATGTCAGTCATAGAAATCTTTTAGTAAGAAGGCATTTTTGTTTATCAGAAAAAAACCCCTTGAATTGTTCATAGCTAGAGTGATCCTTTTTTCCTCCCCTATCTCAGCTTACTATGAGGTTGCAAAGAAGCAGATAGGACCAATTTCGTCACAATCTCTATCTGAAGTGAAGATGTTTTTATGAGGCTAAGTCTATATTGGACTGACGCCCCTTTCTGTGACTTAGATTTCCTGGATCCTACTACTTCTCCTAGTAATTTGGTCTTGCTATTGCCTCTCCTTAGTATATCCATTTACCTTCTGAGCTCCTGGAAGCAGCCAGAAATCCTTTTTCTCTGTCGTCTACCATTCCTGTGGTGTGGCGAGTGTGGGAACTCTCTGCCTGGAAAATGCAACCAGAGAGAAAAGAGGATTTATTTCTAATTAGCTCTAAAATTGTAAAAAAGTATTATTTTGGAAAAGTAATTAGAAAATTAATTGCTTTTATGTTTCTTAAAGCGCTGTGCCTAGTCCCAACCATCTGTGCTTTATGAATGTAGAATTTTCATTTGGGCTTTCCTGTAGTTGAGGAAATTGTTTGTCTAGTGGACAGTTAAAGACGGTGGTTATAAAAAAATGTTTCTCTTTCAAAAATGTTTCTGTGAGGTTAATTTCTTCAGGGAAACATGTTTTCATTTTTTTTCTTGAGTGGAATAATTTGGAATTCAAAAAAAATAATAATTTTCCAGGAAAGGGAAGACAACATGTGACAAAAATCAGAGTTTAGTAAGACTTAATGTGTATTTTATGATCTATTCATTATTTAGGAAGGAGGCAAAACCTGCCAGCTCCAGAGCATGGTCTTTAATAAGTAGGCCTATGATGTTCTTTTATACCTTATTAGTAAGTTATTGCTGTCAGGTGAATTTTTGCTCATTATTTCAGGAGTTGATTATTGATTCTGAATTTGAAAATGATTTTTTAAGATTAGAAGAAAAAAGTCTAGCTGATGAACAGAGGTTAAATGAAGAACAGTAAGTCACGTCCTTTGAGTGCATTTCATCTTGACGTCAAGACAGATAAAAGAACTATTTTGAAAGATCATTGTGCCATAAGATAATAATTTTATTAATCAGACTTCATAGCTGTGTCAATACTTCAGTTGGTGGTGAAAGCGAAGTAAAACAAGGGTATGAAGAAGTACTTGCAAAAGAGAATACAATACAAAGCAAAGGTTGTCTGAACCTGTAAATAGCTTGGGGCAAGAATGCTGGGACCCAAGTCAAAGTTCCTGAAAGCCATGCTATTTAGCATTTTGTTTTGATGAATTATAGACCTAAGGACCATTCCATGAAGTTTGCTTAACCTAGTGGACCCGAATTTTCCTTAAAGGTTTGTGGGTGCTCTTACCAAAGATGTACCTTAAAAATATATTTCAAATTATAAAGTTCTTCCTGGAATGGAACTAATCAGTCTTCCATTGTAAATGGATGTGAAATAAGCAGCTTTTGGGCATAAACAGCTCAATTTTGCTTCAGTTGATGCTAGTTTGCAGCAGCTGCATATGTCTCTAGGCAAAATCATTAAGATAATTCATTTGGTTTCCGGTAGAGCACGTATTTTTTTGTGTTACACCATTCGATTCCATCATTGCCATAAGACTTTAATATATCTGTAGTGATATGTATTCACCATATGCTCCGAGCCCGTGACCTTCTTGCTCCCTGTGCTCATGGCTTTTTAACACGGGGATGTGTGCTGCTGAGTACAAGTACAGGATTGTTGTCCCTCAGAAGTGCTGGGCTGAAGGAGAAGAGGATTTGAATTGGGGAAGAGCAGATTCTTGATCAAACGTGAGCTGGGCTCCTGCACGTCTGTCACTGTAGCTGTGCTAATGAGGGATCTCTTTTTGCAAAATCAGATCTGCAAGAAGACCTTTTTGTTTCTGCTTGCCTTCTCCAGATGATGAGTACCTTTGCAAAGCTAAGGACTTTAAATTCCTGCTCATTAACAGAGACCTGACTATTCAGAAATAAATTACATTAATAGGCTTTTATGCAACCATAGTGTTTCCTTGTGTTCACAGAATTCAGTAGTGTTCAAATAAAACATTTCCTATTTTTTGAGGTTCCTCCAGAAGGTACTGAACTACCATCTCAGATGCAGGTGCCAGCGCTGCATGGGTCAGATACGGGAGAGGTGCAAGGTGCATTGAATTTACTTTTGCTGTATGAGATGAAGTTTGTACTCTCTAAGATCTACCTGAAAACCACTTCAAAAGGCCCCACACATACATTATGTAGCACAGCTGCCCAGTTCCCAGGCTGCTACAAGTGGTTTACAACCTGTCTCCTCTACAAAATCAAAACTACTTTCTCTTCATTGTAATAACAGATCTGAATCACTTATCACTGATAGGTTTCTGCTCGGTTTCTGCTTGCTGAGAGGAACAAACTGACTACAGGTATTGCCATTCAGAATTAGATTTGTAAAGGGAGACTCCATTACTGATTAGTATGATACCTCACTAATGGACGAGCTTCTTGGTTGGTATAAGTTTCTTTTTATGGTTTGCTTTCATAAGATAGCATCTTATTTCTTCACCAGTCCTTATCTCTGTACTGGAAAGCTGCCATTTGCTCAAATAATGCCTCATAAATTGTAAAACCTGTTCCTTAAATCTTCTTCTCGTTTGCTTTGCTCTGAGTACTTGTTTTACGACTGTAGCTAACCTTTAAATAGATATTTAAGGTGATGGGCAAGAAGTCAGCTGTGGTATTATTGCCACAGGGATAGGGAAAAAGGTCTTTGATTCCTCACTTGCATTCTGTGTTGGGGAAATGAAAAAACAACAGGTCTGAACCTGTAAAGGGAAATGTCTGTTTGTGTGTATTTGACCTTTATGCTATGCGGTGGGCAATGAAAGTGATGTAATTGGGTTCCTTTAAAAATTCATAACATCACCACCTGCAGCAGTAATATGTCAACTTCTGAAACCAATAGGCTTTTTCTTATAAGCCATCTTCATGTCCCCTTGTTAAACAAATAAAAGCAATGCTTCAGGGAGCAGGGGTACATAGTCCATCTCAGAGGACTTGAAGAGTCCTGCTGAATGTACACCTAAAGTCAGGGTTTTGACAAACTGGTAACCTACATCATGCACCTTTTGTGTCATGTTCTTTAACTTGGATCCCATCCTTGAGGTCCAAGTTTGTTAAGCAGATATCCTGCAACACTGCCCCCCTTAGCTGAGCAGCACAGGGGAAAGCGTTGTCCTGTCAGCAGGCTTCTCTATGTCTTCAGGGAAATGCTGCTGATGATATGCTGAAAATTCTGCCAAAAAGCTGCGTAATGACTTCAGTGTTAATTGTACAAAGGTGATAGATCCCAGAGGTTCAGTTCTATTGCTGCTCTCCATGGCTTTCCTAAGGAACCACCTCTGTATTTGCTGTTACTTCACAGTTGCCTTAGTGTTAATTACTTGCAAAGTTTTCATTGAGATTTAAGAGTTTGGGTGGTATCCTTGCCACCAGGTAGGGTTTCCTCTCCCTCCTCTAGAATGATTTTCATCTCAGTTTACCCCCCTATTTGGCATTTGTATGTCTCTGCCTAAAGTATTAACTGGTAGATTTCTGGGTAACTATCAATGCAAATGAGCTGGTTTGATATCAGTATTTCCCCCAGCTTATCAGAAGCTGATGGCACAGAGGTCTTTCCCTGGTGGGATGCTCACAAAGTTCTCAGAACCTTCAACTTTCCAGGGAAAACAGTAGTGTGGAAGTTGCTCTCTTCTTCATTTTCCTGTAAGCAGCGGGGTGGCTTCTGCACACATATTATTTGCTTGCTTTAATGTATTTTGGCCAGTTTCTAGACTCTACTCAACTGCATGTTCTTTCTGCCGCACATGGGCTGCTCCCTCCAGTCCCTGAGCAGATGTGCATTCCTAAGAGGCAACTGGCCTCTGGACATGGACTTGTTCTTTCCCTTCCTCTTTCCCTTCCACATTTTTTCCTCCTGCTTTGCTGATGCTATGAGTGAAGAAAGTGCCTGAGTCCAGAAGGGCACTGAGGACCAGCCAGGCACAAACTCTTGTCTGCTTGCAAAGGGCTTTTGCAGTGACAGGGATTCTGTTTGATTTCAGCCAGATGCTGTGACTTCCCTTGGTGCTACACTTGAAGTCCTTTGTGCAGTCTTGGCCAAGGGCTTTCGTCAAGTGCGTATCAGAGGCAAAGAGGATAGGAACTGCTGGATACTGTTATGCAAGGTGGTGGCAGCCACTAGAAATACTTCAAATGCTAATTCCTGTCATAAAGAAGATAACCAACAACATCCCTTGCACAGCACTGTGCCCTGGTCAGCCCTGTCCACCCCAGCAGGGCATCAAGGATGGTGGTGGCACCGTGCAGCTCCTCAGGCTGCCAGGCAGGTGGTTTTGCAGTGCTGACAAAATGGGACTTGTTGATCAGCTACCAATATTTGTGCCATGTTTGCTGCATGCAGTGCATTTTACTGTTTAGAAGATGCACCAGACTGTATAGCTAGATCTCGGGGTATGAAGAGAGTGAAAGGCATAGGAAGAAAATATTTATTATATATCTAAGTTGGAGTATGACACAGAATGCAATTAATGTGGTGAAGACACGGCTGTAATTTTAATTGTAGTCCGTGCTGCATATGAACCCATGTGTACCACCCCAGACCTGTTTGCCACCTTTTCTGCATTCCCAAAGACCTCTACTGAGCTCTGGTCTTAGATTTGACTTTGTCTGTGTCTTGTTCCTTGTATTTCTGTTTGCATCTTTTTACCTTAAAAATTCTCGTGATCCCCAGTAGCATCTCCCAGTCAAAATGGCAAATGAAACATTCAGGCACACCTAGTAAAAACATCACCTAAGCCAAGCGGATTTCAGAGATAACCACTGTCAGACCAGAGAAGGCTCAGGGAACAACTGTCCAGGTAACAGAAAGAAGTGAGATGTCAACCTAGCAGAGGAGAAGACCTTTCGTCAAATGTGTTGGTGCTATTTTTTGTGTAATTGCATTTTTTTCTGCTTATTTAAAAGAAAGTGCATGTTTGCATGTGTACTACTGGAGTTTAGAACTGTCATGTTTATACCAAAAGGAAATAACATTAGACATTCCAGTTAATTTATGCTTAATGAATTAGAATGGAACATTTGGAAGTTAGCTGTAACTGCTAATGCTGTAATTTCCCATTTTAGTAAGTCGGTAATAATAAAGTATGTTCAAAATTATTTAGAGTCTCTTAAAACCTAGCTTTCTACCCAGAAATCACCATTTTTTGGGTTTTTTTTTGTTTTAACCACAAGCTTCTTGAGTCAGTTTGGACCATAATTTTTTTTCTGTTTGATTCTTGAGGTTGTCACCGCCACTTGCATCCTTGATATCTATGCAAGAATGAGGGTGACATGATTAAAAATATGTTAAGGGGCTATCTGATTGTTAACTGGTTTAGGCATCATCTTTCAGGACAATAAAATTATGTGACAAGGCTCTCAGTTTCTTGCCAAATCAGAATCTTCCATGCTGTTGGATGTATCTTGTCTTTTTTCCCCTGTTTCTTGAATAGTTCTAGAGTTTCTTTGTATGATGTCTAAACTCAAAGGATTTATCAGAGCTTTGTCTTTTTGTATTTCCAGATCAGAAAAATTAGAGTTTCTAGAAAACTTGGAAGTGTCTCCCAGCACAAGTACTTTTAGTATTCTTGTTATTATTATTCTTTGAGGTTTTTTTGTTTGCTTGTTTTACAGGGAGGGCCTTGTATTGGGCTAATGAGTACTAGAAAACTGGTTCTCAATTTTTAAGTGTTTATTTTGGGGTCTCCTGAATCTGAACGGAATCCATCAGGAGTGATGCAAGGTCTGGTGGGACTTCCCATTCAGTGACCTTGTGACCCGATTCTTGATGGCTGGACTCTTCTCTTGTCTGGAATATGCCTCCCTCGCAGTTTTGTGTTCAGTGCAGTGTCAAGCCTGTCCCATAATCCTGGTCTTGTCATGTGAAATATTGTCAAAGGAAGGATGGGACGTGAAGCATTCAAACTGCAACTCCTGGTGTGTCTGTAGCCATGCCGTGTGGATACTCTTCTGTATTCAATTAAACTGAAGGAAAACACTTTTTTTGGAGGAGGTAAAGACTGATGAACCAAAGACAATCAGTTTCTCTGTGGGGTCATTCGAGGAAAGCAGAGTGGTTTCAGTTCAGAGCAGACAAAGTTAAGAACATGTTAAACAATGAAGTGACTCCTGCTAAATATAGTTATTATTTGTTAATATCACCTAAAGCTCACAAAATTAAAAATACTGTTATTGGGGAAAGGGTATTGATGTGTAGTCTTGATTTCAAATGTTATTATTAACTTTTTAATGGATACCCTTTATGATTTTTTTTTTTTTGTCAGTTCTGGTTTTTTCTGTTTTATTCTTTCTCCCAAAACTACGGGCTGTATCCAAGTACCAGTATCTAAGATTGTGTTCTACAGGGTGCAGGGATCTAATAGTGGTTCTGTTGTCACAGCTTGGTAATTTTAATGTTAATTCTGTATGTATCCTTAGGTGTAGACACCAGTTTATTGAAAATGAACTGCCAGCATGTTTGGTTTCTTTTAACTAAGGCATTCATGGATTCTACTAAAATGAGATGATAGTTGGAAGCTTTAACTCTGTAAGAGAAACTGTGATTAGAATTTGTACAATTTTTATTTTTTTTTAGTTTTTACTTTTGGGAGTGAATCTCCTCAACAATGATAGTCAGTAACTTCTTGATCCAATAAATGTCTGAAATAGAGACTGCTGATTTTATTTTCGTCTGCTTGATCTGACTTCTAACAGAGTGGGAGGATGTTTTAATTTAGAGCCTGTATTCATTTTGACAATAATTTTGGAAAGCACCTTCTAGTGACTGTCAGCTTTTTCAGTGTCAGGAGGGGACAAATTGTCTGATCTATGGGAGACCTGCTTCAGTCTAGGAGGGCGATTAATTCCAGGTGTAGACTGAGCAAGTCTCTTGGCTGGTAGAGAAGATAATTTGGTCCACCGTTAAGCAAATACTGAATACTTGTATTTAAGGCTGCATTGAAGGAATTTGGCTTGATATTTCACAATTTAATGTTGAATATTATAGCTCAAGCCTTGAAGAAAGGGGACCTGAGACCCTATTAAGCTGACTGCCTGTGGGACACCTCTCAGAAAGTGATAAAAGATGTGGTCACCTTCTAGCTGGTAGGCATTGGTATCAGGGCAGGGCTCTGCTGTCTCTTTCACTGCCTCAGGTAGGCTTACTACCTGCCAAACCTTTGCATGAGAAGACAGACCCCTTGTGAGCAGGAGGTCTGCATGAAGCCCCTGGCTGAGGCCAGCCTTGATGAGCTTTTCCTGCTGGAAGTTACATATAAACCTATTTCTTGCAAGTTCTGAGTGATTTCCATCTTAATTTTTGGTAAGATAAGTAGTTGACATTTGAGTATGCAGCTTCTGTCTCCGTTTCATTACAGTTTAATACGCTCTTGTACGTTAGTTTAATAGCTGATTTTGCTGAAGGCATCTCTGCAATAAGCCATATGCTCCATTTTTCTTTTCCTTTCTTCATCAGTGTCTGCATTTGAGGCCAGAAGATTTAAAATTGGCTCTTTTGTGGGTTTACCTGATTCTACACGTGTATGTTGTCATTCTCTTCTATCTAGTCCTTGTACACCGGACATCACTCTCATGCCGAGTGAAAAGCTATCCCATCAGGTAGTTCATACAGTGGAAGCCAACTCCAAACCCTTAACCTAGAACATAATTTTGTATTTGCACATTCCTTTTCTTAATTTATTCCTACATAATCTCTCATAATCAAATCTTTTTACTAGGTAGTTGGGGTTTCGTATGGCTTTGCTGGCTGATGGGGGTGATCGTGATGGCCCCTGCTCTGAATCCCAGACAGCAATTCGGTTGTTCAGGTCATCACATCTTCATCTATTGCTTCAGACAATCTTCTTTATTCTTAACAGATCTTTAACCTAAAACTTCTATCCCTAAATCTGTGATGCTTTTAATATAATCCATTGCCTGTTCTTAGCCTTCAAGAAACTTGCGAAGTATCCCTTTTTTTTAATCTCTTCTCTTTTGGGGGTGATGTTATATAAGCATCAAGGACAGGATGGATGTGCCCATGTGACAGAATTACAGTTAACAAGATGAAAAACAGCAAATCATGCCTGAAAGCTTAAAGTAGTCTGTGGAAGGATGAAAAATAGTAATATAACTTTCAAACAAATATTTTTTCCTATACTATAACCTTTTTTTGCTGACAAGTTAATTCCTTCTGACAGACTTGGCAAGTGAGCAAGTGTCTCCAAGGCAGACACTGAAGCTGCTTCATAAATTCATGTTATAGTTTCTGTGATATTGTTACTCTGCTCAAATGGTATTTTTAGCTTTATTCACACCTTGCTTAAACATTTTTGTGAGCGAGGATCATTTTGTTATCCACGGGTTAGTGTTTTTCATTATTATTGTTGTCATGTTGTCCTTGAAGAAATGCTTACAGGACCAAGACTTTCTGGAAGGGAGCTCTCTTGCTTCAGGAATACTTAGCCAAGAATCTTACACCAAAACCTGGACTTCTCACATGGCAATTTTATGACTTCTTAAAAAAATTGGAATCCTTTCTGCCTTGTGCACTGCACTGTCAAAGAGATCTGGTCTGGGAGGGTGTTCAGCAGCAAAGCTAAAAGCACAAGAAAAGTGTGTGCAAGATGGAAATGCAGAAAAAAGAACTATTTTTTTTTCCAGTGCCAGTAGCACAGCACTGTGTTTCCTATAGAAAGTGTCATAATAGGGATGTTGGTTCCCAGCTTCCCACCAACCCAGTGTCTCCGTCTTGTGGCCAGTTAACAAGTAGGGCAGCGGCTTAGTGGAGCATCATAGCCCTTTTCCTTAGGTAGCAGGGGATGGACATGTTTTCCTGGAGAGTATTAGACATGAAAAGCAGGACAAATATGTAATCAGGTAGGAGACAGAGAGAAAGGCTCAGTGATAGAGATCTCGGTTTTCATTTTAGGTTTTCGTTATTCAGATCCTTGTCAAAGCCAAATTAACAAACGTTCCAAGTACCTGTCTCCGCAATGCATCGAGCTGGAAAGTTAAGCCCTCCTCTCTCTGTCAGAGATGTGTCTAAAAGTGACAGATGCCTGAAAATTATTATTGAATAATCTGTCCTCCACTGAGGAAGCTCAGACAGGTTTAGCAACAGCTGGTTCTTTTCTTGTGATAAGATCCCAGTCCTTCCCTGGGCCTCTGGCTGGTGCTGCCTCGCCACCCATGGCTTAGCTCAGCGCAGGAGCAGGATCCTGTTGGCTCATGGTGGTGGAAGTCACTCCTGGCAATGTTATCTTCACTTGCATGAAGAACCTCCTGGTTTTACCTGTAGTTGGTCTTACAGAGCGAGAACTGGGGGAGGAAAGAAAATTAATCTGTTTCAAAGAAGACAGTGAAAACAACTTGAGAGATCTGCATCAGGCAGCCTTTATAAAGCTCTAGGAAGAAAATAGTACTCAAAAGATGTGGAAATGGTGAATTTGAAGCCCTTTTAACAAAGAGTGTGTTGAATTGCGTATGTCAGCTGCAGCGGCAATGGAGAAAAAGAAGAGAAAATTAATTTAATATTGTAGGTTTCGGTATTCTTTCCAAAATAAGTACAGTCTAATGATGGAGAATGTCTTTTCAAGTGGCAGATGGCCACATTGAAACTGCAGCTGTGCCACCATTTCAGAATTTCTGTAAGGCACACAAGAGGAGGGGACAGCTGCCTATACGTGTGGGTGCTATACTCTCCTGGGAAAGCTTATTTTTAATCTGTATCTGATCCCTGACCTGGTTCACAGGTTGATGTCCTGGAAGGATCTCCCAGCTTAGCACAGGAGGGATGCAGAGGCAGTGGGACTGGAGCTGTCGAGGCGGTGTGGGGAGAGGGAGAGGAGAGCTGGTGCTGCTTGCCCTGGTCTTAGAACCAGCAGAAGCATCCCTGGAGTCAGGGACACAGGTTCAGCAGGAGTCAGGAGCTGCTGTCTTTTGCTGAGGCGAGATGAGATGCTCATAAACATCTCCCAGTTCCTGCTGGGTTTTTATCAGCATCCTTAACCTCTAACTTGGAAACCAAAAGCACAGCTGCCTGTCACCCTGCCTCGAAAGTTTGCTAACCTCAGCGCTAAAGGAATCAGAAGACTTTGAGCTGGGGATGCAGTTTCCTTGGGTTTAAAACAGCTGTAATTACTATTTCAGAAGCAATGTTCTCTTTTAATGAATACAGTTGTTGCAATGTCTGGAATACTTACCCAGGAATTAAACTCTGGCTGTGTAAATTTTACTAGCTCATAAGAGATGTAAGCTTAGTTTGTGCTTCTTGAGTATAATCTATCATGAGTCATCTTGAGAAAAAAAAATACATGCAGAAATAAAGTTAAGGTAATAAGGAAAGGTAGAGGCTTTATCTTTTTATAAAAATGTAGGTCAGTGCACTGATATATTCATCTGAGTATTGGGATTAAGAGTAAATGTATGTATAGAGCATAGTAGAAAGCAGAAATCAAATGTGGAGAGTATAGGGAGGCAGTTGTACAACAGAAAGGACGAGAAGGGGAAGCTGGGGTGGTGTAAGCTGGGAGGAAGGGCAGATGCTGAAGGAGTGGCTGAAATGCTATTAGTCTGGAAGAGCCTTTGGCTTCTTTCTTGTTACAGAGGCAACACAAGATGTTCAGTGGCTCCTTTTTGTACATGTTGTTTTTCTGCCAGCATGTTTAACCTCTCCATGGGAAGAAAAGTAGTGGGCGTTTGGAAACCATATGGGCAACTCCAAGAGTAAAACTGAGTTTGAAAAGGAAGGAAGATTGTTGGAGGGTAAGGAAAAAGTAGGGATGGTTGAGAAGGGCTGGAGAATTGAAAAAGAGAAATAAAAAAAAAAGGAAAGACCACAAAAGGCGTGTAGGTTGAAGAGCATGAGGAAGCACAAATAGACAGATTTCATGTATGAAACATCAAACAGTTATTGGAATGGTAACTAGAAAAACAGCTGGAGACTATGACAATTGACATGATTGTTCTAAATGCGAAAAAACCACATCTTCAAACACACGTGCTTGCTGTTTATATTTGAGTGTGTTTGTAAATAGTACGGTTAACTTTTTAATGCTTTATTTTTCTAGACTGTTGAATGGCTTTTAAAGTTTTTTGCCTTTTGAAAATACCAAATTGGTAAGCATTTAATTTTGATGTTATCTGGGGCCTTTTACTATTTTCCATGCAAAAGAATTCAATACTTCCTAGGTGGTTGAAAAGATAAAATTCAATTTTTTTGATGTTGGAAGTGTTTGAAGTCATTAGAATAGCACTGCTGAATAGAAAACCCGATGGATCAAGATTCTTACATCTCAGAAATGAGAACAACAAACCCTCTGATCTGTTCCCTACCTCTGCAATGCAGAGCTCACCACAAAACACCTCTGTCTGATGACACTTCTGGTTTTACACTTAGAAAATCTAATTAGTAGTCCAGGCAGTTTATTGAAATTTTCTAGGTGAAAGTAATTCATCTAAGTTTTAGAGCAGTTAATTTAATCCTACTACTGTTTTCATACCTCTCTTCATCTAGCAACAAGTTTAGCTCAGACAGAAGAACTCATAAATTAACGAAGATATATAATTGAAGTGTGTTAAACACAGTGTTCAGAAGAGAAGTGATATTAGCTTAATCCCTTTCCTAAGTCATTGCATCAGAATCCTCTCCTGCCTGTTTCTTAAATACTGTTTTGTATGGGATCAGGTTACACCAATTTTTCTAGCAGCAGTTGTTTTGACTTTCTTGTTTGCTAAGGAATATACTTTAAAAATTATGTTAGTCATTGGTATTACGCATTTGCCATATTCTGGGAAGCAAATGTTGTTAGAATAAGCAGTATAAAAAATGAGATTTTGATTTTGTCAGAAGCACGATAGTTTATTAGTGTATAAAATCTTAAAAAAAGTCCCAACCAAAGAGCATTTATGCTAGAGTTATCATTACTGACAAAGACTGCTGTCTGGCTGTACACGTTGTTCTGTCAGGAACTAAATGTCATGTTTAGATAGTGCACAGAAATGTTGTGACAATTTCTACTTTTCACGGGAGTTCTGTTGTACGAAGGAAAACACCTCTGGAACTTTACATCTACAAACAGTAGACTTCCCATGTAAGCTGAAGCAGAAATTCTTTTTCATGCAGGTAAGCGTTCATGCTAGAGGAAGCCTCTGCTGAACGTCTTGGCACCTCTCTCAATTTGTCATGTTGGGAATACTTTATTTAGTTTTCTGTGAACTTCTAAGGGTTATGTTGTTCTCTTATACCATTAGTTTAAAATTTTTGTAACAGGATGCTACTTGGTTTTGAAGAGTAAAACTTCCATAAGTGACTGCTGAAAAAGGTATAATAAGCATAAAATAATAAAATAATTTCTTTCCCCATGCTATTTAGGAAGGTTATCACTTCTTTTTTTCACCATTAAATTATTACTGAGGTCATGAAGACATTGTTTATAGTAATGATGAAATCTTTGACTTGGATGTAGGCAAGGGAGAGAAAAATGACTCATTTTTAGTCTATGTAGTTTCACTGAAGTCTTTGGAATTTTTATTCCTGTTGCACATGCATTTGTTCTTGTTTCCTAGGTAACAACATGTTTTACAAAAGCAAATTTTTACCATGGTAGAAGTCTGAAAAGTTAATCTCAGATAAGTATGGAACTATCAAACTCTTAGTAAATCTTAAGCTTTTAAAATCTAGATTTCATATTTCTATCAGAGGTGTCTCTGTGCTTGTCTTCAGGTATATGTATATAGACATATATTAGCAGAATTATTGTCTTCCAGGTTTAAAGATCATACAAGTTTTTGCCTTATTCTCTGGAGGTAATATGCATATATGTGTATTTTACATAGATGAACCAACAAAAATAATGAGAATTGCTGTAAAAGCATATATATGTGTGTGTGTATAAACAAAAAATAGATTCTTATATGCAGGTCGAGATTTTGGGCTTCTCTGAAAGGAACGTTCTATGATTTCCTGCAACTATGAAAATAAGATTTTTTTGCCTGTGAATGAGGTGCATGTAAAGAGCTTTCTTCACAGAATTTGGTAACTATGCTGGAGTATTCGGTAAAAATTGATCTGTAATTCTGAAGAACTTTTATAGGCTTAGTTGATGGAAGGGAAATACTGCCTTTTAAAAGAGTTATGCAAAAAGTACTGCTGGCCAGTATTTCACCTGGTAGTCATATTTTTTTTCTTATACAAATATGACAGAAAGTATGGAGAGGGAATGGCCTCAAGCTCCGCCAGGGGAGATTTAGGCTTGAAATAAGGAAAAAATTCTTCACGGAAAGGGTGGTTAGGCATTGGAACAGTCTGCCCAGGGAGGTGGTTGAGTCACCATCCCTGGAGGTGTTTAAGGTGAGGGTGGATGAGGTGCTTAGGAACATGATTTAGGGATTGGTGGGAATGGTTGGACTCGACGATCCAGTGGGTCTCTTCCAACCTGGTTATTCTGTGATTCTGTGTGATTCTGTGGTTGACTCGCCTTCCCTGGAGGTGTTTAAGGTGAGGGTGGATGAGGTACTTAGGGGCATGGTTTAGGGACTGGTGGAAATGGTTGGACTCGACAATCCGATAGGTCTCTTCCAACCTGGTTATTCTGTGATTCTGTGTGATTCTGTGACATGCAAGTAATATTTCTTCTTTTAAGCTGACAAAGTAAGTCACATTAGGTAATTGGTATTACTATGATCTCTCCTGCCACTATTGGATTAATATAAGCAGTTCCAAGCTCTTTCATTTTTTTCCTGACACGTTTATCAACAGCTTATTTGTCATGAGGACAAAGCATTACCTTAGAGGAAATCAGTGTTGGTCTTAAGTTTAAAGAAGCATTTTTATTTTGCCTCTGAACATTCAAACCAATACGCAGATATGAGTGAGGATGTGACAGAATTTTCTGTCTTTAAAACATCTTCAGTTGTTTTATTAGAAGGTATCAGCTCAAGGTTTAGTTCTCCTCTGTGGACTGCACACATCACCAGTGGTCCCTGGACTCTGAGATATAGGGAATAAGGCTCTGTGACCGTGCTTCCAGTGTGAAATTAGTTTTAGAAAGACTATAGGAGATCAGCTGATTAGATTTTGTTCCCTTCTGGAATCTTTTTGGAAGATCCACAGGTAAATTCCCCATGTAATATAACCAATCTCCCTTTGTCTTTTGTACTGCAAGGGCCTTGCAGGTTGAAAAGGGGTTTTAAAGTTGCTTGCAGTGATTGTGCACTGGGTATTTCTCTGTCACTACACACTGTCAGCCCCGTACTCCATGGAGGCTGCAGCTTTGACTGTCAGCAAAGTGCCTCTGAGCCTCACTAGGAATTACAGAGGGGATAAGAAAGCATTTGAAAATGTTGTTTTTTATATGCTGACTGTGGTACCTTTCTCCACTGTCATTTCTTCCTGACCTTGTTTTTCTTGGTGTCTGGTATCTAAAATTAAATTCTGAGTTTATCAGTATTAAATTTTTAAGTATATAATATTGTATATTTATTTATGGTTATAACCTGTTAACTAAAATAAATGAGGCACTGTTCATGCAAAGAGGAGAAAACACGTGTTCTGTCTGAAGATTTATTAGTGCCTTTCAGTGTTCAGAATTGCAGAAAAAAAAAGAGCTGGAACGAACCTCTGGAGATTGTTCAGTCGGACTCCTAGCCCAAGGCACTATCTTTGTCATTCCTCACTGACACTGTATCACAAAGAATTATAGAATAATTTAGATAGCAAGGAACTTCTGGAGGTCGTCTAGTCCAGCCTGCTGTTCAAGGCAGGACTGCCTTCAAAGTTGAGTCTGGTTGCTCAGGGCCTCTATTCAGCTGAATTTTGAATATCTCGAAGGATGGTAAGTCTTCTTTGAGCAACTTGCTCCAGTGTTTTGCCACTCTTATTATGAGATTTTTCAACCCTTTCTGTCTACTTTAACTGCAATAATTAGACTTTCCCCTTCAGCAGTTTGTTTCTATCTGCTCACAGTGAACCTCTGAGAAGAGCCTGACTCTGTTCTCCATAATCTGGAAAATAGCACCTAGATTCTCCCTTACTCTTTTTTTCTGAAGATTAGAAATTAAGCAGACTCAAGCCCCTCAGCCTCTCTCCATACGTTGCGTGCCCCAGCCCTGCCTCAATGTGGTTGTCCTCCTCTGCACTGGCTTCAACATGTCTCTCTTTTTCTCTACTGGGGAGATCCAGATGGGACAAAATGCTGTAGATGCATCTCACAAGTGCTGAATTGTGGGGAGTCACTTCACTTTATCTGCTGACTGTGCATTTATTTGTTCAACCCAGTATGGAGTCGGTCTTAATTTCTGCAAGGATGCAGGCTCATGTTCGGCGTGTTGTCCACCAGGGCCCCCAAATCCTTTTCTGTAGAGCTGCTTTCCTTTCCAGTTGATGCCTGGGCTTCTAAACAGGGTTACCTCCCTCTCAGCTGCAGGACCTGGCATTTACTTTAGTTGAATTTCTTGGGCTTTCTGGCAGACCATCCCACACTTCACTGCCCTTATTTGCTGAATGTTTTACCTCATGTTTCACCTGACTCTTCCAGACTTCTCTGTAGATAAGGGAAAATAAATTTTCTTTCTCTTTCATGGTCTTTGACATATCTGTACTGTTTACTCCACCTCAGTCTTCTCTGCTTTCTTTTTTATTTCCTTTTCACATTAAATTTCACAGATCTTTATTCCATGAGTGTGTTTGTTCCTTTTTTTGAACAGCGGCATTGTAACTGCAGACAGAAACATCCAGTCTTGCCCTTACCAGTGTAGAACAGAGCAGAGAAATAACTTTGTGTCTGCTACAGTCCTGTTAAATATATCTGTATGTATGGCTAGTTTGCAAGTAGTGTATGCAATGGGGCTGGGTTCAGCTGATAAGTGGCTGTGGTTCCCATGTGCTTTTCAGGGTAATATCTACCTAATCACTTGTTTATCATCCTCAGTTCATATTATATAATATTCAATTATATTATTATATATAAAATATAGTTATGTAATATATATATAATAGTTATAAAAATAGCTATATAAAAATGATGTTATATATTATATAGATGAGTAGTCCTGCTTATTGGAATATCTCGTACTTCTCTATTGAGAAGCATCTTGTTTCTTTCAGATGATTATGTCAATCTGTTTATTTTCTATTCTAATTTGCTCATCCAGTGCACTTGCAATTGGTCTAATGCTGGTGATGGGTTGGGATTTATTTCTGACCTAGATAGATAAATACTGAAATTGCACATAAAGGATCGGATATCTAAAATGTATGGAAAGTAAAATACTGAATAGCAGTGGATCCAAAAAATTCCAAATTGTTTTCTTTCCTGCTTGGACTCAACATAACTTTCAATCAGTTTTGCTTTCACCCTGAGAGAGGCAAACTTTGTTTAAGAGAGTGACATATATATGTACTTGTCAAAATATTTATGTGGCAAATATGAGATCTGTTGTGTTCTTTTTGTCTACATGGTTTGATGTCTTGCTGCTCATTTAACACAACTAACTCATGAGACAGCCAGGTTGGTTGGGTTTTGTTTCAAAGTGCCTTCAAACTGTTCTGTTTCATTTTTTTAATTCCAGTATTTCCTTGAATGAAAGTTCAATGACAACAGTATAAAGATCTTCTCCTCCCTCCCTGTCTCTGCTTTTTTTCTTTTTGAGACTGAAATTGATGTTTTCTACTTGTCTTGGATCTCCATGAGTTCTCAAAGATTACTGCTAGTGGCTTTGAGACTGTTGACTTATCACAAGCCAAGCTGTAGCTTCTCTAGTTCCAATAGTGAGGAAAATCTGCCTTATGCAAATGTAGTGGAATTACCAGCAGTTGCTGAGATTTTGTCCAGGACTTCAGCAGTAGTCACTTGTGTTACCTGAAGGTGCCATGTAAGACACCACTGGTTATTTTAGGTCCTGTTTTAAACTAACGTAAGAGTCTGAGACATATTAAACATGATTTTGACTGGGCTAAAGAGTTCTCTTTGTGCTTAATGGATGTTGATGTGCCTGTTAAAAATACATACACATGAGTTTGGACGAAGCCCTGCATGTGGCTTGAATATTGCATTTCTTCACTTGCGGCCAGGCCTTTAACATAATTTAAACATTGTTCTGCATTAATTTTTAAGCAAATGTACACAGGCATTAGCATAACCCTGTTTCTAGACAACCCCTTGCAACTCTTATGCTGCCAATTTAATATTGTTTCAAATACTGTAACTTCATCTGCTGGAACCTACTAGCTTGCTGAGAATGTAAAAAATCCATGAGAATATTTTTTCTTGGTCAGTAATGCTTGGACTCGATGATCCAGTGGGTCCTTTCCAACCCTGTGATTCTGTGAATAGTTACCAGTCTGTGTATAACTCCTGATGTTGACAGTATTTGGCCCTTTGAGCTCAGACTACCCATCTAGGGGCAAGAGAAGGTGAGAGAGAAATGGAAAGAAGTTGGTAGGATGAGGCAGTGGTTAAGCTGCATGCATAATTTCAGGGTTTCAAGGTGCTGGCATCCGTTGTGACTCCATTAACAACTGCGATGCTTGGCTTGAAGTCATTGGTGCTCTGACTAGTGCAAAAAGCAGGAGTCATACTCTAATATCTCAGTCCTGACCTGATTTCTCACAGAAATATGGAAAATGTTCTCACCTCGTATTTGGTGAATGGATATGTATTTTGGTTTTCTTGTCTTGTCTCCCTCTGCCTCCTGTTTAGAAATGTAGATTATTTAGAATGGTAACCAATACTATAATTTAGCTTCTTATTGCATGAAGATTGAAGGACTCTTAATTTGAGACAGTTACTTGATGAACTGCACAATATTGCCAAAATGTTGTAGAAGTGGAAAAGATGGGAGGGTGGGGTGGCTGAGTAGGGAAGAGTTGGGCTTTATTTGGATTTTGGCTCAAGGAATGTAACTTTGTCAAGGTGCTGTCCTAATTTTTTGTTTTAAATGTGTATTTTTACTACAAGTTGAGATTCTCATTTACTTTAGTCCAGGAGCTGGTGTTAAAGCAGCTTATCAAATATTGGTATGCATGGAATGCTTTCAACAATGTAGTTTTTGGCAATGGTGTGGCCAAGTTAATACTCAGTGTAACGTTTTCCCTTTCACCTTTTGGAAGTGGCATGAGAAGAGATTTTGGGAAGATTGACTCATTGACATACAGGACCCATCTTATTTAATCAAATTTAAATCCTCATTTGATAAACTTAGAAGTGACTCATGATTTTTTATCTTTCTCTCAAGAGACCTGGTAAATAGAGAGATCTAAATGCTCATAAGTCATTAATGCATGCATTACAGTGGGACTTAATTCTAGCCCAACTAGTGTATATACTATTAAGGAGTATAAACTAGACTTTCCAAACCAGATGGTTAGCTTTCTTCCAAAATTAGCAAAAGAAATTCTCCCATTCCAGTGTTCTTGTTACAAAGAAATAGCCCCATAACAGTCATCAGTTCTGTAATGCAGATGTACGGTGTTCAGTTTTGGGCCACTCACTGTGAGAAAGACATTGAGGTCCTGGAGTGCATCCAGAGAAGAGCAGCGAAAGCAATGAAGGGGCTGGAAGACAAGTCTTATGGGGAGTGGCTGAGGGAACTGGTGTTCACCCTGGAGAAGAGGAGGCTGAGGGAGACCTTGTTGCTCGCTACAACTATCTGAAAGGAGGTTGCAGAGGTGGGTGTTGGTCTCCTCTCCCAAATGACAGGTGATAGGACAAGAGGCAATGGTGTCAAACTGCGTCAGGAGAAGTTTAGATTGGACATTAGGAGAAATTTCTTCACTGAAAGGGTTATCAAGCACTGGAACACACTGCCCAGGGAGGTGATTGAGTCACCATCCCTGCAGGTGTTTAAAAGGTGGGTAGATAAGGTGCTTGGGGACGTGATTTAGTAGTAAACAGGTATGGTTGGAGCTGATGATCTCTAAAGTCTTTTCCAGCCTTATGAGTCTATGAAGAGCTGTCATTTGTTAAGGCCAGATCTGCAAGTTGTTTTTGTCTCCCAACTCTGGCAAACTTTTATTTTTGGCATTACCTGCCCGGTCGCAGCTTTTGGACTCTGTGCTTATGAGTAACAGTTGATGACATCAAGGACATAAGCATCAGAAGAAAGGGTCTTCCCCAGAATGCCCTTCCATGCCTGCAGTTTCCTTTAGGTTCCCTTAAAGCTTGTATTTAGGGTCTGACAAAAAAATCCTTAAAAGTTAATGAAGGTTTTTCCCAGTAAATGACAGTGTTCAGAGACTCATTTTTAAAGATAAGTATAATCAAAATAAAAAAATAAACATTTTGTGTTTTATGTGTCAAGTCAAACCATGGACAACTTAGATGGAAGCCATGACTGTGGGAGTAAAAATCAGAGTGAATCAATATGCTGGGCAGTCCTTTTGCTCCATTTGAGCAGGCTTCTCTGCATGACAGTAGAGGCAGAAGAGAAGGAAAGTGTGGGAGAGACTGTTTCCAGACATGGAGACTTTCAAGTTTAATTTCTTTCTCTGAAGCGTCTTTCTGATTTCAGAGCAGCTCTGTGCCTTGTGGGGAATCAGTTATTGGGATGTGTGTTGATGGAGTGGAGATGGTGTTTCTTTAAGAAGGAAATCATTTGGTACAAAAGAGGACCACTCTGAGAAGCAACAAAGTAGTACTTCATATTAACTTTTGTTTGCTTTTTGTTTTGGTTTTTTTTTCTTGGAAAATGCAAAATGCTTACTTTTCATCTTCCCTCTTTATTTCCAGTAGTTTACAGCTCATTAGAGATCCTAAGTCTTTTTCAGGGCTTTGCCATTCTTACTCAGTTTCCTATTTGGCAATTAGACTAAAATGAATTTTTATTCTTTGAAAAAAAAAAAAAAAGATTTAATGTATTCACTGAAGTTTGTCCTGGTAATGAGTTTTGATGTCTCGTAACTGAAAATGGGTTTTTAGCCAACTAAATCATTAAGAAGTTAGCAGTTGTGTATATATGATTGTTTGTTTTGCATAGCAACTCTGGTGTAGTCAATCAAACTGAGTAGGAGTATGAGAAAATAATAGCTATCCCTTCAGTAAACAGAGTTGGTATTTTTTCTTTACTTTTCCCTTTAAAATACACGTTAGTGTAGATTCGGCCTATGCTAAAAAAGCCTGGTGAACAGAATTTTACGCCTACAAAATGTTAACAGTTAGTCATCCCATCACACATATACTTCCACTGGCTTCATAAAAGGAAAACTTGTAGTAGTTTTATCAATGTATCAGAATCTCCATAAAAATAGTGTATGGGTTTACTTTTTAAGTTTTGGCACTAGAAATAATTCTAAGAGTACTAAGAATAAAAATAATTATCTTTAGCGTTTGTATTATCTCAGCATTTTTAATTTGAAAAAAAAGTTTTCCATGACGCTTCAGACACATGGTTCATTAATGCACTTTCAGTGACTCTTTCTGGTGATGCAGTTTGTAAAGTTATTGTAAAGTAATATTAGAGTAAATGTGACCTAACTTTGCAGTTCTGCAAAATCCGTAACAAAGTGACTAGCAAATTAAGGGACTTCAACCATCTGTGAAATATTTCAAGGTCAGACCTTTATTGGCTACAAGATTTCTAACTAAAAAGACAGAGGGTGACAGTACTTACCGTTTGGTAATATTTGCTTACTGAGCGTGAAATGAAATTTAAGGGTGCAACATGTCTACATTTGTAAATTTATTGTGGTTGTTTAGACTTCTTGGAAAAATGAAATGTCAAGCTCTCACCCTTGGATTCCAGAATGTGATCTTTAGGTCCAACGCAGAAGTTCAGATTTTCTTTTCCTACATTAAATCAGTTTGAGATTGTTTTCATTTCAGTTATGTTTTTCTTAAATAAAACAAAACTTGTGGCACAACTGCACCTGAAGTTGGGATGTGGCAATTACCAATGCAGACCTGAGCGTTCTGTGCAGCAACAGCTCATTATCGTAGCACTCAATAGCACTGGGCATCGTGCTCAGCACAGTTGGGACAGTATGTATGGTTATTATTGAAGTACAAAAAGGTTGTGATCGCTAAGTAGGTAGTGCATGGAATGGTTTATAGGCCGTAACTTGTAAGTATCTGAAATACCACTTTTTAAAGGGTTAAACTCAGACCTACTTTTTTTTTAAGAGGAAAGAAGAATTGCAAATGCCAATATATTAAAGAATTCTAAATGTCTGTCAATGCCATATGACTGTCTGTACAATGTGGTACAAGACCAGGGAGAATGCATGAGTGTTTCTACAGAGTTACTTTAGTGCTTCCAAGGAAAATTTTTATAGATGAGTAATCAAGACATCAATAATTAGCAAGTCAGTTTGTAAAATACACATCCAGTCTGAATTTTCATCCTTTAGAACTGTTTTCTATAGATGTATATTGAGCATCTGAAACAGTAAAAATGCTTCTCAGCTGGGATATCTGCAAGAAATTACAAAACTCTTTAAAGGAGTTAGCTGTGTCGGTTTTGTACACTGACTGATAATAATTTATCTGGTCTGGTGTAAATGTCTTTACTTTTTCTTTTATCACTAGATCATTTGAGTGTTAGTGAAAACTGAAGTCTTTGAGCCTCTTGGACTCTTGAATCTTGGAGTGATTAATTACGAAGTCTGCCACTTCATGCACTCATTAGGGAATATGGAACTTGCTCTTAGCGGAGTTTATTCATCTTCTGTGGCTTTTATAGTTAACCAAGAGGAATGCTGTGTGTTTCTTGATAAGCAGATTTTTTACTCGGATGTCCAAATATATCTTAGGGAGCAAGACCTCCAACAGTTGAAGTTAACAGATTCCTGCAGCCTTACCTGTAGACTGAGAAAGAAACAATGCATGAAAATATGGGTCTGGTTGAAGAGTGGCTGAGGATGAAAATGTGCGTTACGCAAGTGGATACGTTAGGGATGACTTCCTGAGAACACCTTGGTCAACATTTGTATTTATCAATGATGAAGAACGAAGTAAGAAAGGAATGAAGTAAATCCTCAAATACAAAGCATCATCAAAGGAGAGTTTGAAAACTAGGCTGTTTTGTCTCTGGTAAGTGCCACAGAATGCTGAGTTCCAAGTAATCTTTTGTTTGGGAATTATCAGTCTTTGAAGAAAAGAGATCTGAATAATCCTGTCACTTGTGGAATGTATGCTGAGGTCAATGATCTCATAGCTGTTTACAGACAAAAATAGCAGTATTTGTTCTACCCTTGATCTTTACCATGTGAAGGGTGCAACACTGAACAAATGATCATTTTATATTTAGCCTGACAATTTTATATGGCAAAACTGTTATTGTAAGTGAATTTCCAGCAGGAAATGGCAAAACTCATAGAAGTGGATGAGTTTTGCAAGCCCAGGATGTAATGCATTTTTATCCCCATGCATTGCCTCTTAACATCCAAACCAGGAACTACGGTCTCATGAAGAAGAACAGAGCAGACAAATTTGACGTCTATGTATTGGCTTTGCCTGTATACTATTTGTTAACCTCTCAGCAACAGTGTAAAGCTCACTGTCTGTTTTTTTCCCTAGATGGAAGAAGGTGAGCTTGGACTAGGAAACAAATTACGGTCCTGCAGAACCTGCTCACTGCCCTTGGGATAGGGACAGAGGGGAAGTCAAACCTCATCTATAAAAAGGTGTCAGCTGTTCTCATTTCCCAAACTACTGTTTGGCGTGAGGGAGATGAAGTACCACACTAATGTTCAATGGGCCTTGCTATTGTACCAAGGGCTTGTGGATGGAAACTATGATCCTTCAGTTCTGTGGACTTGCGATACTTGGGTCTCATTAATGTGAGGTTACATGTGGACTTGTCCCTTTGCCTTTCAAGTCTCTGTTTTTCTTACTTGGTATGCCTTGTGGTTTCAAATTATGCAAGGACAACAGTAATTACTTAAAACTCAGGATTTAAAAGAAAAGGGAATTAACTGAGTGTGGAGGGTATTTAGAGAGAAGGAGAAGAGTTAATCCATCTGAACAACTGGATTCTTCATTGCCATGAACATTGGCCTGTGCCTGTAGGGCAGAGGACTCCAGATGGATGGTTTAATTTGCATATATATTTAAATAGTCTTTCATTGTAAATGCACATGATCATAATGGAGAATTTGTCTGTAGTCTTTTCATGACTGTGGAGCAGAATTTTCTTCTTGTCAAAGCTCACCTGTGATAAAATCTTTCTATTTATCTGCTATATCTTGACCCTGATAAAACATACAGAGCTCAGGATACAAATCACTTTCTAGATGCCTGTGTTTTTTCCCAGAGGGGCTTTTTCATTGCTCCAGTTTCCTAGTTGCAGTCTTCCCTGTGAGATTTCGTTCCTGTTTCCCATCTTTTATTAATTCTAACTGCTCCTTCAATTTATTTAACAAATTGGAAAAGTTTCTTGTTGCACCATTTCTTTGATCAGAGAAATACACAATGGATGCCTGGTGCATGTTTTCAAGAATGAAGTATAACAAGGTTTTCACTGCTACCAAATGATTACTATTATTGGATATTAGTAAGAGAAGAGGTAGAACACCCATCATAGTGCTGCTGGAGAGTACACGCATCCCTCTGCACCAAGGAAAATCTAAATCTTGTATATGACGTATGTGATACAGAGGGGTGATATCAGACAGCAGATGGGCAGAAAGGAGAATTTATATGAAATGGCACGTGGAAATTGCTTCTTTCTAGTGTTCCATATCATACTAGTCATTGAAGAAGCCTCTTTACAGTCATTGAATCAGGGTGGGATCATCTGTGAGAATATATGGGCTCTCTGCTTGATGAGTCTGTGGCCATGGAAAACAGAGGAGTTTCTAAGTGCGTAGGATAGGATGCATCTATGGAAGGATGAGCAGGAAACTTTTCTATATGCCTTTTTACTAATCTTATAAGGTAAAAGAAACTAAATCCATTTAATATCACCTAGTAAAAAGTGTCTTGCATAAAATTCTGCATGCAAAGAGATGTGCAGTGATGGATTCTCCTTTAGCCTGCTTTAAATCTCACATATCACATTCAGGTCTTCCACTGTCAATTAACTGTGAAATCCCACCTACCTCAACCTTGTTTGATGGTACCTATAGATCCCTAATTCTACAGGTATATAGCTTAAGAAAAGAATTTGATGCTTTTGTGTAAGAACTTCATTTAATGAATCTGCTAGGCATTTTTGTTCTAGTGAGCTTTACTTTAATTAAGTAATGAATTCTTCTTTCTTTCCAGTGCTTTATGTACATTTTAATTGTGATTAGAATTGCAATGTGCAGTTCCTGAAGATCGGAAAATTAGGGACATGTAATGGTTGTGAGGCATTAAAACCCCACTACTCACTGAATAAAAAACATATCCTTATTCAAAACCACTTTTCCATATGTCTTTCATAGTAGATTTGAGATACACTTCTTGCATAAAACAGACACAGTATGCAAAATCTTGGTAGTGTTCCCTCTAGCCATTTGGTACGTTTCTGTAGAAAGATGAAAACACCTTTAATTCAGACTTCTCAAAGAATTGTGTTCTAGTTTTAGGATTTTAAAATACCAGTCTACTGCTTCAGCCCTTGAGGGGTTTTAAGTATGGTTAGAGTAATACTCTGTTTAGCTTTTCTTGTAGAATTTTGGTGTCACAAAATAGCAAACTCAAACTTTTTTTGTGCTTGATTTTACCTAAGCTGTCTTTCCTTGGTGGTGGTCAAGTTAACATTTGTTTCTGCATATTTGTGTGTTATAATTAGTCACTTATTTGAAGCCAAATAGGCTAGAAAGAGAAGAAAAATAGCATGTATGCAAACCGTTTCAGCTGAATTGAAGAGGAATAAAAAAAAAGGCTTCTTTTCCCTGAAGCATACATTCTGCATGAAATTCAACTTGACAAGTGACCCTTTTAAAATAGTGCTACAAAGATTCTCAGCATTCACCATATACAAGAGGCAACATTCTTGTATTAAACCCACAAGCAGCCGCCCAGTTCCCTCTAAATGAATGTAGCCTCTTCCTCCATCCTTTATGTTCTACGTTATCCTCATTCACTTCATTGGCATTCACAGTTTTATCTGAAAACTTAGATGTGAGAAAATGTTGCAGAAAGCAAAACCATTGGGCATGTTAGTATGCAATAACATATATGAGATAAAATGCAATAAAGAACTCCTCCAAGTACTCGCTGGCAGTTGCAAGTTTCTCTTGAAAATCTGTGTTCACTTGCAAAAAAAAAAAAAAAAAAGGATTTGCTAGTTAATGTACAACTAGGTGACAGAAAAGCTGAACTCCAGCTCTTAAGTCTTGCATTCTATAATTCAGGAGCAGAAGGAAACAGTGGTCTATGATTATGTGTCAGCAAAATGTAACAAGAATATATGAATGACTTGTGAACTGATAAATTAAAATCATAGAATCGTTGGTTGGAAAAGGCCTTTGAGATCATTGATTCCAATGGTACCTGTTCAATACTAACCCGTATCTCTGAGCACCTCATCTACCTGTCTTTTAAACAACATCCATCCAGGGATGGTGACTCAACCACTTCCCTGAGCAGCTTGTTCCTGTGCCTGATAACCCTTCCGGTGAAGAAATTTTTCCTGCTATCTAATCTGAACCTCCCCTGGTACAACTTGAGGCCATTTCCTCTTGTCCTATCACTATTTACTTGGGAGAAGATACCAACACCCATTTCGCTACAGCCTCCTTTCAGGTAGTTGTAGACAATGATAAGGTCTTCCCTCAGCCTCCTTTTGTCTAGGCTAAACAACTCTGGTTCCCTCAGCTGCCTCCCATAAGGCTTGTTCTCAATCCTCTTCACCAGCTTCATTGCCCTTCATTGGACACGCTCCAGCTCCTCAGTGCCTTTCTCGTACTGAGGGACCAAAAACTGAACACGGTATTCAAGGTGTGGCCTCACAAGTGCCAGGTAGTGGGTCCTTCTCTGATCCTGCTGGCTGAGCTCTTTCTGGCCAGGATGCCATTTAACAGTATATAAAATGTATTGGGTCTTAAAAATAACGCTAGTAGATGAGCAATGTTTTATCACTATACAAATCCCATGCAGCAACATTCCAGAGATAATGCATTGTCTATTCTGCATTTTTTTCCTGCTGTCAGATGAGAGAGATGTGCAGTGTAACATTTAGTATGTCCCATGTTTTCAATGGTCTCTCCATGTGTCTTTAAGAAGAGCACAGAACTTGTGTCAGACAGAATGGTTTCAGGAGGTACTGTGGTATCTCCGAGGGATGAGGAGCTGCCAGTTTCTCCTCACACACACTGACTTGGTACATGGCTCTGCTTCTGCAATGTGGACCATATGTTCTTACAGTGCTTATAAGATTGTAGATTACAGGCATTTTGTATTTTTCAAATTGATAAGCTCACGTTTCACACCAAAATTTTTAGGGCAGAATTTGAATGGAAAATTGCAGCCTTAACGTGAGTGATTGTGATATCTGCTTATGTAAAACTAGAAGGTCAGGCAAGATGATACTGCAAGATGAGTAAGAGGAATAGTTCCTTCATCTGTTAGTGCTGGTCTCCAGAAACAATGACGGCAGATTATCAAAGATCTTCCTCAGCTGAAAGAGAGCTGGAGAAGAAAAGGTCATAGAATCACAGAATGGTTTGGATTGGAAGGAATTTCAAATATCATCCAGTTCCAATCCCCCTGCCAAGGGCAAGAACACCTGCTTGATCAAGTTGCTCAAAACCCCAACCAACCTGGCCTTGAACGCATCCAGTTATGTGGAGTCCACAGCTTCTCGGGGCAACCTGGTCCAGTGCCTCACCACCCTCACAGTAAAAAATTTCTTCCTAATGTCTAATATAAACCTACCCTCTTTCAGCTTAAAATAAGAGTCGATTCTTCCTTTTTGAGGTTTGCAATATCTTTATGGTTAAGGGCTTGAGGGAGGAGGGAATAGAACTAATTTTTGCCTTCAGCCAACCTCCATGAACTGTTTATATTGTCTTAATTTTTGTGTTGTACATTGATAGTTTTTTGCTTTTTTTCCCCCAAGACAGTAACCTGAAGCAGGCAGGACTCTGAGGCTACCTTTGTGCACTCTTTTGCATGGTTGCCTCCCAGTGGGAGTGATCGTTCTCACAGCAGAAGGCTTTTAGGGGCTGCCCACAGAAGGAGAGGGAGAGACAAGAGTGTTCTTCCATCTGAAATGTTTTCTTTTAAACACCGAAACATGCTTATGAACAGGATGCAAAATACCTGCTTAGAACTGTTAATATTTGGTGCTAGTTCCATCCCTTGTTTATGATACAAAAGGTTAGAGAAGCTTGCTTCATACACAGCCTCTGGTTTCAAAGCATCATGTTTGCAAGCCCAGTCAAATAGAAATCCTCGTTAAATATTTACTACTTTAGCAGCTTATCCTTGGATACCAAAACTTTTTTCCTGCTGCTTTCCTCAAAGACTGGAAGAAAATAGGTATGTCACCTGTGGAAGTTTACTTTGATAACCACACAGCTAATTTTGTGCAAGTGAAATATTAAATACAGGTATTGTACGTGATGAGAGACCTAATCTTTGCTATGGGTACAAAGGCAAGTTAAAGCTTAAATGCTAGTTTGCCTTCTAGAGAATTATCCATGACTGCAAAAGCTTTTATGCCCCAGTCAACTATTTGAAAAGACAGTTTCTTAATGGCATATTTGTTTTATTACTGCCATGAAGTCTTTTCCAGTAAGTCATTGACCTGAGACAGAACCAGTTTGATGGAGCTTCTTCCTAACTTAAACAAATCAATTATCAGAATGGAGAATACAGGTATTATCTAATTAGTGTCACTTGGCAAAACTTTTATTATGCAAATCATCCTGGGGACAGCTTGACAATCCATATTTTTTCTAAGGAAGCCACCTTGGAAACAGCAATAGGGTACTTGCTTGGACTGGAGTAGGTGTATTCATGGAGAAAGGATGAGCCAAAGAGCTGGAGACGTATTTACATTGCAGCTTCTGTTGTGGCATTGTAACACCAGAAAATTGCTTCCCCAAATTCTAGTTTATAGAGAGAATATCAATGGACACCTAATTTTATGCCCTCTGGGCGTTATTATCCTATTCTCTTTGTTATTAAGGGCTGAAACTCATTGTCATCTCTGGTGCTTTGTGTTTTAAAAATTTGAAAGCCAATGTTTGTTTCTTTCTCTGCTCCTCCCATAAAATCAATATGCCTTTCTGGAATTGCAGTATGCCTCTATTATGTTTCTGCTTTTTTTTTTTGTTTGTTTCTTTCCAAGCAGAAGGTTGCAAGACCCATGTTCATTGCCATGAAGTAATGAGTTTTTCACCACAAGAACCTGCAGAAGGATGAATTGTGAGCAGTGAGGAAAGCGGTAGTTAACTGTTCGGGGTTTTTTTTCTAACTACAGTAAACTCTGTTTGCGAAACTGAATTCTCTGTTTATACCTTTGAAAGTAGGACTATGATAAAATATTTACAGGTATAGCATGAGGAGTAGCTAATGAATGTCTCCAGTGTTCTCAGCAAAGCAGCAGAGGTAGTATGCAATGCATATGAAACATAGGTTTACTTCAGAAATCTTTTTAGTATAGTAAAACGCTTAATACTCTGATTCCTATTAGTATACAACATTGCCCTCTGTTAAGGTATTTTCTTCTCTTTATATTGCCCTGAATACCAGAATGTTTTAGAGTGGGGAAAATCCTATCAAAAGCTCAGCTTGTTCAAGGTTTTTATTTTAAAAAAAGCAGCTATAAAAATGCTGAACTGTTGTCTCTGCTGTTTGCATTCATGCAAAACGAAACAAGTGTATCGTTTACATGCTGGCAAAACTGTCAGCTTGTGTGCTAGAAACTGTGGACCTGCTTCTGTACCTTTGATGTGGGAGCTGGAGCCGGTCATTTGTAGATGCTAATAGCCAGTGGGATACAGTGAGGAGCAGCAGAGCTTGAACCCGCTGTGCATATTCATCATACAAGATAGGTACCATTACCACTGACCAGTAATACCATGTAGCAGGTTTTTTCTGCTTTGCATTAGCTGTACGTGTATGTGATGCACCTCATGAGCACAGGGAGGAAAGAGAAGGTCCATTGGTAAAGAACACGCTTTCCAAAGCTCAAAATTTGGATTAGTTCTCCCTAGAAAATGGTCAGGCAGTTGCTGTACTACATTCTGGTGCTTACAGTGCTAGCTGAGATCCTTTGGTTGCTCCCTTTTCTGCTCATTTGCTGTGTTGGTCTTGTTATGGAAAGGACTGAAGTCTCCCTGGGGTATGCTGAGAGCTGAGAAGCTGCTTCTCCAGCAGGAGCTTCTGCTGCAGCAGCATGTTTAGCAACAGTGGTGCTAGGGAAGGGTGTATTTGCTTGATGAAAGTCAAGTGTCTGCTCAAATCCAGTTTTCTGCTCTCAGTTAGAGAACAGTTTGAAAGCAAGTTTTACATTTTTTCCTGTTAAAAAGTAGCTCTATCATTTTGAACTTTGTCATTTATCTTTAGGAGAAGGTGATGGCTACAAGACTTCTGTGCTCAAGATGAATGTTTCTGACACCTACAAATAACTTTTTGCACATCTGTCAGGGAGAGTGCTCTACAGGAGTAAATATAGTATCAAAGCAAGATTTCCCTCTCTGGAAAGAGAGAGCGCTACCTCTGCTGTAGGCTAAGTCTTTGTTTAGTTTTCATGTTTCATGTTACTAATGTAATGTTTTTGCTGCTTGGCGGCAAAGCACAGAAAAGCACGTGAATTGAAACCTTCAGAACATAGAGTGATCCTTTCTTAAAGATCCATATAAAAAGTTTTATTGGCTTTTTTATTTTTGGTAATATGCCTGTAATATTCTCCCAAGGTCTTTACCCTTTGAAAGTTGAAAGCTGTGTGATAAAAACAGACTTGTAATAAAACACAACCTCTTTATAGAAGTTACACTAAAAATAATTCTGGTACTACCCTCAGGGTGTTCATCAGCTAGCAACAGCGGCTGTATTTTCACAGTGGAAAAGCAGGGCTGGTAGGGTCAAGGAGGATGAGTGTGTATTCCTGTGAGGAGCTTGGTAGGAGCATCTGGAGTTTTTTTAGCTTTTGTGGATAAAATGGATATGGTTTTGTGACAATATTGTTCTAAAATACCTGGGAAGATGGAAAAAGGCCAAAAGATTTCCAGTGCCTGCTTTCAGTGTGTGTTTATTTTCAGACCTGCACATGGCAGGCTGACCTCTAGTAGTAAATTTACATATTTCAAATCCAGAAAACCCAACTCTATTCTCATCAATTTCTGGGTACTTCTGTTGAAACCAGGATAAGTTGCAGTCCTGGGTTTTGCTTTACTTCTTTAACGCTTTGTAAAAAAACTGTCCTGGTTTGCTCTTTGCAAATTAATGACTCACTGAAGTGTCTGCATCACCAGAAACTAATCCCATCTCTGCCTGCTCCTCATTTTCCAGACAGTGATCCTGTAAAATCTGTTTTATGGGAAGGTTCTCTAACCTCCTCATGCTTATAGGTGCAAAATGGTATCTTCTGCAAGCATGGGTGCAGGTGACCACGTTTGGCACATAGTTTGACCAAGGCAACTGATTGATCTGGGACTTGTTCCAGCAGACAGGCGAGGTCCTGCTGGCCCGGAGCCCTCACTTCGTTGCGGGAGCATGGTTACAAAAAAAGCCCCGCGGCAGATGTCAGCGTGATGGGATTTGAGCAGTCACTGCTTTTGTTCTTGTGCGGGAGGCAGACTTCATCAGAATCATGGATGAAATTCCAGCCTTATCTTAGGGAATGCATGTGGGATTCAGGCATGCAGCAAGAGAACCAGTACCTTTTCAGGTTTTTTGCTCCTATCATCCTGTGCAAAGGATAGTCTGCGAAACCTTAATTCTAAAGTTTTCAAAACTCTGCTGAGATTTTAAATGAGTATTGTTGTGTTATGCTCGTGATGCCACTTTCATTGTTTGCATATTACCATATATCCTGGCCAGCTCTATAGGGGACTTGTCTGTGGAGTGCCTTTTAATGTTTAGATCTAGCAGTGGTTAGAATGCATTAATGCCCAGTGGGTATATGTTTCATTTTTTAACAGCTGCTGAGCTTTCTGCCTGCTGCTCCAATTAACACATTCAGCACACACTTGCCACTGAGTGGGCTGTGTGTATGGATTAAACCACTTTGCTATTTATTCATCCAGCATATGTGATACCAGAAATGGATCAGCGTGTTTCCTCTTTGTACAACAAATGAAATCAAACGGGCTGCTGAGCCTACGCTCGGGTAAATATGAGGGCAGTATTTAACTGGCCAATGAAAACCTGTTTTGCCTTGAGATATGGTTCAGTCCATTGACTAACATCTATCCCCGCCTCCCAGCCCCTCTTCAAATGAAGAGGGAGCTCTCAGTGCTGGGCTTCCCCTCGCTGGCAGGCAGGTCTCCACAACTTTGTCCTCTGCTGTTTAATAACAGCTTGAAATCCTGACTTTCTCCTTTCACTTCAGTATTTTCATCCTTAGTTTATTTTCATGTTGAAGCATTCCAGTCAGTAGATTTGACAAAGTCATTGTCACCCCCGGCTCCTTTTTTTGTTTAAAGGGAAAACAAGATGCTTTCTAGTCACAGCTGAGATAAGGGAGGGGTTTTTTCATGATACGAGAGTGGCTTGTCTGAGGCTGCTGCTTTGCTCCAGCGCTTGCGATTGATTCATGCTGGGACAGCTCTTTGTGAAGCAGAGGGCAAAGGGGGCTGTGGGCTGGTGCTGCTGAGGGAGGAGATGGAGCGCTTCTTGGGCTTCGTCAAGCAGATAAGAAGATCTAGAAGAAGAAAAGGCAAAAAGTACCGTCCAGAGGAGGATTACCACGAGGGCTATGAGGATGTCTACTATTATGCCTCAGAGCATTTTCGAAGTAAGTATTTTGCATAACCTCATTTTCCTTCGACTGTGGTCTGTGCTCTGCTTTTAGATTTTAAAAAACCCTAAACCCCCCAAATGCAAACCATATTTCTTGCTAGGATCTCATCCTCATGCAAGTATTAAAATGAAGGTTCCTGTTAGGGCTTTATCTGGCTATGACTGCTGATGAACAATACAAAGCAGCTGAAGTGGCACAGCTGCTCACAAAGTAAGCAGGGTCTGTCTGCAAACCAGGGTAAGATTTCAGGTGCAGTTAATTGAGTCTGACTGCTGGAAACCTTTGTTAAAACACTTTGCGTTGAGAAGTGATAGGGTGGCGGTAGCCCTTGTTTAATGCCTCTGGAAAGCCGCACGGTGGATATTTTAAAATCGCTATAAAAGCAGGTATCAGTCATTTGTAAGTTGGAGTTGATGATTAATGTTTGTGCCAAGGGAGAGTCAGTCCTCTGAGCCTCCGCTGTGACCTGGTCTTTTCAGTAGCAACAGACTCCAAGTGGGCTGCTTCCTTGCTGCAGGTCCAGGACCACGCGTGAAGAATTAAGCGGTGGTTTTTGTTTGCTTGGGCTCACGTGACCGCAGCAACTCGCCTGGAACCAAATTAAACTGCCTGCTAGGAAGTCCCTGTACAAACTGCGCACCGTTCCTTTCTGGTCGTCTGGGTTCGTTGCTGTACCTGTCAGGCTTCAGAGCAGCCTGGCTACCTTGGGCATCTCCCAGAGAAGGCAACTTGCTAAGAGATGCGTGCAGGGATGCTGGTAGGAAAGCCATGCTCAGCACCTGCCTGGAGAATTATGCAGCACTGTCAGGGTGAAGTCATGGCAGTAGTGCCAGTTATACCCAGGAATTACCTTTTTAAAAGGTTTCTGCTGTTCTGACTGGTGTTTTGGGAGCTTTGCAGTGAAGCTGTGCTTTTTTTTATTGAGCAGCTGAAGTTTGATGCACTTTTTTTTTGTTGTTCTATAGTGTGTGGGTAGCTGAAGGTATCTTTATGCATCATTTGGCTTCATTTCCAGTTTGTTGAGAAAAATTGTAAGGACCTTGCATTTGTTTTAAGATAAAACAATGAATGTGATTATGCTTAACAGCACCAGACTACTGCTATCTTGTGGAAAATTAGGAAGCAAGCTACTTTACACCTCTGTTTTCTCCGGTGCAGCATGCTTGCCTGTCTCCAAAAGTAAATTAATTTAGAGGTTTTGATTCTTTACTGGGTTTCTCCTTAAAACAGTCTTGATCTTTTTCCATTTTAAAGATAATATTCTATGTTGATAATCTTATATAGTTCATCTATGTTGTTAAGACTGAGTTCTTATAAGAAAAGACCCATTTTGGGGGTCAATACAGGTTTAGCAGGTAACATTACTGTAAAATCTTCTCCATTAAGAACTAAAAATTTTACATCTACTTAGCACTGAAAAGTTTGGAAATGGTGAAAGCATGTAACTTCTTCTTGCTTTAATATGTAAATGAAAGGAATGTGTCAAAGTAGTATGTCAAAACATTTCCCTAGCTGAATGTTGTTGTTGAAGGTCTTTTAAATAAGAAAGCAAAACCCCTCCAAAACCTGTCACAAGTAATAAGGATTCTTGAATGCTGATTAATAAATTATTAACTCTTGACATAATGTAAGCCACTAAGATTGAGCCAAGTATCTAATAGGTTTTTCCTTTTATTCTATTTAGAAAATAAATGGGATAGTACATACTTCAGCCTGTGGAGGTCATAAGTATTTCAGACTGGATGATGTGTGTCAGATTTTGAAGTGGTGTTTACATCAGTGATTATAACACTCAGATTGAATGGTCATAATAGTGCACAGTCGTGTGGAGCTGGATGCACAAGGAGTTTGAATTTGCAGCTCCTTGCAGTTACTTATACCAAACATATCACAGGAGATTCAAGATGTGGAGTCTTTATAGAGATACCACATCAAACACAATTGCTCCTCAAGTGCTGCTTTTGTCTGATGTCTCATGTGCTATGCTGTCACTGTTTTGGTTGGATAGGTGTGGTAGCCACTTAAAGCAATAACACAAAATGTGAAAAGATGCAGCTGGTGCTTCTAGAAATGCTCTCTTGAAATTGAATTTCATGTAATGGAGACAATGAAATGTTTAATTTAATAAATTTAAGTATGGCCTAGTGTTACAGTGTTCGTAACAAATTTGGAGTACTTGCAGAGCCTTTAATAGCCATTCCTTCTGCATTCTTGTGCTTAGAAGAATGCATTCTTAAGAATAAGATCATAATTATCGGTATGAGTTTCAGATTATCAGAGCTAATGAAATCAAAGACCTGTTATTCATTCAGCTAAACAGAGTTGGAGCTTTTTTAGGTTTAGTTTCTTCTCCCTGCACTGTTTTCCATCCCTCCGCCTTTGTCATTTGAGTTATATATCCAGTTAGCCAGTGCATTTGAAGATTGTCTAAGCCAATCACTTTATGAGATTGTTACTCTTTCTTCCCTCGCTCATAGTATTGCTTAGTCTTGTATAGAGTCAGATTTAATGGCAAAATGCAGAAACTACATTAAAACAACCAAAGGATCAAACAGAAAGAAAACAAAGTTAAAAATAGAATAAGCCTCTGGGAATCACAGGAAAAAGGTGACTTTAATTTGTCCTCAGCCCAGCTGTGTCTGCATATTGGTATATTGTGGCTCCTGCTGTTAGGTATACTGTCTTTACTCCTCTGAAGCTTTGTCATGGAAGACACACATTATATGTGATATTGGGACACAGCTGGATGAAAAGAAGGTGCAGTAATGCCCGAGGCTTTCTGGGTAAAAAAAGGGACTCCAGCTCTTGTGTCAGATGTCTTTTTACTCGAACATTTCATCCATTTGGGTTCAATTAAACAAATACCTTTGTTTTGACATGCAGCATCGACTCACCTGTCTTTCTGAGGAGTTTCTTTCTGTGCTGTGTACTGCTAGAATAACTAAATTAATAATCGTAGTACACAAAAATATTGACATTAGGAGTGCAGGCGTCATTTTGGTGAGACTTTGCAGTATGAACATAATGGGTGATGATGTTGCCACCTAACCTACTCAGACAATTTGGTGCTTATTACATAAAACACTTTAAAATCATTATCTTTATTTTGCACAGCATTACAGCACTGCCATTGAGCCTGTTCCTTGTAATGAGGCTTTCCATGAAAAAATTGTTACCAAGACTGATAGCGAACATCAGCAGTGCTATGTAGAGCAGAGCTGCCTGGAATGCTCCCAGAAATGACATGCGTCCTTTTGCTGAAGTCAGGGTGTTTTGCCAAGTCCATCAAGCTTCAGCCTTATTTTGAGTAGGAAGGGGTTCGGGGACCCAGCCTGAATTGGTTACCTCTGAACAAAACAAACAAAACCCACTTCCTTCCCCCACCCCAATGTGATTTTCATAGAATCATAGAATAATGAGGTTGGAAGAGACCCACCGGATCATCGAGTCCAACCATTCCTATCAAACACTAAACCATGTCCCTCAGCACCTCGTCCACCCGTGCCTTAAACACCTCCAGGGAAGATGAATCAACCACCTCCCTGAGCAGCCTGTGCCAGTGCCCAATGACCCTTTCTGTGAAAATTTTTTTCCTAATGTCCAGCCTAAATCTCCCCTGGCGGAGCTTGAGGCCATTCCCTCTTGTCCTGTCCCCTGTCACTTGGGAGAAGAGGCCAGCATGTCTTTTATTTTGCAAAATGCTTGGAAGGGTTTGGGTTTGTTCCGACCGATTTTGGAACTTCTCAGGTTGTTATGATCTGCCCATGCAGGTCCAGAGGGCATCGCTGTGAATGTTCACTGTTAAATATTGTCTTATATCTGTTACTTCTAATTTCTCTCATCCCTCTCTTCCTAAAAGAGACTGTGTTTACATTTGTGGTTCTTCTGTTGTTCCTCCCAACATGATATCAGCAGCATAGTCTGTTGGCATAAATGTTTTGTTTTCTGTGTTGGTGCAATGAAAATATAAAGGAAGAATTCCCCAAAATAATGTTTAAAAAATTCTACTAGTAAACTCCCAGTAACCTGAAAGGTCCCATTTTTTTTAGCTTTGAACTTAAGATATTCCACGTGGTCACCCAGAGTCCCACAGATAATTTTTTCTAACCTTTTTCAAAACCTAGTATACGTTGTTTGACAAGAGCATTGATATTTTAGACAAAGTAGTCTGCCATAGTGCATCTGCAGTAAAGTCATGTATTGTTTTCCTCTGTGGTAGCCTTTATTAATTATTCCACAGTTCTTGTAGGAGAATCACGTGGTTCTTCAGTTTTAGGACATTGATATCTTTGAATTTGCCTGTGAAATGCACATGGTAATCTTTCCCTTCTTTCCATTAATTGTTCCATCTCTCCACCTGTGTCATCATTGGGAAGTGAAGGTAAGGTATTTGATTCGTAGCCTTGCAAATAAGGCAAAAAGGGAAAACTGGAAAATTTTATATAACTCCAAGTTGAAGGTGTCCTGTTTGTTGACTGAAATCTGGGAATAATTAGTTAAAATTAATATTAGATCTATGATATTCTATTTGGAGTGATGTCAGCAGAAAAACTCTGCTTGTGTGTTATTCTCCAACACGACTCAACGTTATGGTGCAGAAACTCCCTCAGCTGCCAAAATCTTAATAACAAATGTCTTTGCATTTCATACCCTGGGTGGCTTTAAAGCTGTATTAAATATTGATGGATGAGGCTTGCTACTGAAATAGCACTAAGACAAAACACCGAGGGAAGTGATATGCCTATGGCTTCTTAATGCTACAGTCAGTAGCAGCATTGCTCTTGTCAAGATTTCTTATTTCATAAATTGGTACAAATACTTCTTGTTTGCAGCAGTCTCATAGATTTGATTGGGGTTGTAAAAGAGTTAATAGTTTTATGAGGAATGTGGTGACAAGGGCATTGAATAGCTCTAGCTCAGGTTGCAAAGGTGTTAATTGATCTTAAGAATGAGGAACGTAGGACAATTGCTTTTCATTTTACAAAGAGTGTGTGTTGCTAGTCTGCAGTTTAATTGGATGTGTGTGTGTGTGTGTAGGGCAGGGGGTTGGTGTTTCTCCTTCCATCCTGGTTCTTGTCATGTCAGTACAGTATCATCTCAGCTTTCATTGAAACTAAAGGTAATACATTTATTGTAGGCTACAAAAAAAAAAAGAAAAGGCTTGGTAACCTAGGCAGAGAATATGGCTGGCCTTGAAAAGACAATGAAAATTACACTTTTTAAAAAACTAGAATTTATTAAAGCTTCATTTTTCCTTCTGCTTAACGATTGTTTCATGATTGATGGGCCCTAATATGTTCATTAATATATCTTAGTTCTTCAGTATTTCTATCTGTTGTCTATAAGTCACTTCTTTCCTGAGGTCTGGGTAACTGCAGAACTGTGAGTTCAGGAGGAACGGGGTGTGATGCCTGTGTCCAGAGTGACTTTGTCATCACAGGGCCACCGTCCATCAGTTTACAAGCCAGGCACAGTGATAAAGAAGTTGTTGGGACAGACAGTATCAACTGTCCCATTCAGAGATTCCTGAGTGAAACAAAAGTGGAAGCAAGTAACAATTGTCTCTATATCCATTTCCAGGCTAAATCTTCCCCTGTGTAGGTGTCAATTACAATGTTATCCATTTTGGATAAAATTAAGCACTTATTAGATAAGTGCTATACCCTCATGCTCTTTCTGTTGCTTTTTCATCTTCACATGTGTTAGATTCTGTTTGGTTTGGGTTTTTTTTTTTAAACAGGTGGTCTTTGCATTAAATGCAGTTTTGTATTTCATGGCAACCATCCTCTTTCAAAGGGGCGCTTGACTTCTGATGAGGTATGTGTGTATGTTTTGGAGGTGATCCTGTTTAGCTACCATCTTGTTCATCTTAGTCATTAGTGAATGTATTCTTTCTAGAAGAACCCAAGAGGTGGAGGAGAGTTACATGTTCTTTTCATTTTATAGATAGCAAAATAGTAGGAATGACTTATATAAAAGGAGGATGTTAGCAGCTCTTGAGCATCCCATGAAATCACTTAGGTCCCCCAAGGCCATAAGAAATATGCATATATTAAAATCTTATTTTACTCCTGTCCTGCTTTACATTAGATAAAAGCTTGTAAGTCTTGTAATAGGGCTTTTGTTTGTAGATGCTTAAGCTGTTTGAATAGTGGCTCTAGCCTCATTGTATTGTTTATATAAATTAAAAGGTAATTAAATTGGTGTTGTTACATATGCACTTGTGTGATACCCAGTTGCAGTGTCTTTCAGTGGGGCATCTGACACTGTGGAGTTCACCACAGGACTTGACCCATGCACTACTTCTAGCTAGGCAGGTGTGTGCTGGTTTAGGTGAGACATTTTCATTATCTATGAAACACGCCACAGATTTTTTTCCCCTAAAGCAGTAGTACAACAGCCAGTTTGTTTGTTAGTAATTGGATTACTTCTTTAAATCACCCTTTGCAGCTTTTCTACGAGTGGCCGTTAGACTCCTGGGGCAGCACAGATCATGGATGGTAAAATATTGCTTTAGAACTACTTGAGGGAAAGAGCTTATTTATTTTAAGTCCCTGAAATAATGCGACCTGAGTTATATAATTGGTTGCACAAAGTGTAAACACTTCTCCCTGCTAGCAATTACAAGTGTACAGTTTCTGTGTTACTTTTCTTTCATTTATTTTCTGGTCCTACTATTTGCTGATTTATCAGAGCAAAAATCTTCATTGTCCCTGCTCAAGAAATGTATTTGTTATGGATCTTCCTCCTCATATAGTGACTGCTGGTGTGAGGTTGTTCCTTCAGTGTTTTACAGAATTTAACACCGTTTGTATTTTAGTATATCTAGAATACATGATATGCAAGTTAAAACAATGAAATTTAGAGAGGCCTGCATTGTCTACTTACTGAAATGATGGGTAAGTTCATGTTTTTCATCATGGCTTTATCCGTTTACATTGTGAACATGTAGTGATGTGATTATTTTTTCTCCTTGGATATTGTGATGTGGATGAAACATCAGGTTTTATGAACTAAGATTACAGAGAAAGGTAAAAGCAACTACTGTTTTAATATTGGCCTTTGGTTCCAATGGAAAGCTTAAAGCAATTAGTGGAGTGAAGAAGGAAACAGCAATATAAGCCCCTTACTGATGAGATTATAAATGTTTATTGAATGATTGCCGTATTTTTTCAGTAGGGCATGCCAGCAGCTATAATTAATCATCAGCATGAATACAAACACCTGTTTACTGTAGGTGGTATTTGTATAAGGCAGATTTGGTAGTCCTCATCATATGTGCTGAAATTACTAGGTGACTGATGTTTTTCAGCAGAAAAAAAGCAAAGGTAGTGCTGTGGGTGGGTGCAGGAGTCTGTAATGACCAGATTGCTGATGACCTGAGCACTTGAATGCTACTCACAGGATTTTCTAGTTTCCCTCTGAAACTTAGGAAATTATACACAAATCAGCATGCAAGACTTGAAGTTCTGAGGGCACCTCAGATTTAAAAGACAGTAGAACTAGAGGTGCCTATAGAACTTCACTATGACCTCCTGTAAATGAGTCCTTAATGAAGGATTACTGGCTCATTTTTCCATGGCTCTTTAATGGGTTCAGTGCATAGTGGAGGCTGCGCCGAGTCCCGGTACAGTGTTCTGCCTGATCTCCCACCACCCCTTCTGTCAGGGCTCATCCTTCATTTCCCTGATTTGAAAGTTTGCATTTGCAAACATCTGGCAAAAGTTCCTATAGAATGCCAAGGGAAGTACGGCTTGTATACATAAAAAATTGTATAAGCATAACTACTCTGAAAATGTAGTTCCAAGGCATCTCTGGCTACATCCTTTAAATTGTTGCATACCTTTGATGATTATGTATGCTCTAGTTCTCCACCTGTGAAAGGAGGTTAACGGTACCTCTCCTTCATTGATAAGCTATGGAAATAAATTAGTGTTTGCCAAGCTCTCAAATGTTATAGTGACAAGCACCATGGAAGAGCTCGGAAAGGTTTTCGTGTCTGTCCAGAGAGAAGAGCTTGAATAACATGTAGGACCTAGGGCATGCAATTACACTTGGAGCAATGAGAGGAAAAATAATCTCTGTGCTGCCACTGGGAACACCCTGGGCAGCTGTGGGACCGAGAAGGGGAAGTATTTGGTTTATTTTTCTGCTGTCCATGGGCAAACTGGACAGGTGATGAGAGATTTGAGAAGATCCATCCCTGGAAAGGTGGCCAAGGAAATAGTTGAACTGAACAGGAGTGGCACGGTGCTAGAGGAGATGCAAGATGTCACTACCCTGCAGGAATCTGCAGGTTGTGGAGAACCTTGCTGCTCTGCTCCTTCCGTGGAGGACCTTGCTGCTCTGCTCCTTCAGACCCACAGAGGGAAAGCAAGGAATGAACCCTTCAGATTTGCCCAGCCTGTTCTGCCCTCACTAAATACCATATAAAATCTGGACCCACTCTGTAAGCTACACGGCCACTATGTTTTCTGCATAATGCTGACACTGGAGATAGGCTATCCGAGATGGTTTTCCAGGTGTCAAAATTAGGCTTGTAGGAGTAGCCCTAATGCTTGCAAGACCTGTGTGGACATGCTTGGATGTAGGGTTGCAGAGGACCAAGAAGATGGAAAGGAAGATAGTTATGGGACAGCGAGAAATTTCTTTGGAGACACTTGAAGACTTTTGGAGACGCTGAACAAGACTGCAAGCAACCTTATCCTACCTATTCAATGTTAGATTCAGCTTCCGAGCTGGCTGTGATCTGAGCAGGGGTTCTGGGCCCTTCCAACCTTAATTACTGTATGGTTTTATGAAAAGAAAGTTTAATTGGAGAAATAAAAAAGAACTGTGGAAGGTGAATGGAGAAGAGCGATTGGAGACAGTTCTGGGGGAGATACTGTTTGAATGAAACTACAAAAAAGAAAGTGAAACCAAAAGTACACAGATAACATCTGAAGTGTTAACTCAGTAAATCGCACTTTTAAATTCCTTCGCTAATGCCCACTTTGGATACATTTAAAAAGCTCTGTGGCTGCTCAGTTCTACATTATTTTGATAACACTGTCCCTCTCCCACAGGGGAAAAATCCTCACTCAGCAATACACCTTGTTGCTATTTTTTCGTGGGTAGCATCTCTACTTTCTTTGGAAAAAAAAGGGTTCACAGTGTATTAAAATAAATGCAGTAAAAAAAATCAATGATACAGAAATACATATTTTAAATATAAAATGATATTGGCTTTTTGCCCTTTCTGCAAGCTAGAGTAGAAAATAAGTGAAAGTCCTGATGACCTGCTATCTGCACCCCATTTGTAGGAGCCCAGCTGAAGCTGTGTTGCAGACAAGAGATGAGTCACGGCAGGAGCTGCAGGCTGCAGTGCCAGCTTTATTAGTGCTGAATGCTTGGAAGTCAAAAGGGATGTTTGGCATGCTCTCTGATAGGGACGTTGCATCTGACAGCCTGGTTTAGGGAAGATGAGAAGATGTCTGCAGGAAAGTTGGGAGAGAGCCTGGATCTCTGGCAGAGTGCTGCCAGCAGCAGCAGCAGCAGTGCTCAGGTCAGTTGTCAGTAAATCAAAGTACATCTGGTGGCATTTACAATTCAGAAAGCAGGAACACAGATTTTCCATTGAGTGGTGATAGAATTTCGTGTGGCTGTTGTGAAAATGCTACATTCCCTTTCTTTGCTAAAAAGAGACAGGAGTGACTTCTGAAATGGAGAGACCAAAGCTGTTTAGGCTGGTGGTTATTACTGTCTATCAATAATTAAACAAAGTGGAGTGCAGCAAGATGGTGGATCTGCTGGCCTCTCTGCAATCCCTGTAAATTTAGTGATGCTTTGGTAGTCTCTGCAATGCTTCATTTGTAGCTTGACCCATATTTCACTTGGACTTCCCAGAAGTTTTCTAGAGGAGTTATGCAGGCATCCCCAGCACTTCCAAATCTATTGGTATTTGCTTGTGCTAATGCCCTGCCTGGAAAACAGAAAGAAGCCTTCTCAACCTGAATGATTTGCTTCCATTTTTCTTGGTATACTCTAAATGTAATTACAAAAGCATAAGTATAGCTAGACATGTAGTGGGTTGGGTAACATTCCTCTGCTCTCCCAATTGTTGTATCTTTGCTGGCTGATTCAAGCAGGGAATACCCAGATCTGCCCTACAAGCAGTGAAGGAGAGCAGTCAGGGAGAGGTTTGTCTACTGGAGAGAGTGCAGCCTTCCCTTTAAAATACCGCCAGTCCTCACCATATCACAAGGGATGGAGAAAGCACTGAACATTATCATTTTGTAGCTACTACTCTATTTGTGTGCTGCAATTCAGTGTTTTTGGTTTGTTCTCAGATGGCTAGAAAACAGCACTCCTTTTGAGTTTCTGTTCTTTTGGGGTTTTTTTCACTACTTCTTGGAACTTGGGCTCTTATAATGAAACTGAACGGCTGTGGATTTTGTAGGGCAGATTGTGTCATGCAAATTGTTTCCAGAGACCGAGCAAAACTTGGAAGGCCATTCTAGTTACAGCCTGGAGTTGATGGTTCTTTGTGCTGCACAGATAATTGTGCTTTTTACAGCCACAAGTCCATTCACAGTGGGTTGTTTTCTTCCTCATAGATAATGACAGAAGTTTATTAGCTGTTGATTTAAGTCTTTTACAAAAAAGTGCTTGTGACATAATTGTTCATGAGGTTACATCAGTATGAGCAGAGAAGGCAGCCAATGTAACACACTACTCCATTGTATGAAAATAGCTTTAATATATGGAAAAGGCTCAAATCCTCTATCTGTCTCACAATGTTTCGTTAAGACAATTTTTAAAAGTCTATGAAAGTAATTTCTTGGAACGAATTCTTATGTAGCTTAAATATGTTAGTATTTTATGCACTAGTAAAGTGTCACTGGATTTGCAGGTGAAGGAAGTGTAGCTTTGGTCAGCAGTTTCTTATTTTGTGATAAAATAACTTTTAAATCTAGATGTCTTAGTAAGTATGTCTTATATGATTTATTAATGGATGATAAGTAGCAGCAGCTTTATGGCCTTAGATATTTGCAGACTGCTGCTAATTTATACGGGGGTATGGACAAATAAAGAGAAAAATTTAATTTGTTGTCAAGTAACCTAGAGAAGTTAATTAACTAACACTCACGATCACTTCTGATTTTAACTGCTTCTTTAAGCAATTAAAATTGTTCCTATAAATACTGTTCATATTTCTTGGTAGCAATTTTTATTTTTAAAATGAACAGAAAAATTAGACTTAAAAGAATCTGAGAAAGCAGCAGTAGTTAAAAACCTGTAATAGTTACGTGAACTGTACTGAATTCTTCTGTTAAGTGCTGTAGCAGTGATTGGAAATGATTGGTGCTTCCCAGAAGATCACTGGATAGTTTATCTGTCTGTGGGCCCCTACTTTCAGCTTCCAGAATCTGGAAAATTTGACCATTTTTGAAGTTCAGGCTATTGTAGTAATGAGGACCGAAGCATGGAGGGAGAGGTTAGGTGATGGGTATCTAAATGAGGAAACTGACATTTGGTATTAAATTCAGCCTGATGTGTACTGTGGCATCTTTTTTTTCAAAGTCTTCATCCCATCCCCCTCCGCCCCCCACCCCGAGCCTTTACTGATTCATCCTGCAGTTTTTCAACCAGGCCTTGGGCAATTGAGTGACCCTGTTTTATTGGTTTGTTTGTTTTCCCAAAGAGGAAATTTCATGAACTTCTTGAACTACAAGCCTGGATCTCCTTTCTCTTCGCATATCCTGAAGTATAGTTTGAGTACCACAGTGCCTCATGAAAGGTTTTCTTTGTTGTATTTTTGTCTTAAAATCATATTGCGAAGGGGAGGAAGGTAAGACATCCCATCTGCAGTCACAGAAATCCTCATGCAAGCGTGGGCTGTATCTTTTCACCTTCTGACTGGAAAGGATGGATGCCTAAGTTTATATGTGTCCTTTATTAAAACAAAGCAGAAAACTCCTGCTCGTGGTCTATAGTATGTCATTTTCTTTTAAAAAGCGCCAGTTACTGGTTTAGTGACTGCCAGTTGCTTTCTATTTATTTATTTGAACAGAATTATATGTGCTGCTCGTCACACCAGGAGGATGATCAGTTGTTGATGTGCCAGAACAGTCTTGAGCTTGAGATGTGTGTCTGGCCTTTAAGTTTGACCTAAGGCCGCGGGGGATGCCTTAACTTAAGGCTAGGTCAGAACCAATGTGAACAGCAAGCTGTCTGGGGAAGAAGCAGAGGAAGTTCAAATAGCCTCTGCATCTGCAAATTCAGCTGGTTTATTGAGAGGTTGTGGTCTTGGGTTTTAATGTGTGTTTCTATGCATCTTACAGTGCAAGAGAAGATTTGTTTGTTTGTTTATTTATAGCTGCTCCATGGAAAACAAAGCTTTCAAAAATTTGTCTGTAGTGATTGCACTTTTCCTGCTTGGTGTTTATTTTATCAAGCAGATTTGTAGAGTTGGCAGTGGTTTTTGTGATGTTTTATATTGTCTGCACTTTGCTTTGCTTAGGCCAGCCAAAGATTTGGTCCTGCAAATGCTGGGCATGTTGAGCAACTCCATTAGTGTGAGTAGTCTCATGGGTGAAGGTTAGATATAAAGGTCTGTAGCAGTGAACCCTAAAGAAAATGGGTAGAATAAAAGAGTAATTCTAAGAATTTCTTCCAAATGTTTGTTGTTTGTGTTGTGTTTCTGTACCCTCTTCCATGTTTTGGCGGAGATAAAATGGTATTTTGACTGAAAGGTCAGCATTCTCAAATTGATTCTTCTAAGATAAACTGTATGCATATGCAGTTTTATGTCATTTTGATTCACAAGTGAAATTGTTCACACTATATAAACAAAGCCAGTTGATTAATTCAGCATTATTTCATTTCAATGCATGATTTCAACTTTGTTCATTAAAGCTGAAGTGGAAACCTGGGTCTGAAGGACCACTGTTGACAGGAACCACTAGCCTGGGGTGCAGAATTCGATAATCATTGGTTAATACAGTTTACTGCTGATTTCTTTTCTTTGAAGAAGCCAATTATTCTTGCCAATATCTTTTATACATGAATCTTCACTAAGAATTTGAAATTTTAACCTGTTTTAATAATATTTCAAATTGCAGTACTGCCAGGAAGGAGGAAAGGGAAGGGGTGCTGAGAAAAAGGAGAAAAAAAGTGAGGCTTATTTAATACTAACTCCAAAATACTGTTCCACTGAAGCAGATAGATACATTGTAGCAAATACTAAATGTATTAAATTGCCTGTCAAGTACAGTGATTTTTTTGAATTTTTATTTATTCACTTACAAGAAAATTATTTAAGGTGGAGCTTTAGAGAAGACCTGACTGCTGCTCTTTGCTGCATGAAACCTAATTGTTATTAGAGAATCCAAGCAAAAAAATGTGCGCTTTGTTTGATATGGAGGCCAGTAGGGGAGCTCAAGTTGTAGAATGTTTTGGACAGGAGCTAAGTATGTCTGTACGTGTATATAGGAAATGCATGTGCTGGTAAGTGACAGCTCAAGATTTATTTTGGTAGGGTGTAGAAGATTGGAAGCAGCAAAAGATTAGCTGTGTGTTTATACTGATATCTGCTAGAGCTGCTCAGTGTTGTTTCCTCAGATGTGTGAAAAGCCAGACCTGAAAAACTTGCAACAAAGCGAACTTCTGAGGTACAGTCACTGTCAATTACATCATTGAAGACTGGAGCTTCAGGTCACAGTGCAGAGAACAAAGATTTGGTCTCTGTGTCTGCAGTTAAGATTCAAGTCACTTGCAGAACTGAGCAACTACCCTTGCTGTGTGAAGGTCCTGGTGGTGTTGGGGATGGGGGAAAATGGGCACTCCTTCCACTGAGCTTCTCCTGTGATAGCAATTTTTAGTGGAAAAACCACTTGATATTGAAATTTCAGGTCAAATATGTGTGTGCACGTATATATATATGGTTTGAGAATCATTACTTTGGGGCAGAAACTTCAAGAATGGCACATAATAAATCCCCTTATACTGCTTCTCAAATGTAGATAAGCTGCATTTCCACACTGTGAGTCTGTTTGAATTGTTGAAGGGGGGGAAAAATGAGCAGCCTTCATATCCTGAAGTGTTATGACCACTTCAAACATCTTTGGGTTTCTATTTGTAAATTATTTCCCTAGCTCTGTATTTTTGCCATAGGGAACAAGAAAATAAATATTTACTTCATGTGAAAGCATTCTTCTGTATTTCAGTGTGCTGGGGACATCTCCTTCCCAAGTCTGTCCGCCAGGAGACTGACTCTCTGTCCCTTGGAGTAAGGATTTTTGTGGTACTCCTGATCTGATGGGCAGCATGTGGGAACATCAGCAGGTTCTTTTACTAATATTTACTAATTCCTGATAAATACCAAAGCAAATGGTATCTCTTAATTTCTGGAAAAATTATTGAAATACAGGAAAAAATTGACTTTTTAAACTTTTGCTGTTACTTTTTAAAATTTTATGCTATATATGTTTTTGTTATATACAATGGGAATTGGGAGCAGAGGTATAGGGTGAACAAGTGCCGGAGACAGGACAATGTCATCCATGCTGAGCAGGGCAGAATGTCCCTGTTAGTTGTGCTCTCGGTCCTGCCAGCAGAATCTCAGAATTTATTTCTCTATGTTAATTCTGCATTTTCCTCCTGTGATTGGAAGCTATACTTCTACAAAAGCAAAGGTAGACACTGGGTTTTAGAGGAGGCTTTTCAAGGATGCTTGTTCCACGTCCTTCTCTGCTTGTTAGCAGATGTAAGTACTGTTTTTCTATATGCACCTTAGCATCAAGTCTGGTCTCAAACTTTGGTCCCACTAAAGACGAAATATTTTGAGGTTTCCATGTGTAATGTGGTTTATTGTGATATGCTGATGAATTTGAAGGCTAAGAACAGTTTTGTCTCTCTAGGTTTTTATGAATTGTGTGAATGGATGCAAATAGGTGGGCTTTTTCCCAGCTCTTTATATTGTTTTCTGTACAGTGTGTGTCAATTGTGAGTCCACTCTGGGAAAAAAATTTGTAACTTCTATATAACCTTTTGCTCTAGGAGCCATTCAGAAAGGAAGAATTACAAAATTATTTAGAAATGACAGTCTGTCTACAACTTGTTTTCAAATATTCTGAGACCTAAAGCTGCCTAAAAATAATGTTTTGGGGAAACCAGTTTAAGGGTTGGTGGATTAAATGAAGTGTGTTTGGATGTCTTAAATAATGCAACTATTTCTAAGCAACTAATGCCAATTGTTGAGAGCAAAGTTAATTTGCTAATGGAAATACTGGACCCTTTGAAAAGCCATTTCAATCACCAACTTCGTTTCAGAGATTTAATAATTAATCAAAGTGACTCTATTAAATGTCAGCGACTATGTTGCTACCATACCTCTCTCTCAACATGAGTTCCCAGGCTGTTAATGATTAACATAGTGAGATCTGTACTGTAATAGTAATACTACTGCACTGGAAGACGAGGTACTCCTTGAATTCTTGCTGCAAATTCTTCAGTTTGGACTTTGTTACAAGCAGTGGTTATAAGGAATGCTTTAAATGTGTTAACCTATACCCACATCTTGCTTGGAGATTGCCTGCCTTCTTTTTAGAATTGAACCCAGACAAATAGGGCCAGATCTTCAGCTCCTGCTGTCACTCCCCCTGTGGCTTCACTGTGCCACTCTAATGGAATAGCAGATGTCACAAGGAAGATGTCTAGGTTGCGGAAAGCTGTGTTTAGTATAGTGAAGCTGACTGATAGAATTTGCATTGGTGATTTCTGTGTATTCCCGGTGCATTAGATGCATATTTAACTATTCATGAGGTCGTTCAAGGTATGCATGTGCTGAGAAAGGGCATTAAAATCATAAAGTATATTATGTGTAAGAGTGCATGAATTGTATGAGGCACCAGACCTGGTAAAGCAAGACATTTCCAATAGCTACATAATACAAATAATCTGAAATTGCAACTTGTAGCATGTCTTTCTCTGACTGTGGCCATAGAAAATAAGCCTGTGGTTTGCACTAACGGAGGTCTCTGTGTAGTTGTGTGCTGTCGGCTGTAGTCCTGTACTGCAGTGAATTACTTTGTGTGTGGGTGTACACATGCGCACACTTGAGATATTTCAAGAAAAGTCTTCTGGTCTTCTGGGAAGAAAGAAATTGCTCAATTCCTAAAAATGGAGTACAGAATGCAGTATAGAGTGGCTTGCAGTGCTCTCTAAAGCAGTATTAAATCATTGAATGTTTGTTCCAGCTTCTTCATAATATCTTGGTTTAGAGAGAGGCGTGTATTTGTCGCGTTATGATAAAGCAGTCACGTTAGTAGTGAATATATGTGTAGTGCAGCTGGCTTATATTCATGGGGTAGACAGGTCAGAAAGGGCTCCAGTGCATAAGGTCTGGTAGTGAGCTTCCTGCGAGCTTGTGGCTCAACGTGGCGCTTGAGAGAATATGCTCTGGGCAGCAAGGATGCTCTGTTGAGAGGATCTGTGTTATAATGGACTAAAGAGGGCTACAGATACTCTTAGTCAGTAGACAGCATTGTTTCCTTGAAGGCTCAAGTCACTCTAGTTAAGCTGCCAGGTTGTATTAATTTGTTATTTCCCATAACTTCTCCTGTCAGAGACAGCAATCACATTGTACAGCTTGAAAAGTCTGAGGAAAAAAATATAAAAAGTGAAGTTATAAATGATGAAAATTATCAGAATTCCAGCATCAAAAAAGACAGCGGCCTTAAAAAGGCAAACAAATAGTTAGTAAGATCTGTGGTGGCTGTGATATTTTTCTGAGGTATATTTTGATCTCTCAGAAGCTGTATGCTTCTTTAGAAACTTACCTGCCTGTGAACATTGCCCATAATCTTGTATGAGTAGTGTAAAAAAATCTTTGCAATGTAATCATTGATTCGCCTTAGTGGAAACATGTCCTGAGTAAGAGACCTTTGACGTAGGTGTGATTGCCTTCACTTCTGCAAAGATCATAGTTAATCCAGTTAGCCAATATACTAAAGTAATGAAAGAATTTCTTTTACTGTATGTCTCCTGTCTCCCCATGAGTTTTTTCATAACATTGATTTTTCCAGAGCTTCACAAAGATACTAATTAAGTCTAAAAAAAACTACAGATTTCTTTGTATTTTCATTATACATAATTCAAATGCAGAGGCATTTTTTTGTTCTGGCTGTAAGACTGAGCTCTTGCCTTTACTCGTTCTGAGGGAGCCAGTAACTGCTCTTCCATCCTATGAGTGCTCAGCACCTGCTGGTAGGTGAGCACAGACTATCCTGGGCTGCTGCTGGCAAACCATATGGGCTTTGCCCCAAAGGCGCCTGGAGAAGGGGCAGCTGGGAAGCTGCACTTGGTTGGATGTGTATTTCTGGTGAGCCACAGACTGAGCATCATTATAGCCCTTAAATATATGTTAGGGCTTTAACGGTATGGTCATGGTGAAAAACTGTTTTATGACCCTAGAAATAAGAAGAAACAAGACTTTTTAAGCTAAAAAAAAAGGGATTTGTGTTAAGGTGCAATGACGTAACAGTTCCTTTCTTTGTATTCTCTGTGGTCTTAAACTTCAGCTCTTAGGTACATTCATAGAATCATAGAATAGTCTGGGTTGGAAGGGACCTTAAAGATCATCCAGTTCCATCCCCTCTGCCGTGGGCAGGGACACCTCCCACCAGCCCAGGCTGCCCAAGGCCCCATCCAACCTGGCCTTGAACACCTCCAGGGATGGGGCAGCCACAGCTTCTCTGGGCAACCTGTGCCAGTGTCTCACCACCCTCATGGTGTAGAAATTCTTCCTAATGTCTAGTCTCTATCTGCTCCTCTCCAGTTTATACCCATTGCTTCTAGTCCTGTCACTACAAGCCGTTGTGAACAGTCCCTTCCCAGCTTTCTTGTAGCCCCTTCAGGTACTGGAAGGTCTCTATAAAGTCATTGACTCATAGTGATGGGCACTGTGAGCATGTTTGCAGAAGTGAATGTGCTTGATGGTAATGAGCATATCTTGTTGGATGGAGTGGGAATTTTCAGTGCTTCTTGAATGCTAATTTAAATAAAATCATCCCATGAAAGAGTAAGAACCTGGAATATGGTATGTGTGTATATATAGCCAATTAAGAGCATACTCTGGAGAGGCTTATTAAAATAAAAGCAATGCAGAGAGTGATTGTAATGTCAGTGGGCAAGAATTAATAGAGTGCAGTACCATCAGTTGTGTGCTACAGAATAGTATTGTTTTATCACTGAAAATGCTGTCACTTGAGGCTTTAAAAGTGTTTTGTGACTCTAGGTAATATTTTTATTTTTTACAGAGAAATAACTCTGGATATAGCAAGAAAATACATTTTTAAAGGATGTAATTAAATGTTATGATGTGACTATTTAACAAACCTAAAATGGAAATTAAAGTGTTGTTGTGTTTTTTAAAACCTTACTCTGCTAGAGTTTCCCATAATGCAAATATGCTCAAAATCTGTTCCTTTGGTTCTGCTGAAATCTGGGGTATTTCAATCCATGTTTGTACACACTTCCAAGTTTGTACAAGATTTTCACAGTGGTAAAGCAAGGATTAAAATATCAAAGATCATTGTCTTCTATTTTCACTCATAATATTTACTTTATATTTAGTTTTCTTTTATAAGCACTTAAACAGTTGCCCTTGTTTTTGCCAACCTTTGCTGTACAATTAGGAGCGAGTTAAAAATACTGGTAAAAATAGACAAAAAAACCTAGGTCCATCCCCTACAGCAGAGTGAGCTTGGGTTTGTTTGCTCTCATTTATGCATCTATATCCTGGGTTTCCCTTGAAGTCTGACTCTTTCTTGTTACTTTTCCTTCTTATATAAGTATATCCATTTTCTTTATCTAGATGTTATCTACACATACATATATAAAATAAATAAAAACCATAAATATATAATAAGGCAGCGTGTCCCATTTCTCTCTGTGAGGAGAGGGAGTAGGCAGAGCTGAAGCAGTGCAGGGTGCGTGCCCAAACGCCAAGAAGCGCAGTGATGCATTCCACTAAAGCATGAAGCAACACCAAGGCATCACTCGAGACCTGACTGCCAGGCATGATGGTGATTTTGCCCTGAGAACATGTCAGAATGCTTTAAAAGACATTTCTGTCAGGAATTCCCCTGGGATTAATTTCATTTTCTCAGGACATTTTACCTTTCAGGCACCTTCATCCTCAGTTCTCAAATTTTAGGTGGAGGAACTGAAAAGGGAGATGGTTAAGCTACAGAAAAGAGTAGTATTAATCTGTGGTCTAGAAAGAACGACTCCTCACAGCACATGGGATCAGACCCAGCTCCACAGGGTAATGTTTTGCATTTGCCAGGTCAAGCTGTGCAGTAAACCTAGAAACCAAAGTAAGTTTCCCCACTCCCGTTTTCTACTAAGCGTATGAAACTTGTTGGGGCACCCTTTTTCTCCTCATCTCCTTACAGATATTATTAATTTTTTACCTGATCTAATTCCTGCTCTGTTGAGCAGGAACTTTAGAGATGGACAAAACAGAAGAGTTGTTTCCAGAGGTGGATGATCCTTTTTGCTATCTGTTACTGGAGGCATAGTTGCTGCTCAAAACTATCTTTCATGTCATTTACCCAAGTAAGTGGTGTGGGCATGAGATCGATGTATGCACACAAGTGTACACATACAATGTATGTATGTAAGTATGAAGCTAATTTTTAGTTCTCCAGACAGTTGAAATTGTTTTCCAAGTACTCCCCATAAAAGTGATAAACTGTCTTTGCTTTCAAGTTTTTATGGCAGTGCAAGTGTAGCAGTGGGCTCGTATTGATCACTGAGTTGTTTTATGGGTTGTAGAGAGTAGTCTGCTTTAGAGAACCAATACTTCTTAAAAGGCACATAATTTTATTAATTAAATTAGAAACAGTAGCACTGAAATCGTGTGATTGCTTGTAAAATGTAACTGTGAACACAGATAAATTCCTCTGCAGTTACAAGGGGGAGTTACTTGTTGGGTTTTATTTTCCCCCGGTATAGTCTTGGATGCCAAAGGTGCTAAAGCCCCGATTTGTACATGCTTGGAAGAATTGAATCCCCTTCTGAATATCCTTGTTCCTCTCCGGTGACCTTTTGTTGTACTTGACCTACTTTTGGTTTCCCCATCAGTAACGAACATCCTCCCTAACTTGCCAACCCTTGAGGAACAGCTAAATGACCATGACCACCCGCTTTCAGGACAGTGCGTAGCTGGGTATTGCAGAAAGTACATCCGAATAGTTCTTGTTGAATAAAAAAAATGTGTCCCTAATGACTAGTCATCATTTCCCATATAAGCTGGTTTTATCACCAGCACCTATAAAGGCCATCACTAAGGTTATCTTCAGATAGAGGAACCGTCTACAAGCTGCGCATTCAGCTCTGCTAATACTGAAGATGACAAGGCTGTTTGTAAAGGGAAGAGGTGAGGAAACTATCAGCTGAAGTTTTTGTAAGTTTATTTTCAGAAAGTATTGCAAGCCAGTGCTTTGACAAGATGCTGTGAGAAAAAAAACTTCAAGTAACAGAGGACTGTAAAGAAATTTTGACATTCTGAGTTGACATGAGAATCAGAACAAATGACATTGTGAAATAGATGCAAATGTCAAAGGATTTCCCAGATATTTTTTGAAAGAAATTTATCATGCATGTACTTCTTAGTGTGGTTTGTTGGCCTGGAAACAGGGCTGGATCCTTTGCCTGATTGAAGTTTGCCCAATTTGTAAGTGCAGACAAGCTTCCTAAACAGAGTGCTCATCTAGTCTGTCAAAATAACCTTCATACTCTAGCCGTATGCGGGACTTGAGCTGGTTTTGTGCCATGAAATATTTGGTTAGCTAATTGGTAAACTGGTACGTGATTGAAAACAGGAGATTTTTAAATTAATGATCCCTGTATAGGAGCCTAATGGATGCTGTGTGTTCCAAGATGTGGTATATGTGAGCCTGTGCTTACCCTATGATCTTCCCGTTTGAAGCTTAAAAATGCAGTGCAAGTAATAAGCCCACTATTGTTGAGAGAAACTCCTGCAGGTTTGCTGTCTGTGCACGTTAGATTTCAAAACAAAGCTTTTAGAACCCAGTGGAATTTTAGCTTTTAAATGAATCTAATGAAGGAAAATTCCTCAAGGTATCCCCAGTAGAACTGTCTTAACTAAATCCAAGCAGCAGAGAAAGGTGAGATTTTATTTAAACTTCAGGGGATAGTTCATGTGATATGACAGTTAAGGTTGTCATGTCAAAGACACCTATAATATTATTATTGTAGATGAGAAAGCTGAAGTATGGAAGCACTGAAGCATTTACCCAGTTGTAGCATGACCATTGTTGCTCAAAAATCCCAATTTACTCTTAGTTTCTGAACCTTGCCTGCAAAGATGGAGCATCATAAGGATTTCTACTCAGGTGATTTCCAGTGTACATGCTCGTTATAGTCTCTGAATGTAGCAGAAGGTTATAGTAAAGAAATTGCAGTCTGCAGCTTGTTGGCAAATAACAGGATATGGCAAAGTATATTGAAGTCTACAGAGTTTCTAGTATCCGATCAGGTCCTGCCCTAAAAGTGTGAGCAATTTGTTCTATTTTGTATGCTCACTAACAGTTGAGAGAGTCAGAGTGTTTTAAATATTTAGTATAAGAAAGGGTCCAAACTTGTTGGTACCTAAAGCCTTCATCAGAAAAGGGAAATGACAGTGTGTAGGTATTTTCTGCTTCATTCTCTTGGGACATTAGAGCTAAAAGCTGCAAGGTGAGAGGTCCTCATCAGGCCTCTGCCAGTTATCTGGCTCACCAACTTTTCATAAATACTGCACCAAGAATATGGCTCAGAAATAAGTTAAGCTGGAGAAGCCAATGCCAGAAAGACAAACACCCAGTAATTAAGAAATGGTCTATTTGAAATGTAGAGCAAAACAGATATTTTTTTCTCATTCCTTCTAGACCAGTTATCCCTAGACAATGTCTCATTGTAGTGTGTTGTCCCTAAGATCTAAATGTGTTACTTAAAAAGAAAAAGGATATTAAATATTGAAAACAGGCTGGTGGAGAAACAGAAGTATGATATTGTTTATAGGATGTCGCTTGTTGCTCAAAGGTGAGTAAAAACAGGGAACATCAGTCTTAGCATAGAGAATGTCTTATTTGTGATGCAAATTAAAATATGTCCTTCTCGCTTTCACAGAAAGGGAAAGGTAAAATAATTGGAACACCTGTTGGCTCAGGTGGTAGAACTGGTTGCCAGTTCCCCTAAATGTTAAGTCCAATTAGCACTTACTGCCTTGTTTTTTTAAGAGAAGGAGGGCAAGCTGCCCCTCTCTTTGGTGCTGAAGAATTGCTGCAGCCCATTATAGGTATTGGGTATGATTTGATTATGAATACTGAAGCATCTACCAGCATCACAAGGGTACTTAAAAAATTGCTCATTTAGTAAGTACTCCAAATGAAACACATTTTGGATTAATTTATCATGGGAGAAATTGCTTACACAGTTATAAATGACTGTAGGCTGGGAAGGTGAGGAGAGGCTGTTTGCCTCTCACGTGAGAGAGCAGCAGGGATCTCTGCGTGGAGCTCTGTCTCCAGAGAGGTGATCAGTCAGCTGAAAACTTACGGGTCATGAGTAGAGCGCAGACCAATGTGGGTGACATTGTTAATGGATGTCTAAGACAGACTGCCCCATCAGGAAGAACCTGTACATGATGCCTTTTTCAGGCAGCTGGAAGAAGCCTCACATTTGCAGGACCTGATCCTTGGGGGGACTTTAACCACTTTGGTATCTTCTTGGAGAGCCAGGCAGCAGTGCACATGTAAGGCAGGAGGATTCTAGAGTGCACTGGTGAAAACCTCCTAGCACAGGTGATTGATAAGCTGATAGGAGGAGGTTCTTTCTTGGACCTCATACTTACAAACAAGGAAGAGCTAGCCAGTGACATGATATGCTGGGGGCAGTCTTGGCTGCTGTTTCCGTGATATGGTGGAATTCGGGATTCTGTGAGGGCAGAACAAGACAAATAGCAGGATCACAATCCTGGACATCAGGGGAGCAGTTTTTGGCGTGTTTAGGGACCTGATTGGAAGAGTTCTTCAAAATGATATCCTGGAGAGAAGAGAACTGGTAGATTTTCAAAGATTTCCTCCTCCAAACTCAAGCATGGTCCATCCTGATGTGCAGGAAACCCAGCAAATGTGACAGGAGGCCTGCATGGATAGGCATGGAGCTCATGAAAAGGAGGATCCAGGGAAAATCAGACTAGTTAGCCACTTCTCAGTCTGTGGAAAGGAGTTGCAGCAAGTAATCCTGGAAAGCATTTCCAAATGTCTGATGGACAGGAGGATGATTGGTAACAGTCTAGATGGATTTAAGGAGGGGAAATAATGCCTGACCAACCTTGATAGCTTTCTGCAATGACATGACAGCTGAATGGATGAATAGAGAGCAGTGAATGTTCCTTATCTTAACTTTTGACACTGCTCCCCGCTACCGCCCCCACAGAGAAACTATTGAATTATAGACTAGATAAATGGACTGTGAGCTAGATTAGCTGAAGTGTCAGGCTTAGAGGACTGTAATCAGCAGTACCAAGTCCAACAGGAGACCGATCACCATAGATGTACCCCAGGGATTGGTCCTGGGATCAATACTGTTTAACGTCTTTAATGACCTGGATGAAGGGGGTGTGTGTAGCCTTAGCATGTTTGCTGGTGACAAAACTGGGAGGAGTGGTGGACACATCAGATGGTTGTGCTCCATTCAGAGGGACCTCAAAAGCCTGGAGAAATGGGCAAACAGGACTCTCATAAAGTTCAGCAAAGTCTTGCACATGGCGGGGAGTAACCCCATGTCCCATTATATTCTGGGGGCTGACCAGCTGGAAAGCAGCTTTGTACAAAAGTGCCTGGAGGTCCTGGTGGACGCTAAATTGACCATAAGGCCGCAGTGTGCCCTTGTGGGCCCCAAGGGGCTGCATCAGGCAGAGTATTGACAGCAGATTCAAGGAGGTGATCCTTCCCCTCTGCTCAGCGTGTGTTAGGCACAGCTGGAGTGCTGGGTGCAGTCCTGGGCTCCCCAGTGCAAGAGTCACATGGACATAGTGGAGCAGCTCCAGCAAAGGACCACCAAGAGGATTACTAGCTTGGAACACCTGACAGAGGGAGAGTGCAAGAGCTGGGGATGTTCAGCATGGCAGAGAAACCTCAAGGGGTTCTTATCAATGTGGATAAATACCTGATAGGGGTGAAAACAGGTGGCTCTTCTCAGTGGTGCCCAATGACAGGACAAAGGGCAATGACAACAGATATGAGAAATTCCACTTGAAAATAAGAAAAATGCCTCACAAGTGTAAAATGAGAGATTGCCACGGTAAAATATGAACAAATGCACACTAAATAGACACCTTAACAGTATTGCTATGTACTATTGTGCCTGTTACAATTTATAGAGTGCCTTGTCAAGGACAAGGAAGTTATTAATCATTGTAAGTAGCATATTGATCTTGGTTTTACAGACCAACTGAAAATAAATGTTCAGCAGAAAATGAGTTGATTCTTTTTCATTTTGCTGTTTTGCCAATTCCTGCTAAGAATGCTGTCATGATTTTACCAGTGTTTGTCAAAAAGAAATGATTACATCCTAAGTACTGTCTGGAAGAATATAAAATTCAGCAGTCTTGCGAGTGAAGTCAATGAAAGTATCTTATGCTTGTGTGTGTTTCTAGCAGAAAAGGGTTGCTATCATAAAGCCAAAAGGGCTATTTATAGTCAGCTTGACTAATAAATTTCACATACAAACTTGCTACCCTAATTATTACTTTGTTTTTATTTGTGGTGATTATTTTTTCTTGTTTAGCATGCCCCTTTCCATTAAATAGCATATATGCACTTTAACATTATGATTGTGTCATATTACAGATAGAGAGGTTGTAATCTTTATGGGACAGGGGAAATAATTTCTAAGTCACATGCAGTAAAATATAAAGAGAAGAGATTAATGTACTTCCATACCTACAGACTACAAAAATGTTTGTAGCAGTTTCTAAGCAAAGATGTACAGGAGAAAGCCATTTTCTAGTCCAGGTTGTAAAGTGGTCTGTCTTTTTCTAGTATCTTGACTGCTTAATGCAAACTGTTGTGTCCATTCAGTAATGAAATCTTGTCTAATCCAGTTGACGTTCAAGGCAGATGATAAACTCCTGGGTATAGTGTAATACCAGTAAAAGTTAACAATTTATGATGTGATTTTTTTATGTATTGTGTTATGTATTCGTAACACTAGATTTTTAATTATATTGTTTTGGTTAATAGCTAGCTTAGAAGTTACCTGGTGCTTGGCTTCAGTTATATCCTCAGGTCATGAACTCAAGCACAACAGATCAGAGTAAAAGTAATTACTAGTCAAAAAAGTGTGCAGTTGTGGTACTTTATATTTTGTCTGTGAAGGACAGATGAAATAGTGATTATAAAAATGGCAAGTAATGTAATCAGAAGAATGCAACCAAAGGAGGATTTTATATGCCAGACTCTTCTTGGCTGAAGTTAGGAGGCCATGACTTGTGTATTTATTGAATGTGGCTGCCCTGTGTTTGAATCTTAGTGCAACATCAGTGTTTAGAGCACACGTAAGTACAAGCCTTAAGAAGTAAGGGAGAGACTTGAAAAATTTGAGGCACATTGTTAGTAAATGCTTCAGAAAATGAAAACAGGGCATTTATTGCAGTCTATAATCAGATTCTGTGTTTTGACTCTGAAAAGGCATTTTCTGTTACCAGCCTCCACCACACATCTGCACCTCCGTCCTGGCACAATGGGTAGTTAGTGCTCTAAGCAGCAAGCTACTTGATGGTGCCGGCATTTATCTTGCTAAGGAATGTAAGTGCCTACTCCACTACTTTATAATTTATGTCACTTGAATAGAAAAGGAAGACTTAGCAAGTTCTAAGGAAGAAAGGAAAACAAACCCTTTGGTAATCTGAGAGAATAATGTGTGCTTAGCATCTGGCAATGCCATTTTTGATTTGTATGTAATTATTATTCTGTTTTAGGTGGTACTTATGTTCCTTGCTCCTGATGAGATTCATTTGTACGCATCATTATTATCTCTTTTGACATGTGCATTAGTGACATTAATCTGTGTTTTATTTTCTGCAGCAGTAATAATGGAGTTGTCTTTCCCTAGCTTTATTATGTTGTCGTGCTTTCTTAAGTTGTCCTCATAACACAAAGGAAAAGTGTAACGTAGGGACCCAGTGCGACCCAGGTAACGTTTAGCGTGGGGTGAGGCAGCTCCTCTCATCTTCTCGCTTCTTCCTTGCCAAATTGTGATGCTCTTTCCTTAGTGTTGCACAAGCAGGCAAACATTCTCTTTTCAATTAGTGCAACTGAAAAATACTTTATGAAATCTCTTCAGAAAGGATGCAGTTATAGAAGCTTCATGCTTTTGACAGGAGCATTTAAATCCTTTTTGCAGTTTATTCTAGAAATGAGAAAGATTGTCAGGGGCAGATAAAGATTTATTCATTTTAACTGGACTAAAATAGCCTCATTACTTTCAGAATATGAGCTGATAAAAATGACTCACTCATCTGAAATCATCCAAGTGGTGTTTTGCAGGAGTCTTGTGATACTTTTTGCCTTATTACAAGATGCTAATTGGTTTTGTCAGGCTGCTGAGGAAACTTCAGGTCCACTGCACGTGACACATCCTGGCTAGCACAGTGGCGGACGCATACTGTTTTCTTCTGTTATTGTCTTAGTTTCCTGGTTTTTCCTACACATTTTATACTTTCTGTACTGAGATCTTTCCTCATGTCTCTAGTCAGAAGCTATTTGGGGAATTTCTATGAATAAGTAATATTTAGGCTTACACATCTGATTGTAATATTAATATAAGAAACCCCACAAGATAAAACATAAATGGGGAATGGAGGTTTCACCTGGAGAATTTCTATCTCTCCATTCATGTTCTTTATCCTTCTCCTGTTTTGATTAATTACTGTGTTTGATATTGCAATATATGCACAGTAGCCATAGAAGATACATGTATCCAGGTAATTAAAATTCATTATTTTGTCTTAATTTCTAGCCTGCTTAGTATCCTTTTTCCCTCCTGACTTGGAATTTATTCCCTTACTCATATATTCTTTGCCATGCAGCTGGAAACATTACTCATTGGTTACTGGAATTTTACAAACAAGGGTTTGGCAGTTGTGACTCTGAAGTGCCATTGAAAGCTGATGTTTCTCCTTTTGTGTTTATAAGTAGAAGGCTGTAGGTTGGGACAAACTAGCAGTGGACATAGTTCATACATGTTTCTGTCTTTTACAAAAGGAAGCCGTGGAATGGTATCTCTTGTTCTGTTCATCAGTATTTTCACATGATGTGGTAAGGAGAAGATGCTGCAGTTAGAAAATGATATACCTTATATTCTTCTCTTCACTGAAGAAACTGAGAGCACCTTCTCTAAAACTGAAATGACATGTAAGTTTCCCCAGAGTTTAAGTGACTCCAGAAATTGCAGTCCAGTATGCTTTTTCTTGTTTTGACATACTAGTTTTTGTTGTTCTCCAGTAAGGTTCCCAAAATCCTCCAGGCATGGCTGTGCTAAAAAATTAAAGCATAATCTCATTGTTCTTTATTTTTTACAATTTCTTCTTTTCTTTTCTCAGGCTGAACAAAAGCCTTTCATTTTGCAGGCATTTAATCTGCAAACAAATAAGTCTAATTACTTGTTCATCCGTGTGTTAAACTATGCAGCGCTCCTTAATGTGTCTGCAGTCCTGAATTTACATGACTGCTTAAAAATTGTGATAAACACTTCTTTGTGCTCTGACTGCTTGAGTAGAGACACTGGGCTGTATCCATTATGGCAAAAACTTCAGGGCTATCATGCCAGTACTGGTATATCTTTTTGCTATTGCATAACCTCAGTTACCGCTGTCTTTGCTTTACAACATTTATTATAGTCATTACTACCTTTACTTACCTTTTAACATTAGTGTTTTTAGTGGAACAATAATTGGATTTCTTGGAGGCATAAGCAGTTCATGTTTAGTGGAATAACAGCAGTTTCTAAAATACCCAGCTTAATAGTTTTGTAGTACGTGAGAGAACATACCATTACCATTGTATAGAACAGATCCATCAAAACCTTCCCCTGATAAAAAAAGCCCTGACAACTAGCTGCAAACAAAAACAGTAAGGCTCTGTGCTGTATGGAGAATTGCATATTATGACCTAAAAGGTAGAAAACCGCTTGATGACCTCTAGACAGAAGTATGGGGCTTGGTATTGTGTATCTAGAGAACTACTTTAAGCAATTGTCTTAAAGGTCATTCCCCATGTTTGTGTTTTTTGTTTTGTTTTTTTTTTTTTAATACAACACACTTGAATACCTAGCAGAATAATTCATCTGTCTGTTTTTGACGTTTTTGGTAGGAAAAATGCTGTTCTTGCCAAAGATCACAGCAGACTGTAATTTTTTTGGTGTAATTTTCAAGGTGTACAAGCATTCAGGTACTGAAAACATTGACAGAAGTAAAATATGATACTGAGGATTTTTTTTTTCCTCCTGAAAAGTAAAATTTATCAGTACACTGGATGCAAGTAAAGTAATATATGAGACAGTCTTTTTAGGTAACAAATGAAAACCAGGCAAAACAAGTCAAAAAGTTTCCTCTAGGAAGAAGAAGATGAGATATCTGGTCAGGTAAATTTTCAGTGGCTGAAAGTGACATATGTAAGGTCCTCTGGGAAAGGTCCAGTGTAGTTGGTCTACTGCTTGGAGGAAAGTAGTTGGGTGTATGTGTGGTTTGGGTGATGTGCACCAATGTGGGATGACAGCACGGTATAGTAATCCTGGGCGTACCCATCTATCACCTCAGTCTGTATGTCGATATGCATTTATGTAAGAAATCCTGGTCAGACATTCACGTAGACATTGCTGTCTTCACTGTTTCTACTATGTGCTAGTGGAGAATATAGGTCCCAGCCAGGCGAGGCGCCTGCAGACGTAAGTGCTGTGTATGTAATTAAAAGACAATTCCTGCCCTAAAGAGTTCCTCGATACTGCCTGTGGCACAAATGAGTAAAAAACAAAAGGAGAATGACAAAGAACCACTGTTGTGATGGAGATATACAGTCTAAAGTTTTCAGCTGTACTTCTGGTACGAATCACAGATGACTGGTTTTGTGGTGAGGGTGAATTTCCAACCATCGCTGTGTGCTTCCGTGAGGACAGATTGCAGATCTTGTTATAGAACTGCTGTTGAAGGCTGCTCGTGAACTTATCCATCATTAGTTATAATTGTGCCAACTATCAATCTTTATGAAATCTTTATTTTTGTAGGAAAACTGTTGAGCAAATTCTGGTTAAGCCACTTAGGGAGCCTGAGATTTCACGACTAAAAGATTTGATGGAACACAGAAGTCTGATAACATTTATGAACTAACTCTTCATAATGGTAATAGAAATATGTCCTTTTTTGAAAAGTATTTTGTCCTAAGCTGTATTTCTCACTGCTGTGAAATTTGGTGCCCAGCCCCGCCCCAGCCTACACAAAAAGAAAATCAGTGTTAACTGAAGATTCTCTATCTTTGCAATTGAGGCTGCTTGGGCTTTGACAACCCCAATTTTAGTCACTCAAAGCTTACAACTTGGGCCATATTTCTTCACCCAAATCTCTACTGTCATTTTATGTCTTTTGAAGAAATACTTTTTAATAATAACAATACTTTAATTATGAACTGATAATAAAAGCGCCGCCTCTCCTTGGCACAGTATTCCCCAGTGCCCTATTTCTCTCATTGTTTAAAATGAATGGGCTCCCTCTCCCCCTGTGCCCTTGCTGACTAAGCCGTTGGCCTTGCTGCATCCCTTATGGATTGCTTCTGCTGAAGGACACACTCCCCCCAGCTGTCTCTTGGGAGAGAATAAAGGGGTTATTGTCAATAAGATAAACTTTTATGTGGCCAGTAATTTCTTTATGTGCGCACACCTTCCGAGGTGTAACCCATAGGTCATAGAATCATAGAATGACCTGAGTTGGAAGGGACCCACAAGGATCATCTAGTCCAACTGTTATTAAATAAATAAAAAATATATATTGGATATACATAGATGGCCAAAGCTGGACTGAATCTGGTCCATGAAGCAGTACTGAGCTGTGTTAATACACGGTTGCCAAGCAGAGCACAGTGTTTAGTTCGTGTGAGCAGTGGCACAGGGGTAATCCAGCAAACTGATGAAACTTCCAGTGTTGCCACCTTTTTTGAGTAGGCTCCTGTTTGAGGATACAGGTTGAGAGGGAGGGGAGAAGTGGGCAAGACTGGTGCTGACAAGGAAGCTCCTCTGAGAAGGGGTGATCTGGACTGTGGTCAGAGAGTTCAGTCTGACCTTGGCTGGGTTTGTACCATGTGGGAAACTGAAGAACTTTAAAGACGTGTATTGCAGCAGTTTCCCAGTAGACTCCATGCTGAAGTGAGGAGATACAGACCAGAGTGTGGAGGGTTGCCACTTTGGCAGAGGTTTGCAGTGCAGCTTGATAGCTGTATCACTTGGGAATGTGTGACTGGCATGGTTTGGATCTGTGCTCGAGTTGAGGATCACTGTCGCTCTTGAGCAGTCCAGGTGAGAGAAATGTCTCTTGTGTTAGGAGGCACTAAGACGCTATGGTTACTGTGTGCCTGAACTATTGCCCAAGGAGACGATATGTAAGGTGAGGAAGGCAGCATAACCTCTAGAAAAGACTAAGGGGATATTTGGAAGAGTGGAGATTGTGTTCATAAGAAGAGCTGTGGGCTGTTTTTCTGTTTAGAATCTCGACTTGTACTTAATACCATCAATATAGCTTTGTTCCTTGGCTTCATCCATTCTTCATGATGAGGGTGGTGAGGCACTGAAACAGGTTGCCCAGGGAAGTTGTGGATGCCCCATGCCTGGAGGTGTTCAAGGCCAGGATGTAGCCTAGAGCAGCCTGGTCTGGTGAGAGGTGTCCCTGCCATAGGCAGGGGTTGGAACTAGATGATCTTAAAGGTGCCTTCCAACCGAAACCATTCTATGATGCTTCTCTTAACTTTTAGCAACTCCAGCACCCTTTGGCAGTGAGTTGCCCAGTTCTGCTACCCATGGTGTGAAGAGCAGCCTCCTGCTTGCGTGTTTACCTTGTGTTTTAATTCTTATGTTGGAGGGCTGACTGGTTTGGGGTACATGGGGAAGGGTTTAAATAGAATGTGAATCTGCCTCAAGCACCTGGCTTTGTCCCATTGCTGGTTCAGAACTAATAGACAAAGTTCAGTGGCTCTTCGCAGCTAAGCATTTCTGCATTGTATTTCTTACCAGTAGTTAGTACTGTACGGAACTTTCCACTTTTAATTAGAAAGGCATCTTGTTATCTTGGCCTGGCTGCAGACAAAAAAAAAAAAAAAAAAAACACCCTGAAAATAGCTGGCACTCAAACACTCAAATCCTGGTGTCCTGACACAATTTTTACTGCTTTCCTTATGGTGATGTAATAGTTGTGGTTTTCACAGAAGATACAACGATGTAGTGTGGGTGTTGCTTTTAATGACATCTTCAGAGTTTTACATCAATATCCTTGTGCACCATTAATTTTTAGAACATAATTCACTAGTAACTGGAGATTTCTAAAGATGATATGGGAAGCAGGAGTTAAAAGGAAAGATGATGCTGATGGAGAAAGAAATAGTGAGCATGCAAAACCTCTTAACTATTTTGGTTAACCATTCTTCTGGCTTAGAAGAGCCATTGCAGAGCTCTGCTGTGCATAAAGCTAAGTTGCACATGACATTAATACAAGGCTTATTTTCCTGAAGCAATTGTTAAAAGCCCACAGTGATAAGGCATTTTATTTTTTATTTGATGTTTTTCAGCACAGTAGAAAGTCATTTAATCTAAGTGACTGGAAATCATTTTAGGCTTAGCAATGTGTTGAGACAACTGATAAAGTATTTAAAAGGCTCATTTTATTGAAGAATAACCATCCATAACAATTAAGGTATTGGAAAAAAGAACTTTCAGAGAGGCACAACAGATGTTTAGCCTGCAAAATTCATGGCACATTAGGATTTTCGGTTGTGTACAGTTTTTCACTGATTTTTTTTTTTTGCTGAAACTTGAAAAATACAGTGATGATCACATAATATTGAAGATTTTGGCTTTTTTTTTGGCTTTTTTTTGGCTTTTTTTTTTATACTGTTCCTTTTCTAGCCTGGCATTTCAAATATGAATTGTATTTTGCTATCTCTATTCATTTTTTTTTTCTATACCTACTCTGACATAAAGGTCATAGTTAATTTGACTTTAAGTTTGAATATCTCATAACTCTTAATATAGCGTTCATGTTATTTGGAAAAAGGACAGTAACATCATTCATTGGGTTATGTATACACCATTTGGACATGACCTGTGATAACAGGTGTGCTCATTGCTCAGTCCCGTGCTTGATCTCGTAGTTTGGGGTTTGTTATTACTTGATATTTCACTATACTAAAATGTATTTGTAACTATTTTTACTGTTATTTTAAATAACTATTAGTATATATATACTTCTATATGTGAATTAATTTCCTGCTTTTGGGTCACAGCTGATGGCTAAACTGTTCTGGTTCATAACTGATGCTGTTTGGAAAAGCTGTCATGGCACATTGTTGTGTCCTGATAACAGATTTCATCTGAGTCTGTTCAGACAAGCAAAATCATATGGAAATGTCTACATTTTAGAAAATCACTTAAAATGTGCTATCATTTATACTTATTTTATCTTATATGTTTTTGTCAGTTTTCACTGTGTTTTCTACATTTTCCCACTGATTCATAGTTTTCCTTGGTTTTCCACGTCCTTCCTTTAGCATTGCTCATGCTCACTAATGGAAAGATTCTATTGTGTTGCTTTCATTCATATTCATTTCATTTTATGTTGAGTGCTTTGTCTCTGCAGCTGGAGAATCCTTTCCCCATTTCTTTCCTTCCTTCCTTCCTTCCTTCCTTCCTTCCTTCCTTCCTTCCTTCCTTCCTTCCTTCCTTCCTTCCTTCCTTCCTTCCTTCCTTCCTTCCTTCCTTCCTTCCTTCCTTCCTTCCTTCCTTCCTTCCTTCCTTCCTTCCTTCCTTCCTTCCTTCCTTCCTTCCTTCCTTCCTTCCTTCCTTCCTTCCTTCCTCCCTTCCTCCCTTCCTCCCTTCCTCCCTTCCTCCCTTCCTCCCTTCCTCCCTTCCTCCCTTCCTCCCTTCCTCCCTTCCTCCCTCCCTCCCTCCCTCCCTCCCTCCCTCCCTCCCTCCCTCCCTCCCTCCCTCCCTCCCTCCCTCCCTCCTTCCCTCCTTCCCTCCTTCCCTCCTTCCCTCGTATACAATTTCTATATGCAAGACTATTAATTGTACAAGTGTACGTTTTCAGTGGCTGGTGTAATAGTTCATCAAAATTTCATTTCTACTATGGGTTTTTTCCCCCCTTTCTTTTTCCACCCCCTCACCTGGAGTCTTATGTACTTTGCTGGGGTTATTTTACATAATCTATACATCAGATTTTTTTAAAAAGAACTTTTTAATTCAGGTTTGTGGTTTTGAGAATTACAGTTTCTATGAATAGTTCCAAAATGTTCTGTTACACTTACTGAACTCCTACACATTGTGACTTTACTTAGATTTATGATAATACATATTCACAGTTTTGAAATTTTGATCCTTTTTTCACAGAGTTGTCAAAAAAAATCCTTGTTTACTCTTCACATAACATTCTCCCCCCTCTTCCTATTCCTCGCTTTATTCAAAACGCATCTTGTTTTCCACATACCCAGGTCACCTTGATGAAATTATGGAATTGGCTTTTTTTAATATCCTGTCAGTCAGCACAAAAAATATTAGCGCTTTACTTTTTTTATTGCACTATCAGATTAGAAAAACTAGCTGGGCATATTATGGTGCTTTTCAACAAAAAATCGGGGATTTCATAGCAGGCTTTGCTGGAGGGCTTCTGTATCTCTGTGTTGTATTTTACCATGGAATTAAAGAAATGCTTTTTTCAAGCGATATAATTTGGTTTGTTTTCAGTATAACTGCAGGTGTCAGAATACTGTTTCAGTTTTTTGTTTCAGTTTTTTAGTGTGCTTAATCTTTGTAAATAAAGCTTTAATTGAGATCTCATCTTCTCTTTTTGCAAAAGTGAACTCCTTTGATTTTGTAGCTTAACTTTGAGAAGCCAAAGAGAAAAGAATCACAGAAAACAGATCTCTTAAGGAAATGGGTATTTGGCAAGTTAATTATGCTCAATTACAGAAGTATAAAAAAACTTAAATGCCTTTTTAAAAAAAAATACTGTGATACATAATATGTACTGAAATTCTTTAGGAAAGATGAGAAGACAGCAATGGTTGCACTCTTACAGGAATGTAGAAAGCTAGGAAATTTTGTAGATAGAAATGTATTCTATCCAGAGCTCTAGATTAGCTTTCAATTGCATTTATGATTTACCTTGTCAAATGCTTACATTATTTATCTGCTGCTTGTTTGAAAAAATACAGAAATGCAATATAAAACCTTGTCTTTTGCTTGTGGAAGACAGTATCCATGATGTGATGGTTTAGCTGTTGGCGAGCTTCCTGGAGTTTCTGTGCATTGAACAGTCTCGGACCAGAGTTATCTGATCGTTTCCTTGTCCTTTTCTGCCCCTCTCAGTGTACCTGTTTGCTACCTCCTATCTTGCCTGGCATCACAGGTTCTTTGAGGCTTACACACATTCTCTGTGCTACCCTCACTGTATTCTCAGCATAATAGTTTTTGAAACACAGTTTGGCTTCTTAGCTAATATGGTTCACAATCATCAATGATTTAAAATTGTGGTAGGAGTATAGTTTCATCAGGTGTACTCAGCTTTTAGGTGTGGCTTCCTAGAAATGACCGTTGTATGAATCCCAGCGCTCTTTTCTGAGAAGTCATTTGGCAATGCTTGAGGTACCCTGGACTGTACGAGTGGGGCTGGGTGTCTGCCACCAGAACTTGCCCTCTCTAATTGTTAAGGACAGCATTGGGTTGTAGGGAAAAGCCCACCAGAAATCACAGAATCATAGAATAACCAGGTTGGAAGAGACCCACTGGATCATCAAGCCCAACCATTCCTATCAAACACTAAACCATGTCCCTTAGCACCTCATCCACCCGTGCCTTAAACACCTCCAGGGAAGGTGAATCAACCACCTACCTGGGCAGCCTGTTCCAGCGCCCAATGACCCTTTCTGTGGAAAAATTTTTTCCTAATGTCCAGCCTAAATCTCCCCTGGCGGAGCTTGAGGTCATTCCCTCTTGTCCTGTCCCCTGTCACTTGGGAGAAGAGGCCAGCTCCCTCCTCTCTACAATCTCCCCTCAGGTAGTTGTAGAGAGCAATGTGGTTTCCTCTCAGCCTCCTCTTTTCCAGGCTAAACAATCCCAGCTCTCCCAGCCACTCCTCATAAGGCCTGTTCTGCAGCCCCTTCACCAGCTTTGTTGCTCTTCCATGGACTCGCTCCAGAGCCTCAACATCCTTCTTGTGGTGAGGGGCCCAGAACTGAACACAGTACTCGAGGTGCGGTCTCACCAGTGCTGAGAATAACCTCCCTGATCACGCTGTTTCTGATACAAGCCAAGATGCCATTGGCCTTCTTGGCCACCTGGGCACACTGCTGGCTCATGTTCAGTCACTGTCAACCAACACCCCCAGGTCCCTCTCCTCCGTGCAGCTTTCTAGACAGACTTCTCCTAGTCTGTAGCTGCACAGGGTTGTTGTGCCCCAAGTGCAGGACCCGGCATTTGGCTTTGTTAAACCTCATGCCGTTGGTCTCAGCCCAGCAGTCCAGCCTGTTCAGATCCCTTTCCAGAGCCTCCCGACCCTCCAGCAGATCCACACTTCCACCCAGCTTAGCGTTGTCTGCAAACTTGCTAAGGGTGCACTCAATGCCTTCATCCAGGTCATTGATAAAGACATTGAATAGGGCTGGACCCAGGACTGAGCCCTGAAATGCAGCTGTTGGGAGTGGGTGGTGAGGTTTTTCTGTCTTGGAGCTCTCCCTGAGTGATTTTTTTAAGGGACACAGCTGTAGTGGATGCAGGAATGGAGCTCAGGGCAGTATCAGTTGGTGAATCTTATTCATGTGCCTTTAACCTACAGAAATGAGAAAATTAAAATAAGGAATTGGAGAGACGACAATGAAATAAATCTAGGCTGGCTGGTACAGGAGCAGTATGTCTTGTGAGAGAGATGACATGCAGAAAGGAAGTAGAAGATACATAGATGAGACCAACATGGGGAAGCATCATGGAGTCAGAATTGGCACAAAGCACAGAGCTTAAAAACCACAAAGGCTGGAGCAGTGCGTGGCATTTGAATTGTTCTTCAGAAGCTTGCAATTTTTTGTACAAAGTGCAATGCATTAGTAAAACCATCTTAAGTGAAGAATAAGCACCCATTTTGTGTGCACTGCAAGAACTCTTTATATCAGGTGGCACGGTACTGTCTCCAGAGTCGTCATTCAGAGCTGAATGATGATAATAATATATTAGAAGCAGAAATATATCCACAGTCCACATATTTCAGCAAATGTATGACTGGAGGAGAAATACTGCTTTTTTCCAAGGTCTTACAGTAAGATAAGATTTTATTTATGATGTGTAGCAATGGTTTTAGTCTACATGGTACTGGGATTGCTCACAGTGTAAGCACTAAATGTGCAAGAAGGTTATTAGACTGTGTGCTCTGTCAGCAGTGTGACAGATAGATGAACTCCTAATACTTGTCTTCTCTTTTGGGTTTTGGTTGTTTTCTGTTCTTTCTAAACTGAAAGACTAGTTTCTATAATCAATCCATAGTGTTTAAAAATTAGGTATTCAACTGTGGTTATTTGAAGGTAGGCTCAGACTTTCAGGTGAACTCCCTAACTGAATTCAGACCAACCCCTTAGTTCTTATGGGGATGCAATAAGTTACCACTTAAAAGTCCCATGTCCTAACACTTAAGGTGTTCCAAATAAGAACAGAATGTGAAACATCTCTAAAGAAAGGAAATGCTAACTTGCACGTCCAATGTTTTCATTTGTAATTGTTTAGTATTTTATAATGTAGTAGTGTCTAATGCCACAAATAGGTGGAGGTATCTGAGACTCAAGGGCTCTACTGAGGTAAGAAATAGTAGAAAAACTCAAGGCAGTTAGTTGTCTAAAGGCTCCAAAAATATCCTCCATACTTGGCTTGAAGTGTCAAACAAGGTGTGATGCTTCAGTTTTGCTAGTCATGTTTTCTAACTGAGTATATTCCATCATGAAATCTCCAATCATATATAATAATTGTTAATTTATCCCTTCCCTGTCTTACCACTGCAAAATATTGAGAAATGCTCTTGTCCTTAAGGCATGCTGGGCACAGCAATAGTACTACTGCAACCTATGTGATACTTTTCTCCTCCATCACCTCCATGTCTAAAGAGAGATCAAGAGGAACAATTATTTTTCAATAGCTGTAGCGGAAGATACTTCTGTCTCACTATCGATACTATAAAGAGTGTTTTCACATGTGCGTGTTAATTTTAGTTTGGCCGTCATGATGAATGAGGGAGCATAGTATAGATTTGAGAACAGGTCTGTGCAGTGTGAGGTGGGATGGGTTTGAGGGGAAAAGGAGATGAGAAAAAGTGCCTTTCAGGCATAAGTGAACATGATGGAGGGAAGTGGTAAGAAAAAATGAAAGGCTTGCTGGATTCACACAGGAAAAGATGTGGCATGAAAAGAAAGGGAACACGCAGGAGGAGATGGGGAAAAAGTAATAAACCAAAAGAAATCTTACATTTCAAAAAGAAAGCTAAATCAGTTGCTGAGGAGTGTAACAGTAGCATACTACACTTAAATATAAGGCCTTGAGTGGAGAGAACGTATGTTAAGAGTTCTAAATGTTATCATTTTTTATTATTACTATTTTACTCAGACAAATTTGACAGAAATGAAAAGCTTTTTTCAGGCTAAGATTTGTGTGCTAGTTTTCACCACAAACACATTTTTAGATTTGGGTTATAATCTCCTGGAAGTAGATAGAAATGAAAATGCTGGTATAGCCTGGAGTGTGGAAATGAGAATATGCCTCAAAAATAAATGTGGTTTTATTGCATTGTGTCTTGGGATCTTAGTGTATCATGCTTACTCGTTGAATAATAATTTCCCATTCATATCTGTTCTGTTCTGTTCTTCCTGCCGCTTCCTCTCTTTTCCCCCACTCTTCCTTCCAGCCAGAGAGGACTTAACCAGCACTGTGGGCTTCTATTTCCTATAAGCATCCTCCAGTGCACTTAAATATGGTAGTGAATGTGGTGCAGTTCCCAGGCGAATTACTCTTGAGCTGCATAAAGGTCATCACCTCATCATTTGCTTTGTCTTCAGTCCAAAGAACTGAGAACCGCACATTGCTGTGCTGTGGCTTTCTAATGGCTGTTGAAGGTTTATCGCAAATCAGTGTTGTCTTTTTGCACCTGCAGCACAGCTTTTTGCTCTTTGCCAGGCATAAATAGCAGATTTCCGTAAACAAATCTTTTCCATGTTTAGCTCAGCTCCTGCTTTGTAAATCCAAGTTGAGGCAGCAGCTCCTGTAATCGTTTTGCTGGGAAGGGTCCTCAGAAATGCACCTTGGTGAAACTGCATTCTGTAGCTGATGAAGAGTTAAAATTGTTGCTTAGCTCAATGAAAAAGAGCTTTGTGTATGTTGGGCACTACAGCTCAGCTGAATCGGAACATATACAATTGAATATACTTTTTTTTCTTTTATTTCAACTGTACTCTCTCTTACTTGAGAGGAAGCTGCACCTCTCCTCTCTAATTCAGTATTCTGAGCATTTATGTCCCATACTCTAAATGAATGAACTGAAACAATACAAAATTTCCTATTCTAACTGGCTTTTATGAAAATCTCTACCCAGTACTGTTACTGACGTTTGTTTTCCTACCACTAGAAGGGACTCGCAGAACGAAGTTTCCTTCACCACAGTGGTGTGATGCTGGCAGCAGAGGGGCTGTGTACAAGGTTGCTGTGTCAGTTCTTCAGTCATTTGCACCAATTTCACACAGTTCTGGCTCCACTCACCACATTTTTTTTCCTCACTCTCATTAGCATATGCAGAAAGGCTGTGCAAGTTGGTTTTCATATGACCTTGACGCTGATTAAATAGCAAAGATTACACTGTGCTCAACCTTTGACATTACCTTTAGAATGTGAATGTTACTGTTGATGTCTCTGTGCTGGGTTTGTGCAACCAGGGCCTGGATGCAGCCCTTGGGGCTCTTCCAGGAGTACGCAGGTATCTGTATCTGCACAAGTGCCTGGTCAGGGAAGTGGATGATGTGCTCATTTGGAGTTTATGAGCTGCCCGACTCCTCCCTACTCCTCACAGGAAAACGATAACATTGCCATCACCGTCCTTCTCCAGAGAAGTATTGCTTCCCCTCTGGAATGGCTAACTCCAGCCAGCTTCAGGGAAAGGGAGCATCTCTCAGCCTTCCTGCCCACTGAGGTGTCTTTGTGGCATTGCCATACAATGTCTTCATAATTGAGCAAGGTAGAGTGCATCAGTAGTCGTGCCCAGCTGTAATATTTTTGTTAAACAAAACCAGACTTTATGGTAAGGTATGATCCACCACTATTGAAAAGCTTTCTACTTGAGGAAAAGCAGTATTGGGATGGGGAGGACAGAAATGGAAGGGAGGAGTTTACCTGGACAGTGCTTGGGGCTTTCTGGGAAGGAAACCAAAAGTGAGAGCAAGGAGAAGAGGAGGCTGAAGGTGTGGTCAGGCACATCTGTTGGAATTTACTTCAGAGTACTTAAGGAATTAGCTAAAGCAATCTTTGAATCATTAGTGCTGTATTTTTTTATAGTTCATGGAGAGAAGTTATTGATAATTTTGGACCAGGCATTAAGAAAGCTGGAATAAATTATTAAATAATTTGCAAGCACTTTCCAAGTGGCAAGGGAATACCCAAGTGGATTTGTCAAGAACAGATTAGATTAAGCAAGTCCGATTCCAGCATTGACAGAGTAACAGGCAGAAAGGCTAAGAAAGAAATATTAGATGTGATCCTTTCTGACTTCAGTAAGGCTTTTGACACTATTTCACTTGACATTGTACTATATAAACCAGGGAAGTATTCTAAATGAGGTCTCTATAAAGCGACTGCTCCGGTGGTAGAAATGCTGCAGCAAAAGTTTAGCTTTCAATGACTTGATAGTCAAAGTGGTGGAGTCAGTTTTCTGAAGAGTTCTGTCATATGCCCTGTTCTCGTCAATATTTCTTTTATGGTTTGTGTAATGAATTTGAAAATACTTAGGACAATAGTGGATGATACTCAGCTGGAAGGGCTTATGAACATTTTGAAGACAGGATCAGACTTTAAAATATTCTGGCTAAATTAGGGTAAGCATTTGAAATGATTAAGATAGTATTCAGTTAAGTGTGGAAGCCACAGCTGGGAAGGAAAAATCAAATGTACAAATGTGAAACAGGAAATAATAAGCTAAGCAGCTGTGCTGCAGAGCAGAATCAGTGTTCATTTTTAGTGGATGACAAATTAACCAGCTTTGTGATGGCATTGCAAAGAGCACAGGTCTTGCTGAGTTTCTTAAAGACTGTACAGCCCCAGTGAAGCCGTTGTGGATGCTGGCTGCAGTATTCGTGTACCACGCTAGGAAAGAGGTAGGCAAACAATATAGGAGCAGGAAGGAGGATCGTTGTGGAAAAGATGACCTGAGACAGGGCTGAAGGAATTACATTTTTTTTTACTTGAATTTAGGGATTCTTCTTTTTTTTTTTTTTCTGGACTCATCAGTTCACCACCAAACATTCCCCTTCTGAAATCAAATAATACAGCCTCTCCAGATTCACTGGACTAGATCCAAGGAGAAGCAGAATTAGCACTGTCTGAAATTACAGACTACGAAACTGAGCAAAACAAAAAAGTACTTCAAAGATATACACAATTCATGGAAAAACTTTGAAGTGCTTTGGGGTTTGACTGGTTTCTTAGCAAGGGAATTTAAATTCTTAATTCAACCCTGATACTCCTACCACTTCTTCCCCACCGGAATTAATAACACTGTACATATCCTTACTATTTAAACAACCCCTAATTAGGATGTCAGTGAGAGTTTGCCTTCCAATCTCTCCCACAAGTTGATGCAGTGCTGCCTTTTCGTCTTCTTGCAGAGGAGCCAGTCCCAGACTTTGCCTTTGCCAGTTATTTTCCTTTCAAACACCCATTTCTTTCCAACTCCTCTTTTGGTATTTTTCCCCTTCTTGTTGAAAAAAAATCCAACTCGAAATCCCAAAGTTGTCGTCTTTTTCATGTTCTTTAGAACAACTTGGTCAGTGAGCAGTTTTCCACCAGGGCTGCTTTTAGGTTGCCCTCGGATGCGTGTTCTTGAACAACCGTACTGCTTTTTTGCACTCTCTGGTTTGCTCTGGAAGACTTGGGCATCATCTGCCAGAGCCGTGGGCCGCAGCTTTGAATGTAAGGTCAGCAGACTGCCAGCTTTATCACTAGTCAGCCCGTCAGGTCACCTCTATTGCTTTAGGGACTGATGGTGTCTAGCTGATGTTTGCTTTCGATCCCATGTACTATTCCCTGCCATAGAGCAACATGGCAAGCACAGCAGCTTTGCACATATCAGTTCTGCTAAGAGGTGTTTGAAAAACTGTCATCTGGTAATTGTTGAGCCTTTGATGATATTAATTGGCTATGGATTATGCTGCTTCCTGGGGTTTTTAATTCTGTTGGGTCTCGTGTCACAGAAGATTTTTATTTCTCAGAAGATTTTTATTTCTGATACTGGAACAATAGTTTATCACACGTTGAAACTTCTGTATGACATTATAATGCATTGCAGTAGTTATCAATAAAGTGAAGAGCGTACAAGGAAAACAAAGCTATAAATACATCTAGCAAGACGGAACTGAAGTGATTAATGATTTTAAAAGACAGATTGAGACTCTATGTACCGTATAATATCTAAGCAGATTTTCCCACAGCATCCCCGATGAAGTCTGCTCCTTCACTATCTGCTTTATTTGCAGAATTTCTCATTCTAAATAATGCCGTGTTGTGTATGAAATACCTGTGGCACGTTTTATAGTCCTGATATGACTGCAGACTTGTTGCAAGCTATGGAACAGTCGTGTTCTGTAACAGAGCACATGAATATTTTAAATATCTGTTTGCTGTACTCGAGAAGTGCTTCTGAACCAGGTGTGACTGAAGTCACTGCAGATGTGCTTTCCAAAAAAATCTAGCATCCCTTTCACATGCCAGAGCATTGTAGTTTGGTTCAAAACCACTTGATGCTGCTGATGCACATTGAATCACACAGCAATAAGAAATCTCCTGATGTTAGGGGAGGGGATGGAAGCAGGGAGCTCTCTCATACTCTGTGCCATATGCACAAGAGGTAAAGAAAAAGCACGTGTGAGTCTTTTTTTTTAATTTATTTACTCTAAGTAGCCCCTGTTCTTGACTAGCACATAGGCTAGTTCTCTTTCTCTAATCTCTGGGCCGGTGGCAGGCTGCAGTCACACAGTGTGTTGTTGCATGGGTTAATTATGCGAGTGGGGTCCCACAGGAGCGTTTGTGATCTGTGAGGGAAACTTGTTTGATGTTGCTTTCCAGGTAATGAATGGCAGGTCGGTGCAGAGGGAGAGACAGGATCGGTGGATGGTCTTCAAGCAGGTAGTTTCTTGGCCTTTTCATGCAGGTGGTATTTGGCCGTGCACAAAATTAAAGCAACAAATGAGTTTCCTTGTGCATCACTTCTGCGTGTCAGGCTGTATGGTTCCCCTTGTTTTCACTTAGAAGAGGTTGCTTTCTTTTGAACTTTTTGCAAACATTGGTAAATCAATATAACAGGGACGGATAGTTTCCAGTGCCACCTGCTGACTGTGTCATTCACTCTGTCTGATCCACAGAGAGCTGTGCAAGCCCTCTAACTCCAGAGGGGTTGGCCGTCGTTTCATGTGCCCTGGAGAGTCTTGCTATAAACTGTGTACAGCAGGGGGAAAAGTGGAAAGCCTGATGCCCACGCTTAGAAAACAAAGGAAAATGATCATATTTGAGAAACAATAAACACAGATTCCCTGTGGTGCCATTTAATAGTCCATGTCTGAATAGAAGCTTATATTAAATATCATCTGACCATATATTCTGCTGTATTAGCTCCCCTTGAGGTACTCAGTATTTACCCATGTAGTTTATTGTAGCTAATAGCTGTGCAGGTGCTTTTCTGAAAGAAATAACTGTAGTGTTGCACAGAATTTTCCTTTTCACTCATAAATCGTATTTCCTCATATTGTCATGTGGAAAGCTGCAACCTCATTTTTGCATGAAATGCCTAAATATAAGTCTTTACCCCAAATACTTAACTGAGAAGAATCTTGGCACAGGCGTAGCTGAACTGAACGTGTTGTAGATGAGAGTTGTCTGCTCTACAGATCAAATACTGTGTGTTATAGGGTTTCTCATGAGTCTTTGTTGCAGAAGGAACCAAGTTAGGCAGAAAGAAGCCTGGCCGCAGGTCTTGCTGGTTTAGAAATGCTGGCTTTTAATCTCAAAGTTGAGACTTCGGGGTAAATTCTTCCAGTAGAAATCTCCTCCTCCTGTCTTCTACAAGGCAGCCAGTTTGCTTCTCCAGAGGGTGTACTAGGATGCTTTGAAAGTGAGTGACTTTGGTGTTGATCACCCTTCGCTGTCTCCACATCCCCTTGGAGGGGCCACAGCCACAAGCCCAGATGACTGGAATCTTTGCAGAGATGCTGAACTTCTCCTGCTGTGGCTGTTCAGTACCAGCCAAAATGAAATGTAAAGCCTGAACTTTGAAACTCCAATTCCTACAGAATTCTCATGCAGGGAAGGTCAAACTGATGGACTGTCAGCTTTAGTCAGTCCCAGGAGGAACAGCACTGCCTGAAATGTTGAAAGTTCATTCTGTACTGCCCTTGTACAACCTTTTTTTTTTTGAAAGCCAGAGTTTCTTGCTGCATATAACTGACTATTTGAGAAGATATGTGAACTTCTTTCAAGTCCTTGTGGCCAAGTTGACTACATCCCAGGGATTGCCTTGAGGTATTTGTGGGGTGTGTTGTCAATCCAACATTTTATGTCAGCGCCTCTGAAATTTACTGTTGGACTTTCACTTGGTTGTAGTTACTGGTGTTGCTTCCAAAGCTAGTCCTTGCATACCTGTGAAAGGCGAGAGCTTTCACCAAGTGTGTTTTTAAATTATTGACGTCAAATAGTATAACCTAGGACAGTTTTTACTTATTGAATTATCTCCTTGAATTAAACTTGGATTACGGATGTTTTTTGGACCTCAGATGATCTCACTTAAACATTCTGTCTCCCTCCTCTCTGTTCCCCATCCCCAGGTTGCCTTTCTCTAGTTACTGACAATCCTCCCTTTGGTTGGGGATGCTCACAGAGTTCTCAGATGTTACACAGTGCTGGTGTGTCAAAATAAAAATGGATTTTCTTCTTTGTGAGGAAGTGGACTTTTCAAATACTGGATAAAATTATGTGAGAAACCATTTTGCATTATTAGGAAACAGCAAAAAGCAGGATTAGTAATTTTATTTTCATTAGAGAGGGTGGATTTCTTATGCTCTTTGACATGAGTAGGAAGAGGAAAGGAATTTTGATATAGTGTGCCATTCTCCTGATTTTAAAATCAGTGTTTGTGTATCTTGTCTTCCCCTCGAACTACTCAGACTTAATTACATTCTTCAATTAGGAACGTAGGATTTATTTGAGTTATCAGTTATAATTAAAGTCCATGGTAATTACCGCCTAATATGCATTACCATTCTGTGTAAATGTTGAACTCTTGCAAGCAGCCTTATAGAGTCAATTAAAAAAAATTATCTGCTTAAGATGAAGTGCTTCAGACTTTTTCATTTCCACAAATATGAATCATTTTGGCACTATATTTCTTAGATTTAAAAGATGGCTGAGCTTGACGAGACAAGGTGTCATTTATAATGCATGTTCTGTTTTCCCCACAGTTTGGTTTTCATCACTCCTGTGCATTCCTTCACAAAGCTGCCGTGACATTTTGGAGCAGAGTTTTTATTGACTTGAGAAGATTAACATTTACTAGGACCACAACATAATTTCTTTTATGCTACACAAAGATGCCATCTGTATTAAAAAGCATGTTTTTGAAATTACAAACATGTCAGCTTCCTTCTTAAGTGACTAAGTATCCTCAAGATCACCATTTCACAAAGATGATGCTCTCATCGTGAGAGTGAGATGTTAATTAAAACGACAGCGCTGATGGCTGGAGCATGCTGCCCTCTGCCTACAGAATTTAAGAAATGTATTTTGCTCCTCTGTATCTTCAGCATTTAACCTTTATCAGTGCAAAACTTGCATGCAGTTACCTTGGTGTATCTTGGGTTTTCCCTCCCATTATAAAGTTTCTTTGCAACATGTTTTAAAATCCTTGGATTGTTACCATATTGGTAATACTGTAATGACATATTTCTGTGAGGCGAACGGTCTTTTGGTTATGATAAATGAGAGTTCCCCTTGCCCATCTTTGGCATCTGTCTGTGTAGAAATGCAGGAGTCCTTTGTACTTTCTGAAAGAAGTTTGAAAATAACTTCAGTGTTGTAGCCAATATTCCCTTTTTCTCAAAAAAGCAGGTTTGTGCCTGTAGAAGCTGTTATTGATCATGCATGTGTGCTGTGTTTGCCTAAATAATTAGCATGTCAGTGCTTCTGCTTTTTATTTTATATATAAAGCTTTCTGGGATAACAGGCATTGTGTAAAATCCAGTTATTTTCTGATTTTTCTGATAAAGGCCTTTATGAAAATGCATGCGGTGTTCAGAGAGTTTAAATAAAAAATAAAGTGAATTTCTAAAACTAAAGTAGTAATCAAGAAAAAAAAGAACAAGATCATTTTATAATGATTTATTTAAGTAATTGTAGTAGTGTCAGTGGTAATATTTACATCTGGTTATCATTTTTATTGTGTGTGCAGATCAAGTGTACAGATCAATGTTTCTCTTTTTAAGTAAGACAGACGTTATATAAATGATGTGAAACTAGTAGTTTCTTGTGTCTGTGATAGTAGCAGAGGCTTGTGGAGTTGTGTGAATTGTGTAATTACTTCAACATACAAAAAAAATTTAGATATTTTCGGAAACACTGAGAGTGAGGCTTAAAACAACTTACTAAAAATAGCCATAAAATCTGTTTATCATTTTAATGACCATGTTATGCACCTCTGCTGCTACCTCAAGATTTACCTTCTAATATGTAGAGGATTGTAGAACTCTCTTAATGGATTTAGCTCCTGGACTCCTATAATTACATAGAGTCTGGTTTTACTTAAAAAACAAAAGGTGATTTTGTGTGCTCCCTTCAAAAATAAAATATCCCACTATGTACATGCACAAAACATAAAAGAAGCATGCAGTGGCCTAGGCATGCTACGTAGTGTACCTCACAAATACAAAATGGTCCTGAAGAAGGGAAAAGGAGCTCTGTAATTTTCTCTTCACTTTAAATAAAAGCCTTTTGGGATGGTGGGTTTCTTACCGGAGCGTTGTGGTGCACATGTAGCTTTGTAGTTGTAGTTATCATCCTATGTAGTTATCATCACTCTGGCAAAGGTTTGGGCCCTTCATAGGCACTTAGAATGCTTCTAGATGTGATGGTGTGGTGGTGATCCCAGATAGCCAAATGGGTTTGCATTCACTAGATCTTGGGCAATCAGCCAGCATGCGTATTTCCAGATGTGGTTGATGACTGTCTGCATACGGTCAAGCCAACGCATGCAGCCTGTTGGGACAAAGCAAGATATTGCTCTGTTTGACATACTTTGCAATGCCTTCACTAGGTGAATTGTTACAAGTCTTGACCCTCAAGATGACGTGTCTTTGGAAATCTCATTTAGTGGTTGTGGGAACACCTCTTCACAAGAAAGACATCCCATCTCTAGTTACATCCCCACACATGCACAAACAGCCGATGTAGAGAGGCCACACAGTTTTGATTTATTTCTGCTCAAGAAACTTATGGGGTCCTCTTTTTTCATGCATTTATCTCGAAGCATGTGGGTGCTGCAAGAGAGTGGTAAGAGGGCTGGGGGTTGTGGGGCTCCTCCTCAAACAGCAGCAGCTTGTAGTGATCTCCCATGAAGGGCTCACAGAATAACCAGGTTGGAAGAGACCCACCGGATTGTCGAGTCCAACCGTTCCCACCAATCCCTAAATCATGCCCCTAAGTACCTCATCCACCCTCACCTTAAACACCTCCAGGGACGGTGACTCAACCACCTCCCTGGGCAGACTGTTCCAATGCCTAACCACCCTTTCCGTGAAGAAGGCTCCTGTTCCTTCTGGTTTCTGGCTGCTGTTTTGTGACACCTTCCCTGCAGTGCTCTTGGTCGTTGTGTCTTGGAAGTCTCTGTCAGGGCACCTCAGCAACTACATCTCCATCCTGCATGCTGTGCCTTGTTGTGCTAGTAGCCAAGCACAGGGGCCAAGAAAGGATGGGTAACATTAAAAGAGGCTTTTATGCGTGTAACATGCTTGTTCAACTTACTTCTCTGAACTTTTCTGAATTGTGTTGTTTTCTAAATTGGGTTGTTTAGATGTTCACGTTTATGGAAACAGTGTGAACATTACTGTAGAGTAATGCATTTCTAGTAAATGTGGTGATGTCAGCCACAAAAAACATAATAGATGAACAATTCACAGATATGAAATGAGAGACAGGTTGTAAGAATTTATTCTGTTGAAAAGTGAAAATGGAGTAAGTAACCTCTGTTTTTGTAATTCAGCTGGCTAAGAATGTAGCAGGGTGGTCACCTCTCTTGCCTGGTTTCAGCTGGTGCCTTACATCCAAGGTGGGAGGAAAGGCAGTAGTGCCGGGGGTGGCTTTGCAGCCCTTCAGGCTCACTCATGCATGTCCAGCCTCCCACCTTTCAGGTTTCAGAAGAAAATGCAAGTAGTGATTATCTTTTATCTTAAAGCCTTTGACATGGTTTCTCACAGCATTCTGCCTCAGAAACTGTCGGCCTCTGGCCTGGACGGGCGCACACTCTCCTGGGTGGAAAACTGGTTGGATGGCCGGGCCCAGAGGGTGGTGGGAAATGGTGTTAAATCCAGCTGGAGGCCAGTGACAAGTGGGGTTCCCCAGGGCTCAGTGCTGGGTCCAGCCCTGTTCAATGTCTTTATCAGTGACCTGGATGAAGGCATCGAGTGCTCCCTTAGCAAGTTTGCAGATGACACCAAGCTGGGTGGAAGTGTGGATCTGCTGGAGGGTCGGGAGGCTCTGGAAAGGGATCTGAACAGGCTGGACCGCTGGGCTGAGACCAACAGCATGAGGTTTAACAAGGCCAAATGCCGGGTCCTGCACTTGGGGCACAGCAACCCTGTGCAGCTACAGACTAGGAGAAGCCTGGCTGGAAAGCTGCCTGGAGGAGAAGGACCTGGGGGTGTTGGTTGACAGCGACTGAACATAAGCCAGCAGTGTGCCCAGGTGGCCAAGAAGGCCAATGGCATCTTGGCTTGTATCAGAAACAGCGTGACCAGCAGCTCCAGGGAGGTTATTCTCCCTCTGTACTCAGCACTGGTGAGACCGCACCTCGAGTACTGTGTTCAGTTCTGGGCCCCTCACCACAAGAAGGATGTTGTGGCTCTGGAGCGAGTCCAGAGAAGGGCAACAAAGCTGGTGAAGGGGCTGGAGAACAAATCTTATGAGGAGCGGCTGGGAGAGCTGGGGCTGTTTAGCCTGGAGAAGAGGAGGCTGAGGGGAGACCTCATTGCTCTCTACAACTCTCTGAAAGGAGGTTGTGGAGAGGAGGGAGCTGGCCTCTTCTCCCAAGTGACAGGGGACAGGAGAAGAGGGAATGGCCTCAGGCTCCGCCAGGGGAGGTTCAGGCTCGACATAAGGAAAATTCTTCACTGAAAGGGTCATTAGGCAAAGGAACGGTCTGACCAGGGAGGTGGTTGATTCACCTTCCCTGGAGGTGTTTAAGGTGCAGGTGGATGAGGTGCTGAGGGACATGGTTTAGAGATTGGTGGGAATGGTTGGACTCAGTGATCCTGTGGGTCTCTTCCAACCTGATGATTCTTTGATTCTATGATTCTTTTTTAGAGAATTCCATGAATATTTAAAATTAAATGCAATGTACTGTTTCATGAATCTTACATTATTTATTCTAAGGCCAGCTTCAATAAGAAAATCTGAATGTTTGCATGCAACAAAGAACAAGTAGAGCCTAGTTTCATTTCCATGAACATTACATGCGAACTATACCTATAAAATGAATACTTGATACTTGTCTTAGGCAATTTTTTTTTTTGCAAGAGGAAAGTGGCAGCTCTTGCCAGTAGAGGGAGTCAGTGGACACTGATCTGGGACTTTGTATGGGTGGACAGGGTGTGCTTGTGTATGGGTCCAGAGATGTGTTCTTTACTACATCTGCATACATACTCGTCTTTTCTATACGCTGCAGAAATCTGTGTTCTGTTGAGAAAATTCTGATAGGCATTTGTGGTTATGGACTGAAAAAATACTAATAAATACATCAGCATTATCACATTTCACTTTTTAAATGAGGAGAGTGTTTGAATAATTATTACCATGCTGCAGGCACGTCAGACAAGATGACTGTTTACACCATTTTGCTGTAATTTGGTAATATCTAAGGATTGTCTTTGTTATTCAATTCTATTCACAGAAAGTCTTTTTTAAACCCCACAAACAACTCCAAATAAAAACACAATCATGCAGGTCCTGGTCTTTACGAGAACGTTGTCAAAGTGTGCCTAAATGCCAAACTCCTAGGCATTAAAATTTCATTTTCTAACACTTGAGCTAATTTTCTTCTCTCTGGTAGTATTTGTGAAATTATTGGGCAGCCATTAATAATTATTGTTTTAGGAGTCTTAAATACTGGTAGTCCTGCCACTTAAAATGATCTCTCAGTGCTGCAATAGAAAAAAACCAGTTTTTTTCATGCAATTTAGGACCTGAAACAGAGCCCAAGGCACATGTGTGGGAACAGATACACTCCTGGAAGCAGCTACAAAGGGCTGATTACAGGAGGGCATCCATCCCCTGGCTTAGGAAGAGCCTCTGCATCCAACGTTGCAGTCTTTGTGCCTCCCAGACTGTACGGGATGGGCAGGTTTAAGACAGAGGTTGCTCAGTGCATTAGGAGGTGCATTGACTGAAGTAGAAGACTAGATCTACCAGTCTACTAGTAGTAGGAGCTACTGTTGCATCTTACTCATTCCTGTTGAGTAGACTGAGCTGCTCTTGCTCCTCCAAAGTGGAAGATCTTTCTTGGATTGAACAGTGAAGGGAGACTGTTGTTCCCTTTCTGCTGGGCAGATCTGGCTTTAAACTCACGGAAACCATCACCCTGCTCCACCCTTTGAATGAGAGAGAACCATGGTCGTCTTCAGGCTGAAAGGTTCTGATTGTTTCACATTTGTGACTGTCCCTTAGGGTTCTGGGGAGTGGAGAGGTTTGTGTTTTATTTTCTGAGTTATTTGGAAACAATTTCAAAAAGAACCTCAAAGTGTGGCTTTGGAATAAGTAAACCAGTCTTTGTTATGGTGTATCAGAAAACTTTCGTGTTTATGTAATTTAAACCAATGAGCTTTTTGTAGGTCGATCACTGGATTTGTCTCCCAGATGGATGCTCTGGCATCTGATGGCATGAGTCACTTCAAATCCAGGGGTGCTGGCACAGGGGACTCCATAGCCTAGGCTGGGGGCAGGTAAAACATGACCTCACCATGGGCTTTTGAGCCAGGACAAGGAATCCGTCCTGTGGAGGGGGTGAGCAGGTCTGTGGCAGGAGAGAAGCAACGTGCTGGCAGTGTCAGAGCCACCTCCGAGGCAGTTTTGAAAGCTGGTTCACGCTTAGAGAGGATTTGAAATGTTTCTGTCTTTCTCTGTTTTCTTTTCTAAACACGGAGCAATCTTGGAGTTTGTCTTGTGTTCCCAATAAATGCTTGGTGCAGAAACGTCCAGGTGCATTTTCTTCTGGTATTCTTTCAACAAATTGAAAGTGAGAAGGAGAGAGAAACGTGACCGTGGAGGAGGAAAGCTGCCTTTGAGCAGTGTCCAAAAGATGCTGAGAAAAGAGCACTGCAAGAGCCTGACTAAACTTAAAACTAATTGATGTCGCCCTAAAGTTGTTTGTGATGCATGAAATGAAATGCAGCTGCCTTCCCTGAAAGCTTGTCTCTTGCACCCTGAACAAAGTGAAGGAAGCTTCTACATTGTCAGGGGTTTTTGTTTGTGGCAGGCTCACTAATGTGATAATGTTGAGTATATATACTGTAGCATATTAAAAGCTAAAGGTATGAAGGGAACCTTTAACATTTTACAAAATCAAAGCCTTTTATGACACCTGCTTAATAGCCTAACATAGCAGAGGAGTATGGGAAACAGCTCTTAACCTTGAAAACCAACTTGAAATAGATGCTGTGAAGAGGATTTATATAGTGACAAATTTAACAATCCGCTGAATTGTTTTTTCTCCTGAGATGTGAACTGTGACAGCTCTCCAATAGAGACATGGTGTAAAAGACCAAAAAAGTAAGGTTTCAGGCTTAGAAAAAACTTTCTTTGTGGCCAAGTTTAAAAAGTAGTAGAAGACTTATTTTTGGTATTGTAAAATTTGGCAGAGCTACTTCTACACAGCTGAATTTTTTTAGTTTCTTACTGGATCTTATTGAGATTCTTACTGTTTTGTGACTGGAGTTTTTTTAGTTTTCGGGTTTTTTTTTAAGCTGATACATTATTGACTCAACTCACTTGTTCTCCCCATTCATAAATGAACCACTCAAGCAGCTGGAAAAAGAAAAGAGAGAAGGAATTTTAGATTTTGACAAACATACCAGGGAGGTGTTTTAAACATTTTGTGAAGAACAGAACAACAAGAACTGATTGTAAAAAAAATTTACTGATTGTAAGAAAAATTAAAAAACAAACCACCTTTTCATAGTATATTAGAATAAACACATACCAACTAGAGTAATTTTCTAAATCAAAATAGCCTTTGTGATATTTATATATGAGTCTTCTGCTTAATCGTAATTCTTAGATCCTGTTGATCAGAGGCATGACCTTTCCTTGTTGACTAAATGATTTATTAGCTTTTTCAGAAGATGACTTCCTATGTCTAACACTGCTCTATGCTCAGATTTTGAGCAGGCTATTAACGTGCATCATATTCTATCTTTCATTGCATTGGTGTTGTAACTTTTAATTTGAGCCGTCTCTTATCACACTAGTTCTTATTACCTTTTTCCGGTAGCTCACTTCCTTGTAATTAGAAACATCCCATTCCTGAAATGCAATTTTCTTTGGGCTGGTAAGCACACAGCACATTTTTACATTAGTCCTTCCATAGGGTTTTTGTGTTCTATAAAAAACCAAAAATCAGAAACCAGCGCCCTCAAGGCAGGATTTTGCAGTGCTTGAAGCACTTCAGGCAAGTAACCTGTGGCTGGGGCAGAGCTGGCATGGATTAAAAAGAGGAGAAACTTCTCCATTAGGGACTCAGGGTGAGTTGTGGGCGTCTGTTGTTCCTACTCATCGGTCGCCCTGTGGCTCTGCAATTCAGAAAGCAAAGGGGGAGAAAAAGCCTTTTTCTTTTTTGGCAGTCCTTGTCTGTTGGACGTGACTGAAATGAGCTTGTTGGTTTCAGCATAACATTAAATGGAAGGGAAGATGTGTGATACGAACCATCACTCAAATCCATTGCTGACGGCAGAGTGAACTATGTGCTAGCCAAAGCTCAGTGCCTTCCTGCGAGACCTCATCCGTAGCCCTGCTTAAGATGTGATTGCCCTTATCAGACTGAGATATGGAGCTGGGGAGGAGTCTGCCCCCCAAAGCACTGCTTTAAATAAAAGGTGAACCTTTTTAACACTGACAGTATTTTTGAGTGAACAAAAAGTGGCTTTTTAGTCAAGCATTGTGTAACTATATTGAATGTACTGTTCCAATAAAAATACAATGTAGGTATTGAAGAATGCGCTATGTAGAGCTGCATGGCTTTTATTTATTTTCATGCTGAAGCTTAAGGTGTTTAGTTCAATTGTGATTTGTATCTGATATCTGGCCATAAGTTTTCAAGCAGCCTTTCACAAAGGGTGTCCAGTTGCCTCTTAATTAGTATTGAACCTTCTGGGAAAGGACTGCTGACTCACTATATAACTCACTCTGCAACTGCTTTGTCATTTGTCATACGCCAGTAAGCGACTCTTAGATATTAGAAACCATCCATCAGTACCTCCCTCAACTGGATCCAAACTGACAGCTTACGAATGAAAGCCTCCCAGAATCAAAGACAATCTTCTGAGCTATCCAGTCCCTTGAAACAAATGTTTCATGTAGAATAAACTGAATATTAATGACTTCGATGAGAAAACAGCCTTTTATAGTCCTCTCCATCATTTTCTCTTCTGTCTTTGTTTCTGCTTAGAGATAGTGGGAAGACTTCTCTTGGTTTGCAGCTCTTGGTAGGGTTGAACTCCAGACTTCATGTAGGCATTTCAGTATGGTCCTATCCCTCTTCCAGCTCCTCTTTGGCTTAAGGAGCCGAAAGAGAGAACAAAGAGGGCCTTTGAGCTCTGGATCCTGCCAAGGACTGGATCCAGAACTACAAATTCTGGATGAGACATCTGTTATGCTCCTGATCATCCTGTCTCTGGAGGAGCCCATTGAGTTACAGCTTTGGTTCATAAACTCATGCCTTTAAGGGGAAATACCAGTGAATATGTTTCTTTATGCAAACTTCCAAATGTTATGTCAAAGAGTAAGGCCAGTAGTTTTTATGGCAGCAGGTGGCAAGAGGAACTTCAGTTTATCTCTGCTCTGATCTGAAACTGTCAATATCGTACTTGTATCCAGGCTTTATTTAATTAAAAAAAGAAGAAAGTACAATGTTGATAGGTGACCCAGATGCTTTATTTAAAGGGTTTTGGACTTTGCAGTTGAGGTTTATATTTGTGCTTATCAGAGCAAGTGAAAAGCAACTAGGAAAGAGCAGACAAAATGAATATAAACAAAGTACTTAAAAATTTATGAAAATTTTCCTCCTTGATGTTGGTGATAGGATCTTCAAGTAGTAAATTCAATATTTCTAGCATTCCAGGTAGTCTTTCTAATACTTGCCTCATCTTTGTGCAAAAGGTAGGGGGGAAGAGTTGACTGCACTTCAGGTGCAAGCACATCTCAAATCTCTTGGTTTGAAATACTCAGGTGAAGACCGCTGAGAAGTACAGCACCATGTACCTGGCAAAAGACTCATAGAGGAGCACCATTCAGACACCCCCCCAAGGAAGAGTCCTTGGTGGTCACCTTTTCATAGATTAACAGCTTAAAACACACAGCCCAAAATGAGCATGTCCATGGAAAATGTCCTGCCTCCGTGTGTAGGTAAATGTGGATTATTAGTTTTTGGTTTGGTTTTTTTTTTTTTACACTTAATTTGGAGGAAATTTAGCATCCTTATTGAAGCCTTATGTGAAAATGACATCAGTAGCTGTAGGGTTGTCTTCATGTCAGTAATACATGAATTGGCGTAAATGAAACACTCTTTCAGGAGAATGCTGTGCTTCTAATTAGAAGAAACACATCAAGACACTGGTATGTTATTATGGGAGGGAAAGCAGTGCTTGTAACCTGTGTTACAACCAACTGAAGGAATATGCTTCTCTTTTTGGCAGCATTTCATATCCAAATGAAAGCAAGCAAACATTTGCTGTCCATATTTATTTTTTTTTCAACACTCTGTTTCTTTATTCTATACTAGGATTGTGCATATTAACTTCCTGCAGTCTCGCCCATCTCCTCCAGTGTGCGCTTTACGGTACTGCGGGAGCCAGCACCCCTGTTGCCAGACTGCAGTACCTGCAGAGCTTCTCTGAGCTGGACCTCAGCATAGACTGTTTCAGTTGCGTTTGCGTTAGGTAGGGTTTCTCCCTCCCAAAGAGTAACTTCACCACTTGGCCAACTTCAAATGTCTGAATTCCCTATTAACAGCCTGCACCACTAGGGATTTTCCTTCCTAACGTGGAAGGTGAGTCTCAGGTGCAGTAGGCGATGTTGACATAAGCAGTTTGAAGCCCTAGTTCTGGCCAAGTAGAGGATGAATCTTTAATGCTTTCTGCTCGAGCTGCATTGCGTTTTCATGCATCACAGAAAGTGCTGCATTCAATCTTTATTTAGGTTTTCTTATCAGATATGAATGAGCTGATGGCAAAATCTGCAGTTACTTCAGGTTTTTAAATGATGGGGATAGATGGCTGTAATCTTATGTCATTTGACGTGATTTTTACCCCTGCATTTATGTGCCCTGGCAGAAATGGTAGGAATTCAGATGGTAATGAGGTGGTATCCAGATGCACAGCACACACACGCACACACACAAAATATTGATTTAAATATGTCCTGACAAGCTGGTCAGGCAGCAATCTGAAGGAAAGGAAACTTCTGAAGTGAAAGAGAAATAATGACAATAATGAAGAGGCAGAACATTGATTTTAATATGTAGCAGCAGTATGGAGATCTGGGTCTGATGAATCGGAAGGGGGAAGCTGGCACAGGAGCCTGCTGTGATTTGTTGCATACATTTGTTTCCATTTTTATCCATTAGCAGCCCTGTGAGTGTTCGGATACAGCTAAGAGATCGGGAATGGGAAGCAGGGGGAGGGAAACTTTTGATAGGTGGTGAATTTATATCAACTAGCTGTCTAATTTCCTGTTAAAATGCCCAGGCCCTTTCCTCTTTGTTTTATTTTTTAAATAAATAAATAAATAGCATGGTTACCATCCCATTTTTGCTTTCTAAGCAGCAGCGTGGGAGTATTTCTATCACCTCAATAGCTTTATGGACCTCTCTGGTAAGGCAGTGGGTCTTGGAGGTTGGTGCAGTACCATTAGCATATGCCTGTGCAAAATATTTCATCCTTTTGTGACTCCCTTTTGATCAATTAAGTTTATGTAGCTCTTTCCAAGTAAGTTCATAGAGAGAATCTGTACACAGCCTTCTCTTTGTGGTACCAAGTTTATTTTCATTGCTGAATTGCAGCAGTTGGCATGATGCAAACCTAAATGTATGTTAGGGAGAAAAATTAAAGTGCTTCAAGTGAATGCCATATGAGCTGGTTTTCGTAAAGCCTGTGACTCACAAATAAATACAAAGAAATTAAAGCATGCAGTATCACCAGCTTTCTCTCCCTGGCTATGAATACACTGATCTCTGGTGTCTATAGATGCTCATTCAGGTAGAGTTTGACATTACATTCGGATGGAAAGCTAGAGATATGCCATGTAATATGTTCATACGTACACTTAAGAAGAAGAGGAGAGAGGAAAAAACAAGCTAAGTATCTTTGGCCACCATTTTCTCTTTAAATTAGTGCTGGTTTCGATAAAATTTCAGTAATTAAATAAATATTGAATAACTATTAAAGAGGGAGAGGGAATTCAAGTTTTGACAATAACGTGGCCATAGTTAATAAGCAGTATAGATTTGTAAATGATAAACTCTGCCACAGTATGGAATATCATACAAGGTTTATGGAAGGAATACTAGACCTTGCTACAATACTTCAGGATGTTTGTGGGTCTTTCTAAGTGCTTGGTGAATTTTAAATGCTTATGATCTAACAAGGGAAAATACCTCAAAATGAATTGGTTGGGAAAACTCCCAGGAGTTGACTCAAGGATAACAAAGGCAGTAGTGACTTAACAACCTCATTAACTGTTGATAAAATTAGCAGATGAAATGAGATCAGGAGATCTACATAATAATAAGAGTGGAGATGTGTTTAACTAGTCTATAAAACAATCAGAAATGTGTATTATGCAGAAGAATATTGCATGACTTGGCAAATTAATACATATATAGGGAAATAATCCAAGTTATGATGATTTACTATGAATCAAAAGCTGGGAGAGGAGCATTGCATAGAGGGACTGACAGGTGTAGGCAAATGGCAGTGAAGGTTGCTATACACTGATCACGGTAACACTTGCAAAAATGAGTTACTAATACTGTACTATGAAGGGGCATGTCTTGGGCAAGGGAAAATAACTGCCTCTACTTAAATCTCTTGGATTGCACCAAGAGTGTTAAATTAAATTACAGCTACTTTAATTGAAACTTAAGAGCAGACAGAAAGGGGTCGGTGAAAAGCAGCAGATGCATATCAGGCTTGGGATATGAGAAGAGATAAAAACGCATATGTATAACATATTTATATCCAATGAATAATTAGTAGAAAACCCCAGATATCTATGGAAAGAGGAGATGAATTTTAAGGGAAAATTGGGAAGTTGCAGGAAAACATGGAGAAATAAGGGAAAAACGAGAATGAGTTATTAAGAAAATTTCACTAATCCTAACTGAATCATATGAAACATCTTCAAAAAGAAGATTTTTGACTGTGTGACAAGATGGAGTGGAGTGGCAGCTTTCAGAGCGGTGCTGGGTGACAGAGGTGGGCTGTGGCTGATGGAGCCCATCTGTCTCACTGCTGAGCCTCAACAGCTGGTGGGGACATTTGGACTGACCCAGGTTATAAATCTTCTCAAGCCCCTAAAGTCAGCCTGAGAGCTTTTAACTCATCAGGATTCAAGGTGGGATTGCTTTTTAAAAATATGTGCAAGTTCCAAGCAAAATTGCTAGTTGGTTAGTGGAAATGTGCTATAGAACTTGATAATGCAAGAGAAATGTGTAAGAGGGTGTTTATATGAAAAAGTGCTACTAGAAAAATAATGAAACAATGATTTGTTACTATTAATTGATAGAAGTAATAAGTTTATAGTAACGTAGAAGAATTTGTTCTTTATAGGAAGATAACCAGTGCTTTATTTTTTTCAGTTATCATTTTAATTTTCTGAAAGGAAAAATTTGTTTTTCTGACTGGTGTGTTTTAGTTTTCTGTTGAGATGTTCTTGAATACGTTGTTTTCCCTCTGTCGTTAACTGGTTTCAGTATGTTATTGATCATTATTGTATATGATGTTTACCTTAGGAGACTGTAGGATTTCTCTGATTTAAAAACAAAACAAAGCAAACCCCTACCCAGCCTCTATAAATATGTATACAGACTTTTCAGTGTTAATGTTACGTGGCCAAGCTTTGAACTTTTCTAAGTAGTATTTTGGAAGGAGCTGTTGAAAGAGTAATGAATAGCAGTGGGGCACTACTAAAGCGCTAATGATCCATGGTGGAACAACCCTAAAAGGAGCTTGAGAATGTAATGTTACTAATGCATCAGGCTTTTGCCTAGGAACCTTTCCTTCGTTTCTTTTAATTGCTTCCTGGTAACAAAACATGATGGTAATTTCTTTTGACTCATACATATTAAAGATATTCTCTTTCCCTGATGTAATTAACAGGCTTTATGCTACTTTGCACAGGTGTTTTTGTTGTTGATCCTTTCCTGTGTTCACATGTTGAGAATGTGGAGCAGTTTTGGAGCACAGTGGGACAGTTTTTCTAATACATTAGGAATTATAAAAAGATTTTCTTACATGAGATCGCTATATACTTTTTTATATATATAACACTATATATATAGCATGTTGTGTAGCTGGTTGTATCTCTTAATAACTTTTTATTTGTATAGATTTCACTTGTGCAAACCTGATTTTAAGGATAAAAATAGTCTGAAGACTCTTCCTGTCCATTTTTAACAGTGTCCATTTCTTTTTTTCAAAGCAGTAGTTTAAAATTGATACAGACAGCAGGAGACTGTCACAATCTCATCTTTTGCTTCCTATACTTTCTAAGGCAAGATGAGACATGTAGGATGTTTGACTACCCCTGATGTTAGCAGGATGCGGCATCCAGCCTGTTAGTATTACAGCAAGTCAAATAATTGATGTTTTGTGAAAATGCATATTGCAGGAAGGCAGGCAGTGGCTCTTCAGGGAACCATTTTGAGAGTTTTAACTGTCAGTAGATCTTCCCATCAGAAGGTGGTGTTTAGTTTGAATTTTACTGGCTCTAAGCTCCAACTTGCCCTCCCGCCCCGATGTGGCTTTTCTTTTGCCTCCTTTGTCCATCATGCGATGGAGAAGCTCTTGAGCACTCAACATGTCCTTCCTATAACAGCTCTTAGACACTGTATAATCAAGTCCAAACTATTCCAATGTTTGCTGAGTCTTTCATTGTGCACAAACTATTTTTATTGCTCAGATCACTCTTGGTACTATTCTCTGCGCCCTCTCCAACCTTTCAACCTTTAAAAAACAAATCCACACTAGGCAAAAGCCCAGCATAGATACTAGAGTTGAATATCAGGTTCTAGTATAGGTCTCTCAACATAAGGCAGGTAGCGATCTTTTTGATACTTCTACTCAGTCTTCCTCTATTTATACGAGCAATGATTGCATTAAACCTGTTGACGCAGTTGCTTTTCATTTAATTCCCCTGAATGATGTGTTCACTCAATTTTAGAGTCATCATGTTCTGGGATATGCTCCCTGGTATATGCAGATGTGACTGAGTTCCTTGGTTTTCTATCCTGTATTTGGATACTTAATTGTATGACTTCTCGCTAAACTGTGACAATACAAGGATTTGGTAACACACAGAGTTTTTTTTACAGTGTGCAGCACTGGGAGATACCCTATGTGCTCCTAGTAACACAGAATTAATTCAGACTAACTGACTTTATTTCTGAGCCTTGAGCTAGGCTAGTGAATTCAAAGCGTGCCACATTGTGCAGTGCAGCAGTCTCTGGTGGGATGTGGGGATCTGCAGTGGAAGATGACACAAGCCTTAATAGGTCCCAGTTCATATTTTGTGTGAATGTTGCTCAGAGGTTTAAATACTTTTAAAGCAGTTATTGCTCAAATGGCTATCCAAAATGTCTCAATTATTCATTAATTCCATTTTAAAAATGGTCACCTGAAACAAAGGCTTGGGATTTAAAGGCTGTACAGAAGTGTCAGTGCTACTGGCTATATGCCACGAGGTGATGAAGTACAATGATATGACATTCTTCCTGAGACTATAAACACTGATGTATTTGCATGGAAACTTGAAGAATGTGCCTTCTCAAATAGGTGCATAGTTTCAGAAGACCTGATATGGATACTAGCCTTAAAATCTGAGGCCAGCTAAAGCCATGGTTTTGTCATAACTTTGATTTCAGAACACTAAATCAGAGGAAATAACCTGGTCATTTAATTACAGGCTGCCATGCGATGGAAACTTGAGACCAAGGCAGCCTGTAAGGTATCAACATTGCCAGTCTCGGGAGGCAGCAGAATATGTGGCATGAACCTTGTAAAATGCAGCAGACAAACTGTAACAGCACTGGTAAGGTGGAGTTCTACTACCAGCTGACGATAGGAGACCAGGGTGTGTTCATGCTGCATAGGAATCCAGGGGGGCAAGGAAGGACCTTCTTGTCACTTAGCAGGAAGATTTTCTTCCTCATCCTAAAGCCACTATGTCTTTCCTGTTCCTTGTGTGTCAAGCCAGGCTACAGTAACAGACCACTGACTGTGCTTCTCATTCTTCCTTCACGGTGGCTGATTGTCAGTCCTCAGAAGATGGCAAAATTTCCCAACAAATAAAATCTTTTATCACTGAATGAAAAAATCCTGGACGGTACACAGGAGAAGCCTGAGATGCCATGTGCTGTATGTGAACTTCAAATCTTTGCAAGGCTGGCACACACAGACCTACAGACCTAGTATGCAAATACATTGGGATGGTTTCTTCTTGCAGAGATCACCAAACTGGAAAAGGCAAGGTCAGACCCCAACTCTATTTTTGGCCCAGGGTCTTGTCACTCTTCCTGATACAGAGTTCTCAACTTCATCCAAAGCTTGCTCAGTACTTACCTGGCTGCTTCCAACATGGTATAACATACGTCTGGTGTTACTGTGTGGCATGGCTTGTATAGAGCCAGGACAGTGCTTTGCAACTTTGGGGATAAGAATAAAATATGAACCTACTAGCAAGTTAACAGCTCTATCCAGTTAACACATTGTGTTGTAATCAGGAAAGTCAGAACTCATTGTTCAAACTGGAATTTTATTTTATTTTTTTAAAAATTTCTTTCTCTGTATTCTGTATATCAGATCAGTTTTTCTGGATTTTCCATTATCTTTGGTTTTCAGGCACACCAATTCTGAAACGGGGATAAGTCAGTGAGGCTTGGGAAGGTGCGGTGGTTGGTGCCAGTTGGCTGGCTGTTGCTCATACTGCAGGCAAGTACACAATATGTGACCTAATTTCAGTACAGAGACCCAGTTTGCTTTGAAAAAGCAGCTGCTACCATGTCCTCTTGCAGCTTGCATGCATGTAGGAATACAGCTATATCAGTGAATTGGCATTTGTCTTGCAAAGGCTTGGAGGTACTGCTGGTTGAAACTCTGCTGGTGCCATCTCTTCTTTCTGCTGCATGTCTACAGCTGTAATCTTCCATTCCCATCCTTTTTGACAGTATCTTGAATATAAAGGCTTCCACAAAAAAACTTACTGAGTTAATTCCTAAAAATCTCCTGGAGTAGATTAGACGACCTTATGTTATATCTCGACTCATCCCTCCAAATACAGATTTTATTTTCCAGTGTGGTATTGCAATTTCATGGCTGCTAAATAGGTTGATAAAAATATGGAAACAAAGCAGTATAGCTAGAGAGAGGTATAATTATTCCACTTTTGTTCAAGTGGTTTCAGTGGAATCATAATCTCCTTTTTGTTTTTAAATGAGAGTAAAACCAGCTGTTTTCTGCTAAGTGTAAGATTGTCCCTGCTTCCAGTATGGTAATTTTGAGGAAATGCTTAGCTGTGTTTTGTTGAAGACTGCTGTAGCGATAGGAAGGTCATCAGTTTGACTAATTGAAAAAAGCTTCTACAAAGTACAAAGCTTTACAGAAATTGTAATTACAGGAGTCTTCAACCATGGACTGCAGCATGTGGAAGCTACTTGTAAGACAGTGTCATCCTTTAGGTTTGAGATTACATTAAATCCCAGAGCCTGTAATTACATGCATGTTGCTGGCAGGAGCCCGTGCTGGGCTGATTGTGTGCACTGAATAGGGGTGCTACTTGTTATTTCTCTCCAATGGATCTAAAAGGAAGGTGAAGGGCCGTTTGTGGTCCTTTCACTGCTTCTTCTGCTGGGAGGGCAGACAGACTACTAGGGTTGTGGTTTTTATTTCATTATGTTTTGAAAAAATTATAGATTCTTCTCTAGTTGCCAGTTCTGAAGATACAAGGACAAGTTATCAGTGATGCTTCTGAAAGAAAGTGATCTCTTCTGTTGTGGTAAAACAAACTAATGAAAGGCTACAGATACATGGATGTACTAGAAATGGAGCAATATTTGAAATGGTTCACGAGCTATTGGTTCCATGAAGAGACTTCTTTCTGGATTAAATCTCAATTCATCGTGGCTTGAAATTACCTTTGAGAGATGTGACATACTTGTGCCACTAATTTCTAAGTTTTGTAATACATGTGGTATCTTCATATTTTGTACTTCTCCTAAGTACCTAATTATTTTTAAACAAAGAATTTCAGCTAGGAAAGCCTGGGAGAAGCTGAACAACCTATACAGCCGGCAACTGAAATGAAATTAGGAATGGAAAGTCAGAGTTATGTTACATATCTCAGACATCTTTTGAGGACAGTTTCTCCAGTAAGAAAATATCTCAGCCTTGGTGTATCAATGCAGTTTCACTGCAAAGGACAGTTTTAATTTTTTTCCATTAATTGATATGGGCTGGCATAACAAATTTTTGAGAAACTCTGGTGTGGGGTTGTTGTGAATGATAATGTAGGGAATGCTCTTCCTTGCATTATGTCAGTGTAGCATGCACTGGAGAGTTATTTCATATAGAAAAGGAGTATGCGTTCTGTTTCATTCGATGGTACATTATAAATGTTATAAAATGTATTTTAAAAAAAATTAAAATGTGATTCTTTGCTGTATTACAAAACACTTTAATAGGAAGCCATCCTAGAATGTGGCAGTATTGGCTGATTTTAACCCCAGTTGTTTAATACCTGCAGATTCAAAAAGGCAGACATTGCTTGAAGCCAGTAAATTAAGATTTATTTATTTTTTTTTATATACAGAAAACCCGTGAATTATTTTGTACTAACTTGTTCCTAGGAAATGAGACATATTTGTATGGTGCCACAGCAGTGGTGTTTTGGCACTCACTCTGATCTTTGATAGATTTATTATCATCTGTTACCGCTTTCAGGACTTGTTTATCCTTGCTTTCCAAATATGCTGCACTTTCTACGTGAAATGTTCTCCAGCAGTGGTCCTCAGAAACCACCTCACCTCTGAACAACTTCTAATGACTTGTAAAGCCTTCTTCTGCCGTGTCTGTGGGAAATTGTCCGTCAGTATTGCAAAGGTGCTTAATATAGCGAGAAAATAGCTGCTGTTGTTGATTTAATAAAAATGTAAATTTACAAGACCCTCTAAATTATGCAAAGCTGACAAGTTGTCTGCATTGATAATCCGAGTGCTGGGAAACAACAGAATGGTTTTATTGTGCTTTCCTTTTTATTCCCTCTCCCTGTAGTGAAGAGGAATCTTTGTAATAAAACAGTATCCTTTCCAAAATGCTGGATTGCCTGAATCTGCTGCTGCTTAGGAATACAACTTTTCTCTTTGGGATGAAAAATGTTGAAATTTTGTTTTGTTTAGATTGAGATTCTTTGTTATGTTGCTAGTTGTTGACTGATAAGAAGGATATATCAAATACAATATTGGAAATGTTTCAGTTTTCAAAATAGAAGTATCTGTATGGTCATTTGTTATTTTCAGAGCTCAATTCTTTTTGCTTAAAGATAAGACTTGATTTGAATAATGTGGTAGACACCGATGGTATCTTTTAAAATGATGAAACAAAATATTCAATTGTACAAAAACTTAATGGATTCTGAGGTCATCATATTTCATTCCAATTTTCTTATCTGTATGGATCCACTAGATATCATTGTGTCTTCCTGACACAGTTAAACATTTGATATCTCTGTCTTTCTGGTTGCCTTAGTGTTTCATTGAGGCTGTAGTTTGAATATATTGCTGTCTTCATTGAATCCCTTGGGTTTGTTTTCTAAAAGGATTGAGTTTTCAGTGTACACGCCTTTGTTCAAGTGAGGAGTCTGTCAGGTATCCCCTCCATACTGTCAACATACAAACTTGACCTGTAACGAAAAATAGGAGCTTGCGACATCCAAACCCAATTATGGCAGCTCTTGTGCACAAAGCCCCTGTAAAGTAAAAGAAGGGAGGGAAGTGTAACTGGTTTTAAGATGCTGCTCAGTCGGTGTGTGAAAGAAAATGTTTGATGTGTGTGCGAGTGGAGTTTAATCAAGAAGTATGTTCTGGGTGTATATTCCTATGAAGCAGAAAGGTATAAGAGTTCTATTTTCTGGATAAAAAAATGCATTTTTGGCAAACTTATTTTTTTTCCCCCAAACACAGTTTGATATTTGCAGAAGTTGCATTCTTCATTGAATACTGTATTTTCTCATTGAATGTATCCAAAAGTCACACTATAGAAAGATTATAATCTTCCATTTAATTAAAAAAAATTTCATTACATAAATTTTCTTTATCCTGCAGAGAAGTGTAATAGATCTTAACTTCTTCTGATTCATTTATTTCAGCTAATGTGATCTGATAAGATTAACCAGAAGATGGTGTTAAATAGGATACGTATATTATACTGCATGTCTTATCAAATGGAAATATAAGGTTCCTTCATCTAGTGAACTTCTAGTGAGTATTTATGAGTATACATTCAGTTGAGAAAATATGTGTGCTATATATATCCTAGAGTTTATAAATAACCTTTCAGTCTCCTGAGGAAAGGAATGAGTGCAGCAATAAAAGTGATACAAATTCATGCTGCTGTCCAAAAGGAGCAAGATGAAAAAGGAGATTTTTTTACAGATGGGCCCAGGTAAAATAGTAGTAAAATTTGTAGACCTGTTAATTAATAAGAAAAAATATAATTGGTAAAGACTTTAACCAGGATTATATGGAATATAAATAATTTTTCAGAATGTCTGACCGTTTTCAATCTCCTAATATTATACTACTTACCCTTCGTCCCAGCTCCTCTGCCTTTTTTGTTTTTTTTTACATCCTCTCCCATTTTTTCTCCTGAACAACCAGTTGATTTCATCTGCATAGCTGAATGGCTGGTATCTAAGAAAATGCTGCCTGACCTTTGGAAAGTCTGGACATTTAATAGTCACAAAATCCTTAATTCGGTTAAAAAAATGTTTTAGACAGTTAAGAATACACAAGGGCAAGAACAGATCTGGCAATCTTGGTGATCACTGTGCTGCAAGAAGGTGATAAACCCATGAACATCATAAGTGAATATTTTAGAAATTGATCCAATAACTGAATAACTTGAACAACTTGAACTACCATAAAAGAAACGAAATCACCTTCCTCAGTAAATACAATATGTCATTATTTTCAGTGCAGTACTTGAAGTACCAAAATCTTCGACTTAGAAAGTCTTTCTGAGGAATTAAAATCTGCACATGATCTCCTTTGGCAAGGGCATTGAAATTGTCAGAAGAAACCTAAGCAAAAAATAATCCTACTGACTTGGCTGGAAGTGGTGGTTGCTTTGCTTCAGACTATTTATCATATATATCAGTAATCTAGAAGAAGTAGTAAACAATATATTAAGCCTTTTGGATCAAGGCTACATCTTTGTTAGGAAGGCCTTATCTGACCAGGTCTACAGTTGCTTTTGCATTTGTATCACGGTTTCTGTATCATTATTACAGTTTTATACATTTTTCTTATAATCCCATTGGAGCTCAGCACAAAGGTTTGATTCTTCTGTTGTGTCTGAAGTCTGTCATAGCCTCCTAGCACCGTAAGTGAACTCTCTTTTGCCTCCCCTATCAAGAGGGGTGAACCAGGGTAAGTCACAGAGTCACATCACAAAGGCAGGTAGTGAGCTGTTCTTTTGCGTGGTGCAAATACAGCTTCTTCAGCCTAAGTCCTCAAAGTTGTCAAAATTGCATACTGAAGGAGAGAAGACAAAAGCAGACTCTTGACACTGCTTACCCAAGCGCATCTTTTGAAGGGCAGGAGGAGCACTACAGGCTCACCTGGCTCTGATGCTGGTAGGTAGTGGCAAGGTTTGTCTCCAAAGAGGTGAAGTGGAGATCGGTCTGCCTGTTGTAGACAGTGCTGACCCTACGCTTGAAGCAGTCTTTCTTGTCTGTATTGTCTGGGAAGAATCAAGAAGAGATATTAGGGCAGCTGAGTGATCATCTTGCAGTATCTTCTGGTTACCTGGAGGTGTAAGGGGAGGTGTTTAAATGGGTCTGTCTGTGCATGACAAGATTTACAGCATCAAGGACAGGAACCTGGCAGATGGTCTCTGAACAGTTTCTCTGGTGCAGCTGAGAGAAAAGAAATTGGATACAGTGTGGTATTGACTGGTTTTACTGGTGTAAAACACTGTTACCTGAGCAGGAGATGGCGGGAAAAAATGGTGGCAAATTTTCTTCTCAAGAAGCATATTGGCAGTTTTGCGGGCAGGGTGTCACTTAATCTTTCCTTGGTTTTGTCTTTTTGGGAGGATGAGAGTACAAAACTCCTCTCCTTATCTGTGATAGTCCAAGGTTTTCCAGGTTTCTGAATTACACTGACTTCTACCTCCACATTCTTTTCCTGCTGTCACCCCTCCTTGCACACCCTGGCCAGAGGTGTGTGCCTACAGGGCTGGAGTGATCAGCCCATGGCTTCACGTGTGTCTGCTTTTCCACTGGTTGGATTTTATAGCTGTATGGAGCAACAGCCACTACAAGAAGCGATAACAAGGTTGGCAAACAGATGACTTGATTACCCCTATTTGGTTTTAATGACAACGAAATAAAATCAATTTTCACTGGCCCTATCTGAGCAATTGCAGTTGTGCTGATGGAATGTTTCACCTTGGCCTTGGAAATATGGTTGTTGCTGTAACCAATAAAACAAAAATAAGAAAAACAATTACTGTAATAGCGAGTTGGAATATGGGAAGCACAGAGCTGCTGATGGAGTGTGGAGCAGTCGTGGAGAGAAAGAGGCAGTGTGAAAGTGTGAAAGCTGGCTGTACCGCCTCTGGGCTTTCTGTAGCTGACAGGAGAAGATGTGCGTCCTAATACTGGACCGTAACATTAAATATAGCAACATCATATAAAAGATGGATAAAAGATGTCAGGAGATAAATTGAGCTGTTTTGAAGTCAAAGCAAATGAATGAGACATAGAGTACATGGAGACAATTTTAAATATATCACCCAAGTGAAGCAGAAGTCTTAACAAAAAATAATTATGTATTGTTTCAAGGGAGATTATCTGGTGCAACACTTGAGTTCTGTGAATATATCTAATTTGACAAACTTTATATGGCTTATTGGCTTTGCTTGCTTGGTTTTCAGAATGGGTGTGGAGTTCTGTTCTTTTGTAAATTTTTGGCGCTATCAAAGTGGGATTGAGCTTTCACTTAAGCGTTGTGCTCCACTTCATCATTTTCTGAATGTATTGTAAAGGCACGTTAATTTGCTGTCTGGCTATATAGAAGAGAATGTAAAACTCCTGGTGGGTTGAAGAAGTCATACAAAATCTTACAAATGGCACTGCTTGGCAAAATAAATTCTCAGGTGCACTAAAAGCTGCTCTCTTCTCCAGTGAGAGGAGAAAACTGTTTCACTCTGTGTTTTCTGTGCAGCTTAATTTTATTTATTTTGGTGTGATCAAATGCTTGGCAGGCCTGCCCACACACAACAATCCATCACTTCCCTCTGCCTCTCTCCCTCCCCCTGTGGTCTGTGCTTCAAAGGCTGTAATAAATTTGTCTACAATTGTCAAAAAGCTTCCCTGGTGATAAAAATCAGGTTTTTGCTTTTCTTCTTCCCACAGATCTGTTAGATTAAATCTTCAATACATTTCGATTAGAATATTTTCTACCTGAAATAGGTGCCTTCTCCCCCAGAAGTAGGGTTCATAGTGTTTTTGCCCTATTTATCCAGAGGGAACCGTGAGGGAAAGATGTGAGGAAGGAGAAAGGAGAATAATCACTACATCTGCTGATGTGGGGCCCTTTGCCTGGCACAGCAACCATCGCTCCCTGCACAGTCAGGGAATGTGAGAGACTGGGGAACAGCTCCCTCTAATATCCACATCCATGCGTGCAGCTGGATGCTCACTAGCTTTTAAAGAAATACTGCTTTTTAAGCCCTTCATCTCCCCATGCAGATGGTGGTAGTAGTGAATGACACAGCTTTGCTGGATGACACGGAGCTGATCTGTGCATCAGGCAAGAGGAATTAAGCTTTGTCACTCCCCGCCGGGGCTACCTTTCTCCTGCTATGTGCGGGAGGAGGAATTCACAGGCTTCTGCTGCATTCGACCGAGCAGAGCCCTGAGCGCGCTTTGCCAGGGGAGGCAGGCAGCAAGAATGATAGCTGTCTCTTTTAAATGCCGCTGTCAAATCCTGAGGAGGCTTGCTAAAGGTAACGTGCTTTCTTTCTTATTCATTCAGGGGCTCTGTTGCAGCGTTCCGGAGGCACAACTTGATGGTTTTACTTTTAAATATGACTGTCCTTCCAATTTACTATCGGGCAACAAAGAACTGTGAATACAGAAAGGTGTAGGGGCTCTTACAGTTAAAATCCTTACACGTCCCATTCTGTGCTTCTGCTAGGAAGACAGGTTCCTGTTATCTTTTTCTTTTTTTTTTTTAATTGCTAAAAGGAGGATTTTTTTTTCTATGTGAAGTGCTAAAGTTATTGCGGGATGTAATTGTTTTGTATTTCTGCTCACCACTCGGAGGAGTCCCTCTTGGGTCACTGCATGCTCTGCCTTACTTGGAACAGCTGACAGGGATATTCAGGACCTATATTCAGGATGAGTTTCTGTGTTTCATGTCTTTTGTAAGCTATTTCTATCAATGCTTTAGATGCCGAACACTGTTGTTTGTGGTGAAGTATGGATAGCAGCATGTGGTTTTTCAGGGCTGCACTCACATGTTACACTTGTGAAGTTAATTTGCCTTTTAGAGCAGTGTGCATCTTGTGTTCCTGTAAATCTTTGTTGTCTCTGGTTTTATCACTCAGAACTTTAAAAAGCTGTTTACATCTTACTGTGAGATCTGTGTGATTGTTAAAGCAGCTATTTGAAAACCTGGCTGTTTAAAACACCCTCCGTCTATAGAAATCAACATATCTTAGTTTCTGAAAATAACCTATTTTTTTTGAGAAGAATCTGTTACATTTGATAATTTTTCCCTCTCTCTGTAGAAGGGTTTCACTTGTGATTTTGGCTTATTTTTTGGTGGAAGCTTCCAACGTTATAGTAGTATTATGTATCTGCAAATAAGAAGCTTCTGTCTTTTAGCTTGGGTACTGTGAATCATTTAATGGCCATTACTGTGCAGCTGGAAACACATCCGTGTGTGAATGAAACTGTTTGTATCAGCCCAGCTTGAAAAATCAGTAATCTTTGATTATTAGTCAGAGTAGCTCAAAATCAATTAGTATATTATTTTGTGGAAGCCTGAAAGAGTAAAATGCTAATACATTGCGGCCAGTAATGGGAAAAGAGAAGAATATTGCAATCAAACTTACATAATACATTTTCCTGTTCTTTGGATTGCTGTTCAAAACATATGAACTCAAATATTTATTAATCATTCCCTCTTCTACAGAATTGCTTCTCTTTCAAGTCTGTGCTGGGTAAAGCCTGTTTTTCTCATATGTGTAACATGCTTCTATTTTGGTAGCTCTATTACACATTTATCAGGTTAGAAGTCAGCATTTTCTCTTGTACTGGTTTGAGTAGAGGAACATTTTTGTCTGCTGATGTGTTTATAAGACAGATCTGGGCACTAATTTAGTTTCTCACTGATGAGAGTTGTTTCTCCACTTAAATACAGTTTCCTCAGGAAAAATCAATACTCTTATACATCATAGCCATCTTAATTCTTTCACGCTTCCATCATTCAATAGAACTCAGACTCATGTTTTTTCTACTTTGAAATAATCTCAACTTCCTTTGAGACTCCTCGCTCCTCCCATTCCTTCCCAGTAGGAACTGGCATGATACTGTTGATTTTTTGCATTAGTGTGCCTTATGCTTGTCTTACTATGAACAGTCCTCTAAGCCATATGCGTGCTGGACCAGAGTCGCTCTCCTAATTGACAGGCTCCTGAATTGTCACCATTTTGAGTAAAACCTTTGTTCTTTTAGCTAACCCTCTGCCTTCTATGGCTTTGGCTTTTAAATATCAGACATCAGTTATGGACTACTCAACACCATCAGGCTTGCTGAAGACAGGAGTGGATCTCCACACTGTTACTGTGGAAAAGGCTTTTGCCACCAGCTGACAATCTCCTACTGCTGCATCAGCTGGGAGATTCCATTCCCTTCTGACTTGCTAGTTTTGGGATTTGGTGCTTTCATTGAACTCCTTTGCTCCAAAATAAATTTTCCTTGCTTTAGTACTTTTCCTCAGACTGTCTCTGTTAGGGTCTTTCTCTTCTGCACTAATCCTGTGCCTTTGTGTGGTTCCCCAAAATAATTTCTTTACTGTCTTTCAGGTCCTGCAGCGGTGAAAAGAAATTGTTATGCTGCACCTTTGCTTAGTGCTTTCTGTTTTTAATAAATGATAAATATGCAGTTAACTGTACATCAAAAAGTGGAAATATCTTCTTTCCCTTATTGGTGTATGTCATTTTTCATGCCTGTCCTGACAAAGCAAGCTTGTAACTTCATTTCTTGTTCTTTCAGATAAGGATGTAAACAGAAATGCCTCATGTAGGCAACTGGAGACTCTCCAAAAGCCATTCTTCCCAACAGGGAGATGTTCAAGCAATATTATGTTTTATAACAATTACACTCCCTCCTTCCTGTACTTCATCTTAACCTTTCAAAGCAAAAAGCAGAGCTGTGTCTCTTTGGATTGCTATACATGCTTAGTTTGTCCTTTTAAAAATCTCTGGCAGGAAAACCTTCAAGTGTTCTGAGCGAATTACAAGGCAAAAATATGACATAGTTGTGGGTACTCTCTCCAAGATCTGGTCAATGACCCACTGCTCCTCTTCCTTCCCTTAGCTGTGAGTCAGACCCTGCAGCATGACAACCTGCACTGCCCTTGTCCTCAGCTCCGGGGCCGTCTCCAGGTGGGAACATTGGTCTCTTTGTGTCTTCTGCTCTCAAACTTGAACTACTCTTAGGACAAAGGCACAACCGTAGAATCACAATTTGGGTTGGAAGTGACCTTAAAAGATCATCTAGTTCAACCTCCCTCTCCCCGGGTCCTCCTCCGCTGCTGCCCCTGGCCCGTGCACTCCTCCTGTGCTGTATTGTCTCTGGGTACCAGGGCCACTGCATCTGCTGAGGCCACTGTACACCAACTCTTCTTCCATCTTTCCACTTTACCAACTACTCCTTTGTAGGGTAAAATAAGTGGCCAACAAGGAAGTGCACAATAATTATTTGTGCAGGAAATTTTAAAGACTATAAGATTATTTCCCGTAATGTGTATTACACTTAAGTTTTGTGAGTCCTTGTTTTGGAGGTCAGTATATTTTCAGTAATGAAACTGTGTCTTACCAGGCTTAGACGAAGCTCTGTACTTGTGTCCATTAACAAGCAACTATGGAAGAAATGTATTAATTTATTTGATTATGCAATTTGCAGGAAGGATGCTCTGTGAGAGTGTTGTCTTAGAAGGGCTGAGACATCATTTGAATTTAGATCTAGTCTATCTAGGTAAGAACCCCCCAGAATTCCTGCTTTCTACACTAGTGTGGAATTTCTACACTATTTTGTACTGACAAATTTTTTTAAAGCAGTTAAAATATTTATGGTGGCTGGGAGTTTGTGCTGTAGTTACCTAATTTCTTTTGTACATAAATCTCTGATGCTTTTACCTTTGAGCTGAACTATTGCTGGCTCAGTCTCTTTTTAGTTATGATTATTGATATATATTTGAAGAAATGTATGTGTATATATTTTAAGCAATGTTGAAAGTGGTTAAGCAGCTCTGAAAAGAGAAAAGGTATTTTCTCTACTGCATTAGCTACTGAAATTTGTACTCACAAGAGGTCTTTTAAATTTTTATATGTTCTTTTATTTTTTTATCTCTTTACTATCCCTAAGGAACAAAGTAAGCCAAAAACTAGATTAAGAATCTGAAGTAGTAGCCATTTTTGTAGATCTCTTTATGAGAAATTCTGAGCTCGGAGAGAATGGAAACTCATATTTGGACCAGTTGAACATAAAGAAATGCCATGTTTGAGGTTGTAAGGGCAACCACAAATCACTTTGTACAACTTCTTGTATTGTAGAATGGGGTTTTTTGTGCAGTGACAAAATACTGGGTTTTGGTTTTCCGTAAAATTTATTTCTGTAAGTTCTTGGGCATTGTACATTGTGCTGTGCATACCAAAGAGTCTGTGGGAGTCACATTGACTACACACACTAAATGAAAATTGCAGAATTTACAAGAATTGTGTGCAGTATTAGAGTATAATACAATAGAAAAGTTGCTGAAATGTGTAAGCTGGTCAGGTCTACAGCAAAATTAAGAACTTTATAGTTTAAAAATTGCCTTTCAAGCAGTGCATTACAGAGCCTTGGCTGTGGTTAATTTATGTATGGACATGTTCAGGTTTTTTTCCTTTATTAGTCGCAAGAACAGGTCTTTTAGGAAACTGTCTCTAATGCACATCATTGCTTACAGAAATGGGTTGGAGGCAGGAATGCATTTTTTAACATACCCAGATCAGTGAAGTTATTCTGGATAACATGATGGAAACTGAATAAGAGCACTCTGATAAGGATGTCAAATGCTGTTGCAGAATGCATAGTATAAGGAGCTGTGTGGTATGCCTTTCACCTATCAAAGCTTTATAGTGTATCTTCAGGATAATTTATCACTTACTGTGCATACAGATCCTTTCTGCAGACATAGATTTTTATGTTCCCAGTATGTTTCCAATACAGTGACATAAAGCAAGCCTAAAAAGCAGGATGGTGCGCTCGAGTTCACAATATCATCAGTTCTCTAAAAACTGGTTAAGGGCCTAAAGCATCAAAGGATGAATTCTGAATGTAGGTGGATGTAGGTTATACTTGGCTTTTGTGTACAAGCAACTACAACAAGAACAAACCCAGAATTTTGTTTTAAAAGCCTGAAATTAAAATGATGCTAAGGACTCGACAAGAAGGCTGTATAGTATTACAAACTTTCCAGTGTTCAGAGAGTCAACCCTGGTTATGCCAGCAAGTTACCACTCTGTATGTTACTTCACTAGTAATTCTAATTATGTAATTCTAATTTTTGACAGTATTAGAAATGAGTCAACAGCTTGTTTTGAATGAAGTAAAAGTCCCAAGTAACCATATCTGTAAGGACTTTTGAAGACAGGTTAGTTCCTACTCTCTCTAAAATTAGTTCTGAATATTCAGAAAGTTCTGAAGTATTCTGACAAGTTCAATAAATAGGCAGTCAGCATGAAATTGCTGGCTTTGTGCATTTGGTTGGGGTTTTGGAAATGTGCTTCAAGATTTTTAGTACTCAATGCATTTATTCAAGTTGTCCACACTTCTCTTTTTTTTTCCACTGTATTTTTGAACGTGACAACTTCAGACTTAGTAAACTAACTGCAGTGAAAGAGAAAGGAGTGGTGGCAAAATCTGTAAATTTTCTTTTTTGGGAGCATGTGGGAACTTCAGGGCCACCTCCAGCACTGCAGCCCTTCCTCAACAAGGGCCATTAGCACATATTTTGTGAGAAGACAGGAGAAAGTCCACAGAAAAGAGAGCTGTAGAGCAGTCTGTCAGCAAGGCAAGTTTTGCTTTTAGTATCACTCTTAGTGTTTATAATAAATAGAAAAAAAAATTAAAATCCTGTTTATTGCAACTTGGATTTGTTTTGTTCATTTTTTTTAGAAAAAAACCCAATCCATATTTTATGGAAGAGTTCTTTATTAGGAAAGGAAATGAAATCAGAGTGACTGGGACCTGCCCTCTATCACCCAGCTGGTCTGTGACAGTCTGAGATACAACCCCAGCGTGCTTATTCCCATTCTGCATCACTGATTAGAATTTGTTGCTGAAATTGGTACAGACCATGAGAGAGCAGAGAAGACTGCGTGGTATTTTCCCTTCTAGATATTTCACCCATCTTGTCTCTTTGATTTGCGCTTAAGAGCGTCTCTAGCCAGGGCTGTTTTAAGATTGCTTTGAAATGGTAAGTGCCTGTGTTATGATCTCAGAAGGAGAGAGAGATATTAATTTTTGTTCGAAGATGTTCCTTCTGTAATTGCTGTTCAGGCTTTCTAGGGCCATGTACTTGTAGAACAAAGGAGGCAGATTTATTCTGTTTAACAAGTATTAGCTGTTTGCAGTATTGTCTTCTTATTCAACACATTTATTTGAACATATTGTTGTAAGAAGTAGTGAAGAGAGGAGAAAAGATTTTCTCTTATGCAGCAAGCTGATCACAGTTCACAAGTTCAAGCAATATTTCTACACCATTAATATATTCAAGAACTGGCAAACTCTTTATTAATTATTCAGGATGATTCAAAGTACAGCAGCATACTAACCAATCTATGTGAAATGGACAAAAAAGAAAGACATAAAAGTACTTCCCAAATCAAGCACAAACTACTTAAAGGTGGAGTGCTGCTGCAGCCCTGATGGTCTGAGAAGGCACATGTAGCCTGAGTTTTGCAGATAACTTATATCTCTTTCAGACAAGCTAATAAAATTGCATGCAGATGCCTGTAAGATGTGAAAAGAAAGCCACAGTCATATTCTGTGATGGGCTTACAGTGTTGGTGAAGAGCAATCAATGTCGTTTACCTGGACTTGTGCAAAGCATTGATGCTGTTCTGCATGATGTCCTTATCTCTAAATTGGAGGAACGTGGTTTTGATGGATGGAAGATGGCCCAAAAAAAAAAACAAACTCAAAGAGTTGTGGTCAACAGCTCAATGTCTAAGTGGAGACCAATGATGAGTGCTGTTCCTCAAAGGTCAGTATTAAGACTGGTGCTGTTTAACATCTTTGTTACAGACCTAGACAGTGGGATTGAGTGCATCCTCAGAGAGTTTGCCAATGACGCCAAGCTGTGTTGTGTGTTTGACATGCTGGAGGGAAGGGATGCCTTCTAGGGGCAGACAAACTTAAGATGTGGGCCTGTGCAAACCTCATTAAGTTAAACAAGGCCAAATGCAAAGTCCTGCCCCTGGATGGGGACAATCTCAAGCACAAATACAGTCTGAGGAGAGAATGGGTTAAAAGCAGCCCTGCCAGTAATTAAAAGAGGCCTACAAGAAAGCTAGAGAGGGACTTTTTACAAGGACGTGTAGTGATAGGGCAAGGGGGGAATGGCTTTAAACTGGAAGAGGGTAGATTTAGGTTAGATATAAGGAAGAAATTCTTCACTATGAGGGTGGTGGAAGCACTGAAACAGGTTGCCCAGGGAAGTTGTGGATGCCCCCTCCCTGGAGGTGTTCAAGGGCAGGTCGGATGGGGCTTTAAGCAACCTGGTCTGGTGGAAGGTGTCCCTACCCATAGCAGGGAGACTGGAACTAGATGGTCTTTGAAGTCCCTTCCAACCAAAACTGTTCTATATTTCTGTAACAGAATCTCTTTCAGGGACTTAATTTGGGAGCAGTGTAAAATCCTGTTGGAGTCCCAGCCCTAAAGTGAATTTAATGAATAAATTGTAGTGAAATGTGGATGTGCTGCACTTCTAGCAGAAGGCATATCAGGCTTTGGAAGGGGGCTTTGAATGAGATGATTGTTGAGGTCCCTTCCAACCCAAACTATACTGTGATATAAAGATATGGTAAGCGGCCATGAGCTACCTGATATCTATCAGATATTAGTAGCTGATACGTGATATAGCAACTCTGCTGTCTGTTGCAGGTGTAAGAAGTAGAAATTGTTTTTCTCAGTAGGGAGTTTTTCTCAGCACATTTGGATTTGTGGGCACTGGGTCAATTACACAAGTTCTTGGCTAGTCCTTTCTGAACTTCTTGCACAGGAGTTCAGGATGTATCTTGGACTTAATGCCTTGCCCCTACCTGCATGATTGGGATAGCACAACTTCTCACAAAATTATCCAAATGAAATGAAAAAAAAAGGTTATTGTGTGGCATTTTATAGGCTCTCTAAATATTAAAGGTGAATTGAAATTACTCGAAAAAGTTTTTATTGATAAGTGATGGCGGTTTTAATATGGATGCAGGGAAGACATTTGAGTTGTAAATAAAGGAACTCCAGGCTGGCTTATGGATGGGATGTGACAAAAATGTCTTTCTGAGTATCTGCTGCAGGACAGAAGAACATTGCAAATGTTTTATGAGCTTATCTTCAATGTCATTGTTAGGTCTTTTATATAGTCCTAGCAGACAGCAGAGGACAAAGACTCAAAAATACTCCAGCAGCTGATTTCTGTCAGGAGCCCAATCTGCATGAGCATCCCAGAGCAGCACAGGAGGTGTGGGGGAGGCTGGAGCAGAGCAGTACGTGGGAGTACGTGTTAGGTACAGTGAGATAGACATTGAAGATTTTGCCACTGTGCAAGACTGTACTCTGTCCTTGCATTCTCATGACAGCGCTGGGTTTTCCACTGCAACCAAATTAGTTCTCTGCCTGTACAAATCTGGTGCCCATGGGAGTTGTTGTTATTTTGAGTGAAGGGTATCCACAGAAATGCATGAATGGAGATGAAGCTGAGGAAAGGTGGCAGTGGGAAGAGCGACACAAGGTAGGAGAAAGGAGGTGGTACACATTGTAGGCCTTGGTTTTGCAGTTAGCTGGTGAGACACATGGACCCGAGGTTGTTGGTGCTGCCAGTGGCAAAGGAAGGACAGCTGAGCTGCAGTCGAGAGAAGAGGTGCCAGGAGTGTGAGATTTGGTGCTGCCGGGAGCACTGCACAGCAAACAGGAAAGTGGAGAATGGGTAAAAGAAAAGCAATGAGGGGGATGTGAGAGAAAAGGGAGGTGGAGCAGATGTGGCTCATGCTGAGGGCACAGCCTCTGCTGCTGGAAAGGCACACATGACGAGAGTGGAAAAGGGGACCTGAATTACCGTGGACTAAACAGTCGGGATTAAAAACTGGTCATTTTATGAAAATGTTTTGTCCCATATACAGTTAAAGTCTACAATTATTTATTAGCACTTATGTAGACATTTTAGGAATGTATTGCAAGGTGAGGCTTCAGATAAAATGGGCTCTGGTTCATCGTGTGCCCAGGTGCCATAGGGAAGGATAGACTCACTTTCTCATGTGCTTTATAAATACTTAGTTTGAGAATCTGCTAAATCTGAGATACTCTGTGGAACAGGAGTAAGAGCATGGCTGCATTTTTAGGCAGATTTTTGCAGCTTGATCTGTCTCCTAGCATGGCTTCTGGGAGCAGCACCCTGTCTGCATTTCATTCTCCACCACTGTGGTGATGCTGACATGTTTCTGGTGCTGGAATGTCCTGCTGTAGGCGCAGTGCCTGAGTGGGCAAGTCTCTCTGTCAGCATAGGTTACAGCACCTCTCTGAACAGCTGGAAGTAAATCAACAAAAAGGTAATCTCATTTCTGCTGCGCTACCTGCATTCCCTGCAGGAGTTTTGCCAGCTTAGGGAGAGGGCTGCTTGGAGGACGTGCAGGGAGGACTATCCTGAAGGGACAAGTTTGTGCGGGTTGTGAACAAAAAGAAACTTTTTCATAAGATTTTGGTTTTCTCTTAGGGGAAAATCTGATTGTTAACTTTGGAAGTAATTAAAAGTTTAATATAAAAGTGTTATAAAATTTTTAGGAATATAAATAAACGGGACCTTCTGGCTCATCAAATTGAGTTAACACAGTTTTACCACAGTCACCATGTCATTCACTGATTCCTGTGAGTAAATGAAGTTTTGAAGATGCTCGTTCATTTGTCTCCATTCTTCTTTTGGAGGCTTGCTCTACAGCTTCACTCCTCTAATATTTAGGAACTTTTAAAGACTGTCGTTATCATATTCAGCTCTGGGTGACGGTTAAAGCTTCAGCCCAGCAAGTTGTTAGTACAGAGAAAGTCTCCTCTGCAACCTCTGTATCTTATCCCTCGAATAGCTCATCTGCAATTTCTATTAACGCTTTTGTGAATGATGCCTTTAGTAGAAAAGGAGGCTTCCCTGAAAATGTATTGGGGCAGAAAAGTTACTCCAGATTGGACTGATTGCAAAGAGGCAAACACTAGACATAATTCTGTGGGGAAAATAGTGTTACTAGCAATAACGTCTCATCTAACAGTCTTACTTTGCCTTAGCTTCTCAGTGGTGACTGAAAAAAAGATGTTTAGCAAAGAAATGCCAGCTCTTCAAGTGACTGAATTACCATAGCGTATTGGTAAATGTCACCAATAAAATACAGTTTAAATCCACAATACTCTAAAGGAAACATTTATGCTTTTAATGAACTAGAATTTGACAGCCTTGTCTGGCAGAAGAAATTGTTTCCAGCATTTAGATTTCTTTTCTGGGCATCCAGCATGTATTGTGACCTGTCGGAGACCAGTGCAGCTTTGCAAAGATATTGTGGGCATGTTGTTCTCTGCTGTGTCACAAGCCAGTAATGAATGGCAAAGATTAAATATCCTGCCATATTATGAGACTAAAGGTGATCTATAACTGTTTCCTCCCCAGCAGTCAAAAGGAGGGCATGTTTTGAGTTTTCCAGTGACAAAGTGAATGGTTTTTTCCTTTAGTGACATGCTTGTGTCCATGTACATAGAAATTTCTGCAGACCTATGATATTTTGATGTTTTTGTTGGACCAGGTCAGGACTCCATTTTGCTAAGTCTAAGCAAAAATTATCATAGATCTTGTTCTGTTAACCTATAAACTGTTAGTAATTTAGAGAAAACACGACAAGCTAAGCTGGTGTATAATACAAGTGGTTCTTTTTCACTAGACCAAAAAAAAATCCTTGGAAGTAAAAAGGAATTGCTTGCTCTGAAAAGAAAGAAACTTAAACCTTGGAATTAATAGCTGTTTTCTCAAAGAATGGGAAGGAACAGAGGAAAAAAGGATTCTATGTTAGGTTTTGTTTTATCATTCTTTAAAAATGGCAGAGAAGTGCAGTGTTGATGAGAGAGTTCCTTGGGAAGCTTAGCAGTCCAAAAGAATGTCAAGTTGCATCTCATCTCCATTTTCACTATGGAGTTGTGTAATGCTGCCATAAATGTGTCTGATGACCACAATTGGGTGACGTTATGGAGCTCCCGAGGCAGCAGGGAATCTTTCCAAGCACCAGCAGGAACAAGTAGGAGGTAGATGATGCCTTAGGAAAAATTTTAGCTCCCTTTGTAGAAGAATGCAGTTCCTTCTGCTACTAAGGACTGTGTCAGGATGGCTTGGGCAGGGCCACCAAGCCACCAGCAGCTGGAGTTCCTGCGAACGTGAGTCTGAAAGCCATCTCTTATGCACATATGCTACGTAATATTGAACAGCAGCTGATCTGTGTTGGCTGACAGCTGCCTTGAAGTAGTAACTTTAGCCCCAGGGATTAAGAGTGACTTCTCTTTTGTTGTATCTGTGGTAACAGCACAGTGTGGAGATCTCCTTTGTCCAGCGTAACAGAAAAATCTACAGCCACTTTTCACTTAGTCCCTGCAGAATCGTGAGTAATTTTTCTGATCACAGTATAAATTCTGCCTTTATTTTTCATGGGATTCACATCCTCATGATTTACTCAGGCGGAGAGCTGGGACTGGCCGGACTGGTTATGTGTTATGCTCAGTATTGAACTTTGCAGCTGTTTTCAAGATTTCAGATCTCCATTTAGCCATAAGTCAGATGGTAGTTAACAGTTCTACCCACGTCTGTTCAGATCTACTGTGTTGTTCCACACTACTCTGTGTTCTGGTATTGTTTTTTCATGGGTGTAAAAAGGAGTGACTCTACTTTTCCAAATAAGTAGCTGGGTAGGGAATATCACACAAGCAGTAGCAAATTCAGGCAATTTTTTTTTCATGGCTCCCTAGTGGATGAGGGAACTGAATTCCAAGCTTTTTTCCTGATTTCTACCATTGGGCAGTGAAGGAGGTTGAACCTTCTTGAATGGACTTTGGCCACATGGTCTATGTAGTAGTTTGAAGTGGTTTGTTTGTTGTGGCTGTACATGTATCACAGTTTGAGAGCTCCGGGTCAGTGTGCTGAGGCACTAGTTCAATTTGTCAGGGGGTTGAGTGATGCCCTGGGTAGCAAAACAAATTAAAAAGGTAGTTTAAGAGCAACTGTGGGACACTAAGCATATGTAAGTAATTTAGAAGTTACTTTGACAGCATCTTCTCTCTGCTACGCTTAATTTTAAAACAGAGAATTTTATAGTGGGTTGTGTCAAGAAGGAAGAACTGGAAACCAAAAACCATCAGGCATGTAAAAAGGAAAAATATATTAGCACTTGTGTTGTTTTTTATTTCCTTTTGGTGATTTTATGTTTGGTGAAAGTTTGATACCTGATAGCTAAATACCATTACAAATCAAAGAATCTAGTTTCTTTGCGTGCGAATTTTTACTTGCTGCCGTTTTAAACTTGTATAGTCTTGATAATAATGAAAGCTGATGGATAGCTGCCTAAGGAGAAATTAGGACCAAAGTTAACATTTCCAGTATATTGTCCCACTGAAGGTAGCACTCAGCACTGTCATGCATCTACTCACACTTTATGAGAAGTTTCTCTGCTTAGAATATTCCTCAGGATTTACTCATGAGCCAAAAAAATTACTGTAATGAGTTCCCCTCTCCATCTACTTAATCATAATTAGTCATAGAATAATGAAGTAAGCGACATTTCCTATGGCCTTTTCACTGCAAATGCTATCTGTGTAAATGTAAAATGAAAATCTAGGATGATACCTCTTGATTTCCATAGTCTGTCCCGTGGTGACATTTTTGTGCACACATTCCAAGAGAGATGTAAGCATAGCAAACTGTTTGAAACATTGTGTTTCCAGGCATTCGATGATTCATGGTTAGCTGAAAGAATTTTCAGGTTTTCTATATCAATATGGTTTTCTACTTACTTTCTCAAGCTAATCAATAATTATATTTTCAGTTATTTTGTTGATTGATTGGTTTCACTAGATGCCTGAGTTTGAGCCTCAGAATATGATTTAATTGTTCTGATTTTACTCTGTTAACACTTGATGTTCATTGTAATTGGTTGTGAAGAAAGAAGAAAAATGGTAATTTGAACTAAACTCATTGTGTTGCTTAACTGTGAACAAAATATCTTCCATCTAATGTGTTGTATATCTGCACCACTTGTCTTTGAGACATTTACTGCCGTGATATCTGGAGCTTAAGCCTTAACAGATGGAGACAGAATTTGATGATGTCAAAAAGTTACGGTGAATAGCAGAAGAAAAAAGACAATTATTGTTTTGAAACAAACTTTAGGATTGGCAAATGTAGGTAAACAACTATAAAGATGAAGGCATCACAGCAAGTGACACTTGCAAAGTTATCATCAACAGTTTACAAACTTGGAGGAAAAAGCTGTATGTAATTCCACTGAAACTTAATGCTGTAATGGCTAGTGACTTAGGAAATTTTTTTGCTTAAGCTCAATAAGGTGACAAGGGTCAGCTTTGCAAAGTTCATTAATTTAGGAAACTAAATCTACGTTAGTGATCTGAATGGTTTAACTGAGTTAAACAATTTTGAGTTAAAATAGTTTAGCCAAGGTCTAGATGGAAAGACTGTTATTCAGTGTGTGGCCCAGGGACTATTCAGAGTCCATGCACTACTTTCAAGGGATTTGTGAATGAAATCAAGAAAAGCAAACTTAAATTCAGCATTTAATTTTAATTTCTGTGGAAAAATATTAAAGCATCTGAATACCATTAAAAAATAGAAAAATTGAGGATATAGATGTGTTTAAGTAAATATCCATGTGTCTCTATGTGGACACACATAGAAAGGCTATCATACCATGGAAACTAGAGATTATAGCCAATGCAATAGCTCAAATCTCAAATTATTACAACAAAAAATCTGCACGGTATTGTAAGGAATAATTTTAGTTTCCTTGAAAGAGTGGCATTAACTGAAAATATAGAATAGTCATGGTCTCTACAACTAGTCACGTTTGGATTGTTGCATATCTGAATGCAAAAAGATAGGAATTTGACCTTTTTGCATAAATGAGTTTTTAATACATCAATTTATCTATAGTTAAAAAAAGTACTTTAATAGAAGGAAGAGTATAGCAGGACACTCATATAGTCAGTCTCATTCACAATTTTTCTTTGCAATTTGAAGTAAGGGGAGTAAAGAAACTACCACTGTTCTTCCAGTTTGGATGATAAATAAAAAATAGGTAAAACATAGTAGTAGCATGTAACCAAAGATGAATAATGTTGTATTTACTCCATAAACATCTTAAAGATTTGGAAAAAGATAGCTAATGCTCATTTTTCTCAAGAGAGAATATTCTGGAAAACATATCCACTATATATTTTATGAAGTGGATGCCTAAATTATGTCTCTGGGAAAATTCAGTCATGTATAATAAAAAGTCTCAAAATCTCATTATTCCTAAAAATGTGTGTGTATATGCACTGTCAAGGTTGAGATTTTTTTATTAGGTTTTAAAATAAACAAAATCAGACCTACAGTTTCATTATCTGCTTTGTCTTAAATAGGAAGAATAGCAAACATGGATTGTGTGAGTGAGAGAGGGAGAACATGGTTGTATTAAAGCTGCTTCATCCTTTTTTTGTGATCAGGGTGTCATCAGGATATTTGGGAATGTTCTTGTGCAGAAAGCATGAAGCTCTCATACCCATGTTATTATCTGTGCAGCTGAAACACAAAGAATTCATGGTAATTTATTCTCTCTGATAGTTTTCATTACAAGGGTTTTTATTCTTGGTAAGCCTTTCCTGCAAATGGGAATAGTCTTCCTGTAAATGTAGGTTTTGTGACATGAATCCATTGGGAATGTCTGTCTGATTTGGAGTTGCTAATAGATTCGACATATTACTGGAGCATTTGCTCATCTAATACCACCTCCTTGAATCGTGAACTACATTAAGGTGTTCTTCTTGGCTTCTTTCTCTTTAGCTGCTCCTTTTGCAGTGTCTGTGCAAAGGACACGTACAAATCTGTTTCTCTGTTTCTGATCTTTCTGGTTCAGAACTTGATTTTAAAAGCATTCTCTGTAGTTTTTCCAAAGTTTGGAGAACGAAAATCATAGATGCAAATGCTGGAAATCTGCATCCATATTGCAATCCAGCCCCAGATATCAAATATAAGAAAGAGATCATGTGCTGAATCCTTTTAGTAAGGAAAAGCTGTCAAGGGTCTGACTGTGAAGCTTTTCAGTTGCTGAAGATGTAGATGTTTAAATACATGTGTGATGGTTCTATTATATATGCGATAGCTGGAGCTGCTCCGTATTCAGTCAGCAGCATGGCCATCCTAGTACTTGTGCTGCTGGCTAATCCGAACCACTGCTTTTGGGAGGAAACGATGAAGCATGCTGTAATGTGATGGAGGTCACTGGGCTGCCTTAAGAACAAGCCCTCTGCACTGCCTAAGCCTCCTCTGCACCAACAGAGCAAGACTCCTGGGAAGGTCTTCTCCAAAGAAAGCTATTTGGTTTTGTGGTTGGAATCCTAGGTTTGTTTCAGAATTTTAGATTTTTCCCCTGGGATGGTATTAATAAAGGACCTGTAGACAAAATCAGAACCCTGTTAAATTTATCTACTGCCCATGGAATAGCATCTTACTGTATTAGAAATCCTGTGATTTAAACATTATTGCTTTTCTAGCAAAAACAGTAGTCATGTGAAACGGACAATAAGGCCTGCAGTAATTAAATATTTATATAGTCAGTAGAATCATAGAATCACCAGGTTGGAAGAGACCCACCGGATCATCGAGTCCAACCATTCCTACCAAACACTGAACCATGCCCCTCAGCACCTCATCCACCCGTGCCTTAAACACCTCCAGGGGAGGTGAATCAACCATCTCCTTGGGCAGCCTGTTCCACTGCCCAATGACCCTTTCTGTGGAAAAATTTTTTCCTAATGTCCAACCTAAACCTCCCCTGGCAGAGCTTGAGGTCATTTCCTCTTGTCCTGTCCCCTGTCACTTGGGAGAAGAGGCCAGCACCCTCCTCTCCACAACCTCCTTTCAGGCAGTTGTTTCCTGCATTCATTTTTAAATCTGTCTACTTCTTACATGGCTGTCAACAGTTCTAGGTCTGTAGCATTCTTTGCCAAAGCTTCTGTCATAGTGAAGGGGTTAAAGAAGAGAGAGGAGCTCATCTGGCCCTGCTTTGCTACTTCTGCAGGGGTAGTGAGGCTCAAAAGTAGGTTTGAAGAGGTCAAAAGCTGAGGAACACAGCTGGTCTAAACCAGCTGCCACACCAGAAGCTCAGGGACCTGTAGCTGTGTGTGTAAACTTGGAATGGAGTGGTTTTTTAGAAAGCTGGATGAAAGCCCTTATCTGAAAAGAAGCTCAAACTTTTCTGTGATGACTTGGCAGGTGCAATTATATATGTCAGTGAAAACATATGCTGATAACCATGGTGGGGAACTTGGGATGGAGTGACAGGACAAGCTTAAAACATTTGGGAGAATGAGGTATCAATAGGAAGAGATAAACTGGGTGCAGAGAGAGTAAGAAAAAACTCTCTGTAAGCTGCAGGAGCACTTGAAGTAGGTAGCTGGAAAATTCAGCGAAGAAACAGTCCTTGCAGCATTGCATGAAATAGAAAAAGGACAAGAGACCTTTGGGAGGCTGCCTTTGAGGAGCTATGGGTGTGTGTGTACTAGCTTTGTAATATATGCTATGTACAAGCTTCGTCCTCTTTAGGAGATTCTTGAGCATCATATAAAACTACAACAAACAAGTATCAATGGGCTCTTGTTTCGCCAGAAGGAAAAGAATGTCAGGAAAGCTTATTTGGTACTAGAATCCAAATGCTAGGAGATTAATCATAGAATTGTCAAGTTGGAAAAGGTCCTACACCTGGGTTGGGGCAGTTTCAATACAGGATGGGGGATGATGTGATTGAGAGCAGCCCTGCAGAGAACAATTTGCGGGTACTAATTGATGAGAAGCTTGACATGAGCCGGCAATGCACGCTAACAGCCCAGTAGACCAACTGTATCCTGAGCTGCAACAAGAGAAGTGTTGCCAGCAGGTCAAGGGAGGTGGTGCTCTCCCTCTATTCCTCTCTTGTGAAACCCCATCTGGAGTATTGTGTCCAGTTCTGGAATCCTCGACATAAGAAGGATATGGAGCTATTGGAACGAGTCCAGAGGAGGCTACAAGGATGATCAGAGGGCTGGAGCACCTCTGCTATGCAGACAGGCTGGAAGAGTTGGGGCTCTTCAGTGGAGAAGACTAAGCACCAAGGAGACTTCATAGCAACCTTCCAGTACCTGAAGGGGGCCTACAAGAAAGCTGGGGAGGGACTATTTGTAAAGGCATGTAGTGATAGGATGAGGGGGGATGGCTTTAAATTAGATGGGGGAAGATTTAGACTAGACATTAGGGAGAAATTCTTCATAAAGAGAGTGGTGAGGCACTGGCACAAGTTGATCAGGGAAGTTGTGGCTGCCTCGTCCCTGAAAGTGTTCAAAGCCAGGTTGGATGGGGCAGCCTGATCTAGTGGGAGAGGGGAGGGAACTAGATGATCTTTAAGGTCACTTCCAACCCAAACCATTCCATGATTCTGTGATTTGGTAGTCTTATTCTTTAAGAGATCCTTGGTCTCTTGAGGACCTTGTCCTGAGGACCTTGTCCCAAGGACTAAAAGTCCTTGGTCTCTTATACCTCTCTGTTCTCTAGCATGCAATGTTATTAGAGGTCACAGCTATATGTAGCTGTAATTTATTAATGCTTAATAAATCGTTCGTGGATATTTTAACAAGTAGTTAATACATTGTTCAAGAGTCAGTTTCTTTATAACAATGGCTTATAATGCTTTAAAACACTCTTGTGGTTGTGGCAGCTGTCAGTCAACTAGTTGTACTACTTGGCTATTTTAAAAACTTAGTTAAAACATTAATGGCTTGAGCAATGTTGCCTGTAATTTAGTTTCTGGGTCTATATTCTGGCAAATTATGTCCTCCTTCAAACATTTCTGAAGTAATCATCTCAATACCACTGCAGTACAGTATTCTCAGAACTGAAAAACACTCTGAAACAAATGCCTGCCATTCACACTTCTGCTGCCTAGCTGGGAAAGTATTTTTATATCTACATATTTCTGCAGACATCTTTATATAAATATATTTTTTACTCTATACAAATCAAGTGACTTTCTGACTAAACTCGTAAACTGTCAGTCTTCAAACCTGAGCAGTTACCCTGTTTCATATATTTTTATTTGGAACATCTTCTAGCACTTTAAGGTAGCTGTATTTTGGATTGTTAGGTTTTTTACAAGGCTGTAGTTGATAGTCATTGCTTTATGCATTGAAGTTGTACAGAGTCTTTCGGCTGAAGTCATACATTTTTTGACTGAAACTCTGTGATTATAGAAAATTGGTAACTTTTGAGGTGTGAAGATCTACAGCTGTATTTGTGATGTTCTATCGAATTGGTTATATTTTCTCTTCAAATTTGATTTTACAGATCCCTTGGGAAAAAGAATGGCTTTGATCATGTTGCATCCTGTAATATATTTTTTTGTTTGTTCTTCTTTTTAATGGATATTAATAAGGAAAATAAAAATAATTATGAGTGGAGAATGGTAAGAGAATCATGGGGGTTTGACTTGTGGTTGTTGGTTCTTATAACAAGAGAACTCTAACTGTTTTGAGGAAGGAACAATAATCGCAGAATCAGAATTGTTAATTTGAACCTCTAAGATCATCAAGCCCAACCATCAGCAGAGTATTCCCCACAGCTATGCTTTTTTTGAACATCACCAGGGATGATGGTTCCACCACTTCCCTGGGCAGCCTGTTACAACACAAAACCTCTTTCAGTAAAGAATTTTTTCCTAATATCCATTTTAAACCTTCCACCGACACAGTTTGAGGCCATTTCTTCCCATCCCATCACTTGTCACTTGGCAGAAGAATAAGAGAATGATGGCAAGATTTCCTTCTAAGGATAGAGAGGAATATTTTGATTTTTCTGAAAATAGTTTTAATTCCTCGTGTTTATATGGCATCAAGCCAGCCAGCCAGCACTCAGTGCTGCACTCTGCTCCAGGTCAGTCATCTGACAGAGAGCCACTGGGGTTTGTAAGCTTTTTGCACTTGGCAACTCTGTTTCCCTCTCTTCTCTCTGTGCCTTGAGATATCTCTGTTTAATTTTGTGACAGTTTCTTTTGAAATTACTTGCTCTTTTGTTACTTGGAGAAACCTCTCCAGAACAGAATATGTCCTGTAACTGATTTTGTAAACCCTAAAGTAATGTAATGGCAATAATTAATTTAAAATAGCAGTTTTCTTTGATTTTTGTGTAGATGCCAGCACTTACAGAGGCCAGCATTTTGACTCCTAGCTTGCTGTGCAGAAGATAACTTAAATTAGTAGATACTATTTTTATAGTGTAAACCTGGTTGATACTTGTCCCTTAGGGTAAATGTGATTGTTTATTAAATAAGTTAAAAGGTAACAGCTTCTGTGTACACTGCATACTGATTTCTTCTCTATAGTAATTTTCTCCTTTCTAAAAACAACACTGAATTAAAGAAAAGGAGTGGGTACTATTTGCATGCGCAAAATGTGAAGCCTTGTGTACCAGAACAAAATAGAGGAAAAAGTCCCTAACGACTCTGGTCCTGGCAAGTCTTCACTTCATCTTTAGCAGTTCCCATGGGGTCTGAGTAAGTTTCCAGTCTCCTCTCCTTCTCCCTCTAGTGATATTACACAAAGATATGAATACAATCCCAGCCTAGGGCAGGATGTGGCAAAAATCATTTGAGGCTCATCCTTCTTATAGTTTTTTTGCTGTTGTTGTTAGAGTGTTATAAGGAGAAGAGGAGGCTGAGGGGAGACCTCATTGCTCTCTACAACTACCTGAAAGGAGGTTGTAGAGAGGAGGGAGCTGGCCTCTTCTCCCAAGTGACAGGGCACAGGACAAGGGGGAATGGCCTCAAGCTCCACCAGAGGAAGTTTAGGCTGGACATTAGGAAAAAATTTTTCACAGAAAGGGTCATTGGGCGCTGGAACAGGCTGCCCAGGGAGGTGATTGATTCACCTTCCCTGGAGATGTTTAAGGCACCGGTGGATGAGGTGCTGAGGGGCATGGGTTAGTGTTTGATAGGAGTGGTTGGACTCGAAGATCTGGTGGGTCTCTTCCAACCTGGTGATTCTATGATTCTGTGATTCTATGATTTAATATAAATAGTAAAACTCATTGGAAAAAATCATAGTAAAATGAATATTGAGAATGTTATTATTAAAGGATAAATATCAGGAGGTTGGTTTTGTTTGGGTTTTTTGTTGTTGTTATTTTTTTGAAAAAAGCATTTTGCTGCCATTGCCACTTTGTTTTTTAAAATTATGGTGATAGTGTGACTCTGATAACTATGTTAACAACTGTGAAATGCAGGTCATTACTGAGATTAGGCTGGCAGCCAGTTGCATCGTTATTGCCTGTCAGTCTTATGTGCTTGGTAAATTATGAAGTACTGCAAGAGCTGTAGCCGTATGTTTTAATATTTCTTGAAGACTTCTCAAGGATATTGTAATAAGCCAAAATAAATGTTTCTAATTCTGCAGTCAGGTTCTCAATTGGATAAACTACGTAACCATACAACCGTAGATTTCCATCTCCAGAAATGATAAATGATAGCAGTTGGAGTAATTCTCATGCAAATGTAATTACTGGCAGGAAAAAGCAGCACATCAATATGCATTCTGCTTTTTGTCTTTCAGTGGCTTTGCAGCATGGTGCTTACACGCTACTATGACCATCTTTTCTATTTGTTAAAAAGCTGTGTACCATATTTGTGTGGATATTAAGACAGTGAACATGTATATGTATGCCAGACATTTGGATGTACACACACACAAACACACATATTGGGTGGCAGACATACTGCTTTGCGCTTCTGCGCATCCTGAGAGATATGAAACTTGTTAAAGGCAAAATCAGTCCTCAGAGAATCAGACTACAATGAAAGAACCTTGAAAAACTTATTTTATGACACCCATTATTCTTTGAGTTGCTGTTACAGAAGCACATGCTGAACATTAGACTAATGTTTGATGCATAGCAAGCGTCTTATTTGTCAGTCCTCATGAATCCCTTTCCCAAATCTAAGTATGTGCATCCAGTCCAACTGCAATACCTCAGGCACTTCTACATCTTTTGGTTCCTGCAGTAGAAAAAAATTCTAATGCATATAGCTGATAGCAAGCTTTGGCAAAAGTATTTAGTTTAAAATTTAGTACTTTCTAATTACGAGCTTTTGTAAGTCATGCTTCAGCTTGTAAATATCCTGTGGTTTTAGTTTTCCTGCTTTCTTGAAGCAAACTTCTTTTGAAACATAGTAGGAATTTTGCTCTAAGTTTTACGAAGTCAGGTTTTAAAAACCTGCTCAGTAGAGTTCAATTTCCATAGTTCTTGCTTTCCTGCAAAATTCAGGAGTCTAGGACGTATTACACATCAGATTTCTTTTTGCTTTTATTTAAGATTGATAGTTCTGTGATGTAAAAACCCAAGCCTTGGCATGTTGTCTTTTTTAAGAGTGCTATGGTTTCATTATCCATTTGCTTTTCAAGTTCTATATAAGAATCTTCATAACTTTTCTGGGGATTTAAATTTCTCTAAAGATTGGTTTCTGGAGAGGAGGCTTCTTAGCAAGAGCTGTAGACTTTTGGGCCTGTGCTCTGGCTCTAAATCTTTTTTAGTGCAACACTCTGGAAATTGTAGTGGTAAAGAAAATGGCAGTGATTAACCTTTTTCTATATTCTGTAGGATGTTTAATTAATAAACTCATTTTAACAGCCTTTAGGTATCTACCATTTCTGAAAATACAGCCCATCTCCAAGTATGTACTTGAAGGAGTAACTTGAGGCATCTTTGGACTAATGCAGTATTAATAATCCAGAGCATGTGTAAGATTTAAAGATGCAACTGCTATTAATTAATTAGCAGCTGTACATCTCAAATTTCTGAATAGACTCTGTAACATGATTTATCTGAAGAAACTAGTTAATTTAATATGATAAATGGTACAAAGAAGTTCTTAAACCATGAATACTACTTCTTTTAAGAAGTATGTGAAAGCTGACAGGGTTTTCCACTATTTAAAGAAATGTGTCCACGATACGTTTGATGATGTTACTTCTGTCATTTAGGGTTCGATTGGCCCTTTGATGCTGAGAAAGTAGGTGCATCTATATGCATCCCTGTATCCATCCATGGAGTTAATGGAGTTAACTCCAGCTGGAGACTGGTCACAAGTGGTGACCCCAAGGCCTCAGTCCTGGGTCCAGCCTTGTTCAATGTCTTCATCAATGACCTGCATGAGGGGATCGAATGTACCCTAAGTAAGTTTGCAGATGACACTAAGCTGGGTGGAAGTGTGGATCTGCTGGAGGGTCGGGAGGCTCTGCAAAGGGATCTGAACAGGCTGGACTGCTGGGCTGAGACCAACGGCATGAGGTTTAACACGGCCAAATGCCCAGGCTTGTATTTGGGATGCAACAACCCTGTGCAGTGCTACAGACTAGGGGAGGAGTGGCTGGAAAGCTGCTTGGAGGAGAGGGACCTGGGGGTGTTGGTTGACAGCAACTGAACATGAACCAGCAGTGTGCCCAGGTGGCCAAAAAGGCCAGTGGCATCTTGGCTTGTATCAGAAACGGCATGACCAGCAGGTCCAGGGAGGTTATTCTCCCCCTGTACTCGGCACTGGTGAAACTGCACCTCGAATCCTGTGTTCAGTTCTGGGCCCCTCACCACAAGAAGGATGTTGAGGCTCTGGAGCGAGTCCAGAGAAGAGCAACAAAGCTGGTGAAGGGGCTGGAGAACAGGCCTTATGAGGAGCGGCTGAGAGAGCTGGGGTTGTTTAGCCTGGAGAAGAGGAGGTGGAGGGGAGACCTTATTACTCTCTACAACTACCTGAAAGGAGGTTGTGGAGAGGAGGGTGCTGGCCTCTTCTCCCAAGTGACAGGGGACAGGATGAGAGGGAATGGCCTCAAGCTCTGCCAGGGGAGGTTCAGGCTTGACATCAGAAAAAAAATTTCACAGAAAGGGTCATTGGGCACTGGCAGAGGCTGCCCAGGGAGGTGGTTGATTCACCACCCCTGGAGGTATTTAAAAGACAGGTGGATGAGATGCTGAGGGGCATAGTTTAGTGTTTGATAGGAATGATTGGACTCGATGATCCAGAAGGTCTTTTCCAACCTAATGATTCTGTGATCTCTAGTATGCTTGACCTTGAACTAAAGTGCTGACCTCATGTTAGATGCTCATCTTCCCTACGCAACATACAAGGAGAATTGATAATCACAAGGTGAGTTTTCAGCCAGACAGACAAAGAAGCAAGAGCTTATGTGTCACTTTCACAGCACTTCAATTTCAGTGCTGGTGAGAGTGAGGTCAGTTGGAGAATTCTCTTGAATCTGTAGGAATATGATTTTCATCACCTCAGCTCACTGCAGTACTTCTGAAAGCATATGCCATGATATTTCTTTTAAAATATAAGTGGGGCAGGGAATGGAAGAAGACACTCTTTTCCAAAAATCTCTCTCTGCCTGCCCCTGTATGATAGTCCATGTCACACGCCCAGCCCTGGTGGACCTCCTGAGCAGGATGGGGGATTGTAGGTATCTTTTGAATGTTTGTGCAGCAATTATGGAAATGACAACAATGACTTTGAGAGTCTACTCAAAATTCCAGTTTTTACTGTGTATGAAGCCAAAGTTACTACTCTTTAGTTTTAGCTCAAAGTAAGAACAGTTTACCTCACATCTTTGACACATCCAAATTCATCAACAATGCAAAGAAAAAGAAAAGTGAGGTAGATTTTAGGAGATAATAACGACAGAGAGAAAAAGGAAGAAAAGTAGAAGAAGAAAGGGGAATGTAACAGAAAAATAATCATCACCCCAATTAATCCAACAGAGCTTTTGGCAGGAAATGTGGTCCACGGAGCAGAGGGCATGCACATGTGCTACTTGGCACGGACTATTTGTAGAGGACCTCTGTCCCCTATTAGCACATGAGGCACACAGAGGAGAGGTCTCACTGTACCTGTGCACTATCTCTGCATGGAAAGTTCTCAAGCTGGGGCATGCATGGAGGATCCTTCAAGAAGGATTTTCAAATTGTGGCTGGGGGATCCAGGGGTCACTGACAGTTCAAAAGACCCTTGCTGGAATAACCACTGCTTGAGCCCTTTGGGCATGTATGTGTAGTCAGGGTGCTTCTGTGCCAGTCTGTCAGGAATAGGTCTGACTTGGACGATCCAAAGAACCCCAGCAGCCAACTGCAGACAGGGTCAGGTGGAGGAGGCCAGTGCCAACTCCCATACCTCCCTATTTTTCTTCTGTGGCTGCCAAACTGCTTAAACCCCCAAGCACACACACAGTTTCACACCAAGATGGATGTTTAAGACATACAGACAAGTACAGATAAAGAAGTTGATCTTTACAGTCCATTTCACGAGTACGTGAGGACCTAGATTCCACTCTTTAATCATAGAGAATTCAAGCCTATACCTTCCGTCGCCACATCACAAAAGAAATCCCTGAGCCCCACCACTGCAAGCTTGATTGCATATTCTTTCTTCTCATGGTGCACAGTGGTGACATTTGTACTGACAAAATGTTGGACAAAGATGAGAGAAAACAAGAGAAGTCATGCCCTTGCAGCTTACGGAAACTTGCCTTCCTGGTGAAGGGGCTTCTTGGCTTCTCCTTCTGGGAGTATTTCACTGTTCCATATGAAAGAGACTGCAAATTAAACCAAATTTGTGTTCTGTCTCGTGATACATCGCCCTAACAGTGTCCTCATGTATGCAGTTTGTCCAGTCAAGGACAAATGTTCTTCTTAAAATCCTTTAAGATGTGCTTTAATTAAATTTCCAGGCAGGAATAAAACCATAATCTCTGAGTAAACCCCAAAGATATGGTAGACTTATTTAGGCAGAGAGATGCCAGATTCCTCAGTTCTGATAAATGACTGCAGCTGCTTCATCCTGTCAAAAACAAAATGCAGGAACTATACTTTTGGGTATTACCAGACATCTCTTGACATGGAAGCTGTGATTTGCTCACTTTGTGGAGCGTGTCATGCCCTTCAGATGTTGGTGGCAACTGAGGAAGGATTTTTGGGAAGGCATGTGAATCTAGAGACCTAAAAAAAGCCATTATGAAGTCTCAGTATAGGTACCCAACGTCAACGTTGAATCTATCCCTTAGGCTGGTTTGAATCTTATTGCTGATATTTCATATTCTGTGGTACAATAAAAGCAAATGTGGTTTCCATTGGCATTTGTCTCTATAGAACATGGCAGATGCAAACTGCATCTCTCAAAGGTTTGAAGTTTGTTATTGTTTTTCTTCTTCATAAATGTTGTGTGGAAATTTAGCTGCCAGTGTTCATCTGTCTGGGATAAGTTATAATGGAAATTGTATCCTTTCCAATTTAAGAATCCCCGCAAGGCATTTCTGACTATATATTTGCATAATGAAGCATAGAGGTATTTCTGGGGAAAGTTTTTGAAAGAATTTTTCTGTTATGTATTACAGTTAGTATTTATATACTGAATTTACACTTCCTCATCCAACTCAGGATATCATTGAAGTACACAAAATTTAACTTCGTAGGCTTGCTTAAATCTCACTTACTTGGTATGTAAGTGCTATGCTGAATTATCAAATTTCTCAACTGGTTTCTTTGGAAATGTCTTTGTTGTTATAGTTCAATGGTTATGGTAGATTTTGAGATATTTCACTGGAAAAGGGAACTTAGTTTTGTAGAAGCTTTGTTTTGTAGAAGTTCCTTGTTCTCTAACTTCTTAAGTGCTGGATGCTTAAGTTATGATTAGACAGTTGTTATTTTCCCTATTATATATTAATGCACAATAATTTCAAGAAAGGACAAACCCAAATGTTCTGCATCAAGGAAAAAAAATAGTGTTAAATGATGTACCCTAACAATCAGAGCTTCTCAATGCATGCATTCCCAAGTGCAAAACTGACCTCCACAAACAGGTGGAGCAGTCAAAGACTATTAATTAGAACAATTTTCTGAGTATTATTGGAACAGCAGTGGTGTGTGCGTTCCCCACTGCAAGTGAGTCTACATAGAAGTCACAGAATCCAACATATGAATATGTATTCTGGCTTTCCGTTATTAATGCTGAACCATCTACCATGTAGATATTTCTGACCATCACTGTAATGACAAATAAGAATAATGTCAAAATACTGTAATAAGCTCAAATCTAGTGAAAACAAGAGGAAATCATGTATGAGTTTTATTATGTATTTTTAAAATATAGCATATTTTCTTTTAGTCGAAAAGTTGTTGCTATCCATTTTCATTTGTGGCAATTGAATCAACAAAAGCGAAATTGTATTTTCCAAGGAACAATGGTACTTTCTCATCTTTCAGAGTTAGCAAATGTCCTTCTTGTTGGGTAGAAAATAATCCCTCTCTCTGTAAAAGTATTCATTTATCTATTCTTACACCTTTGCAAAGGCATTGAGTGCTTGCAGCTCATTTTATTGAGCATCACCAGCACTCGGCATTTATGGGAAACAATTCCTCTGATGCACATATTAGTAGCAGTCATTCCAAATTAGCCATCTGGGTATAACTACAGATGATGAAAAATACGAACTTAGTCAATTCTGGCATTTAAATGGATGAAGTCAGATTGCTTGAAAACAGATACAACAAACACCACTAACCCTGTTGTGTCACCCATGTTAACGTTGGTTAGGACATTGCACTGTCACATTTAATGGGGTTGCAGGATATGGCCCATACGTTTGTTGGTGAAAAAAGAGATGTTCTGTTCCTTTCTCTGATAGTTGTATCAGTAGGGTTGTATCAGTGTTACTGAAAGTGATGTTCTAGTATCATTTACAATTCACTGGAATAATTGAGAGAGTTGTGCAAATTGCTTTGTACCTCTTCTAATTCATAGAATCATAGAATAACCAGGTTAGAGGAGACCCACCGGATCATCGAGTCCAACCATTCCTATCAAACACTAAACCATGCCCCTTAGCACCTCGTCCACCCATGCCGTAAACACCTCTGGGGAAGGTGAATCAACCACCTCCCTGGGCAGCCTCTGCCAATGCCCAATGACCCTTTCTGTGAAAAATTTTTTCCTAATGTCCAGCCTAAATCTCCCCTGGTAGAGCTTGAGGCCATTCCCTCTTGTCTTGTTCTCTGTCACTTGGGAGAAGAGGCCAGCACCCTCCTCTCTACAACCTCCTTTCAGAGAGTTGTAGAGAGCAACGAGGTCTCCCCTCAGCCTCCTCTTCTCCAGGCTAAACACCCCCAGCTGTTCTGAGTACAGAGGGAGAATAACCTCTCTGGACCTGCTGGTCATGCCATGTCTGATACAAGCCAGGATGCTGCTGGCCTTTTTGGCCACCTGGGCACACTGCTGGCTCATGTTCAGTCGTTTGTCAACCAACATCCCCAGGTCCTTCTCCTCCTGGCAGCTTTCCAGCCAGGTTTCTCCTAGTTTATACCTCTGCTTAGGGTTGTTGTGCCTCAAGTGCAGGACCCAGCATTTGGCCTTGTTAAACCTCATGCTGTTGGTCTCAGCCCAGCAGTCCAGCCTGTTCAGATCCCTTTGCAGAGCCTCCCGACCCTCCAGCAGATCCACACTTCCACCCAGCTTGGTGTCATCTGCAAACTTGCTAAGGGAGCACTCGATGCCTTCGTCCGGATTGTTGATAAAGACATTGAACAGGGCTGGACCCAGCACTGAGCCCTGGGGAACCCCACTTGTCACTGGCCTCCAGCTGGATTTAACTCCATTTCCCACCACTCTCTGGGCCCGGCCATCCAACCAGTTTTCCACCCAGGAGAGTGTGCGCCTGTCCAGGCCAGAGGCTGACAGTTTCCGTAGCAGAATGCTGTGAGAAACTGTATCAAAGGCTTTACTGAAGTCCAAGAAGATACATCCACAGCCTTTCCCTCATCCAGCAGCCGAGTCACTTTGTCATAGAAGGCGATTGGGTTAGTTTGGCAAGACCTGCCTTTTGTAAACCCACTGGCTTGATTAGCAACACATTGACTCTTATATCAGCTAAAAAGTGATAATTACCTCTGGCTTCATGAATAAAACTGGGAAAATTCTTTTTTGACAAGTCATAAATTTGCTGAGAAGGAAAGTGAGATAGGGATCAGAAATATTTGCATTTTCGAGGATGATTATTGCCAGTAGTTTTGACTGAAGAAGAAAGATGATTTCCCCAGATGCTGCAGTGTGTTGTTTCAGCAGTTTCAAAATTAGATCTTTATTCTTTTTTCCCCCAGAAATATTTTGGAGATTTTTACTTTAAAAATATTTTTCATTAAAGAATGAATGTTTTTAAGAATACAATAGTTTGAAAATAAAAGATAGCATTTCATTTTGGATTGAAGGGAATGTTTCAGATTGACCCAAAGTGAGATTTATTATTTATAATATTACTGTATTATTTTGCAAGAATACCTGGTTTATTTAAAGTCAAACTCTCTCCCCCATTTTTAAACTTTTTTCATTTCTTTGAGTGCTCAAATCTGTCATCAGTGCAGCTCTCCCCTCGAGTTTGTATGAAAAATCACTTCAAAGTTTCCAGCAAAATGTGTGTAATTTATGTTTCAGAATATGTACAATATCACCGCATAAACCAGACAATCCCATCAGAATATGTTACGAGAATATTGCGCTTTATCAAACAGCTGGTTTAGGTTGGCAGCTTTACAAACACGTTCTATAAAAGTCAGATCTGAGAGAAGATTCACTGCTTCCCCCAGCTTCCCGGAGAGAGTTGCAAACCAAGAATCAGTGGTCCCCATCAAAGTCCACATTTTTAGAAGGTGTAGGCTTAGCCTTATGAGGTGGTGTATTCAATCCCTTTTTCAGCTTCATCACAGGTAGCTGAGCGAGGATGGCTGCAGTTGTAGTGTTCTGGGAAGTCTCTTGGTCTCTGCAATATTTTGGAACTTGAGAAATGGCCACATCCATCATGAATGAAAGCCAAAGTAATTGCTCTGATCTAATGCAGATTAGTCTCTATTCATTCGGTTGAGTACTTATTCTGAAAGTTAAAATGATTGCATTAAATATCAATTTCAATTGTATCCCTCCTGATGAGAGAACCTTTGAAAGAAAAGGGGCTGTTGGTTTTTATATATCTGTGCAATGGCCTGTGAATGTAAATTTTTTCATGTTGAGCGAGTTGTAGACGTGGAGATGCTGCACTGGGTGTTTCCTTGTCTGCCCTCTTTGGATCTCTTCCTTTCTTTGAGGAGGTCATCAAGGCTTCTGTGACTAAGGCAGGGGTCTCTTGCTGTGCTTAACCTCTTCACTGTTACCACTGAAATAGCCAAGTGTTCTTCCAGCTGTTTGATTAGGTGGACACAATTTCTCTTCTGGTTAGTGGGGTTTATTATATAACTAGACAACTCACCTGAAATACTTCTAGCTATTCTGTACTAGCTTTCCAGTAAATAATTATCTGTTTAACAGCCTTTACACTAGACAGTTGGTATCTCCCCAGGAAACAGGCAAATGAAGCCATTGCTGGGTACACTTCAGTTATATTTTCCTGTCTGTCCTATTTTCCTGTTGTCTCATGTAATCTTGCATGTGCTTGTCAGGTCAAGCATTCTGCAATTGAGAACACATAAAAATATTTAATTTTTAAAAAAATTAATGCCTTAGCGTTATCAATTAGGTATCTGCCAAATGCCTGTGTGGCGGCTATATGTGTTTGGCGATCATTGCGGGCAACGTGTTTTGTATTCTTGCCTATTTGTACTTTTCATCTGCCGCTTCACATCCCTGGATGCAAGACCCATGTTTCAAACGCCAGGTTTTCATTATCAACTTCAATATATTGTGAGAAGGTAGCGCATCCTTGGGAGGTGACATGGATTGGGTGTTTTTTGCAGTTAAGAGAAGTAAAAGTGTAAAAAATATTTCAGAGTGTTCCTACAAGCACCAGGAAATTCCTACCATCTGCAGAAATAAAGTTCCCTAAGCAGAACTAGTTGTGTGTCAAGCTTTAGTGAACAGTATTTTTGTACATGCCTTTTCCATATGTCTTTGTTGTGCATGCCTGGAGTTGCTCAACTTCAGACATTTTAGCTGCTAGAACTGAAATGGCTGAGAACTCAGGTGAAAAACACAGAATCATTGTATTGTGGCCTCTCAAAGAGCTGCACTTCAAAGAAATTGTACCAGCAGTTGTTCAATTTTGTAGCAGAAGATAAACATGCTCCTCGCACACAGCAGGTTGTGCAACCCTGTTCCTGTAAACTGTTAGTCAATTTCAAGCATTTGGTGAAGATGGAGCTTCACCTTTTTCTGCCCTGCCTTTACCTGGAGGCTGCAGGAGATGTTCACGTCCCTCTGTGTTGAGGGTAGGCTAAGGGGAAAAGAGAAGAGAAATATAATACTTCAGTTGGAAGAGGTCTACAAAGATCATCTAGTCCAACTGCCTACTCAGTTCAGGGCTGACTAAAAGTTAAAGCATGTTATTAAGGGCACTGTCCAAATGCCTCTTAAACACTGACAGACCTGGGGCATCAACTACCACTCTAGGAATCCTGTTCCAGCGTTTGACCAACCTCTCAGTGAAGAAGTGCTGCCTAATGCTGAACTTCCCTTGGTTCAGCTTTGAACTGTTTTCATGTATCCTGTTCCTGGATCGCAGGAAAAAGAGATCAGCACCTTCGTCCTCACGTCTCCTCCTCAGGAAGCTGTACAAAGCAATGAGTTGTGTTTCCTAAGGCACAAGGAAACATTAGCCTGCATTTGCCTGTGACTACACCCATGCTTTCTCCCTCCTCCTCCAGGAGAACCCCTATTCCCACCAGTGGCTTCTTACAGCCTCCTTCCCATCTGTTTTCAGAGCTAAGACCTGTTTTTTCCAGCCTGTGTCTCTCTCTGCTTTGGTCTTGGTCTCGGTCTCAGTCTCAGCTGCGGTAATTGGTCTCCCTCCCTTATTTGCAGATTCATAGGGAACATGTTGATGATTCATGTATTACATGAGGATTATGCACACATTATTGATGTCCCACAGCAGGCTGGCATAGCCCTGTGCCTGCTTACACGGAGGTAAGCAGGGCATAGGTAGCAAAATATGGCACTGGTGTATTTATCCCATGTCTGTATTCTAGGACAGTGCAGAAAGGTTTTCTGTGGTCGTAAAGGTCCTGTCTTTAAATGAGAGCTGCTTTAGGGCAGGTTTTCTCCAATAATTGGTTTGAAATTTTATAGAAGTGTCTAGGCTTTGTAGGGTGTCCCTCCATGTTACAATTTGAGCACCTGCTACTAATTAGTGGTTTTGCTCATTTGGGTGTCCCTGGCTGACCACGCAGTCTGTGTTTTCCCAAACTGAGATGTGTATCCTTTTGATGCATTTGGTAAATCCGTACAACACCTTTTCTGGCCAAATCGCATTGTTAACACATAGCTCATCCACTCATCTGGTACCATGTAGGGGACTGACCCCTCTCATCTGCCCAGCCTGAAAAGTACAAGTCCTACTGGTAGTGCCCTTTTGGTGCCTTGCTGGCTCAAAACTGAGCTTCTTTGGGGTAGCCTTGGGACCAGGACTGTGCCAGTGACACCCTCTGCAGCCCTGCCGAGAGTGTGCTTCATAGTCCTCTCAAAAGGCTTATTGGCACCATGGGTTATTGCTGAGGTGACCTGACCAAAGAGTGCACCCTTGCTGTATGACCAGGGTCATCTCCTCCATTTGACCATCTCCCCACGCTATTTGCCTGTCCCTCAGCAAGAGCTGGCTGTCCCTCCCTGCCCCTCTCTGTCCCACTACAGCGCAGCTGGCCTGCTGCCCAGTGCAACTGGGCTCCTGCATCACCTTCAGGTAAAATTCTGAGCTCTTCCGTGCCTCTTCTGGGGCCTTGGGCAATTCCTGCAGGACACCGTTAGCATCTAGCTTTCAAAGCATTGCAGTCCAGCTGTGGTAGCTACCTCTGTGTACCTGTTAATTTCTTTCCATGAGTCATACACAATATGTATCCCTGGAACTGGCTACCTGATTTCAGTTAATCTTGTTGTTTATCATTGCTGTGGTTACCTCAATATACCAGTGAAAGCCTTAAAAAAACCCCAAAAACCTGCAGTGATCCTGTAGTATGACTTGTGTAACATAAGCCTCCAGCTTCCCTAAATAAAGGAGTTCATCCTATTTAAATTTGTGCAGCCTGTAGATAAATATCGATCTTGATTTTAGAAAATGTTTAGCAATGGAAAAACTTACATTCTTACAGAAATGTTATTGAAAATCAATACCAATGATCTAGAAGGTTTTTTTGGCTTAGCTGTTGAATCAAAGTCATTCAGACCTGCTGATACTGGACTGCCTATCTTGCTAACATTGTTTAACAGCATTCGAAATTATAGTTGGATTAGAAATACACTGCTATCCATATCATGGTATATTTTATCATCCAGCATTTTCTCAACTGCAGAACAGAAATATTGTATTTACCACTTCTTTTCTTCCACTATACTTGGTAAGCTATATGACAGTCATGATTCTTTATCCTAAAATACTGCAAAGAGATTTTATGATTTTTTAGTTCTGATAATTGCAGACTTTTTCTTGAATCCTTCCTTTTAACTCTTACAGAAGTTCTCCTATAGCTAATAGTCTGTGGTTTCTGTATTTCACCATCTAATTCCCTTTTCTCCCATATCAATGAAATATCAGTGGCTCATAAGCTAGCAACAGCATTTCTAGATGGTGTGTCACCCTTTACCTGCTCTCACTCACGCATCTTTCCAACAAAAGTTGTAATTACTTATATTAATTATCTAATCATTTTCTTCCCACCCCAACACTCTCCTGGGTGAAAAACTGGTTGAATGACCGAGCCCAGAGGGTGGTGGTAAATGGAGTTAAATCCAGCTGGAGGCCAGTGACAAGTGGGGTTCCCCAGGGCTCAGTCCTGGGTCCAGTCCTGTTTAATGTCTTTATCAACGACCTGGATGAAGGCATCGAGTGCACCCTTAGCAAGTTTGCAGATGACACCAAGCTGGGTGGAAGTGTCGATCTGCTGGAGGGTCGGGAGGCTCTGCAAAGGGACCTGAACAGGCTGGACTGCTGGGCTGAGACCAGCGGCATGAGGTTTAACAAGGCCAAATGCCGGGTCTTGCACTTGGGGCACAACAACCCTAAGCAGAGGTACAAACTAGGAGAAACCTGGCTGGAAAGCTGCCAGGAGGAGAAGGACCTGGGGGTGCTGGTTGACAAACGACTGAACATGAGCCAGCAGTGTGCCCAGGTGGCCAAAAAGGCCAATGGCATCTTGGCTTGTATCAGGAACAGCGTGACCAGCAGGTCCAGGGAGGTTATTCTCCCCCTGTACTCGGCACTGGTGAGACCGCTCCTCGAGTACTGTGTTCAGTTCTGGGCCCCTCACCACAAGAGGCATGTTCTGGCTCTGGAGCAAGTCCAGGAGAAAGACAACAAAGCTGGTGAAGGGGCTGGAGAACAAATCTTATGAGGAGCGGCTGAGAGAGCTGGGGTTGTTTAGCCTGGAGAAGAGGAGGCTGAGGGGAGACCTTGTTGCTCTCTACAACTACCTGAAGGGAGGTTGTGGAGAGGAGGGAGCTGGCCTCTTCTCCCAAGTGACAGGGGACAGGACGAGAGGGAATGGCCTCAAGCTCCGCCAGGGGAGATTTAGGCTTGAGATTAGGAAAAAGTTCTTCATGGAGAGGGTGGTTAGGCATTGGAACGGTCTGCCCAGGGAGGTGGTTGATTCACCTTCCCTGGAGGTGTTTAAGGTTAGGGTAGATGAGGTGATTAGGAGCATGATTTAGGGATTGGTGGGAATGGTTGGACTCGATGATCCAGTGGGTCTCTTCCAACCTGGTTATTCTGTGATTCTGTGATATTATTATTATTCTCAGCTTGAATTTTTCCCCATAAGGGAATTATTCTGGCATCTTCTGTCTACCACCCGGGTTTCTGCTTCTGATGCAGACACATTATTTTCTCCTCCATCTTTAGGAATTCCAGTTAAATCTGTTTTGAAAATCTTTGATTTTTGTGCTAGATAAATAAACATTTGTTCTCTCTAGCCACTCTTTTTGATTAGTTTAATCATGCTGTTATCATCCTGACTGACTTAGAATCATAGAACCATAGAACAACCAGGGTGGAAGAAACCCACCGGATCATCGAGTCCAACCATTCCTATCAAACACTAAACCATGCCCTTTAGCACCTCATCCACCCGTGCCTTAAACACCTCCAGGGAAGGTGAATCAACCACTTCCCTGGGTAGCCTGTTCCAGTGCCCAAACTATTCTCTTGCAAAGTTGGCTCCCCTTCTGCTGAGTTCGAGGGCATATGCGCTATCAGCCTTTCTCCTTAAGGTGATGGGTGATAGTCCCACACAACCAAACCCTCCTGCCTTGAGCGTTGCTAACACATCTGTTCACTGGATTAATCTTGGACCAAAGGGAAGCCTAATAATGTTTCAGGATCAGCAATGATTTGGGAGGATGTGCTATAGCGAACAGATGTTGCATTTGGATATTCGTCCCAGTGCTCCCCTGTGCTAGCAGACATTTCCAGTTTATCCGAGTTGGGCCCAGACCAGCTGGCTTTTATCCAGATGCCAGACATTTGTCTGAATGGGGGATGGAATCGCTGGGTCTGTGAGAGGTGACATATGTCATCACACCAATGGTTCTGCCGCTGAGACCTTGCTCGGTGCGCCTGTGTCTTCCCATGGGAGCGGCTGGGGGTGTGGACACCCTGTCTTTGCCCATTGCCCTATGGACCTCAGCAGCCCCAGTGATTCATCCTAGTCAAAGGCACAAATCTGCCTGCTCTCCAAACTTGTGAGTATCTGGAAAAATTGGAGGTCAAATGGTGCTCAGAATGGCTGAACACTGCATTTTGGACAGAATAGCTTGAGCTATTATTTCACAAGATTTGGTTTACACAAAATCTGTTTGTTTCTGTAGCACAATGTTTTGCATGAAAGCAGTAAGCACTCCCATGGACGTCTACGTTGCTTGGGAATGGTGATTTCTAGCTGCAGTGAGTTTTTATTGAAATTCCCTAATTGCTATGAATTCTGCAGCTGCACTGTTGCCCTTGAGTCATTTGTCTGCTTCCTTAAAGAGGACCCCCACCAAAAATTAGTCCTAAACCTGCCAGGTTTTCCTATCAAGCAAATACCAGCAAATAATGCATTTCCATCTTCAATTTCAAGAAAATCTGCATTTTATGACTGAAGGAAGTGTGCTGTTGAGCTGTTGTGTCCGTTGGCCTGCTGTAAGCAGGGGTGATATGGCTGAGCAGCGTGGAAATGAAGGGAAAGTTGGCTTAGCACAGAAATACGGCCCTCAGCTGGAAGAGGATTGCATAGTGATATACCAGAAATGGAGGAAGGGGGAACCATCAAAACATAACTTGCTGCCTGTGAATGCCATTGGCTGTATAATACACTAACTGGGACAGCTCCTCACTCTGAGCTTGCCCCAAGTGCAGGGGGAGGCATGTTGAGTACTACAGGATACCGAACTACTCCACCTAGTGCAAAATGAGCTGTTATCTGTCTACAGTTGTGCCTTTTCCTTTTGGATTGGAGTTAAGGTTGGCTCTGGCAACCTCAGTGCACTCAGAAACTGACTTTAGCATAGGCTGGAGCTCAAAAGAACGTAGTGTGATTTAATTTCTTTCTGCTTCAGAGAAGGCAATCTGAATTGTTTCTTTTTTCTCATCAGAAAAGTGATATCCCCTTTATACTACTCCTTGCCTGCTATGTCCTGTAATAGGTCTTCTGTGCTATGATTGTGAAGATCTGACGCTCCCTGAGGCTGAAGGGTCACAATAGCCTTTGGGAACATGTGTGCTGGCAATACTCCTGTCAGGTTGAGGAGTAAATCTGGAGGGTAACCACCTCCCTGGTAGGGCGTAAGGTCAGATGTCCCCAAGCCCTGTGGCTGGATGACCAAAGGGATGTCCTGTGTCTGTACAATATGCTATTTAAAACCTTACGGTACATGAAGAGACTGAATCTGCACTTACAGTGCTTAGGGGTGGGGACTTGGGCTTAGGTCATGGAGACTGCTATGCAAGAGAGCTGAGGAGAGTAAGCTAAAAAAGAGTGAGAAGAGACTGTCTGTAGCAGTGTGAGTAGCTGTAGGCTTTCTAGCTTTCTTTTGTTTGAGGGTTTTTGTCAGTGGTACTCCAGAAGGACCTCAGACCTCTTTTTTAGTTGACCATGGTAACCTTTAGTTGGACTCCACAGCCAAAGCAAGTAGAGGCTTGCTTTGTAAAACTTAATAGCCTTGTAAAAAGCCAATAGAGGAATTAGCATATTGACTTCAATGCTACAAGTCATCATCTAGCGCTTTCCCTTCTGCATTCTATCCCAGGACAAGGACAGAGCCTGGCCTTGGATATCTGAGGAGCTAATGCTTCTTGTTTGAAGATAATACAGTCATGTTTATTTTCTTTTTCCTACCTCTCAAACATTTGGTCTCATTTCAAGGGGACCCGGGCTCAGGAGCTCTCCCAAGTACAGAGCCAGTGGGGCAGCACAAAGCATAGAGATTTGCTTGAGATTAGGAAAAAATTCTTCATGGAGAGGGTGATTAGGCATTGGAACGGTCTGCCAAGGGAGGTGGTTGAGTTGACGTCCCTGGAGGTGTTTAAGGTGAGGGTGGATGAGGTACTTAGGAGCATGATTTAGGGACTGGTGGGAATGGTTGGACTCGACGATCCAGTGAGTCTCTTCCAACCTGGTTATTCTGTGATTCTGTGGTAGTGCTCACCATGATGTTCAGAGCTTCTTGTTGCAGGGCTCCTTCACTACATATCTAAGAGGTTAATGGTATGTAGTTTCACTGTCAAACACGAGTGCTGCTATCTGCCGAATTTCTAAATTCATAGCTGGCTTGCACACTGGCAAACACATCAGTTGATGGAGGCTATGTTCAGACTAGATTCACGTGCTGCTTGCTAGAGAGGCTCTGGTAGATAAGAAGGGGAGAAGTATAATAGACACATTTGGTCTAATTAAAGAAAGATCTAAGAATACAGATCTAAGAATATAATCTTGTTCAAAGTTACTTTACAGCAAGTTAGTAAAATTTGGTTTTATGACTTTACTGATCTGGTGTAAATAGCAATCAGCATGGCTATCTGGGGAGCTACCTTCAAAAAACCAACCGTGGGAATGAGGGCAGTCTTCCTCCGTTCTTCGTACTCTCATTCCTTTGGAGAGGTGCTCAGTAGACAGCAAAGATGAAGGTACACTAATGAGGAGCATATTTGGAGAGATATGGGGGAAGCCAAAGATATAGTTATGTCTGGCAGCTTTAGTAGAAAAGTTTTAAGAGACTTCTTTTTTTTCATAAAAATATTCTTAGTAGTAGGAATCATCTGCTTTCACATTGTGAGCTTGCCCTTGCAGCCTTGAAAATTTCTATCTGTTTCGGATAGTTGTAGTAGAAAACGTGCCTGCTGTGGAGAGGGTGATGTTGCCTGCCGTAACGGTGCCTCTGCATGGCTGTTACAATTCTAGTCTCAGTAAGCCGTAAGCTTGATCTCTTGCATGGGCTTCTGTGGCTGCACATGTTAAAAAAAAATACAGTCTTCTAATAGCATCAAATGCAGCAGTCCAGATGAAACACGGGTCACTACGTAGCTGTACTTTGTTCTGCATGGGATCTTCTCTTTTGATGTGGTTCAAGATCTCTTGCATATTTGAAGTCCTTCTGGGAGGACACACATAATTGCCTGCAGGATCATTTTTGCTTCTTGCTGACTGTTACCAGCAACCGTGTCTGACAGCAGAAAAATGCTCTGTGACAGGCAAAGCAGGGCCAGTGCTGGCCTTCAGGCTACGGTGAGTTGAGCCTAGATTAACTGAACTTGTTCCTGCAAAGAGAACAAAAGAGCTGGGAATGTTCATAGATTGCACTTCATGGAGATCTCTGCATAAGATTTAATTTCTCCAGAATAGCTTTCCCTTGATAAGTTCTTGATTAGCTCAATTTGCTTGATAAATAGTTTGTAAAACCCTAGTGACAGGTAAGATTGTACCTGGAGATGAACGGCTGGAAAGCTGCCTGGTGGAAGAGGACCTGGGTTGTTGGTCAATAGCTGACTGAATACGAGCCAGCAGTGTGCTCAGGTGGCCAAGAAGCTCACTAGTGATCCTGGCTTGTTTCAGAAATAGTGTAGCCAGCAGGAGTAGGGAAGTGATCATCCCTCTGTATTTGGCACTGGTGAGGTCACACCTCAAATCCTGTGTTCAGTTTTGGGCCCCTTGGAAGGGCATGGAGGTGCTGGACTGCATCCAAAGAAAAACAGGGAAGCTGGTGAAGGCTCTGGAACACAAGTCCTGTCAGGAGTGCCCAAGGGAACTGGGATTGTTTAATCTGGAGAAACGGAGGCTGAGGGGAGACCTTATTGCTCTCTACAACTGCCTGAAAGGAGGTTGTAGTGAGGGTGGTGGTGGGCTCCTCTCCCAAGTAACTATAACTAAGACAAGAGGAAACGGCCTCAAGTCAGGGGAGGTTAAAACTGGGTACTAGGAAAAGCTACTTCACTGAGAGGGTTGTCAAGCATTGGAGCAGGTCTCTCCAGGGAAGTGGTGGAGTCATCTTCCCTGGAGGCGTTTAGAAAACATGTAAAGTGGTGCCTACAGACATGGTTTAGTGGTGGGCTTGGCAGCATTGGGTTTACAGCTGGAATAATGGTATTAAAAGTCTTTCCCAACCTAAACAGTTCTATGATTTTATACACTATTTGGGGGGCATTTCTGAGACCTACTGAGGTGATGATATACTTTACCCAGGGAATTTCTTTGCTTCACTTTTTAAGTGTAGAGTCTCATAACTGGAATTAACTGTACAGTCCTTTCCTAGGGATTTGAACTGTGAACATAGCTCTATAGACTTATTTAAATGCTTTGGTTTCATGTTTATTTGGCTTTTATGCCAGTATTGATACCACAATTTATTTCCTGATTTTATCCAGTTCATACAGAATGTTAAGAAAGACAAATTCTCCAACAGCACAAATCTTACCATTCACCAAGTAGCTAATATGAGTGTTTTCTGTTTATGTATTATCTCGCTGAATTTAGATTGTAATGTTAAAGGTGATCTTTAGCAAAATCCTGTAGCTAGAACTTGAGAGACGCAGCTGTTATGTTTAAAATTAGCACTTACAGTGTCATTAAAATAATGATAGAGGTTCACAGAGTTGCATTCTAAGTGCTAATCATCTTATCTTGTGGATGGGTTTACTGCTGTGCCTTACTCTATGATGCTGCATGGGTTTGAATGATTGCCCTAAATTAATTGGGAAAAAGCAGGAAATGGTAGAAAAAGGAGAACAGATATGGGTAATGTGTCACATCTGAACCCATCAGCTAAATTAACATGTCTTTCACCATCTTTGATCTTTGCCAATGTCACTGTTAGGTGTGGGATATTACACTCTGTGGGCTGTCCTGAGGATTTTCAGCATACTGACTTGAATTGGCAGAGGAAATAAAAATTGCAATGGACTAGGGATATTAAAAGTCATTTGGGGAGCTTAAAAACTACCAAGATTGGGGTTTTTTTGGCAAGCCTAAAGAGCAACATGAGGAAGCGATGACTGAATAGTATTGTCCAGTGGAGCTGCAGTTATAATCCGTGATGGCTCTTTTCTGTTCATTTAGCCAAGATTTCATAAAAGGACTTAGTCAGATCACCACATTTACAAATGTGCACTACTTGTGATTGTTTATCTGCTTGCAAATTCATTGTTTTCTATAGTACACTAGAAAAGGCTAAAATTCACGTGAGACTGGAAATTAATTGCAAGGAATGCATAAATTATTAGGAAGTGTTTAAATGTTAGAGTAAATTAGGGCAGACAAGGGAAACTAAGGAAATAAAGTTGAGTATTTTTTAAATTGAAAACCACCACAATGGTAGTATTTGTCGTAGCTTACTGTCTGTATGCATGAACAAATTGCAGCCACTTCTTTTTCAGGGCTTTGATGGATTTCAACAGCCCTTGGTCTACTTCAAAGTCTTTGAAGAAAGGGATGGTAGCCCACACATCTGGGAATTTCAAAATAGATTATGTGAATATACCAAAATGCTGGATGATGATTCATGACCCTTCTGTATCAAAGTACTGTTATTCTGTATTGGTTTATATCATAAATCTTCAAGTTGGGAATATTTATTTTTATGAGCTTTATGAGAATAAATATTACAGTATTCATTTTAAAATAGACTAAAATGATGAGTGTCTGACTTTCAGTATCCATTTTTGGATTCTTACATAGAAATTGTGTGTCAGGCACACTTACTGCCATTTACGTTTGTATTCAGTGGGAACCCACTACAATAATGGCCTGTCAAAACAGCTGCATTTAGGAGCTTAATATTAAGTTCAAGGTTTTAGAAATGTGTTTAAAAATTATGGTGTATGACTTGTGATGGATTTTTGCATACTTACAGTACCAAAAATGATATTATTACATTATCATTGCATTGTAAAACTTGATATAGAATAGAATCATAGAATAACCAGGTTGGAAGAGACCCACCAGTTCATCGAGTCCAACCATTCCTATGACATATATGACATAGACCCACAGAAAACTGTGTCCATGGTGAGTATGTCTTGATTTTCACAGTGCACTTAGAGAGCAAAAGGCCACACATGTGCTTGCAACATCTGCAAAAATAAGATATGTAATTCCACCTCAGCAAAGTGGCCTCGATTAGGACAGCATCCAACCCATGTTTGCATCTGAAGTATCTTGCTAACTTTAAAATCCCACTGGCTTTTTACTGGGCTTTAATAGGCACAAATGTTCCCTTAAAATGACATATTTTTCAGAGCAGGGGCTTAAAGAAAAATATGGCTTTTACTATTGGTGTAGTAGCCAATATGACTAGACTGAAGATATTATCCTGACAGTGTCAATGAATGGAATAATCTTTTTGTGATTAGCTTACTTGTTTTAACTTCTGATTTACTTTGAATAAATCTGTTAGTGAAGGATGATGGGACCATGTTATTCTTCATCAGTTTTATTTAAAATAATATGATGAATAACTTACATCGTCTGTATAAAACATGATGTGTTTGGATCTTGGCATGAACTTGGGGAATAGGCATTGTTTGATGTCTGTAATAATTTTATTCAACTTTTAATTAACTTTTTTAATGCATGTCTTGGTAGACTCTTATTTTATACTGGAAGTGATGGGAACAATTCCTGAAGCTAATACAGTCCCTCAAAAAATCATATAAGAAAGGCAAGTTCTAGGGAATAGTGGTGGTTAAAGAAATAATTTCTGTGTCAAGACTTTATGTTCACTTTTATTTGTCTTTAGGTTGTCATTGACAATTTTATATTTTTATTCCATCCATGTAAAGCTAGCAGTAATTGCTAGTAACTGTAATTGTTATCTGTGCTTCTCTGCTAAACAGAATATTAACAGAACTATTGGAATAAAAAATTCCTGCATAGTTTAAAAAAGTATTAAGAGATTTTTTTCCTGAACTTCTTACTTTCAGTTCCCACTCAGTTTCTTTGAGCTGATGATGGTAATAGAAAATATTATATAGCTTCCTTATTTCATTTGCTTCTCACAGGGAAGAGCATTAGCCCAGAAGCAGAGGAAACAGCTCATGAAGGGAAAGCAGCAAAGTATTAATTCCTGCTGTGATACTGATACCCTGCTGTCTCTTGTCAGATCATCTTCTCCAGTGTTTTCTGATTTGGCCTTTTGCTATTAGGAGTAGCAACTCAAAGCTGAGGACTTTTAGCTTCTGTGTGATTTCAAAGCTGCTTCAGCTCTACTCTATAATGAGCAAAGGAAATACAACTTGTTAGAGGAGCTTGGGAGAGGATTGAGAAGGTGTTGTGAAGTGGGATTGGTCTCTTCCCATCCATCCCTCTGTGCTGTTCCTTCCTTTCTTTTCCCTCTGCAACCTGATTTAGTTTTGTTTTCCTCTTCTTCCCCTCTTAGTTATCTGACATACGGCATCCTATGCATTGCATATATTTATTTTCTATTACATTTTCTGTCAGACCTCATCTCTGGTTTTTATTCCTTCTATTCTGAATATGCTGTTAAAATCTAACGCACCGACAAAGGGGAGGAATCTGGACACAAGGAAGCAGACAGAATGAATGCTGCTGTGGAGCATGCAAAAGCACTGCTCTGTTATTTAGCATCCCTTTCATCTACTCTGATTTCACACAGGAGCATGAGGCATGGGAGCTGCTTTCATAGAGGTGTTCAGTGGAAGCCAATTTTGACAGAAAGAGCAACATTTTTATGATAAGCTCTGAGACAATATAGGTTTGGGGAGTCTAAGGTCAATACCATCAGCTCAGCTTCCCTACAGCTCCCTTGAGGATAAGTCTCCTTGGGTTTATATTTCACATGGAAATGGCAGGTGAATGGCAACTTTGAACACCAATAAACTTTGTAGATGATGAGCTGCTTATTATTTGTTATCTTAAAGCAAGAAGACAGGAATAGTAATGTAAATTTTGTGGAGTATAGGAGACAAGAGGGAAGTGTTAGCAAGATGTTTTATAATCCTCACAAAGAATAATTTAAGTGAGTATTATATTATGCATCGTGAAAGGCAGTTCTTTCTGCTGGAAGACCTCTTTTGGTGTGTTTTAATGTGTTTATTTTTCAATGTGACTGATGGGAATCCAGATTATTTTTAAAATAAATCTGCCTAGACCTCTCACTTACAGTAAGCATTCTCCCTTTTCCCCTCACCAAGCAAGACTTTTGGAATAAACATGTTCTATTTATTTATTTATTCATTTATTTATTACAAATTCTGCAAGGGCTTCTCAGGTCCCCAGGAGGTCCTCCTATTCAGTGCTAATGCAGCACGTTCACCGCTGATTTCTGTTATCAGCATTTGCTTTTCTGCTCTCTTCCGCCTACTACAACCTGCTTTGCTGATGCTTCCATCTCCCCATGGGCTCATACACTCCCATAGCAGAAGCAAGGCTCCCTTCTTCCCTGGGTCTGCACATTTTCCCCATGCTCTCTTCTCAAAGGATGCACCAGAGAAGCTGAAAGCACATTGAACAGGCATTGGCCATCAGAGGAGACAGCAATATTTGTTCTGCAGTCAGCATTTGTAGTACTAATCCTATTAAGAAATGTTTTCAGAAGCATTTAAATTTCTAGCCAGCCCAGAACGATGCGTATCTTTGAAACTTTATAAGACCTGGAAGGCAGAATGTCTTGGCTGTAGAGTGCAGAAACATGGGTTTTTTAAGGCTTTCGGGGCAGCCAGCTATGCCTGTTTATCTTTATTTAGGTACTGAGTGGTGCTTCACACCTTGATAGAAATGTTCCATAATTAGATTGCAGTACAGAGTAAAGGCATCTTTTTTTCTTAGGGACCTTTAAAGTAGTCAGATTTTTCAGGGCTTGACAGAGAACAGGTTAAAAATCACTGCCTTAACTAGCAAGTTTATGGGTCTCAGACCACCACTTGCTTTGTGGTCTTAATGAGTGTGTTCAACAACGTGCTTGTTCCTTGCAATATGGGAATCATAGCTTGGAATCATTGGAATTTTTTAAACACTAGTTTTTTCCTGAAATACCTGAAAGATTAAACTTCTACTGTTGTCTATCTGGCATCTTGTCGTGGTTACCGATACAATTCCTCTCCTCTGTGTTTCTCATTGATTTGGTCGATAAAATTCCAGCTGTGCCTGCAGTTGTATCTTCTGGGTGATAGGGGTGGTGATGCTGACTATAAGGATGCTTCCTGGCGTGGTTAATAAGAAGTTGTTGTCTTCTGAGTTTCAAAGCTACAGTAAGTTATTGAGAGCATTTTGCTCTGTTCTTGGTTAGGAATTGCAGTTTTAATATCCTGTCATTTCTTATCTTGAATGTTTCTCCTTTCTTCCCAATGACAGTTTACATTCATGTGTACTGTATTCTGCACCATATTCTGGTTTTAGAGACTTCGGATAATGAAGAATGTAGCCTCTTTTTGAAATAATGGTGTGGCCTATTTGGCTTAGCTCCTCCCCACCTCCCGCCCCAGATCTTGTAACAGATGTATTTCGTTGGCTGTATATCATGCAGATATTAATATATTTATCATTTGGTAGGGTCTGAAATCCCATACACGCTTCACTAATTGCCTGTACTCTATTCAGGCTCGTAAAATAGCGTGGCTTCCATCAGTCCTTCATTATAAAAACCTGGATGGGGCTTAGACTGACCATGATAGAGTGAGCTGGACTCTGGCATTCATCATGCTGCTGGTCTGCCAAAACCAGGGCTTGTTTGACCTTCAGTATGTGGCAAATCTAGGTGATTAGATTGAGCTTCTGCCTTAAACGCCATGTTTCTGCAGAGTCCTTTATCAGGTTGTCAGGTTGGTTTGAGGTATTTTTAATGTATGAGATTTCCTCTTATTTTTAATTGCTTTCTGCTGTCTGTTTTGAAATTATTTTATGAATCTAATAAACCCCTCATTAAAATTAAGCACATATGCGCACACACACAGTACTGTTATGGATCTGAAAGTGCTGGCAATACACTGATAATACGGAAAAAAAATTAATAATTAACTTCATCATTATGGTAGCATTTGGAAAAAGAGTTCAAGTAGAGTTTTCACACTGTAAAAATATGAAATTCATGTTTATGCTTCCTGCAGTTGTAGTAGGTGGTAGTTGATGCTGTCGTTGTTTCTAGGAGCTTCAGGTGTTGTGAATTCCTAAAGGAGAAAGAGTCGTGGTTAAAAAGGTTGGTGGATTGATGCATGGAAACATTAAAAATTATTTTCCTGTCTTCTTGAGGAAATATCATTTTTCATGAATGTCACACATACCTGTTTCTTTATTGTTGTATTTTCCACAGGAATACAAAAAAGCTGACTCAAACATGGCTAAGTTGCACATAGGCAAAGATGTGGGCTAGCAGTTCCAACAAATACCATTTTTCAAAATTTGAAGAATGCTGCAGATGATCAGCTGCTTGCCCTAAATAAGCTTTGAGATTTAGTAGGACTCTGAGGGCACTGGCAAATAAAAGTATTTGACAAGTTAAAGGGCTTGCTGTAAAGAACTGGGTGCATAAATGCTGTCTGGAGAACAGAAGGTGGCCCAGGCTTTTTGTGAGCTTTAAGTAAAACAAATACAGATATATTGTTTTGTCAGCCTGACATCCCTTTTGTTCCTATGCTTTGTTCCCATTCCGAAAATAACGCAGCACTTTATTTCAAAAGGCTTACACTGCACTGTGTTCAAACTTGTCACAGCTTCTAAAACCAGTGAAGTTTTGCTGACATCTGAACTTAGTCAAAGCTATTGCAGCCTTTGTGGATATATAGGGTAAACTCTTCCAGGATGGGGGCTGAAAGTGGGAAGTATTTCACGAGAGCGTGAGGAATGTGAGGTGATAGGTTTATATCCTGACTCCTGAAAGAAGTGAGTTCTGAAAGGTCAGCATTTTGCTAAGCCTGAGTTGTGCCAGTTTGGGCTAACGTGTGTCATTTGAACTATAAATAGAGTGGGGCAATCCCACTGGCTTGCTAATATAAATCTGCTAGTACTGGTATAACATTATGCAGCTCCTAGTGGCAGTGTTAGAATTATTTTATGAATCAAATAAACCTTATTAATGGGATTACAAAGGATAAGTATAATGCTATAAATTTATACAACGTATTACTGACATGCAAAAATATACTTTACTCTTAATGTTGTTCACACCAGAGTTACACTTGTGCACATTTTTGTTTTAAAGAAATAGTTTCACTCTTTCCCAAATGGGTATCCCAGTATGTGGTTAGTTTATACATCACCACGCTTCAGCGACAAGATCAGCCAGTCTTTGTGGTAAGTCATGCCCAGAAAGAAAAACTGATAGCATCCTGACCTAAGCAGTAAGCACAGTAATCTGTATGATTTCTGGAATGAACAGTACATGAGAGATATTATTTTATAAGATCTTCTGAGAGGGGGAAGAATGTTATTAGGAGTAATGGAATGACAGTTAAAGCAAGGAAAGAAAATTGTAGACTGATGGGGGGAATTGTTCTCTAGCTGTGAGATCTGATGCATCCTGTGGAGCAGTCTCCAAAGGGAAGCGGTGGAAACATCATCACTGGAGACACTTAGAGACACAAGCAGGCTGAAGAACACATGATATGATTTACTGCAAATAGCATTAGTGCAGCGCTGGAATGGAGGTGAGATGAATAACCTCATGAAAGAATTACCATTCCTAGCTTCTTGTCTTTGAATGTAGTATTGTGACTTTGTTTATTTACTTCTTAAGCAAACTAAACTCCTGTTTTCTAAACAGTTTAACATATTTTACTTACTTTTTATGCAGCTTGAGTGACGGTCTCACTGTCTCAGCTATTACCTCTGTCATTGCCTTCCCCCAGCACATGTACAACTAGTTCCTGCTGTCCCTGGCAGACAGTAGAGAGGTTCTTAGGTGACAATCTCTCTTCCCTCAGTCCCTGTCAACTGCAATGATAACAGCCTGGGAGGATATTTCTCATGTGCTTTGTGGTGTGGTCTGCACAGGTAGAAGGTGTGTCTTCCCCAAGGGTAGTCCCAGAAGATAATTATCCATATATATACTGATGAGAGATAAGAATTTTATTTCAACTAATGGAAAACCCAGAAAATTTTAAAAGAATATAACAGCAGTTTTAAATATCACTTCTACTTTTTAAGTTCAAAGCAGTCAGACTTCAGAGAAAACCTGTGTCAAGGTTAGGCTAAGAAAGCACAGGAGCGGTTTTGTTGCAGAAGAAAGTTGCTGTTAATATTTTTGGTACAGTGGAGGTGCCATGCGGGATTTGCACAGCTTAGGAGCCCGATATATATTTGTCCTGTTCAATTTTATCCACAAATGTAATAGCAGATCATACCACGTCATCCAGGTAAGCCTTTTGTCCCAAGGAGGCATGGTGGTGGGCAGCCACAACAGTCAGGAGCTCAGTGGCTTAGCTCGAGGGCATCATCCAGGAGCCCCAGGCTATAGCTCGGCCTGTTTTTCCCTAATCAGCAATGACTGTCTTCCTAGCCCAGCAAAGTCCCATCTGGAAGGGATAGCTGAACCAAAAGTAAAGAATAAAAGATAATATTAAGGTCATTTATGTATTTCTAAAGTAAATACTTCTTAATAGAACTGTTTTTTCACAAGGTGTAGCATTAGTGCCATCTGTTTTTCTACCCCTTGGCCACTGCCTTGGCTCAAGTCTTGCTACTTTGCTCTGCTCCCTTCTCCAGGGGCCTTGTTGGGACTTTTATCATCTTCTTGACATTGTTCCTTTGTCAAAGTTTCACTCAAGTACTCTTGGGGGATGCTGATCTAACATATATCAATGTTAAACAGTGTAATTGAATTTCTTAATTATTAGAGCTTTGTAAAGGAAAGCAATTTCAATTTTTTATTTTTCTGAAGAGCTTATATATACATAAGCTACGTCACGCAATGCCAGTGTGCAGCAGTATATTAGAGTGATATGGTGCTCTTAAACACACGTCCAAAGAGGACAACAAAATCTTCCTACAGACCAAGATGCATCTCGTAACAAACTATGGGTATTCAGAGCAATAAATGTAGCTTGACTGTCTAGAAATGTTTCCTTTCAGTGAGATCTGTGTCACTTAGGAGTTTCCTTTTAAATGAAAAGTCCTGTAGCTTCATTCTCTGGAATAAGATTGTCTACAGAAGTTATATGAAAAAAGAAAAATCCCAGACTGCCTCATAGAGGAAAGTGGTTTACATTCTCAGTTTCTCTGAGCATTTTCACTTTTCCCATCTTCTTCAGTTTCTAGCTGCTCTCATTATACCTCACGTATTTCACTTCTGTGATGCCTGTATTAGTTCCAGAAACAATAAACCGAATCTCAAGACAGCAGAGTGAAACTCACTTTGAATGAAGATATGTAACGATTCAGTAATGATTCTGGTTTATGGTATTCAGGTTTAATCCCTTAACAAATGCTTGATGCTGTATAAACAAAAAGACATTTATCAGATTTGAAGTAGTTTGTGGTTGGGGTATTATATAAATAGGATTACTTCTTTATTAGATAATCCACTGAAGTTAATTTCACCATATGCTAATATCTCTTGAGACATGTTTTTAGCTTTCTGCAGATCCTGTGTATTTCAGATGGTATTGGAAAGTTCGAAATTTCCAGAGCAAAATAGCTTTTTGAGGAGATCAGCATACATAGCCATTTAGGAAAAGAAGCATTTCCATTCAGGTGCCTAGGCATAGACTTAGGAAATTAATTTTGGACAAGCAGACTTGGAGGGTCTTCAGACTGTTTTTCAAATGGCCAAGCATGCTGAGGTATTGTAAATATCAATAGGAAATGGATTCATGGTTATGCACAACTGCTTCTCTTGCTTCTAGATTAAAACTGAGCTGCTACTGTAATAAGTAACCATAAAATTCAGGGGAAAAAAGAGAATTAAATTTACATAATGTATAATAAAATGGAATAAATTTTCACTTTAGAGCAGCAACATAGTTATTCATTGTGTGCTATAGCTGTTAAAATTAAATTTCTAAGAAAACCAGTGGACAATCTGCTAAATGTGGGAAAGAAAATTACCAGAGAAGCTATTCTAACTCTTCCTTCTCAGTTTTCCATGTCACACAAATGAACAAATGTTACTTATGGAAACATTTGAAACCCAGTGTTTTCATAATAAAGATTGCTAGAGAGCTCTGAGCATAGAGTTTGATAAGAAAGGATTAAGGTTAAATATAATCATATTTGTCCTACTTGAAGCCTAGTTCATTAATGACTCCTTTACGTGCAGCTCTTAGGAAATTTTAGCTATAACGCTTCGAAGAGCAGCATTGCCATTTCAAAAATGAAGTCTTATTGGAAGTGATTGAAGCCTTAGGTCTAAAAGGAACTTGAAACATTGGTTTTCCACTGCTACAGCAGGAGAAATTAAAGGCTTTCTTTCATGGTTGGAGCTACCATGACAAGTCTGAAAGGGTTAGCATGTAGGCAAAGCAAATTGTTGACATTTTGTTGTTTCATGAAGCACATACATTCCAAATCTGTACATTATACATCTGCTGAAAGAACTCTAGCCAATTTTGTCTCGTTTTTCAACTGTTTATAGTCCATTATGCTCTGACACAGCTGTGGTGACACTGTGATAAACATTTATGTTCCCGGATGTTTATTTTCCCCTAGACTTTTGTATTATTTAAAAGCAAATATTTAAAAAAATTTCCTCCTTTCCCAAGAAAGATACATTTTCTGAGATATTTTGTCATTAGTGTTGTCATTAACGGTTACTAAGGATAAAAACTAGACCAGGATAAAAACTAGACCAGGATAAAAAGATTTGTGCCAGATCTCCTCTTAGCAGCCAACTTCCCACTATTCACTGCTTCCGAGAAAATTTTAGTATGGTGTATATCAATTCAAGTGTTTTTAATAATTCCGTTGTAAAACTGAGTACTAGAATTTCTGTAAGCTTTAGTTATTTAAAAAAACCCAACAGTTCTGGATAGTAGTATCCTTGCTATGATTCATTTACGGCTGTTATAGCAGTTACAGATTCAGTTAAGTAGTGTTTGTATCCACCTCATTGTGACTGCTGTGGGTTACATTTATTGGGGTATTGTATAAATATTCAAAGTTATTTAGTTAATTTTTGTTCATAATTATTTGGTCTTTAAGTTCAGGGAGAAAGATTTGTCTGCTGTCTTTAACAGAAGTCATCTCAGCTGGATGCTGTGGGGCAGTGTGTTAACCAAGCTTAAACCCCCTTCTCAGGGTTTTTTTCCCTTTCCATTGCTGTAGATCAGCTTGAAAAATCATGTTTTCTAGAGTTTGCAACGGGTCAGAGAAAATGCTTATGCACTTTTACCAGAAACAAAAAACTGGATTTGAGGAGATGAGCTCAGGTGGGACTGAGGGCATTTTTCTAGAGTGGTGCTGATGACATTTCAGTGGTTGGACTACTCTCAGGTGTACACAGGGGATCTTGAGTTCAGATTCCCTCTTCTGCCTCATCTAGTACAGGGCTGGGAATTGTAGAGGAGATGACTTTCATCTTTTTACTTCGTATGACATACCGAAAACACTGATCAGAATGAGCAAGCAAGCAAGACTGACTGATTGTGAACCTGGACTTTGGTGTGCTCATCTGTGAATGTGAGATGGGGGTTGAGTCTCTGCTCCAGTAAATATTTCAGCTTTCTTACAGAGTGTAAGATCTTTAACAGAAATGTGTAAGTTTAGAAGAGAGTAAGTTGCTGCAGAAACGGTCCTAAAAGTTGTACTGAGACTTTGCATAAGCCTTCCTGAACTTCAGAGCTTCTGTAAACCACAGACATCAGTGGATACGCGTCTATTTTTATCTGTGACAGCCTCCAGCTGCAAGCTGTGGGGACGAGAGAATTTACCAACAGTCAGTGATATGATACTATGCCAAAAATTATTTTTTAGATAATGCTGAGCTTTATGCCATTTAAAGATAAAATTCATGGTAAGTCTCAGATATAGATGGCATAAGAACCCATGATATTTTGTGCTGTACTGTCAGGCTTCATAAAAAACTGTTGTATTTAGTGAAAAATATACTTCATTATAAAGTTAAGGAGTGGCAAATTTCTGTGAATGGGGTATTAGAGACCTAGGAATGCCTGAAGTAATGCCTGTAATAATAACTGTGACTCTCATGTTTTTATTTTTTGAGAAACTAATTTTGGGGATGTTCTCTGACAGCTGAAATCATCCTCTTGACAACTTGTTGTGTTGTTATCCTCTGCTTCTGTACTGATATGTGATTCTCTAGTAATCTGAGGTGGGTGCTATCCCATATTTGGGTGTGAGCAGCAACACATGCAGTCAATGTTACTCCTCTTGTACACTGAGACAGCTGGAATTGTAGCCAGCTGAAGATGTAAATGTGCTTCCTTGTGGAGTCTTGGAACTCACATTAGTTGAAAATGCTTCACAGTGGGGAACATTTGAGTTCTGAATGCTGCTTGGCAGCTACATGTTCCAACTCTAAAAAGGTTTAAATTCACTTCTCCCTTGGCCAAAGAACAGCTTATCCTCTTGCGAGCTATCGGTGAGCTGCTGAAGTATGAAAATGGAAAACTGAAAGATGTTTTCACATCTACTGTTGAAAACATTTAATGTAGCTAACAAGCTTCTCAGTATTAAAATTTTCCCCTATATTTGTAATTCCTCACTTACAAATTTAGTGCCACGTTATTTCACCTGCTCCAAGAGAAATGCAGGTTTTGCAGAAGAGAATGGTGACGTAGAGCTAAGAAAGAGCTGTTGTGTGGGAGAGACAGTGAAGGATCTTCACATTTCCTCTCCATGTAGGAGACCCAAAGCAGCAGCTGCCGAGTTGTTCAGTAGCTGCTCCCAGCTAGGTGGGAGCATCTCATCTGATGGGACACAGTTGTGCTTAGTCGCCTCCTGGGGCCGCCTGGTGTTGCACAAGATTTGTACACATCTACTGGGTTCGGTAGCTACCACCTGGATATGCTGCAGCAGCAATGAAGGAAGCATCCTCTAAACAACTGTGGAGACTTGAAGGAGGGAGTGCTCTTAGGCTTTACTGCATCTGTAAACAACATCCTTGTGTCAGTTGCTTCCAGAGCCACCTCAACGGTGGTTCAGTGGCCATAAACCGCCCAATAAGGTGAATACCTAGACTTGACTGTTGAGGAAATACCTTTGAGCGTTACTTTTATTCCATTTTATGTGTCCCCAGCTGATATCCTTCAAAGGATATTATTAATCAGCAAAATATAGCAAATATCTAAAGATTTCATGTGGTCATATTGCTAGGACAGAACCAAGCACTATCTATATCTATATCTATATCTATATCTATATCTATATCTATATCTATATCTATATCTATATCTATATATATATATATATCTATATCTATATCTATATATATATACACATTGTGCAGTGTACAATCTTTGTAGGGTTACGTTACTGTTTGTTTGTTACGGTGTATGGAGCCCTTAGTCTTGGACAGGGGCCCTTCCCGTGTATAGTAGGAACAACACAGAATGATATAAATGGGCCACAACATGGTCCCTAACTCAAAGACTGAATCATTCATTTACAGGATAGAGATGTCACCAGGTTAAAAATAGGCAAAAAAATAGTGAAAAAATATCTGTCTCACAGTCAATAGCTAAAGGCAATAAGCATAAAGTAATAGATGTAAGGAGCAAGACTATTGCTTGTCCATTTGATCATTGTCTTTGCAGTCTTTAATTAGAAGAACTATGTGCAGAGCTTTGAAAGGATGATATGTGAACTACTGTTACAGGTATTTGGGGCTGTTGCTTTCATGAGGACGAGGAAAAGGAGAAAACAGGAAGATCATTTAGCTTTGCTGGTTAAGAATGATGGATGATAGAAGGATGATAGAATCATAGAGCTGGAAGGGACCTTAAAGATCATCTAATTCCAAACCCCTGCCATGGGCAGGGACACCTCCCACTAGATCAGGCTACTCAAGGCCCCATCCAACCTGGCCTTGAACACCTCCAGGGATGGGGCAGCCACAACTTACCTGGGCAACCTGTGCCAGTGCCTCACCACCCTCATTGTGAAGAGTTCCTCCTTCTATCTAGTCTAAATCTTCCCCTCTCCAATTTATAGCTATCCCCACTCCTTCTATCACTACAAGCCTTTGTAAACAGTCCTTTCCCAGCTTTGTTGTAGCCTCTTAAGGTACTGGAAGGTCTCCTCAGAGCCTGCTCTTCTCCAGGCTGAACAACCTAAACTCTCTCAGCCTGCCCTCATATGGGAGGTGCTCCAGCCCTCTGATCATCTTTGTAGCCTTCCTCTGGACTCTTTCCAACAGTTCCATATCCTTCATATGTTGAGGAGTCCAGAACTGAACACATTACTCCACATGGGGTGTCACAAGAGAGAAATAGGGGGGCAGAATCACCTCACTTGACGTGCTGGCCACGCTTCTTTTGATGCAGCCCAGGATACAATTGCATTTCTGGGCTGCAAGTGTACATTGCCAGCTCATGTTGAGCACCCCTAAGTCCTTCTCCACAGGGCTGCTCTCAATCACATTATCCCTTGTCCTTTATTGAAAGCGTGGATTGCCCCAACCCAAGTGTAGTACCTTGCACTTGTCTTTGTTGAACCTCATGAGGTTTGCACAGGTCCACTTCTCCAGCCTGTCCAGGTCCCTCTGGAAGACATCCTGTCATTCCAGTGCGACAACTGCACCTCTCAGCTTGGTGTCACCTGCAAATTCGCTGAGGGCTCACTAGATCTCACTGTCTATATCATTGATGAAGAATTAAACAGCAGTGGTCCCAGTATGGATCCCTGAGGGATACCTCTTGTCATGGATCTCCATCTGGATATCGAGCTGTTGACCACTACTCTGAATACAACCATCCAACCAATTTCTTAGCCAATGAACAATCCACCCATCCAACCCATCTCTCTCCAGATGGATGAAAAAGAGATGTTGTGAGAGAAGAATGTTGTGGGGGACTGCGTCGAAGTCTTTATAGCAGTCCAGATAGATCATATCTGTTGGTTTTCCTGTGTCCACTAGTGTGGTCAACCCATCACAGAAAGCCACTAAGTTGGTCACCCAGGACGTGCCCTTGGTGAAGCTGTGCTGGCTACCACTAATCACCTCCCTGTCCTCCATGTGCTTTAGTGTAGCTTCTAGGAGGAGACTCTGTTCATGATCAAGCTCCAAGATGTTCCTTCCAAGGTTATCACTGTGTTCTGCCAGAGAACTGGTGAATTAACACAGTGAGTGCCTTGTTCACTAGAGTACACTGGCAACTGCAAGCAAAATGCAAGTATGATTTGGGAGGGGAAATGACCTTGCCTCTTAACAACATAAGAGGGTTTGTTTCCTGTAGTCCCTGAGCAAAGAGATCTACTGGCATAGCAGTCCCCTTAATATGACCTACTGATTCGTTAGCAGTTGTTTACCCTGGGCTGTCTAATCTCTTAGCTGGAAGAAAAGAAAAAAAAAACCTAAACAATAATGTAATTAATGCAGCTCCAAGAATATATCCGCATAGCTACACCAGTCCCACTGTAGCGAACGAGACCGCCTGCGGTGTGATTCTTCCATCTGCGGGCAGGAGCTGGTGCATCGAGCAGCAGGTTTGCAGCTGCCTGTCTGCCTTTTCCAGGTGAAGGCATTTCTGTGCTCGGGGATGAAGCAGTTTGGCCTGTGAATTCTGTACAGACTATGGCTCCTTCCTTGTGGAGGACTGGATTATATTAGTATTAGGATGTAGCTGGGTGAGATCTATGCTTCTGAATCTAGATGGTTTCTCACTCTGTTTTGTATGTGTGGTTTCTTAAATACATTGCAGCTTTAGCTAGTATTTAGTTATTGTCTCCTGTTGTGGGGCAGTGCTTTATACCCATTTGCTCCTTTGCATTTTCAGGGTGCTGGCTTGCTGGGTTGGGTTTCCAACTATGAAGCATATCTGTGCTGTTGAAGCGGAAGCTTGTTATACAAAACACTCGGACAAATCCCTCTAGGTGCTGATATCGTGATACATTCTTGCACATTTTAAGCCCCTCCCTACTAACTACAGAGTAGATGGGACATTGATAAATTATAATTTGATAATAAATTCTTGCGGCCACACATGCAGCTTTGCTAATAAACACAAACAGTTTTTTCCCTTTTTGACAACGTGAATGGCATCTGTCATTTTGGGGCTATTCAGGCTTACTTATCTCTTCAATTACTCTGTTCTTTAGGATGACATCTATTTCTGCATGTCTGCTCTTTATATTACTTTCCTGTCTCAAATAATCTTCTCAATAAGGCTGTTAGCGTTCTTTCTTCAGGTGGTTAGATTTGTTTTCCTTTGCTTCTGGGAATCCTTTGCACTGATTTCTAGTTTTGTTTTTAGTATGATTTTACTGTTAAATGGACATTGAAAGAGAATTCCTTCCTGTCCTGAAAACGGCTTCCCAATCCACTGATGATACAATGGCTCACTTTTCTTTCCCAATAACGCTTCGGTGTATTTTGCGTTAATAGAGCTTCAAAAGTTTATGGAGCAACTTTTGGGTCTCCTTTAGTTTTGCATTTAAACTAGATGTGAGGGAGGAGGGGATGGAGGCCAGGCAGGATGGGAGTGAGCCTGGAGGTGAGACTTCAGCGGCAAAGGGGTGGTGTGCTGGCGATGCCTGCCGGTATATCACCACTAAGCAAGAGGGGGTGGGTGCAGCTGAGGATGGTAGGCAGCAAACTGCCACTGTGGCCTTAGTTAAGTCAAGGACCGCTCAGTTGGGAAGAAACCCTATTACTAGGGCTGTAGCTTCGCCTGCCCAGCTGAAGTGCATTTTCACTAATGCACGCAGCATGGGAAATAAGAAGGAGGAGCTGGAAGCTGTGGCAGGGCAAGGAGACTATGATGTTGTTGCCATTGCGGAGACGTGGTGGGATGACTCGTACAACTGGAGCGTACCCATGGTGGGGTATAAACTCTTCAGGAAGGACAGGAAGGGCAGAAGAGGAGGCGGGGTAGCCCTCTATGTTAGAGAGGGCTTTGATACCCTCAAACTGGACTACGGTCAGGATGGGACTGAGTGCCTGTGGGTGAAAAGAAGAGCCCATGGGCAGGAAGGGATTGTGATGGGAGTCTGCTGTAGACCACCCAGCCAAGAAGAAGCAACTGATGAGCTCTTCTTCAAACAACTGAGTGTAGTCTCAAGATCGCTACCTCCAGTCCTTGTGGGTGACTTCAGTTTCCCAGACATAGGCTGGGAGTATAATACAGCAGAAAGGAAGCAGTCCCCGAGGTTCCTGGAGTGTGTGGAAGACAATTTCCTCACACAGCTGGTGAGCGAACCGACAAGGGACAGTGCCCTCCTGGACCTGGTGTTTGTGAACAGAGAAGGACTGGTGGGGGATGTGAGGGTTGGAGGACACCTGGGGCAAAGCGATCATGAGATGATAGAGTTCTTGGTGCAGGGTGAGATGAAGAAGGTGGAGGTTAGCAGAACAGTCGCGCTCGACTTTCAGAGAGCAGACTTTGGACTGTTCAGAAGGCTGGTCAGAAAAGTCCCATGGGAGGCGCTCCTTGAGGGCAAAGGTGTCCATGAGGGCTGGGCGCTCTTCAAGAAGGAACTCCTAGCAGCTCAGGAGAAAGCTGTCCCCAAGTTCCAGAAAAGTAGCCGGTGGGGTAAGAAACCAGTGTGGTTGAGTAGGGAGGTCCTGAGAGACATCAATAGGAAGAGGAAGATCTACGACCTCTGGAGGAAGGGGCAGGCATCCTGGGTGGACTATAGGGAGGAAGCGAGAATGTGCAGGGAAAAAGTCAGGAGGGCTAAGGCCCAACTAGAAATGCGATTGGCCAAGACTGTGAAAGACAACAAAAAATCTTTCTACAAATACATCAACAGCAAAAGGAGGGCTAGGGAGAATCTCCAGTCCCTAGTAGATGCAGAGGGAACAACAGTAACAGGGGATGAAGACAAGGCTGAAGTATTCAGTGCCTACTTTGCCTCAGTCTTTAACAGTAAGGAAAATTGTTCCCTCTGTGCACAACCCCAGGGGTTGGAAGAGCTGTATGATGTCCCCATGGTCCAAGAGGAGGTGGTTAAAGACTTGCTTGCCCGGCTAGACACCCACAAGTCTATGGGGCCGGATGGAATCCACGCAAGAGTTTTGAGGGAACTGGCGGATGTGCTGGCCAAACCCCTTTCCATCATCTTCCAAGAGTCCTGGATGACTGGGGAGGTTCAGCTGGACTGGAGGCTGGCTGATGTCGTGCTCATCTATAAGAAGGGGCGCAGGGAGGATCCGGGGAACAGGCCTGTCAGTACCAGGGAAAGTCATGGAGCGGGTGATCTTGAGTGCTATCATGAAGCACATGCAAGAGAACCGGGTGATCAGGCCCAGTCAACATGGGTTCACAAAAGGCAAGTCTTGCCAAACTAACCTGATCGCCTCCTATAACAAAGTGACTCAGCTGCTGGACGTGGGAAAGGCTGTGGATGTATCTTCCTGGACTTCAGTAAAGCCTTTGATACAGTTTCTCACAGCATTCTGCTTCGGAAACTGTCGGCCTCTGGCCTGGACAGGCGCACACTCTCCTGGGTAGAAAACTGGTTGAATGACCGGGCCCAGAGAGTGGTGGTAAATGGTGTTAAATCCAGCTGGAGGCCAGTGACAAGTGGGGTTCCCCAGGGCTCAGTGCTGGGTCCAGCCCTGTTCAATGTCTTTATCAACGACCTGGATGAAGGCATCGAGTGCACCCTTAGCAAGTTTGCAGATGACACTAAGCTGGGTGGAAGTGTGGATCTGCTGGAGGGTCGGGAGGCTCTGCAAAGGGATCTGAACAGGCTGGACTGCTGGGCTGAGACCAATAACATGAGGTTTAACAAGGCCAAATGCCGGGTCCTGCACTTGGGGCACAACAACCCTATGCAGAGGTACAGACTAGGAGAAGCCTGGCTGGAAAGCTGCCAGGAGGAGAAGGACCTGGGGGTGTTGGTCGACAGCCGACTGAACATGAGCCAGCAGTGTGCCCAGGTGGCCAAGAAGGCCAATGGCATCTTGGCTTGTATCAGAAATGGCGTAACAAGCAAGTCTAGGGAGGTTCTTCTCCCTCTGTACTCGGCACTGGTGAGACCGCACCTCGAGTACTGTGTTCAGTTCTGGGCCCCTCACCACAAGAAGGTTGTTGAGGCTCTGGAGCGAGTCCAGAGAAGAGCAACAAAGCTGGTGAAGGGGCTGGAGAACAAGTCTTACAAGGAGCGACTGAGAGAGCTGGGGTTCTTTAGCCTGGAGAAGAGGAGGCTGAGAGGAGACCTCATTGGTCTCTATAACTACCTGAAAGGAGGTTGTGGAGAGGAGGGTGCTGGCATCTTCTCCCAAGTGACAGGGCACAGGATGAGAGGGAATGGCCCCAAGCTCCACCAGGGGAGATTCAGGCTTGAGATAAGGAAAAAATTCTTCACAGAAAGGGTCGTTAGGCATTGAACAGTCTGCCCAGGGAAGTGGTTGACTCACCTTCCCTGGAGATGTTTAAGGTGCAGGTGGATGAGGTACTTAGGGGCATGGTTTAGAGATTGGTGGGAATGGTTGGACTCAGTGGTCCGGTGGGTCTCTTCCAACCTAGTGATTCTATGATTCTGTGATTCTATGAAAGTCTGTAGACAAATAAAGGAATGCAGTGTGATTGCAGCATCTAAGCTATATGAATATCTGGCAGGCCTTCAATGTTAATAAGCTTAAATGATGATATCAGCTCACTCATATAAGCAGTCTCTGTTACCTTTAGGATCTGCCAGTTGTTATGTAGAACGTCCTAGACTTCTTGCTTGGGCTTTCTAGTAAACAATTTGAGTGTGCACTCCCCTTCCTTCATTGGTACCGTTAACCATTAAGATTCGCAGGCTTGTCCTTTATTCTGAACGTAGGGTAACTGCAAGCAGTCCTAGTGCAGTGCAATGTTGGGAGAATCCTATTCCAGCAAGAGACTGTACCAGATTTACTTAGTTGCTCAGTGACAAAGATTCAGTGAAAAAGGTCTGTTTGTGAAATTTTTTTCCTTTTTGCCCTCTCTCCAGTCTGATGAAAGAATTCATGTGTAGTAAGTCTGACTAGGAGCGAACCAATTTGTTCTGTAAAATGTTAGATTTTTTTCATAAGTGGGGCATGCGTTCTGATAGGGTTCGAAAGTCATCACTGTCCATTGGTTCTTGAGAAATTGTATTATGTTTCCTGTCCACTTTTTAATAGAAAAATGCATGTCTCACACTACCTCCTGTCACGCTCAGCACCTGCAAATAAGTAGTAATGGATGGGACATGTAAGTCACATTATTGATGAACTCTACTTTTCTGGTACTGATATGAGTTAGCAAGGCTGTTCAGAGAGCCTTATCTTGAGTTTGAGCTCAGCAGTGCCTCTTCTATGAAAGAAAAAAACCATAATCCTACTTCTTTCGGAAGCTCTAGTTCACTCTTTGAATTTTTTTTCTTTAATGGGGGCATGTATATTCTGCATATATGATAATATTAGCTTTTCCACTTTCCTCAAATGGGAGACTAAAGCTTTACATGTCTAACTTTTCCTTAAATTGTTTAGCTGGATCTATGTTAGTATTTTTTCATGCTTCTCTATTTCCTGTAGCTGACAGCTCTATTTTCTTCGAGTGCGTACTAGCTTACAGTATAGTCAAGCCAGCTATCTTTCTCCTTGTAACAATGTAGTCCTAAATCAATGAGAGTTCATTTCACTGTAGAAAAAGCAATTATATTGGCTGGTGAGGTATTTTACCAATCTGTGTTCTTCATTACTTGCTGCATTTTCATCAAGGTACATGGCTATGAAACAATATTTGCCTTTTTCTTTTTTTGTTGCTGCATCCACCTAACATTGCAGAGGTGCTGGTAGCCAACTAGCTCTTCTAATCACTTCTTTCCAAGACCTGGTTTTAAATTAAATTATACTGACTGTAATATTTATCTCACTTCTATAAGAATGCACTGCTGTCTTTGATGGAAATTTCTAACTGAGAGTTTACAAGATGTAAACAGTGCAATTAGCGAAGAAGGCTTATAATGTCAAGAGCATCAACTGCAAAGAAAAAATGATTCACCAGAAAATGTTTATATGGTTCTGCTTGATCTGGGGATGCTATACCAGATAACATAGTCTTTGATTCCTTTACTCATTGATCTGTATTTAACCACATATTCATATACATGCTGTAGAAGCATCGGTCCTTTGCAACCTGAAGGAAAATATGCAGACAGAAGGATTTGATAATACTTTAAAGTGTTTGAGCACTCAATTAAAGGACAAGCAAGACAGAAGCCTAATTTCTTCTGATTTCTTTCTTTTGACTGAAGTAATGAAATGCATAGTATTATTTCTTCTCTTTTATTCAGTTTTGTTTCCTGGGCTTATAGCTTGTCCTGTATAAAGCTATGATATGGTTCATTTTTTCCCTACCATCATTCTGCTCTTAAGAGGACTGTAGAAGTGGCTCATTTTCTGCCTAATACTGTCTCTAATTGATGATTCATCTGCTCATTCCGCTATTTTAGTGGTCTCTTGCGCATTGAGGTTGATCAGTAGGTGTTCCACATAACCTCCTATTTAGACACAGGCTGTCACAGTTCCGTTCATTAGGTGTAAATGTGCCTGGCCTATTTGGCAACAGCTTTCTGATGTTTTCTCCAATCACTCCTTAGGACAGAAAAGGAACCACCCACTGACATCCCAAAGGAATCTTTTCAGCCAGAATATTCAAAAGCTTCTTGAAAGTCTTTCACTCCTAAACAGGGCTGCTACCTCTCATTGAAGTCTTTGAGATATGAAGCTCCTTAACCTGAGAAAAAGGAAAGTTTCCATGATCATATTAAAACCAAAAAGGGTTTTTTATATCAAGCCTGTCATCACCTAATTGTTATTCGAGTTTTACCCCATCCTTTTCAGCTCTGGTATTCAGAGCCTTTGAATCTAAACATGACATGGAGCATTGAGTCAGCATTCAGAAATAGTCATCCTTATTTATCTCACAGCAGCTCTTGAGCTCTGCATTGCTAGTTCACACAGTATTTGGGTTAAAATTACATTGATTTTAACATTATATTTAACAGTAACTGGAAGTGTTGCTTGTTTCTGTTTAGATGAGAGTCCTTACACAAAGTCTGCTAACCAAGCAAGGCCACCTGATGGAGCACTGTCTGTGAGGAGACAGAGTATTCCAGGTAAGACTTGCTTTGCTTTTTATAACACCTAAATTGTTTGTGAACATCAGGGTAATACTAATCAAAAATGAACTAGTTATAAAAAGCAAATTAATTAGAGTCACTGCCAAGCAACTTTAAAAGGAGATTCCGTGGGAGCTATAAGGAGTTCCTGCAGTTAGGTTATCTTGGGCTTTTGCTGTGAAGAACATCCTTGTGTCTCTTGTCTTTTGCAGCATATTTCAGACATTGATCACAAAAATCTTTTCACCAGAAGCTCGTGTGTTTTAAGGCCCCATGAAATCTGTTCTGTGATATCAGGTTTTGGTGCTATACAAGATTGGCTCATGTTTTCCATTGGTGATCAGATAGGCTCAGAAATCCAGCAGAGCAACACAATGTCAGAATTCTCATCTTCATATGATTTTCTGCCATACATATACCCATCCTTATCTTTTCTGTCATCCTATCACGCAAAGCTGGACCAAGAATTAACATATGTGATCTTCAAACCTATGTGTCGTAATTACTTCAAACAAGTCTGCAAAATGTACCCATGAAAACTAAGTTTTATATATATGTTATCAGAAACCTAAAGGGTTTTTCACCTAAAGTAAAATTTGAGAGATATTTTAATGAAAACAAATGAATACTGAAAAAAGCTGTGCACAGGTAGAAGAACGGGTTTTGCCATTCTCACCTCAAGGAGAGTAACCTCTGACTTGAAGGCAAGTTGTATTGCAATAGAAACCACAAACTGTGAGGTCATGTCACTCACCTTCTAATGACTAATGTTAATATTCTCTGCACTCCATGGCCTTATTTTTGAACCAAGTCACACATCTCACACAGAGGCTATAGACACCAGGGGATGGGGCTCAGACCTTTACCCCTGCCAGGCTCAGACCTCATCCCTATAACGGGCGTTTCTGAAGGGCCAGAGTACATGCTTTGTGAATGCTTTGTGTGTTTGTTTCTGTGAGAGAAACAAAGAGCTGGATGGTTTATCATTGTTCATAAGGAACATTTTTTGTCTGTTTGAAAGATCCTCGTGATTTAAAGATTGTTATTTTGTTGTTTTTATGTTAGAATCATAAAAATCATAACCACTGTGAAATGACACATCCACAGTGTCCAGTGTGCAGTTACTTTTATGAGATACTCTTTAACTAGGGAAACATCAGCAACAGTTTTTTTGTCAGAGTCAATACAAATCAGGATTCATTGTTCTTCAGGATAAATTAAGACTTCTGTATGGTTACCTCTTTAGGTAATGCTGTAGCTCATAGGTCTCTAAAATTTGACATACTAAGTATCTACTTTTTTTAAAAAAAATTATTTTTTTTCCCCATTGTGAATGTAGTAATTATCATTTATGGTGTGATTATTGTGTTTCTGAAACACTTAATGATAAGGTCCTGTGCAAGAGCTGAAGTTTCAGATGACATTTTAAGAACTCTTGATGATTTTCAATGGCACTCTTCAAAGAGATTGTTTAATATAAGTTGAAATGGTGCAATTTCTCTTTAGATCATTTGGGAAGAATAGGAATTTCAAGTGGTGAATAGTCATCATCACCATTTATTATTAAAGTTGTTGCATATTCTGGAGTTTTTGAGAGCACTGCAGATAACTCTTTCCTGTGTGCTGGGCATGAGTCGCAGTTTGTTCAGAGAGAAAATAATGACAAGTGTTCTGTTAGGTGGTCTCTTGTTTCATTCTGATGTTCAATAAACACTGATCTAAGCTTATGTATGTTTTTTCAGCTTTTAGAGAAGACATTTATCTTAACACATTGTTGCATCTTTAGACGTTAGGAGCCCCAAAGGGTAGACGAGATTGAGCTGGTTGGATATAAAAAAGTAATAATAATTAAAACTCGTTCATGACCTGACAAATTCACATTCTAGCATGGTGTATGTTTGTGGGTTTAGATACATAAATACCTTTGTAAAACCAAGCAATGTTTTGAGAAGTAACTCAAACATTTATGAGTTGACTGAGGTTTCTGAAAGTAACCCGTAAACTTTTATGTTACCTGGACACTGAGAAAATTTGACCCAACATTTCACATGTAAGCTGGCACCTTGTAAATAGCATCTGTTCTTACTTGTCTGTTTGTCCTTATTATCTATTAGTCTTGACACAGCCCAGGTAACCAACTTGGTAGTAATAGGAGTACAAGTATGTTAACTAGTTTGTGACTGGAAGCAGCACAGCTGCTTTTGCCTGGAGGCAGGGTTGGGGTTCTGACAGTATGTAGGTCAGTTCCAGAGGGCTTTAGAATTGTAAGGTGTGGTGCACTCAACCTGGTAAATTCTTCTAGACCTGGCTGGAGAGATGTTAGATGGACTTACTGTCAGTCATCCTTACATGGAGAGCATACACTCTATGGAAGGCAATCATTTCTATTCCCCCTAGATGCTATGCCTGATAAAACATCACATTCCTGAAGTGCTGTTTTTTCAAGCTTGAAGCATGGCAGTGGCTTTGACAGTACAGCCTTTGACAGCCTAATCCACTTGATGCTCTTGTCATTCCTGAGACATCGACAGCATGTGTCCTATTTTGAAGGAGTGCTCTGGCCACTGAGTCAGCCAAGAGAAAACTTCTGGTTTTTAGCAAGGTAAATGATCTTGTACTGAGCTTTGTGCAGGTTTGAACAGCCTCTGGAAAAAAATACTAGTGAAAATACAAGTCCAGGATATGTAATGTAAATCTTCCAGCATGATGTGGGATTGTGTGATCTCCCTGTGCCTGCTGAAGGTTCCTTCTCTCAAAATTTGAATTTACTCTAAGGGATTCCAATGCTACTTCAAAATGGGCAGCTTTTGTAGCTGTGAAACATGAAACTACTATACCAGCTGTAAACCCCAAGAGGCTATTTTTATCCTTCCATGTGAAACTGTATTGAAAGTGCAGTATTGATGAGCTAAGATTGAATGCACAGAGAAGTAATATAATTCTGTAGAGGTTACACTGAGCTCAGGCTTGGTTTATTTTACAGGAAAAAAATCTTGAAATAATCATTTTATAATTAAAGTCAAATGAGCACATACTGTGAAATCAGTGCACTGAGTGTAATTCCTTTCATCCCTAGAAGCAGGGAATGGATTAATCCTCTCTCTGGAGCACAACTTGCTGGCTTAAGATGCAGAATGCATTATTCATGTGATGAGACTATATGTCATATTTATCGTGTCTTCACATGGCACAAAATCAACAAGCAACAGATCCTTTCAAAGCTATTTACAGAATTGCTGAAATTATGGTTAATTCAAATTATATGCATTAATATAATTGGAGTTCGAAACTTGGACTTAGTTTTGCAGATGTGTAGGTGTTTAGTTATATATACTTGATTTTTTGAAACATTACTTAGCTTTACAGTCAGGATTTTGTAACGTAAAAGTGAGGCTTGAGGTAATGCTGGCATGACAAGCAGCCTGAAAAGTAAGTAACTGCATCTGTGATTCTGAGGGAAGGGTCTTCCCTGAGAGTTTGAAACCTGTTGCTTCCATTTATATGCCTAGAGACAGAGAGAGTTTTCTGAACGAGGCACAGTGTACACCCTCTTGGCTTCTGTAACCTCCTACATGGGAAGACTAGCAATAAGGTTCTGTTAAATACTGGTTGACAGTCTAAATTTAAAGGTTTGGGAAAAAATCTGTTTGTTTAAAATGTCATTTAAAAATAAAGGAGTTGATGCCCACTTGTTAGCTGACTTCTTGAATCCCTAGCTTTAGATGGCCATAGTTCCCATTGAGTCCCTGGCCTGAAGTGGAGCCTTAGCTGAGGGGAAGTATTAGATCTGTAGCCCTTAAGTCAAAGATATCTTCCCTGTGGTTGCTTATTCCTACAGGAACTTTAAAAAGGGCATCCAGCATTCCAACAGTACTGATACAATGTCAAGAGTTGAAGACACTGTTGAAAAGGCACTTTGAAATCAAGGAGACTTTAACATATGCTTAAAAATAACTAAGTTCTCAGTGCCATCCTGAATATGGATGGGCTGAATAGTTGCTCCCATGCTTTCCAGGCTAAAAACCACTGGTCTTTAATCTGTTTTAAAAACATGGAGAAGTTGTTCAACACTAATGCTATGCAAGTTGTTCACTTCATTTATTTGTCTATTTTCAGTTCACTCACTGAAAACTAGAGGGATGGAGGGGAAAGAAATGACCTGACACAAGCATAAAAATAATTCCTTCATGATACAAGAACCCAAAACCACCACAAATTTGAGACTGATTAAAATATCAAAATCTGCAACAGAAGTTTCATTTTCTTTTTAGTCCAATTCTGTATGTGCTTTTTATTGAGTCTTAAAAGTTACTACTATTGAAAAGAAAAAAATTAAATTCTGAAAAACCTCACAGTTTCTAAAGAGCTGAAATGGTTCAGCTTGTCAGTGTTCTATTTTTATTGGGTTAAATCATTAGTAAGTTTCAGATAAATTCTGCAAATAGTTTTGGTTGTGTTGCAAGTCTGGGGTTTTTTTAGGGAAAAGTTAGTTTGTCCCCAGTCTATTTGACATTAAATAAAAGAAAATCCAAACCTCTTGCATCTACTGTCTCAGACATCTGCACTGTGAGAGACTTCTAGAAACGTGAAGTTTTATTATCTGAAGTGGTCAGGAGCTCAAAACAACTATAATGCAAACTGTAGTCTGAATCTTCTGTGAATTCGGAGGTTTAGTTTAGCTCAGAGGACTGTGATTGTATAGCTGTCTTGTCTCTTAAGTAAATTCTTCTTCAGAGAACCAGCACCAAATAACAAGGAGACATAGTAGGAATATATTCTCAGACAGAGAAAATTTCCATTTTTCTTGGACAGAAGAACATACCCTTCTGCCCTGCTCAGTGCACCTAGCAAAAAGCCTTTGAAGTCTCGTTCCTCATGATATTTTTTTCAATTCACTGTTTTTTCACCTCCCTTGGAACCCTTATGCTCCAGCTGTTGAAAACCCTGGGACCCACGGGAGCTGTTACACCTTCCCTCATCTCATTCCAGCTACTTTGTATTCCATGGGGATGCCTGATCTTCTGAATAGGCAAATTGTTTGTATTTAAGGTGAGAGTGCGTCCCAAACCTTATGGGCAAGAGCAGGAATGACCAAACCTAGATGTTAGAAAATAATTCCCTTCATGTTTTCTACACCATGGGGAGTCTGTGTTTCTCTCTAACCAATTCTTTCATTATTTGTCATTTACAAGTTTTGTATGCGGTTGCAGGGGTGTACTTACAGGTCAGTTGTTAAAATAGGTCACTGTACTCTGAAGGAAAATTGTCAAGACTTTGAAGTCTGAAATTAAAGTGACCAGATTTTTCAGTTCCTTTGTACATGCATGAATATTGCGCTGTCTTTCTACACTGCCTGTTTCTTTGAAGCGCATTATAATACAGGTTTCCTCTTTCAGTGTGGTGTTTGATCTCAAAACCAGAGCTAGCTGTCAAACTGAAGGAAAAACACAGAGTGAACGTACAGCCCTGAACACATCCTCTGCAGTGGCTCAAGCTCTGGTATTGCTGTTATTAACAGTTTTGCAGCCTCGGTTTTGGGACTTTGGGCAACTCGATTTTAATACAAAAATGAAATGTTAAGCAAACATAATTTTAGGGTAGGCTGAATTACTGAGTTAGAAGGGAGCACACACAAATCAAAGAACCTTAAAATGCCTTGCAAGGATAATATTTACAGAGCTGATACTAAAAAAATAATTACTGTATGATGTAGCGTCCTCTGTAATTGGTCAGGACACTAATGTTCCTTGGAGAAATCATGAAATACTAAATTATTGTAATAAAAACAATTATTAATGTCCTGGGAATCTTCAGGCTCTGAAATGTTTAAATGCACTATGTAGAAAGCAGAAAGGCAGTTTTCTTCTGATCCTTGGCTCTGAACACATACAGGTGCTATTTAGCTGTTTACAAACCCACAAAAATACACCTTTTTTCCCACCTCCTTCACCCACAGCCTGCTGTGCACCAAATGTTCATATTCTGTCTCAGACTACACCAAATGTGTCTTTCCTGAGGGGTTTGTCTACTGCCCACAGTTAATGAACTTGAATGTAGGTCAGCTGGAAGCTGAAGAATTTTAAAGAACACTCTACTTTCTTCACTATTATTTGGGGGGAAGGGGGTTGTAACTTACAGAAATGAAAACAAAAATATATTTCTATAGGAAAACAAGCAAGGATGGGGTAAAAAAAGAAAATAATTGAGAGTTAAAACATATATATAATTCCAGGATCCAGTATAGATTACAGTTAGAGACGGAATATGTGATCCAATTACAGTGTGCTTGAGTTGCCAATGTAAAATTGTATTAGCTGAATTTAATGTCGATATGCTGTGCTGCAATTTAAATGAGGACAAGATCTGTACAGCTTTGTATAATACTCAAATAGAAATAGTGCATTATTTTTCTTTTATAAGATAATCTTGGTGATAAGAGTGAAATACAGAAAGTAAGAGAGAGAGGAGGAATTGAAAAAATCCACATGGTTAAAAAAAAATAGGTAAAGACTTCTGATATGATTCGGGATACAAGATTCATTAAATACTGCTTAGGAGGGAAGACAGCTCCCAGGTTATTCTTCTTGTAGCTCAGCTATTAACATCTGAGCCAGGTTCCCAGTGACTGACAAATGTGACACATGATGCATCCCTGGTGAGCAGATGTTTACCTATGAGCAAAGACACCTCCAGAGCGAGTTTTGTTTTCCTCTGTGATTAGTGTGATGTTGGCAAGACTGTGCATGTTCAAAAATAACAGTTTTCATGCTTGCAGTTAACTTGGTGCAATTCCTTCAGACTCAAATAAAACTGCAAATGATCTAAATGATCCTGTTATTTTTTTGACAGAGCGCTTCTAACTTCAGCAGCCTCTGTTGCATAATTTGCTACAGGGCAGCCACCTTCTTAAGTGATATTGCTTCGCTTGTGCAGACCTCAGTCACCTTTTCTAGCCTCATCAAAACAAGCTGGCCATGCCTTTACCTTCAGCTTCCCTCAGATTTCATAAACACTCTTGATTTCACGGATGCAGTGCTGTCTCGCCTAATCCTTCATCCCCTACGGAAATATTAAGCAGTCTTCACTGGCTAACTGGTTTTGCAGATTAAGAGCATGCTTTGCCTGAGGAAACCTATCACAAAATCATCCCCTACCTTTTTTGCAGTTCTTATTGTGGAAAAAAATAATTTGTTGCAAAAGTAAAGCATACATCTCTCAGAAAAGGCCAGTTCAGGAGGTTGAAGTATGCATCTACAAAAGCACTTTTTCCCTCAATTTGCATTTGTCTCATAGACACTTATTTTAATGTGTAATTTTTTTCATCAGCACAGAATGCTCAGATTTGCCACTGAAGATATTCTTAGCATTTAGAAATCCATTAGCAATAACCTCTGCAGTCACAGTTATTATGGTAACTACCTTGGGTGATTTCCTAGCAGAAGCAAGTGTTCTGACCGGTGAAATGCAGATCACAGGTTAGCAAGCTTTTCTGCACTTGAGATGTTTATTATATCTGCAAAGTCATTTCATGTTTGATGAGAGGCTGCAGTTTCTGTATCATTTACAGTCTTCCCTGTATGTTTGCTTAACCTGCTAGAGGTTTATCAAATGGTCTATGAAGCATTTGCAGAGCTACAAGTCTTTTCCTTCCTATTGACATTGGAAATTCCTGAATTTGCTTTCATATATTTAGTACTGAAGGACATAAGATTAGTTCCTTGTACACTCTCCTTTCCACCAAAATGGCTTTTTTTGAATGATTCATGTATGTTATTCATGTAAGCGTGTTTCATACACAGATTTGCTTCTTGTAGAAAATGAAAAAACGCCCGCTGAGTTCTTACCTAAATGAGATTGCTGATGATTTATTTATACATTTTCTTTACAGATCTGCTATCATGCCAATCCATTTCAATACTGAAAAGGATTACAAGGGAGAATTATCTAATTTCATTCCTTTCACTATAAATGTGAAAGAAAATGCAGTAAGGCAATACCGTACATGTGGAGCACAATGCTTTTTCAAATATCTAACTGATAGGAGGTCTGAAAAGTTAAATACTTTTGAACTATTTTCACTTCTTTTGGTAGTCCCATCTCCTGATTGTTTTCCTGCACAACTTTGATGTGCTCTCTGAACTCTGCAAAATGGAAGCATCCTTGTGATGGTTGTTTCATTCATTTTAATCAAAGCAGTGGTGACATCTGTTGAAAAATCTATACTCCTTTAAAGGCTTCAGTTGGAAGAAGGAGCAGGCTGTAGAATGTGAGAAGAGAGAAACTAGGAAACACCAAACATGGTCAAGAGTAGACTTCAGAAGTTTGGAAAGAGAAGCTGGACGATCTCGGTGAGCTTGGAAAGAGAGAGGAAAGCCATATGCTTGTTAAAGGTCATGGCAAGAGGTGACAAGCACAGGCAGATCGGTAACCCTGTGATTGTGTAACTGATCACAGCCTGTTCTTCGCTGAACATGACTCATCAATCCAAATAATTTCTGTTGTCCACAAGAAGTCATAAAACTCTCTGGACTTTGACTGTCTCTTGTGGAATTGAACAGCTTATAATGGCTACCAGAGGTTATTTGTTGTTTTTGGTAAGTAGGGAGCTAAAGCTTGATGTTGACCTCTTGAAAACCACTGTATTTCCACAGGATAGCTCAGCTGGGTTTTGGGCAGAGGATGGGGAAGTAGGTTGTCTTTAGAGGTTGTCTTCATAAGAAGAAGATTCATGAGGATGCTCAGGTTCCTCAGTCTGTTCAGAAGTGAGAAAATGTATTAAGAAATTTTCAGGCAGTATCTTTTTGTCTTGAGTGGAAATCTGTTTAGATGTTCTGTACTATTACCAGTCTAGTATTAGAGCAAAAGTGTGCATTCAACAGAAAAACGGATTTGCGCACCATTCAGTAAAGACAGTCCCCATGGATCCAGTATCACGAGAGAGGAAGAGTAAACAGAAAACCCGTGGATGCAGACTGAATCAGTGGATTCAGAAGGGATTGAACAAATTAATTGGCAGGAAATACATATGTAAATACTACAAAGACTGAGGAGCATTATACACTCTTTTGTGACAGTGTTTGATCCTGGGGAACAGTGGCAGGACTGAACTGGACAAGACAGGCAGTCTCTCATTCTCTCCCTAAACAGGACTTCATTTTCTCCCTTTCCAAGGTGGAGCAAGACTAGATGGAATGTTAGTGTGACCTAGCAGAGCATTGTTGTCTTTCAAATGTCCTATGAGCCACAGTGCTGTAGGCAGAAGGGTACGACTAGCAAAGGAAATCCACGCATGTTCCTTTAAGGTTTGAGTGATTTGCTAATCTAAGACATTTAGAATAATTTTTTGTCATTTGCCTACTTGGATCTTTTTGCAGTTGATAGATTCTTTTTATCTTACTGTTACACATAATTAACTTGATTTTTTAATTATGTTCTTAATGTATTTTCCAATACTTTTTTAAAGGAATTAAAGCATGCTTTCCATCTGGTTTTATATCTCCCATTCAGTTTCTGCAGTGATTATAAATTAAGGGCATGAAGATAGCAAGGAAATAATATATCATCTACCAAGATATTATAGCAAGCTCCACCAAGCTCCACCAGGGGAGATTTAGGCTGGACATCAGGAAAACATTTTTCACGGAAAGGGTCATTGGGCACTGGAACAGGCTGCCCAGGGAGGTGGTTGATTCACCTTCCCTGGAGGTGTTTAGGGCATGGGTGGATGAGGTGCTAAGGGTCATGGTTTAGTGTTTGATAGGAATGGTTGGACTCGATGATCTGGTGAGTCTCTTCCAACCTGGTTATTCTATGATTTTTCTTTTCTTTTTTCTAAGATATTAGCCAAAGTATGTTATCCCAGATCTGGATAATATATTAGCTTGTCTGTTCTCTTCAGCTGTATTAGTGGGCCAAAGCTACTAGCTCTCGCTTGAAACTGTGACTTTTACATCAAAATCTAATGCATTTTTTTGTTTAAAAACTGTATGTCCACTTTGCCAATATGAAGCGGTTTGAAATATTTCCTGTGGGTGTAGAAAGAGTTGTTTCTTTGCTTGTTTATTTAAAAGCAATTTTATGCTTCTTAGAGTCTGACAGGAAAAGAGTTTGGTGCTCATATGTCTTCCTCATCACATCCCTGGTGCATAGGGCAGTCAGAGATACGAATTTGTGCCTTGTGGTGTAGAATAAAGAGTTAGGCATGTCTGTTTTGTGTAGGAGCTGTAGGACCTCAAATTAATTATTGCAACATTATAAACAAAGATCTCATCCTTTAACGTTTTACTGTGCTTACTGTCAATTTACATGGGGGTTGTGGGCCAGAAGAGACCTTGGTGACCATCTAAACTAAACATACAACTTCCTGGATTTGCTTATATTTCAACTTGTATTTGAATTATATTTTAGAGGGGCATTCAATTATTCAAGATTGCCAGTGATACAAAATCCATCACAGCCCTTTCTGGTTAATTAGCCTCACTGCTTGTATTTCGAACTTGAGGATGTGTGGTTTCAGCTTCATCTTATTTGTGACAGATTTGTTTGTCATCAAATTTCACTTCATCCTTTGTAGGTACTTCATTAGGAAATCACTCCTTAATCCTCCCTTTTTGAAAGTAAATGGAATTGTGCTTCTGGTGTGTTTTGATTTTCGGTGTGCTTCTTTAACTGTTCTGAAAGCTCTTCTTTGGTTTTCCTGCCCTCTCTTTGGTTAATAATGATCTTGTCAAATCATGTCGCAAGAATGGGAAAAAGCATCCAAGTGATGGTCGCTAATTAACTAAATACTAAGGTGTACTAAGTGTTGCTGTGGAGAACTGTCTTGTTTATATGTTCATGGCTTGCAGTAATTATTTTGGGCAGTGAGAGTCTGATCACCTGTTAGGATTCTCAAATCCTTTTCTTTCCAGATTAATTTCATAATTAATTTACCGAGCACCTGAGTTTTTATATATATAGATGCATATATCCACTCATACCTCTTACATTAACAGAATGGGAGACTATTAACTTTGTAGTTTATGTACAGGCTAGTAGAGTATAGTTGCTTTTTCATTTATTGTCTTTGTCCAAATTAGAAACACCATCCTCACTTGGTATCTATAGAGTCTTGGGAGTCCTCTAAAGTTGTGTAAAGAAGGCTATTCAGTAAAGTCTCAGTAACAAACTAAAAAGAGTACAGAAAGCAAAACAAGGAATATTATAATAGGATAAAGTAGCAGTGAGGCCAAAATCAAGAGATTTCAGTTCTCTTATTCACAGAGAACATTGGTGGAAGGACATTGTGAATATCAATCCAAGCAGGAACAAGTGCCAATCTTCAATGCTAATTGATTTTATCAGTGAAGCAGAACAAGCCCAGCTTAGTAGTAAACTTGAAGACAAGATCCTTCCAAGACCTTCTTCCCTCCTGAGATGACATTGTGACCCCAAATACTTGTCAGATAAATGATATAGAAAATGAGTGTTGACCTGTGGTAGTAAAACCGCAGTGTTATAGAAAAACAAAGGGCGCGTGCTGGAGCTGAATTTTAAATATTACTGACAAACAATGGTACCTGCTAACACAGTGAGGATATTGATCCTCAAAATATTGCTTCCGTAAAAAAAGTTAGAAGTAAAAATTGATTGAGATTGTATAGGGAAAACTCACCTTTAGACCAAGACAGCATCAAAACTGTCCAAATCTATCAAGAACAACTAATGCTGCAATACAGTCGAAATTAATAATAATTTCTAAATTACTTGCATGGAAGTAAACACATGCTTTTCCAAAAAGTTTTCAGGTTGAGCTCTGGCTGAGAGATACATCACTAGTTATAGAAATGAAAATTTAGTGAGTGTATTTGAAAGTGGTTACAAACTTTTGTAGCTGCAAAACCAGATGCCTAGTAAGGATTTTCTGCAATTTTATGATAAGGATAGTACCTAACTCTAATGAGACTATTAAAATCCAGGAGCTTTATTCCTTAGCTGCTGACAAAAGGTAATGGTGCAGTAGAGAACGTATAGTGGATGGGAACATAATAAAATCATGAAGCTCAACTTATTTAATCCCACACCATGCTAATAAATAGACAAGCTGTTTAAGTCAGTCAGTCTACCTTGAGTGCTAGCCAACTAGCATGATAGCCAGACATGACTATACTATATGGGAAGATGTGCTTTTCATGGTCTGAGTTAAGGGTCTCAGGGTGCTTTTTGCAAGTTATAGACGCATTTCATAGTCCCAGTTTTCTCTATGTAGAAAGTTGGAATAGGGTCTAGAACATTCTAAATGCAGATCCAGTGTACATTTTAATATATCCACTACCCTTTAAAATATCATTGACCAGTAGTCAATACATGGTGATTAGAAGATATCAGGGCATCATCTTATATTTTTCTAAGGTGTATATGATTTAAAAATAAACAGCATAAACTCAAAACCATACTGAATATCCTTATCAGGTGGTAGCTGTTAACGTTAGGTTGGTATCTCTACCTCTATCATAAGTCCTGGGTCTTCACTGGCATAAAAATCATGATCAATATAGAGATCTGTTGGGGCCTGAAGATCATCTGTTCTAGACTTTGCTAAACCAACAAGGTAAAGAAAATCCAGAGAAGAGGCTCTTATTACAGACATTTTGTAAGATGTATAAACTACATGTTTCCTGTGAAACACTGAGGGTGAAGCTAGGTTGGTTGGAAGTATGAATTTTACAGTATTTCTGAATGTACAAAGCTTCAGGGTAGACAAAGTGACAGAAGTGCTATCTCCTTTTGCTTGGCAAATTGGTCTTTTTTTTTTTTTTTGCTTTCTCCCACCCATCCCCTCCCACTTTATGACTTAACCTCTGTGGGGAGGGTTTGGCATTATATCCAGGCTTGTACAGTCATGTTGGCTCTTAGACAGACATTTATGCAGAGCGAGCTTAGAAGAAAAATCCATACAGCAGTTGACCATGTTTTATAAATGCTGAGAGAAAATCAGGGCAAATGTGTTTATTGGATAGTTTTGTTCAGATGAGATGTGGAATGGGGACAGTTGCATCTCATGAGTTGTTGCAACACAGAATCACAGAATAACCAGGTTGGAAGAGACCCACCAGTTCGAGTCCAACCATTCCTATCAAACACTAAACCATGCTCCTCAGCACCTCGTCCGCCCGTGCCTTAAACACCTCCAGGGAAGGGGAATCAACCACCTCCCTGAGTAGCCTGTTCCAGTGCCCAATGACCCTTTCTGTGAATATTCTTTTCCTAATGTCCAGCCTAAATCTCCCCTGGTGCAGCACGAGGCCATTCCCTCTTATCCTGTCCCCTGACACTTGGGAGAAGAGGCCAGCACCCTCCTCTCTACAACCTCCTTTCAGTTAGTTACAGAGAGCAATGAGGTCTCCCCTCAGCCTCCTCTTCTCCAGGCTAAACACCCCCAGCTCTCTCAGCCGCTCCTCATAAGGCCTGTTCTCCAGCCCCTTCACCAGCTTTGTCGCTCTTCTCTGGACTTGCTCATGAAGCAGTGCTCACGAGGAGGCAGTTTCCTTCTGTTTAAGAAGGAAGATTAAGTGACAGCTCTTTTTCTCAAACAATCTTGCTTTAAAATAAGTAAATATTTTCAACAGACATGCTTGGAGACATGTTAACAGTTTCCCTGATCAGCATCCTTCTTGATATTCTGTACATTGCATTTTGCTTGAAGTTAAGGGTATCATTGAAGCCTCCAGGCGGGTACTGTTTAGCCAAATCTTTATCTGTTCCAGTCTGCTTGAAGATTTTAGCTATTTTTTCAATTCATAGAGACACTTAACATATCAGTGTTAGTCTAAACCTCTTGGTCACTGACAGGAGAGAAAACCATTGCAATAGACATCATGAACAAGATGTCTATTTGAAGTAGATGAGAACAAGTATATGTAGCTAGCATGTCCTAGGAGTTTTGGAGAGGCAGGTAGGTTTAATCATCTTTGTTCCTTTTACTTGAAATTTCGAGAGGACGAGAGAAAATGTTGAAAGAAAAGCTGAAAAACTTTCCTGCAAAACATGCATCACATTTTGGAGTTTGACAGAGGAAAGCCTTTTTTCCCATGGCATACAATGCTAATATGAGGCCATTTCAGTTTCTGTGCTACTTCTGTGCCATATGATGGCAGTTTGGATGACAAAAGAAATCACACAGGTACATTCTTGCAGTTGTGAATTTTACTTGCTGCAGTGATTTGTTCAGCAAGCTTGACTATATAATAAGTTAGTTCATGCAAATGAATGCATCTGCCTTCATTCCTCTTTTCCATTAGTTCATTATGCATACATTAAACACTAGGGAATAAATACAGAGATTGATTAGAGAGTTATGGAGCTCAGGTTAGAAGCTGAGAAATGCCTGATTTTTTTCCTTTTCTTTTTTTCCTTTTTTTTTTTGTTTTTGGTGAACAATTTCTACAGGAATAGTAATCCTTGTGGGTTTTAGATGCTTATGGGCAGGTACAGTCATCACTATTCATGTGATTTGTCAAATTTTAATATAAACTACTAGCATATTTTGTAGTTCTTTAACTCTGCTTTTCCTTTGACTTTAACTATATATTTCCTGCATATTGGATGTTGAGTAAGTTAATGGCCCTTTTTTCACAGTCATTTTTTAATACTATAAACACCTAATAAAAATAATCAGTCATTCTTGTGTCAGGTGTTGTTGCATATTAAATTCACCCCAAGCGATCCTTGTAACTTTAGTTTTATATCAGACTGAATTATGGGAAAAGGATGAATCATTGTTAGATCACTTATTAAAACATTCATAGTATGCATTCTTTCAGCCTATTTTTGTACTATCATCTTCTAGAAATGGCATTTCTGGGTTGTGGTTTTCCTCAAAGGTAAAGAGTAAGCAAACCTTCAAAATATGAATGATCACTGAGCACAAAGGAGAAAAGGTAAAATCTCTAGGAAGCATTCGTTCTCATTCTCCATTTTTCTTATTAATTTTCATTCATATTTTTAATTAATTTCTCATTTTTCCAAGGGTTAGCTAATCTTCCACACAAGGTGTAGTGTGTTTGATAAACACTTTACATGTTCTACAGACAAAAAGGTATAAGACTCCTTTCAATTTAAAATATCTGCTCTTTAATCAAAGTACTAGGAAAAGTTTTACTGGCCCATTCCTCCAAATTTCAGTCATCATGATATATCTTTGAATATTCACCATCCATTATTTGAATGGCTGTGCAACAGTCCGTTTAAAAAGGAGTGACACTGATACTATATTCTTTTCTTATCCTTACTGTGCCAATTTTGCCATCATACTAGTGATCTTGGCTTAATATCTTAAAAGGGAAAACTAATGTTTTGCATTAACTAATATATTAAATTATGTAGCCAATACAGACTATGACAGACAACTCGAAGTACGTTTAGTAAAAATAAATGATGATTCAAATGGAAAAATGGTATCTAATGGCACTATTGCTGAAGCTTACTGGTAGCTATAGGTCAAAAGGATATTGAAACATTGGAAGAGCTGCAAAACATGTCTTAAATGGCAAAAACCTAAGCAATTCAGGCAGTTCTTAATCTAAAATGGAAAGAAGATTAAGAGGTGATTTGCTTAGAGGCTCTGTTTCTGTAGAGGGATGGTGAATGTAATGGTGGTAGTGTAATGAGGTCTTGGGATTGAAGCTTGTCTACTCCAATTATGATAGAAATTACGTGCACATGCAGCAGATTTCCCACCAAGTTATGCTTTAAAAGATGCATTGGATATATTTTTAAAAGATAATCTATAGCTGCAGATATCGCCATATCATGTTTCTCTGCTTGTGCCACTCAGGAGATCAGGAGAAAATTGTTCTCAGTGGTTCCTTCCTGCCTTGAGATGCACAAATGCAATCAATCCTCTAATCTGTCCTGCTTTATCCATTTTGGTAACCATAGAAGGCAGAGAAACTGTATCAGTCAGGCTACACATTTGTGAATAATGTCATCTCAGTACAAATAACCCTAATTAGCAAGAGTTCTCCTGGTGATAATTTCTCTCTGTAAAGGTAATGGAGAGGAAGTTGGAAATTAATCTGTCAGAATCCTAGGAAGAAATTTTATGAATCAACTGGCTATGTCAGGGTCAAAGCTTTGTGTTCTCCTGCACAGCAGGATTTCCACTAGCAAGGGAGGAAGATTACTAAAACCCTCATCCTATTCAGACAGAAATCAAAAGAAGACTAATGTGTTCATGGAACTCTGTCCTTCCTTCGACAGTGTCTAGCAGAGACATGCAGAGGTGTTCAGGGTACCACTGCTAATATGTGGGCCATTCTTGAATTAATATATAATTGTTTATAGAAGGAAGCAAATTTTTCGGTAGGAGACACATAATTTGTGTGGGAGATACAAATTTGAGATAAGTATGAGTGTAAGATCCACCTAAAGGTACCAATTCCCCACCCAAGCAAATAAATGACATTGTGTGAAGCAAAGAGGTTTGAGCTCTGAAAAGCCCTGTAACGGCTATTGAAGAGATTATAAAGGTTGAGACCATCAAATCATCATTGTGCTTGTTTTGCCCTACCCTTCAGTGTCATTGTTTTAGAAAGCTCCACTGTGACACTACAGTGAGGTGTTTTGGCCCCACACATTCAGAAATTTGACTACGACCACAGATAATGTGGAAGTAGAAAAGCACTTGAACTTACGGAACCTACTAAGTGCCTCAGTGTAGAATGGTCCCTATCTGAAGCTGATTACTGCAAATTTTCAAGCATGCACGTAGTGATTAATGCATAGTGTAGGTACCTTCCCAAAGAAACCTATCAATGAAAACACTAGAACTTCACAGCTAACTCAAGGAATAAATGTGCTTTAACTATACTACTTCATTGAGCAAGTCTGTAGTTCACAATGCATCTTTATTCTGATCATGCTGCAAGATGGCACGTCAGGGATAAAATATCTTTTTTGTAGGCGATGATGCAAAAAAAGAAAAAGTTTCATTGTTATGTTTCCACTAAAGCTTCTCTTCTTACAGTAACATATTAAAGTATTCATATTTACTGAAGCCAGATGTTTTAATGTTTTCTAATTTTATGAATAGTTTTTCCTCTAATTGAATTTCTCTGACAAGATTTGCTCAGGGATTATGTATAGTAATTCTGTTATTTTTTACACTTAAAACACATCTTACTTTCTAAATCCATTCTAATTAAAATATGTTGATTGTTCTTCAATGTACTTCTAAGGATTCAAGCTTGTAATTTGATTCTTTACCTATAATAGGGGATTATAAAACTGTGCATGCTATTTTTTTATTTTCTGTCACATTTTCTGCCACTCCTGTTGAAGAGGGGTGGATTCAAACACAGGCTGGATGTTGGCTCTTTAAACATGTGCCATGGCTAGTGTGGCTGTGCTGCTATCAGAGAGGTACTGGGACAGTTTGCTGTAATTCTGCTGTAGACTGTGGGATGGAAACGGGTTAGCTTAGGGAAGTAAATTATTTAACTCTGGTCACTGTAAAAAATGACAGGCAGTTCTCCAACAGCTGATTGTGGGGTTTTTTTCTCTGTCACACTCACAAAGAACAGTTGGTTTTGTAGAAAGGGTCTTAGTCCTGTGGTCCTGCTAAATATTTTGCTCCTGCAGTGTAATTGCTGAAGTTACTATGTGCCTCAATAACCATGTCATGCATCAGTTGTTTCTTCCAATGCTCTTCTGCTGAGAAATTGATGAGGTTCTTGTCATTAAGAATGAAGAGACACTTGTTGTCTGTTACTAGCTTTCAATTGGTTGTTATTTGATTTTGGATTTGGGATATTTGTGTTCATTTATAATCTTTTAGTTATAAACAGGATTCCAAATACAATACTTACGTTTGATGCTATATATAAGATCACCCCTGTTTTATGCCTCAGGTTTGATTTAGAGAGAGTTGGCTGCCGAGGTGTCTGTTTCTACATCTCAGAATATGAAAAATGGACCCAAAACCAAATAGCACAAGAATTTGGTTCTTTTCCATTGGAAAACCAGCCAACCCAGGTGTGAGCTGTGCTCACCCATCTTCCTTGCTTTACCTTGTGCAGAAAATGGTGCAACATTTCACCTTTACAACGTTTATCCGAGCTATCTATGCAGCCCACCCACAGACCCAAGGCAGCCTGCATTGCTGTTGGCTTAAAGTTACAGTCCCACTGCTAAGTGCAGTGTGTTGTGCCTTGTAGTTGTGTCCTGGTGCACCTCACACCAGTTTGTCTTCTGCTGCAGCCTGCTGGGTTCTGAAGTAGGACTGGTTCAGGGATTGTTCCTCCACAGGCTGGAGGAAACAGCATAGGTTAAGGTCAGACTCACATTTTCAAATTCTTTTCACCGATCTCGTGTTTTAGGAGTTAGTGACAGACAGACGGGAAAAGGGCAACAAGGAGTAGAGAGTTCATAATCTCTTGACATCCTTCTTGTCACAGTCAGAGAAATGTACCTCCCCGCAGGACACGAGACATTGAGTAGACGTGATGTCCCCAGTATAACAAACTGATATCTGTTTCTCAAAAATTGACTTTATCTTCATGTGATTTCTTATTAAGCCATGAGATCTCTACTGGAATGTAAAGCAAAATGTTTCCTCTGCAGAATTTCTGCTGACTTACAGGGAAAATCCATACAAGGACAGGATTGACTGTGTTTTCAACAGTCTTGCCAATTACTTACTTATTGATTATGTATGTCTTTTGGTAGGAAACGATCAATAACAGCAAGGTGGGGTTTTCTGGGTTTTTTTTTACTTCTAGGTTAGATTTCATTTATGCCCTGCCCTAGCTGCACTGAAAAGATTTATTCATTAGATGGGAGATACAAGCACTTGACCTGATCCTGTAGATTGTAGGCATTTTCTTGCATTTTAAAATGAAATTTTCACAGAAGGGACAAAACAGAGACTTAATATCTGTAATGAAGGCAAATCTTTTTCAGTTTTACTTTAATATGTAAATTAGGATGTAATTTCAGGAATATAGGAAATAGATGATGAAACTTCTGATTAAGAGTTCTCTCAGCTTTCAGGTGTTGTTCTATGAAAAAGCATATTCTGTAGTCTAGCATTTAATTTTCATTTTGAAGAAGTGAATAGTATTCCAGGTTCAGGAATCTCATAAGTCAATTATTTTCTTTGCTTTTTATGTGTTAAAACATGTGATTTACATACATCAAAAAGTAGGAAATTACAAAAAATCCGATCATGTATAAAATTCTCGAAGCTTTATCATGATATTCTATTCCCTGATGAAAAATTAATTAACATGGTGTTTCTTGGCTTTCACTTACCTGCGAGTTACTCCATTTATTCATCTTCTTATAGTAAGATTTACAAAGTCATGTATTTGAGCACCTGCTTATCTTTGAAGCTTTCCTGTGCTATATTGAGGATCCCTAGTCTTCTAGGTCACAGAGCAGGTCACGGTCTTGTTACACCAACTGACCCTGCTGCGAGTCAGGCACACACAGTTATGAATATTGCAGCAGTGAACCTAAGAGAAGCATCCAGAACAGGAATTAGGAAAACAGTGTAATGTGGTCTTTAATGTTCAGGTGCTTTGTATGCTCTGCCTTACAGAACTGGAGACCTAAATGAAGCTCTTTGGAGCAGAACCTTTCTTTCTGTCTTGCGTATGCAAGTTTGTGTGTGTTTGTACAGGTCTGCATGTTTGCATTCCTCTTTCCAATCCCATCTCCAGTGTTCAGCAGGATTCCTGAACCTTGTACTGGCAATAGGTGAATGCCAGCGAAGCTGTAGAGCAACTGGTATGGCATAGATAGGCATGTGCCCAGGATCACCCCTGCAGGAGTGGGAAGTGATGGCATTCCCAGGGCAATCCCAAAACCCTCCCCAAAACAAAGGAAGGCAGGACGCATTGTGAGCTGCGTTTCATTGAGTGCTGCTGGAATTGTTAATGGTGAGAGAGGAAGAAGTTCTCAAGTGCATTTCTCCAACTGAAGTGTAAAATGGTATTGATTTGAGCTTTTTTATAGACTTCAAACCATCTTTTGTCTACACAGTTTCATTTTAGAATAATTCATTTGGTTCGTATCACAGAGCTGTACTGCAAGAGTAGAGTTGTGATATTTGATACGTCATAAACTGTTATGGAGTAAGAAGACGTTTCTTAATCTCATGCTCTGTATTCAGTTTACCATTAAACAGAAGACTTGTAAATTCAATTCCTGGTTTACTCATAAATTATAAGAAAACTGGAAATAGCTTCTTTGCCTTCCTTTCTGATGATATGTTAATGTTATTAGCAATGTGGGAGTGCATGTAGGAAAGAACAGACCCCAGAGACTCCTAACTAGTTTGGTGTTTGCTGGTTGGCATAAGCAATGAATTATGAGTGAGGTGATACATGAAGTAGTTTGATTTTTAACCCACAAGGAGTAGCATAGCTTTGTGTTAACTAGAGAATAGAGACTGACCTTGCATTAGTTAGGCAATGGCGCGTACAAATGCGATTGCTTGTTGGATTGGAAATGAAGTCCCAGGGTTGTTCTGATATTGGGTATTTCCATAACTCCTGTGGGATTAGTCTGTAATAATAACGTTGAAGCAATACAGAAGAGGAAACATGTAATATATAGCATTATAAGAAAAGTAATCATGTATGATTTAAGACAGCAAAGATGAAAAGCAGAGAGACTGGGGTATCAAATGGGCCTGTTTCAGAGCGCTTCCAGGGATAACAGCTTCTTATAAGCAAAACCAGCTTAGGTTGCTTAATTTCTTCCTGCTGTGATTATACAAAACAAAAGCTAGAAAACCTTTCAGAAGGGCAAGCCTGATGAAACTGTTATTTGCTCCTAGATGACCTTACCTGTCAGTTAGCAACAAGCATTTCATTCTACCACTCGCTTTACAGTGTTGGTGCATCTTTCCCTCCTGCCTACCAAGGAGGAGTGTTTAGAGGTCCCTGTTCTGCTGGCAGAGGTATACAGGAACTTGTCAAAATAGATGGTGAGAAGGAACAAGCCTGGTCATTATTTCCCTTGCCAGTAGCTATAGGGAACTGTGTAATCATTAGCTAGCTTAAAACACTGCATGGATCATCTGTTCCATGTGTCACTTCAGGCAGCAGAGTATTTCCCAGCATTGGATTGCAAAATAAGAACCTATATAAAAGGTCAAACACATGGCAGTGTTATGCTATGGCAAAAGATTAAGTGTGTACAGTGCATTATTGATGTCCTGTATACACGTTCTGGCAAAGTATTTGTTTTTTTTAATAGAATCTTAGATGGTCCTGAGAACCAGATTGTACAACTGAAAAGTACAAAGAGAGGATTCAGTTTGGGACATGGGGGAAAGAGGGGAATTTTCCTTTTTGCTCCAGATCTCATGATCCAATAAACCCTGGATAAGCAAGTGTGACACCACCCATCCATCATGTGTGCAAATTTACAGTATTTTTGGTTGCAGTAAGTATCATTACTAACTCTTGTAATCATTATGAATACTTGCAGGTTTTTATAAAACTGAAAGCAGCATTTTGGTCCATAGCGTCTCCTACAGCTATGCAACATGTCTACATGTTCAGATGCAGGTAATCACATCTGTTCTTTCTGAACTGTCAAAAAGGCCAGATGTGAGCAAACACTGTAGAAGCTAAATAGCTTCCAAATTGTGCCAAATGATGGTTTGGTATCAGTCAAGTTGGAGAATCCACCAGGTGGCTGTGCTGCTCTCTGCTTCTGACTGGATAGAGATGCGTTTTGAACAGTCTCACAGTCTCTTGTAATCTTACCTTTTTTCAAATATACCTTCCAATTTTAAATATTCATGTCAGCAACCCTTGCTGCTGATCAAATACCCTGCAGAATTTTATCTTAGTAGAAGCTTTATAAGCACAGGAAATCTCTTGCCCAAGCACTTGGGTCGTGGTGTATAATGGTAAAAATATGAATAACTGAAGTGAGGTCATCATCAGCCAGAATCAAAAGAAAAGCCTCTCACCCGCCTAAAAAGAGCAGAGTGATGCTATGTCTGCAATGAATTCAGCAATTGACCCTATTAGAAGTACCACCAAGATTTACAGGTTATTCCACCAGGGCTAGAGATTCTTCTGAATGTTTTCCTCTGGCTGCAACAATTACCTCCGTGTTGCTCAAGTTTGCAATTCTCATTCAGAGCAGTTGTTCTTCAACTGGAGATCAAGATATATGAGGTTATCTTCTCAGTCATATGGAAATGACCAGAGAGATGGATGATCCTTCCAGGATGTTGTCATTTGCTGGGTGGATCTTTAGGACTTCATCCATTTTCCCAGAATATCTCAACAGCTAGTGATTTTAGTAGGTCTTCTCAGACTGGAAATACTAGACATGAGATACGATTGCCTTGTGGCTTTCCAAAAAGTTGCAGCCCTGCTGGAACTGTGCTTATGTAGATTGCCTCGTCCAACCATGTGCAATAAGGACATCTCGTTGTGAGAGCTCAAGGGTTTCCATTGTAGATGACCTGCATTTGTGGAGATCTGTGAGATTAGCATGGAATTTCCTCAGAATGCTAAATGAGCACAGTGCAAGAGGGAGGGTGTCCTATACAGCATGTGAAGGAAATTGTGTAGAAAACTGTAACTGTGAAAGCCTTTCACCTATATTATACGTGTTCTGCAGAGATTTCACACAATTATAGTGTAGATCTGTTTGTGTCTGAATAAGGAATAAAGCTGTTAAGATCTGATATATTCAATCTCCGTCTGGATACTCATTATGTTCAATTGTTTTGATTAACACTGGCATCTACTAGTGGCCTCAAAGTGAGTTTGGATCTAAAATTTTCTAGTATCGTTATGTTGTTGTGTCCTTTTGCCCTTCTATTTAGTTAATCAGTGGAAGTACTTTATGAAACATAGAGTTCAAGGGGAGAAGCAGAAAATGAGAAAAGATAGCTTTTTAAAAATGTGAAACAATTACCTTTAAACTGTTGCCAGACTTTGTATTTATTGTTTCTGTATAGTGTACTAGCACATTGGTGTTGTTTTAATAACCTTTTACAGAACATATGTCTCAGATTTATCTATATGCAGAGCCTTGCAGGCGGGACTTGTGAATTGTAACATAAAGAATCTCCAAATGAACACATTTCTTATTAACATACCCAATGATTTTCTTGGGAAGTAGATGGCATTTTAGAAAGGCAACATCTGTGTTATCACTTAAGTTTTAATAATGCAAATAATTTTCTTTCAACAGAGGAATTCAAGGGCTCAACAATCGTTGAATTAATGAAAAAAGAAGGCACCACCCTAGGGCTTACAGTATCGGGTGGGATCGACAAGGATGGGAAACCAAGAGTATCTAACCTTCGTCAAGGAGGAATCGCTGCTAGGTAACCACATCTCAAGCCACAAAATGCATTATAAGATGTGATTGCTTCAGAAATACATACCACATCAGAAAGGTCACTAACAAATATGTGACTAGATACATCTATAATAGCAGCCCATCAGACCAGAGAAGCTCAGAGAAACGACAACAGCTGGTCCCCCCCTTCCCTCAAGGCTACTCTGACAAAAGCTAGAAATACCAATGAGATATTTTAAAGTTGTCATAAGACTCATTAAGTTTCTCCTAAATTCTATACATTTCATTTCTCTATTGTATTTTTTTTTGTCCTTTAACAAAAATTTGACAGAAGAAGCATAAAATACTGGTGGGGAAAAATGAAATGGAAAAACTAAACATAGTACTACTGTAATTTAATTTTTTTAAAAGATGTTCTTCAGCTGGTTTTAGATTAAAGAGAGTAAAGTCGTAGATGCTGTGCTTACTGCTACAGTGGAAACAACAAAAAGCTGCTATTCATAAGTGAAACAAGTCAAAAGGAAAAGGTTAAGGTACATCATTCCAGGTGACTGAGCAGAACATAAGCTTTTGGTCTGTGGCCTGTCTGCTATGATGTTAGCTGTGAAAGGAGCTACTATCAAAACCCAATAATTCTGGAAGCTTCTAAGGAAAGAGAGAAAGATGGGGACATGACGAAGATGTTTTCCCAGCTCTTGTACCCAAGCCTGTCAAATCATCCAGCTCTTTTATTGTGCAGCTCATTCTGTACATTGGAAATTAATAATACAACAATGTTCATCTTTTAATATTTAACAAGCCAGACTAGATTAAGATCTTAATATGCCACTTTCTTAAAGATCAACTTGTTTTAATCTAAAATGGAAAAGTTGTTTCTTACCATCACTTTACAGTAATTTAAAGGATTTAGTTAGTTTGGGCCAGCAAATCTGTCCTTAACAAAAGGAATATGTATTTTTTGTAGGAGTGACCAGCTGGATGTAGGCGACTACATCAAGTCTGTGAATGGAATCAACCTGACCAAATTTCGCCATGACGAGATCATCAGCCTGCTAAAGAATGTTGGCGAGAGGGTTGTTTTAGAAGTGGAATATGAGCTGCCTCCAGTCTGTAAGTAATAGCAGAGCAAACTGAAATGCAAAATAGCAGATGTGTTGTCAGCAGTGAGATGGCCGTGGTTGGTGATCTTAATTTTTTTATAATGGCTATTTTCTTTTTTTTCCTTCTGATTTATCACAGAGTGTGGAAGCAGTATGAAAGAACTGGCAGTACAGGGTGAGATGCTCTGGTGTTTCAGAAGCATAAATCCAGCCAGTGGTAGAGCAGAGTTGTCAATCTCCACTGTTGCTTTTACTCATTTGTTTACAGTTTTGAATACTGGGAATTAAATGAAATACATTCCAGGGCAAGAGAATCCTTCTTGTTATAATGAGTTCTTCTGAGATGAGACCAATGAATAACTGCAAGTTCTGCCTCTGCCTTTTTCTGCCTTCTCTCCACTTGCAGCACCCTCCCTCTCTCCCAGATAAACAACATCCTTTAGGACATTTCCAGTCTTTTCTGACGTCACTTTTAAGCAACATCTTGTTTCTAGAGCAGAAGACCCAGTGGTGTAGGCTGTGGGGATACATAAACCTGAAAGAGTTCTGTGACTGAAACAAGGGCTTCTCACAGAGCAGGATTGTCTTCAAAATACAAGGTTATGCTGACACTGAAGTCACATAGTGCTACTGAACATCTTCCTTACTTCATCTGTGCTTTTTCTTTTTTTCCTACGTCTGTGACTGTGTGCCTGTACAAGACAATCAGTGGGAATTGAGGCTGTCGGGTATGAAGTGAAAGCTAGAGTAGTGCTCAGTTGGAAACCTGGGACCTAAAGTGAAGGAATGAGTGGCGGGTGGCTGCCTGGCACTAAGAGGGATTACACCAGCCGTACCTTTAAAAAAGTGTGTGCTACTTCATTCTGCTCACTGGAATGGAGAAGGTACGGTTTGCTGGTGTTTGGCCAGAAAACCCTGCAGAGCCGTCCAGGAAGCTTGTCTCCTTAAATAAAGACTTTCATCGCAACAGAAGCCAAAAAAATCCATCACACTCTTTGATGCTCGGAGAAGGATCAATTCCCCACTGCTTCCTAGCAACTGAAGAGTTAGTCTAATTACATATTTGGTTGCTTTTATGACCTCCTGACAACCATCTTAGTATATTTTGAACGTTCTCTGTTGATGAGTGTTGGCTCGTGGTAAGGGAATTTCATGTTCAAAAGCACAGTATATGAGTTAAAGAAGTCAGCTGAGTTCAGAATTATTTTGCTGGAGATCTACTTGTTTTATGAGTGTTGCTTTGCACTTATTCAAGTGGGCTTCCTTCCATTTCACCCACTTTTGCCACTCTTGTCCACTGAAAAAGGATTTTGATGTGCTAAATCACAGTAGCAATCATTAGGGGTTTTTCTGACACCATCACACAAGCATTGCTAATAAAGTTGGAACTAATTAGCAGTGTAGTTGTTCCTAGCTTGTTAGCTTCTAACGAACAAGCTAGACACAGTGCTTTCATAAGCTGCAGAAGTTTTTGTGATAGGTTGCGTGATGAAATCCTGGCACTTCCTTCCCTGCCTCATACATAATGAAATTCTACTGTTGTTCTCACGGGTGTCCTCTCAGAGAAAGGACTTTCATGGTTTCAGAGTGGGGAAATGTCAGTGCTTTAATGATGATGGTTTAAATCTGGCTGATCACTAGTAATCCCACTCTCCCTTGTACTTCCTACCCTGTCTGGCAGTGTTCACAGTGGGAGCATCCAGCTGCTATTTTCAGCGTGAGCCACCAACATTCCAAACTAGAATGTGAGCCACACCTTCCTTGCATCTACCTTTTGTTGTTGCTAAAGGTTAAGGACATCTTACCCCTCCCAGGCTATGGCTGGGGTGGAAGGGCAACCACCACCTGAGCGGTTGTTGTCCAGGTGGAAGGACACCGCATGCTGTTCCTCTCTGCTGAGCTACAGGCTTTGTGTGTCCCCAGTGGAGGTTACAAGCCACACCAAACAGACTAGGAAGCCTCGATTCAGCTCAGACTACATGCTGGACCACATTCATTTGATAGGAATGAAGGCAAAAGTTGTCATCTTCTCCCCGAAATCATTACATTTTGGGCAGTAAAATGTTTCTAGCTGAAAAGGAACCAACCGACTGGGCTTCAGTAATGTGGTTCATCTTCAAGCTGTAATAGGAACTATTGCAATACAAAGCAATGCTTTGGAGGGCCATCTTTCACCTATTTTCCTAAGGAAATGAGATATCTGTGATTTCAGTGGGTTGTTCTGGTTTCCTGCAGTAACCTTTTTAACAGGGAATTGAGGGATTCCAAAAGAAGGTACATTACACTATGTTTCATGGAAATAGACACTTAAGCGAGTTCCCAGCCGGGGCATTCTCGGAGAGCCATGCAGTGCTGAGAAGACAACACTTCTTGAGGCCTCTTGTGGCCAGCAGCATACACTTCCCCAGCTGTGTAGCCTGTGATGTCTCTTGCCTTCTCAAACTATCCTAACGATGGATGGGGAAACTCTGAATATTACAGGATTGAGCACTAGAGGACATAAGTTTTCATTAGTTCTGTTGCTCACGGAACATTTATTTTATAGGGGGAGTTTTTTAGTCCTTATATGTGTTGTGCTGTTTGCAGTATCTTACTGGAAGCTGGGAAATATACATGCATGTGATTTTGCCCAGTGTCCATTTCCCTTTGGAAAAGGGAGTTCTCACGCCCCATCAAAGTTTTTACTGTAAGAGCTAATGGTAAGCTGGCTTTTGGTTGCTTAACAGCAGTGGTTTCAATCCTGAGTGTCTTGACTTCAAGTAGTAGAAATAAATGTTTTCATGATTGAACAGCCAATTCCATAGGTAGCTTTAAGAATGTAATTTGCCATTTTTGTGTGTCTCTGTGTTTCGCCTTTTCCAACTCTCTTCTTTACTTGTAGGAGAATTAAAATTATGCCACAATTTTAACAGTAAGGCTCAAATTCCCTGTATCTTATATGCATTTATGGCTCTATTTCCACACCACTGGCAATTTGCGAAATATCTGTCCCAAAATTCTCTCAAAAAGAGGATGAATTCTATTTAATCACAGGTCTTTAATCTGACTGTTCTGTAGTGGAGTCTTCCCAATAGCTAGCTTAAATTGGAAAAGGTGCAAATCTATCTGTTTAATTAAAAAATAATGGTAATGTAGTTTTGGAATCTCTTTTTTTTTATTTCCTTTTAGCTGTACAAGGATCAGGTCTCATCTTTAGAACTGTGGAAGTTACTTTACATAAAGAAGGGAACACTTTCGGATTTGTAATAAGAGGTGAGTTATGAAATTTGAACCGTCTGTATTTTTTAAATCAGAAAAGAAGCCATAAGTTCTTATGGCATAAGAAATGTTTTCAAGATTTATGTTTACAGTTTGTAACTGTGTTTTATGTATTACTTTTTCCATACGTTGATGTACTGCTTTTATGAACCACTTTAATTTTTGTTTATTAAAGAACAACATTTAATGAGCCATGCCAAGAATATGATAAACTTCCTTTCATGTGTGACTAGGTTCTGCTACCACTGAAATCAGCAGGAAGATTGTAGTTTTTAAAAAAGACATGCATATAGTATTTGTATAAATGAGGTATGAAATCTGATTAATAGTCTGAATTGCACAACAGAAGTGCTATCACTGATTTGGAGAACAGAAAAAACCATGCAGCTGTTAAATAATATGCCCCAATAATAAATTAGTAGTTTCTTCAGAGAAAACCGGGGTTTTATTTAATATATAAATTCTGTAGTGGCTACTTATTATTCTGAGTATATGTGAAGTAGGGATGTTTTTACTCTGCGCAGCAAACATTGCAGAACAGTAAGCTTTTACATTAAGATCAGGTTTGCAGGGTGAAGGTTCTAAGAAAAGGATATATATCTATTAAGAATCCTTCTGCAGAAATATTTTGTAAAGAATCATCTATACCATACAGTAGGTCAATTTCATTTAAGATAAAATTCAATGGCGATTCAAATTAATGGCTTGATTATTTTTTTATCTTTTTAGCCCATCTGTAAGTGTGTCTGCTGAAAGACTTAGACTTGCCTCTTGGAAATGAGCTTTCATAAAAAGTATGAAATGAATGTGTGCTTTCTCCCACCTTTCTCTTTCTAGGTGGAGCACATGATGACAGAAATAAATCTCGTCCTGTTGTAATAACATGTGTTAGACCTGGAGGGCCTGCTGACAGGTACAATTCATCTTTCTTTGGAGCGCATGTGAAAGAGAAATGGAGAAAGATTAATTATTTGGGACAGAAGTTAGGATTAGAGTGAAGTAGATATATTCAAACCTCTACCTTTGAAATTCATGGTTTACACATTTAATTGTAATGATAATAACAGTAATAGGCACAGAGGCTTGGCATATCATGGTCTGTGTGAACTTTAATATGTTCCACATTTCAAGACTTTCCCATTTCCCACTTTCAAAAAATCAAACTGAAATAAGTAGAAGAAGTGCCTACAAGAGGTCAGAGCATGGAGGGTTTTGCAGCCTTCAGACAACTGGTGTAGGTCTTAATTATGTTTTTTATATCTAACACCACAATCTTTTTCTCTTGCACTTCAGAAAAATATTGTCGTGTGTTGGATGCTGTTGTTATTTTAAGACATTTGTACATATCTGCATGTGAGTTCACATATAGCTTGACCTGGGCAAATTCTGAGTAGAGATTCATGTTTGATCATGATGAACTTATTTGTATGTAATACTGTCATGTATGTGTATAAATAAAAAATACTCACTTTATTTGTATGTATGAATTACATATTCAAAAATGACATTTGTGTCCTTAAGCCATTAAAGAAATTTAAAGGGCAATTTCTTTAAAGCAGGCTGATTTTCTGTAGCTTATGTTGACAATTTTGACCGTGAAAATTGAATTGAGAAGCAAAAGTTTTAAGAGAGCTTTTCTCTTTTGTCCCTCCCTTGCTTCTCACCCTCGTCTTCCTTGCTTCCTTGTTTTTCTCCCTCATTCTTGGGCTGACAACATTAGTATTTTTTTTCTATTATATTTCTGAATATGTTACAAGATACACCTGGGAGGCAGTGTATATTTATAGCCGAATTATTTTTAGGTAAGAAGAAAAGAAAAATGGACATTCATATTTTGCAACTTGTTTCTTCACCCACATCTTTGCATCTCTTATTTATTTTTAAGAAAATACCAGAGAAGGTGGTGTTTACAAGTGAAACAGGAGTTGTGTGGATAAGGCAGAAAGAAAGCATATGTTGAAGCAGCAGTTATACCTATTTGCAATTTAACATGACTTGATTATTTAGCTATGTGTTAAGCCATTTTCCACTTGCTGACTTTACAATTAAAGCTCTTTCCTTTCCTCTGAGCCCTCTGCATGTTCTCACTGTCAAAGTAAATGTTAAATATTAAGGAAAGAGGTGTGGATATCGGAGAGGGTGAGAGGGAATCACTTTGCATAAAAATGGTATTATCTCCACATTAATTTTTCTTCTATTAGTAAAGATCATTCATTTACTCTTCCTTCAGAGAGGGCACAATCAAACCCGGGGACAGGCTTCTGAGCGTTGATGGCATCCGACTGCTGGGAACCACACATGCTGAAGCCATGAGTATTCTCAAACAATGTGGACAGGAGGCGACTCTGCTGGTTGAATATGACGTCTCAGTGATGGGTAGGTTGTGAAGTGGAGCTTTAGTTCTAGGAACCATCTGTCATGTTTTGCTGCCTGTTCTTGATGAGCTATTTTAGAAGTGATTGTGACCTGTTACGCTCTTAGTAGCGCTGCTGTTCCCTTTCACATCGTATCATTAATTTTGGGTTCATAAGGAGGTGAGCAGTATTTTACTGTAATTTAGCATTCTGACATTTCATGGTTTGCAGAGTGAAACCGTAGTGTAGATTGTAGCAAAGTAACTTTTCCAGTCACTAGTTTATAATAAAGGTTAATGAAGTGTAAGCACTTCTATGTCACACGAAAGAGGGGTTTACTTGCTCTAAGAGGAAATCTTTTGTCTTTTGCCAGTGCTGCTAGATGGCCAAGGCATTATCTAAAAGTCACAAAACCACCACACAGAAAAGAACAGGGAAGAGGAAACTTGTTAAGAATTGCAGAGGTGAAAAATTGTGGTTTGAAAAATGAGCTTACACTTTATACAAACTTTGATTGAACTCACTGAAGATACAGGAGGTTTTTTTTGGAAAGTCAAGGATTTGGGATTGAGTTATTTCCATTTGTTTGGGTAGCTGTCATATCGCGTCCATTTTTGCAAGATGTAGAAAATTCATGGCATCAAGAAATAGAAATACTACCAGTCAAACTGAAATATTTCTTCTCTGTTTGGGGATCTTTCTCTTCTTTTTCTCCTCAGGTCCACAGCCAGATTTCTAGCCTAGCAGTAAAGTGGCCTCATAGGAATTTGTGAAATAGCACTGTCAAACTTCAAAGCCTTAGAAAAGATTAATACATAGAATAATAATACCAGGTATTTGTTTATTCTAGGACTTCCCTCTTTGTTCTCCAAGACACAGATTTATTTTTTTATTATAACAAATCTTTCTGTTTCCTTAACTATCAAGAATAGAGTGACAGGTTTAACAGTGTCCGGCAGGCCTGCTGGACCGTCACACAAGGTTCATATCTGAAAAGGTACAGACAGCTCAGCATGTGGGTAGGAAACCCCAATGTGGAAAATAGAAATACAAGCAATCTTGTAACTGAAAGAGAACTAGAACTTAGGTGTTGTCATTTATTTCTTGTTTTTCTTTGGAAGACTGCAGATGACCAAAAACTATCTATCATCACAGTTTAAACCATATTTTTTATGATTCTGTATTCTAAGAGTGAGATTTTGTTGGGGAAAAAAACTCGTAGCTTTACACAGATGAAGTTCCCAGCAAGGCTTTCATGTGTGGGAGAACTCCCATCTCCATTCTTCTTTTCACTCCAGGGAGGGAACCAGCTTCAATTTCACTGAGGATCTTCTAGAAGTCTTTGCAGGTTAGCATGAGGACAAAACCACAAGATGAGAAGCTCTGTTGTTTTCTAAATTGCAGGTTGTTCAAGGCAGGAATTTACTTTTCAATGTTATCTGAATAGAGCTCAGTGCAGGAGGATACAGATCTTAGTTAGAAATTGCAAGCTTGTAACTGTACAAGCAGTACCTACCGTCAGTCTCTTCATGTCATTCTCTCTCCAAATAAACTATGCTGTCTGTATTTGTTCTCAGTGTCTAATCTGGATTTATTATTCCTGTCTTCCTGACAATGAATGTGTTACCTTATGGAAACTTAGGAAGGTAGAAGAACCCGAGACTTGAGGTGTCAGAAAGAAGAAATGAAAAGGGAATCGGACACGAGGAAATGGATGGGATGGTAGTGCTACAGTGTCTGCGAGAAGAAATAAGGAGGGATCCACTAGGCTCTCTTTCTAATGCATTATGATTGTGTTAGGTTTTATCTAGTCCCCAGTAGGTTTTGATTTTTTCCAGTTTTTATGTCCTGCATAGTTTTCTGGCAGTGGTGTGAAAAATTCTGTTGAGAAGCTTTCTTTACTTCTTGCTGTTCAGTGATGGGCACGGTGCAAAGGCTGGAAATCACACATCCTAATGCATCAATTCCTGGTTCATGAAAACCGTGCTGGTTTCAGTCTTCACTTACTTCTGCTCAAGAGCAGTGAAGTCAAAGTTGGGAGGATATGAAAGGAAGAATATGAGCCATGAAGAGAAATTTAGAAATTATAGAAATGTTAACTCTGTTCCTCAACTCCTTTGTTACTCACAAGGCAAGCTATTTGTAATACCATCTTAGAGCTGATGTGAATATGAAAATACACTGAAAGAAGAGGAAGAGCATTGGGTAAGGTGTCTTACTAATAACTGATGCTTGAAAATAGTTTAGTAGGTTAGTCTGCTGACAGGGGGCAGCAATCCAAAAGTCCAGTGCATTTTCTAGGGTTCTTCTGGTATAAATTTTGAGTAGAATATCTTAATCCTAGAGATCTGATTGTACCTTTACTTGCTTTAATATTTTCTCTTCTGTTAGCAGGTGGTTACATCCTGTAAAGTAGCATTCCACATGGCCAGAACTGGAAAGAGCCATAAAATGTATTCTAATAGCATGAAATTGGAACTTGATTTGAAAAGGTTACACTAGATGAGGAAAATAATCCCAAACTATTTTTCAGCTACAGTCCTGCAGTATGTAACTGATTTTTTATACTCCTGTAAGCATAAGGTCTTTCAAAGGCACTATATTTCTCAAAGTTTAGTTCCTTCACCAGAAATTTTCAAGAGGTCACCTGGGAAGCTTGTACATTTTGATTGTTTCTGGAACATAGACAAACTGGAGCAAAAAAAGCACCAAAGGGTTCTGTACAGGTTAATAAAATGTAGATGTAATGCTAGAGGTGTGGCTAGCCCCATTGAATTCTCAGATTACACTTGTGCTCACTGAAATAAATTCTGAAGTATCCTGCTTAGCTGGGTCCTAGGAAATAAACTTGTCAATTCAGCTTCTTGGAAGAGGTATTGTTAGCATGTTGGATCTTTTTTTCTGCTGGAGGTGTTTCCAGGTTGGTGTGTGGAGTATACTGCTGTATAGTTTCAAAGAGACTTCAAAACAGCAGGAGTTTGGAAGTACCAAGGTAATCCCTGCTGAAAACAAAAACATCGTTTCTGTGAACATATTTTATAACCTGATTAAAGTTACATTTGAAGTTATGGAGGTAGCAGTCTTTCCAGTGTCTTTCTTTTTTTCCAAAATACCTCCTCCAATCATGTAGCAGTGCAGTTTGTTACACACCTTGTTGATTTTAGAGGAAATTACTTCCATTTTTTAATTTTGTGAAGCTTTAATAATGCTGTGCTTCAGTGTTAGCAGAGTAGATGGATGTGGTGACTTGCCTTACACACAGTTGTGTGGAAGTAGTGTAAGCTTTGTGAGCTTTATCACTTTTCTTTGTTGTCCTTAGACCTGAAGTATTGAACCTTTATGGTCGTGACGATCATCTATTTTCGTGCAGTGGTGGTAGAGATCTGAATATTGCAGTTCTCTGTGCTGTGTGACTATACCAGTGACCCTTATGTTGTGAAGAGGAAGGAGCAGAGGCAGGGTGGTGGCTATCACTGTGTTGCTACAACTACCGTAATAATTTTTCAGCCCGAATCATTTCCTGTGGCAACCAAACAGCAGATATTAATACCAAGCTATAAAGTTAGGCTGGCAAGACTGAAGTTCTCACTGTTTGGCAGTGGCCTGGGTGAAGTGTCCTAACGAGCTGCTCACAGCTTGAAAGCTGTAGGCCAGGCATCTTGAGTTAGAGTGCAAACGAGGATTAGAAGGCAATGGTAATAACAGACTGCAAACAGAGATTCAAACTGCCCCTGTCTAAAATAGGAAAGAAAAATATATCACTACATTTATTTGGAAACACAGCAGGTGCAGTTTTCCTCTAGGTTTTCCAGAATCTGCCATGATGCTACTGGTTTTTCTGTTATCTCTGTAGTTGGGGTTACATCTGCTTGGGTGGTCTTCCATGTTTACTCTGAAAGGGAGCGTTCAGAAAAGTTCAGCGACTACTCTGAGTTTAAATTCTGACCTGTAATATTTTCATGTAGTCTACTTTTTAAATCTTGGATATTCTTGCTGAGTTAATCTTTAAATCAGGGATACTGTGGTTAAACATAACTATTGGCTGTTGCCAGGACTTTGGCACAAAAGTAAGCTTTTGTTAGCTATTTGCATCTGAGAGATGCGACATCTTTCTCTTGCATCTCTCCACTGAGCGTTTCTTAGTTCAAGCTACTCCGTGGTCTTCAGGAATGAAGGAATGTATTGCACATTCAAATTCCACGTTTCTCTGGCTTCTTTAACAGCTCTGGCACTTACTTGAATCAGAATAGATTTGCTGGAATCTGGCACCCTGTAACTGTTCTCTGCAAAACAGATATGGCCAGCTTGTTTCGTAGTCCCATGCTACCAGCGTCACCTGGACATAGAACTAACCAGCCACCTTTAGCTAGACCATCACCCTGAATTTTCTGTACTCAATGTCTACCACTGATACAACTTCCTAGATAGGGAATTATTCGTGCAGTCATTTCCTAGTAAATCTGACATCAGTTTGACAAAAACTGTCCAAACAATTTGCCTCTTTAAGTTCACCCATTTAAAAAAAAAAAAAGACAAACAACAAAAAACCAAAACAAACCAACCAGTCAACCAAAACCAAAGTACTGTAACAACTTTATGAGAGTACATTTAAAGAAATATGCCTCACCCTTCAGTAATTCTACCTGACAAGGAGGTAATCTCTGAGCCAGTGTAGACTTTCAGCAATTTGTGTAAGACAAGAAAAAAAGGGGAAAAAAACCACCAAACCTACCTGCCCCTTAAGTTTCATAAAGCAGTATTACTCAAGCTTATCTAGAGCTGTGGAGACCTTTAAGAGCTATGAAGTTTTACAAGACTAAGGAACAGGAGCTCCAGAGATTGCAAGGACAGACTCAAGATCCTCACAAACCTTATAAATGTTGCAAGACCTTGAAAGTTAAAGGAAAGTCAGGAAGCCTGTAGGATTCCACACTGCCTTTATCCTTCTGTTTCTTTGTAAACTTAAAATTAACATTTCCTTTGTCTTTTACAAGTCTTTGACAGAACAGATAGGTAGCATACTCTAGCGTTTGACTGCAACTGCAGGTCTCCTGGCTGTCACAGAGTAACAGACCGAGTTCCCTTGAAATTCTAAATATGAATTAGTTACTTAAACCTTTAAAGAACACTTCCCCTCTTATGTTGCTTCAGAGACAGATTGAATGAAAATTCATGTGTAAAGCAAAGGTCACAGTCGCTGTTTTAGTTGAAGTATTACCCTACTTTAAATATGGCTACACAAACGCATACACAAATTATGCTAGAAGACAATGTTTGAAGTCAAAAAGTTGAGCGTGCCAGCTGGGAAATGTCAGGATTGAGACTGTCTGTTTAGCCTCTGTCCAGCTAGGTGTGCTTGCAATGCAGGCATAAGACCTGCAGGAGCGATAATAACCTTTTTATGCAGCTATTAATTTTGAATTTTCTTTCTGTCTTCCATATGTGACCACAGGCTTATCAAAGGCACTGCCCAGATCTTTGTCTGAATGCTAAGTTATTGTTTTCCTGATGGTTATTTCCAGAGGGCCTAATCCTGCCACAGTTTGAGTGCTTCAGGCAATATGCAGATGTCAAGGAGAAAACCTCTGTGTCCCAAGGTCATTCCAAACGTAGTGGCTCTTTCTTAAGGCAGAAGATGACATAGACATCTGTCTCTCTCTCTCTCTCTCTCTCTCTCTAACAGCTCCAGAAATATTCACTCATAAGGTAAAACGTGGGATTTTTTGTTTCTTCTGGAGGCCAATGCATGAGTCACATTCACGCTGCGCAAACCATGCAGATGTTTAAATCCACATGCTATGCATATTAGTCTCTCATCTTACTGTACAAGTTCCGTGTTTTCAAACACACTGTTTGTGCTTTCTACTGTCAGTGCCGAATGCCTGCATCAGGGACGTTACTATGAACTGACAGTCAGGCATGGATGTATTCAATAACTAAGTTATCTCTCTGTAGTGCTAGCTTGTTAGGATTTCATCTAGCAATAGAGGTATGTTTCAGGATATTACTTATCCTTGGCACAAAAAGAGGCTTTTTCCTTCAGAGAATCAGAGGTTTGTGATTTTTTTCTGCCAATGAGTTTTCTGGCTTTCAGGATTGTGTTTTTACAACAAGTTGGGGGTTATTCCTTTTAACCCTTCATCTCTCATGCTGCTACTAAATATAACATGATGACTTCACTGTATCTCATCATGAGCCTGTAAGAGGATTTATATCTATATGTCAGGCATCAGTTCCTGCTTGCTTACCTGCTTTAATCAACTCTGTTTATCCCACTTAAAAGGAAGATAAATATCTTTTAAACATTTTCTGAGATAAAGGGGTAGCTTGGAAACCTAAGGTGTAAATAGGTGTTATGATTTTAAAAAAAAAACACAGCATTTTGGGCTGGCAAATTCATCAGTACTTTCCATGATGAAAAGATACTGCTGCTGACAGCAAAACAAGAAAATACTTGCAATTAGTGAGCAATACAGTTTAAATATCTTTTTCAACCTTTACGGAAATTAGACTGAAAAAGAAATTGGTACTTCAAAGCAGCACTCAAGTGACTACTCCATGCTGACCTTCTCCTTCTTGCTGTTCCCTCCTTATGCCTTACACATTTGGCAACTAAATCATTCATTGCCAGCTCCCTCAAAACTTACATTACTTTGTCTTGTATATAGGACAGTTGTTTCATCATGAGGACTTTTGAGTAGTGAAAGAGGATGGAATGAGGCCTTGCAAGAAAATAGTATTTCTCTATTTAGTGGTGTCACTGTGTTGCATAAGCAGCTGTCAGTTTGTCCTTTCCCAATATATGTGTGGGCTTACATCCTTAACTGTGTTAACATGTTTTTATGTACCATTACCTAGGTTCCTCAGTGGGAAAAAAAATTATGTATGATATTAAGTCTATACCCAGATAGTTCCTCAAAAGAGTGAGAACCTCAAAAGAGTTAAGCCCACCAGTCAGTTCCCTGTTAGCCAGGTTGGCAGACTAGCTGCCCAGCACAGCACACGGGTGCTTCCTGAGGCCCAGAAGGGGCTTGAGAGACGTGTGACCAGCGGGTTTTAAAGGTGTTTGCTGATAGTGGAGAACTGTGAAGGTTCAGGTTCCTTCCTTTCCATTTCATGCAAGCGTGATGATTTTTCCTCTATTCTTTGTTGTTATCCTGGTTCCTAGCTGCATTACTGTCTTTTTTTCCCAGCAGCTCTTTGAATTTCCTTTTTCTTACAGACCTAGTTTGAGTCTTCTTTTCTAGAAGGTCCTGAATCCCCAACATACTATTCCCTCTCCATACAGCCCAGTTTTTTCTTCTGTCTTTTGCCAAGTAAGGAAGCCTTAGGTAATTTTCCAGTACATTTCTCTCACATTGCTGATTTCCCTCCATAAAGGCCTTTTGCCATTTTCATGCTTGTCCTCTTTTAGCCCTTTCTCCTGCTTCTGTCTCTTAGTAAACCGTTCCCTAGTTTCTTACACTGCAGCTACTTTTCAGATCAATCACCTTCTCACCTCAGTTCCTCCTCTTCTTGTCTAAAATGTCCTACTCTTCCCTCCTCCTGACTCTTGTTTTGATTCTCTGTGCCAGATCTGTCAGGTAATGAAGACACAGAGAAGACACGACTTTTCAATATAAGGTCTACAGAATTTCCTGTGCGGGGACAGTGTGGTTTTCCCTAATGATGCTTTCAGACACAGCTGACCTGTTTCAGTTCAAATAACTAAGGGAAGATAAAAAATACATCTTGGGAGAGGAAACTATCGTAAGGAAAAAAATCACACCAAGATGTTGGAACTGTGGCCAAGTTTTAAGTTGTAAGCAGTTAAAATCAAAATGTTTTAATGAGAGAATTCTACGATTCCCAAGTATATTTGCCTGTTATGGTTTAACCTCAGCCAACAAGTAAACCCCATGTAGCCAGTCTTTGATTACCTGATAGGTGGGATTTGGGAGAGCAGTGGAAGGGTAGTCGTAAGAAAATTTGTAGGTTGAGAGAAAAACAATTAAATAGGTAAAGCAAAAGCTGTGTACACCAGCAGAGCAAAACTAGGAATTCATTCACTACTTCCCATTGGCAGGCAGGTGTTCAGCCATCTCCAGCAAAGCAGGTATTACATGTAGTGGTTGCTTGGGAAGACAAATGCCATTACTCTGAAAACTCTCCTTTCCCTCCTTCCTCCTTTCTTCTTCTTCCCCCAGCTCTATATACGGAGCATGACATCACATGGTATGGAATATCCTTTTGGTCAGTTGAGGTCAGCTGTCCCTGCTGTGTCCCGTTCCCCCCAACTGCTTCAGCAGAAAAGCCTTTGACTCTGTGTAAGTTCGGCACAGCAGTAACAAAAACCTCTGTTTCCAGCACAAATCCAAAACCCAGACCCATACTAGCTACTGTGAAGTAAATTAACTCTAACACAGCCAAAACAATCACATTGCCCTATCGAATTTTTTTGCTTCATTTTCTGTGCCTAGTTATGATTTGTTGCTGCAGTTTGATAGCTGTGTTGCTAGTAGATAATTACAGAAAGGAGGAGTTGTCGTGTTTTACAAGGATTTCATAAATCTTACAGATACTTCTTTTTTTTTTACAAACTTCATCATCATCCCTAAAGAGAAATAAATGGAGTTTAGCTGAACCATATAAGTTACAAATTACTCTAGCAGGTCCAATTAACATTTCTCTCTAGTGCTTTTGAAACCATGGCCTCATTAAAAATAGCTTAATAAACATTGCTTTTTATGGGACAGAAAAAACTATAAAGGTGACATGAGATGTCCCTGTAACAGAAAAACAAAAATACAATTTTATTGTCATAAATAACTAGGAAAGAGTTTTGGGGGGTGAGGTATTATCTTCCAAGTTCCACTTATATGAAAATATTCTATGTTTTACTTACTGAGTACTGAGAGTAGTGGACAAATTTGTCTTCAAAGACTTGTCAAGAAGGTAAAATCTGTACTTGTATGCAGTTAGTCTAGTGTACAATTAAAAAAAATATAATGATGGGCATTCATTAAAGTCGAGCCTTCCTAATCTATCCTCCCATCTCTTCACAAAGCCACGGTCTGAATTTCTTACACGCTAATTCAAGGGTGTGCATCCTCAAATGGAGGCAGCCTCTGCCTATTAAAGATAAGCTACTGTGCTTCTTTTAGTAACCGTTTAGAAACAAATGATGGGAAGAGGAGAGTGGTGTAATATCCTCTCCTGTTCACCATTCAAGCTCCAAGCAAGTGGAGGGAAGGAGCAAATAACCCTCCTATATATTTAGTAAAAGGTAGGAAAAAAGAAAATCAAATCTTTCCACTTTGCACAAGGGCTATCCAGATGTGCAGTGAAATGCAGTGTGAAAGAGAACTGCCATCTCTGCTACATGCTTATACCTCTGGCCAGCTGGAAGTTAGTCAAGAGGTTTTTCAGTAAGTTGGTTTATCTGTTACTTAGCGTGCTGGTCAACAGCAGACTACAGTGATAACAAAGTATCCTGATTTGTGCTGGTCTGAAAAAAAAAAAAAAAAAAAAGAGCAGGTAGCTAACGTACTTAAATTCAGAGTGCAGGTGTGAAAGTTTTACAAGAGGATGATAATTAAGCTTCTGAGAGATTAAAGGATCTTCTGCATGTGCCATGCAATTCAATGCAAGAGAAACCCTGTAACCGGAATAAAATCCAATTAAAAAAAAATCAGCCTTCGATATGGTTTAGTGGCACTGCAGTCATCCAGGGGACTAAGGAATAAGGGACAGATTCAGTTGTCTTTATATTTGAGAGAACTTGGGCTGTGACCCCAGAAGCTGTCTCTAAATGGGCCTATCTCTAAGCAACAGGAGCAGCAAAGGCTCCACTCCAGAGAGGAAAACACTAAATGTCTCCCAGGACTTTCCTTGGGGAAGGTGTTTAAAACATCTAGAACCAAACTACTCCACCATCTGGATGTTTTTTCATCATTATGGCACACCCAGACTGTGCCTGGCAGGTTAGACCAAAGGAAGAAAACCCCAGAATCCCTCAGATCATTTCCCAGAACATTTGTACTGGGCATAAGCTAAGAGGTTAAATTGGGATGCAGCAGGGCAGATTTTCATCCCTTTACACTAAGGTTTACAGTTCATTCACCATTTTGCAGAGCACTTATGCTAAAAAAGGATGGGATTTAAGTACAAATATTTTGCCTGAATATAAACTGCCTCAGTTAATGGTGTTCAGTGCAAAACAGGTGTGAACGAGATCTGAATCAGATCCCATGAGATATATACTGCTCAGAGAAGACAATACTAAGGCCTGTGAGCTGGAAGTGTAGATATGCAAAAAAAGTAATATCTAACGTGGAAGAGTTTATCTTGAAATCAACATAGTTAGTCAAATTAATTGCCACATCTTGCAATATGATTTTGTTACACAGGCTTATACTTCCAATGATGTTGCTTAGCTGTACAGTGAGTGAAATGTTATGGTCTCTGTGCATTTGCTATTCAATCCACATTCCACTATGGTAATTTTAAACACGCATAATAACCTGTCTTTGCATCTTTTTCCTAAACATGATTACCATGTTTTCTGCACTTCAAGAGATCATTTCATAGCCTTTGAACTCGAAATCTACTAGAGTGTTTTGGGGAAACGGTATTGATAAAAATTGCTCTGTGTTAGTCTATGTTCAGTCAAAAAATCATTGTAATTTTCTTTTTTTTTAATCAATTAATTGATTATTCACATTAGTGGTATTTGACCTGTGAGTCTCACAATTTTCATTTGTAAGGAAACTGGCCAGAATATTCCAATAGCTATTATTGACAGGTTGTGTTGCTATTTCAATGTAGATGCTGGAGGACCCTAGCAAAATGATGTTTCTGTGATAATTGAACATGCACCCAAAATAAGCCCAAGGCAAGCACCTGCCTGCAGATTTCATTTAAATCATGCCTGTTTTCTTCTTGGAGAAGGAAAAGAGTGCGGCAGTGATTTTATGGAGAGTACTTACCTAGCCAGTTCACCAGTTTCATCTTTAATTGCAGTTCTGATACTAGCACAAAAGTCGTGGCTCACTGCAGCTAAAGAAAGAGTGCTGAGCCCTCCTGAAGAGATGAGTAATGAAGGAAATGACAGCTTCCCAAAGTTACAGGTAAAGCTGTGGCAAGCTGAGGTTTCTTCCTTCCTCTTATGTCCCTCCAGGTATTTCTTCCCTGGCAGATAAAATTGCATTTTTACATGCAGAACCCACAGGAGTATAAAAGCACTCTTTCTTGAAAGTGAGTCAAGTCATGTGGTGACCCAGACCCTCAGGTTACCTGCACGAAACTGGGAGCAGAGTAAGGCTTTGCCAGTAGGTGAAACTGGCTGTAGACCATCAGAGGCAATGAGGCTCTGGGGAGGAAAGACAGAAACAATGGGGGAACAGGGATGGGGATGCTAATGAGAAAGAAAAGGCTTTCTAGGATAAGGTTTCCTATTGTACTACACACAAGCATCTGTAACCCTTTTTGCCTCTGAATTACTGACTTATTTCACTTTTTGTCTGGCAGATAATCCAAAAGTTATGTACATGAAAAGGTGGTAATATGTACACCTTGAGGCAGAGTTTTGGGACTTGTTTTACGTTACCGAGGAAATCCTTCAGCACTTTCTTTTAAAACTCCTACTTGGGTTTTGCTTTATCCTTTATTTTATATTCAAAAGCTATTGCTTATTCAGGTCATCTTGCCTAAGTTCTTAATTGAAGTCTAAAGGATTTAGAAAAAGAGAAACGAAAGAAAAAAAAATAAAACAAAACAAACCCCTGGACTGCAGACACACTGAGCCTGTGGTTTCCCTTCTGTCATTAATATGATTTTGGCACAGCATCCCCCATAGTTGCAAAGAAATTCTAAAACAAACTCTCCCTGCAATTTATCTTGCAATTTATCTGCGATTTTTTTCGCTCAGGGAGGCCACCAGCAACTTATAACTTACTGTTGTTATTTGCTTTTAACTTCCTTATTTTAAATAAATGTTTAATTCAAGTATTAAATACCCTGAAATTGTATTTTTAGGTAAATATATGATTTTATCTTGATTGTTGAATATGCTCTGCTAGGTGATTATCTCCAAAGAATTTAGCAGGTTTTGCTTAGACGTGAAGCTACATCTAATCTCTAGCCATGGTAGTGCTGCCATGTGCTATCATCTGAAGGGTTTAGGATGGGAAGAAGAACTACAGATCCTTAGGTCAGCCATCAAGTGCCTTTCATGAAGTTAGCAAGGCCTTGACTAAGCCCGTTTGATTCCAAAGGCTCTCATTGATTTCAGCTGGGATTTAGAACAGGCCCCCAAAGGAGAGAAATAGAGCTCTTCACCTATGTTTGAAGAGCTTTGCTCTTCAAATGAACAGCAGAACTATACTTCTTTGTCCCCTCCTCAGTTCTCACCAAATGGACACCAAGTTTATAAACAAACGTGTTTTCTGGCAGCATAGAAGTCTACTTGTTCAAGCACCGTTTGCACCACTAAACCAATGTTTCATTTCATTGCCTCCATAGGAGCAACTATTTTAGGGGTTCTATAGCCAACTCAAGTCTGAACTGCAGAAAAGACCAAGAATCTAACTCTATTGCAGATTATTTAAAAATAGTGCTGTTTACACTGTTTAATTGCACCCAGTTACCACTCAAGTCCTATCTGGCCTGCTGATGAATAAAAGAGAATGCCAGGCCCGTTTTCTCTTCACCACTTTGCTAAGCTATTTCTCTTCTGCTACTTCAGCATTAGCATGGGAGCAGAGTATACATGCATGAAATTGCCGGTTTTGTGATAAATTTTATGGGTTGTCCCAGTTTAGATCTAGATCACAGCAGAAGTCCCCACCTTCAAGCAAGCTAGAGAAACTCTGAGATGAAGGGCCACAACGCACTTAATTTTATTTACTTTTTGGCTTTCACAGAAGAGATTTTGGATTTTATCATTTGATTGATAAATGATGGGAGGCATTTGTGCTGTCGGTCTGTCTCAGTGCATTCTGCTATTCTCTAGTTGGATAGGGAATGTGGGAGAAGTATCAGCTGCTATGTTTAAACTGGGAAACAGCCGCAAAGGAAAAGAAGAAAGGATGTGTCCTTTATGATCCCCCCTCACAGGAGGAGTGGCGTTTTTGAGACTTCTGTAAACTGCCTCACAGTTAATATCCATCATTCTAAGAATAGTGAAAACTTCAGCACTTTACACTAAGGTTTTTTCTTGAGACCTTCTTCCACCTTCCACTGGTAACTGCCTAAGTCTGCATTATTTTTTTAAGCATATTCAGGCAAAATTCTTCTGCTGTTTCCAGGAAAGAGTTTAGAGAAAGTTGTTCTGCCTATGAGGAGAAAGTTGGAGTATCTCTTCTTTGTAAAGATGTGTCTCTTGGAAGGACTGCAGCAGGGACATGCAACTCAGTAGGTACAAATACGGGAGAGAAAGCCCTTTTCAGGGAAGTCCCTTCTGCCTATCCCAGTGAAAAATCCACCCAGACTTAACCATGTTTGGAAATTTTTGAAGGGATACAACTCTGCATGCTCAGAAGCAGCATTTTATGACAACTTTTTTTTTTTGTGTGTGTTTATTGGGGAAAGCTTTTTCCCTTGTCTTTGCAAAGTTCCTTTCAGTTCAGCTCTTCAGGGATGGGAAATACAAGAATTAAAGCTGCCGATGCAGCCTTATTCACATGCCTTGGAGCACATCTGTTATGATACAGATTTTAATTGGAATGATGGCGTACGTTTTTCCTTCATCAGTCACCTGCTGCGTAGTACTAAGTGATCTGGAAAACAATCAAGTGAGAGAAATGTTCTGAAGAACAACTCATCTCATCTTGGTGTAGATGCCTAAAGTAGGGCAGGTGAAACACATTTTTAAATGTCAGTTTCTCGGGTGGTTTTAGAGGGAGGTTAGTCCTGTAGCTCAGATGTTGCTACCTCAGGTCTGCTCTACAGATGCCTGCATTTTGGCGCAGTGAATCCCAGTGTAGTTATCTAAAATTGCCCTCTCTGGACTAATGAATGCTTTCAACCTTCATTTCTTTGATACTCATTTGTTTATCTGTACAGTGGGAAGTGTTGCTACTCAATAAATACTCACTATCCACCTTCCACAAGTCTCTTGAAGAAGGAAGTGTATGTGGTTATTTAATTAAAGTAGGGAGGTAAAAATAAGTTCATCCAGGCAATATTCATTCTGAGCCTCATTAAGTTTGCAATGCTTTGTGCCCTCATGGTGACCATAATATTTTTATTTTAATGTCATTGTGTTTGTAAACAGGCACTTCTGAGGGATTTTTTATGTGCATGTATTTTTTTATAATTATTTATATTGATGTTCTGATTATTTTAATCAACTCCTAATTCATTTGGGTTTTTACAATTTGCATAAAGACAGTCTTACTGTTATGGTAGCTCAACAGCATTGAATGCAATAACTGCCTTCTGAATACCAAGGCCTCTAATTTTTCAAGGGCTTTACAGGTCAGGTAAATTTGGGTGGATTTTCGCTGATCAAAAAAAAAAAACTAAAGTAACACACCCAGAAAAGGCTTTTCAGTTTCTCCTTTGCACAAAAATGAGTACTTGGACATCTTCAGAAAGAAAAAAGTCATCATACAGGGGCACTAGAAGACCTGGAGTCCCTGTGAGCCTGGCAACAGGAGCTGCTCTGGCAGGAGGTAAATGGTTTGTCCTACAACAAAAGAGGAACCGCGTAGGAACCTTGCCAAGGGTGACCCTGGCAGCCACCTGGCAGGCAGCCCACTAAGGAAACAGATGAAAGAATGCGCTTCTCCTTGCTGGGACTCTGTCAGTTATGGAATGCTTGGGTTCCTAGAGGTTATTTTTTTGGTTGGAATTTTGGAAGAAGAAACATGAGGAATTGGTCTTGCTGAAAATGTATGCTATGGAGAACAGGGAATATTGAGATTTTTACTTTAAATGTGTGAATAGTCCCAGTAGTACTGTTTCTGTGTTCTTGGAACAAGCTTGAAAAGGAAAAGCTGGAAATACACAGGCAACAGGTAAGTAATCCTAGGTTATTTTTACAACGTGGAATCGAAGAGCTTATGTTCAGAACCATGGTTTCTGTGCTGGATTTGAGGGCAATTTACCTAAATTGCTTTCTCGGTTTCTTTTAAATGGGTTTGTTGAACTACTGCTTGGGCAGTGCCAGAGCAGATAGAGAGGGCAGTAAATAAACTTGTTTCCTGATGCATTCTACTGAAGTTTCATTTCATGAGTGGTTGGCAGTGAGTGGCAACATATCCTGAAAAACCCTTGAGAGCTACAAAACTCTCACTCTGCTCCTTAGTACATAAATAACTAAGGTCAGATCTCAGCCTTGACTTTCTACATGGCAGCATTTGATACCATGACAGTGCCAACCATTAATTATTTATAAGACAGATCTGCTAGAGAAGAGATTATTGAAAAGAGACCATAGTTTTGGGGGATGATGGTATGAAGATGTAGCATCAGAAATTCATATTATCTGTTATGGATAGCGATATTGAGTTTACTTTAATTTTTTACTTTTCTTCTGGTTCAAGCTCACCTAGTAGAATTTGCAGAGAATTAGTTTAGACTAGTCTGAAACCTCTTGCCTGTTCAACCAAACCAAGCCTGTTGCTTTCAATGTTAGCAGAAGCACACCCAAAGTCTGCTTTCCAAGGTACAGACTGCACTTAGCTGGTGTGCAGAGGTCACTAACTTGTGCAAATAATTATTAATCATGAATGTATGAGACAATATGACTCAGTAGAGATGATCCATGAGCAAAGACTAGTTGTGCAAAAGCACACCTAGCAGCCCAGCCATGTGGGAGCGGGGCTGTGCCTGAGTCAGCCACCTGACTGTTCCAGGCTTCACACCTCATCGTGCGGCTCTGCTTCTTCCAGAGCTTCAGCTCCCAGTGGTCTGGCAGGGAGACAGGGACAGCTCAGATATCTCACTGACACAGACCTGGCATGTCTTTACTTGTCTTAACTGTTTCGTGTACATGTCGTCTCTCTTACCAAGATGTCCAAACTGTCCAGGACACAACTTTGCTCTGAAGCATTTGGGATTATCTGAGACATCACTACCCAGGTAGAGCTCTGGGAAGATGCTCTCTTAGCTTGACACAAAGTTTGGATGTTTGTAGTGTTTGTACCCATTTGTCAAGTGCTGACAGTGAGGGAATTTGTGCTCAGTAGGCTTTTGAAGAGAATCCAGTCCCACTCTAATTATTACTGTTCCCGTTAGATGGAAACTTAGGGTCATTATGGCAAATGGACATAATTTATGGGTACTGCAGCACTTTATATTATATGTAGTAGTGTGTACTTCCAGGCATGCTTTCAAGGCTAGCAGATGCAGAATTTGACACACCAGCTGTGTCTTAGTATGCAGGCAGAGACGCAGGTTGTGTTGCCCTTATTTATTCTGTTTATTATGATTAGTCAGATAAAGAATTGGGTAAAAGCTGGGGTGCTGAAGAAATCAAAGTTATTCTGTATTTTATTTCCTACCCTTCTTAGAAGAAAATATAATTATGAGAATCTCTTTTTTACTTATGTATCTGCCTGTGAGATTGTTCAGAGAGATTGTGGACGCGGCAACATTGGAAGTGCTCAAGGTCAGGTTGAGTGGGGCTTTGAGCAACCTCATCTAGTGAAAAATGTTGCTGACCATGGCAGGGGGTTTGGACTAGATGACCTTCAACGTTTTCTTCCAAACCAAGCCATTCTATTTTTTGATGGTTATGTGATTTTATTTATGCTTTGAGCAACAGAGAAAGTGTCCACAAAAACTGGCATTTTTTTAAGCAAAAAGGGTTTAGGCAGGTTTTTGTGATCAGAATACAAATGAAAGCCTGAGCAAGTCCATAAGCAGATTTTGAGTACATCCCCACCCATACTGATGTAAGGAGGGCAGAGGTGATTCTTCAGCTGGTTAGCAGGTATTTCTGAACTGAGATGCATGATGGGGATAAGGTTACGAAGTATGAAATTAGGTACAGGCAGCTCCTAAGCTTTTGGTTTGAAGAACTTGGCTGAATTAGAGGCGTATAAATGAACTGCAGGAAAGAAGAGGAAGATGGAAAGACTGTGCCAATCAGTTGCCAAGAATACATAATGTATTGTGTATAGAGGAAGAGATAAGCGGTACATTTGTGTAGACAATAGTGTCTCCATTTTCCATTCTGAGGTTGAGAGGGCCCTCTGATTTCACTATCACTCGTTCTGCTGGCATCTTCTTGAAATTTTTCCTGTTTTTCATTTTTGAAATCCGATTACTCTAAAGGTGAGTGTAGAATGCCATTGGCAGGGGGTGGGGGTTCCCCTTAACAGCAGTTTCATGTTTAAATGTGGACTCTTGAGATTTCTTTCCATTAGTAGGCTGGCAGCTCCAGTGTCACGCTGTAACTAGCAGTAAGAAAAAAGACACAAAAAGGTACTTTGTACTTTTTTTAGTACTGTTTTTGCCTCTCTAATTCTAACCGAGACGGGTAAAATTAAAACAACTGTTGATCACTCTGCAGCCTGCCTGGAACACACAGATACTTCATAATGATGGGAACAGCAGGAGTACACATAGTTTATGGTAGGTTATAAGTTGGCTGTGGAGACTGACTCTGGCCCTCTGAACAAGAACAGTATTTAATTTTTGAATAGTTGTTTTATTATTAAGTAAACTACCACTCTGTCTCCCCAGATATTGCTTGCAATATGTAATGCCAGCTTACTCCATTCCAAAATATATTTTAGGGTAAAGTCTCACATGTCATTAAGCTTATCAATATTTTTTTTGTATTCCAGCTCTCAGAGGAGAATTAGAAACACCGTCAATGACTTTTAGCTTTTCAGACATCATTATCAGAGCTTGCTAGCTGGCTTTGATTCTACTCTTCCCATAAGATCTCAGTTGAAAAAAAGGTTACTCTGCTAAATGAAGCTTAAAAAAGCCAGGGTGCAAACATTATGCAGTATTAGCAGAACAGAAAACCAAGGCCAGTACTGTGCATCAGTGCTCTGTGTAGTTTGCTTATGACCTTTACGGCCACTAAAGTATGAGGAATCAAATAATATTGCTCTGAATGAGTGATAATGACACTACCCAGCTGTAGGGCATCTTCAATGTTGTTCCTCTGCCCTTTAGACACTGCAGAAGTCTTATTCCTACCTCTCTTCCTGGCTGCTACTTTCCCTCTTGCAACCATTGACCTATGATTCCAATCTCTCTTTCTTAATTAGATCATCTTAAAAAATATGTTATTAATATTCCCTCTTTTGAAAAATAGAGATTAGGGATTTGTTGAGATCAAATTATCTTTGGAGTACAAGGAAAGGCTTTTAAATAAATAAGCAACCTCCCCCCCCAAAAAAAAATTAGTATTTAAATAACCATCAGTCAGCTCTGTGCATGTATGGGAGACTTAGCTAATTGTCTAGTTGGTGTTAAATATGAATGAATGAAAATGTCCCTGCAAAGGAAATGAAAAATGTTAGCAGGCAACCTAAGGAATGTTTAGGACGTGTTCACTGGACTGTGAGAAGTTGGGGCAACTTTAAGTATATCAGTCTCTAAGAGAGAGCATTTTAGTGGACACAAAGAATGTTCTGTCTAGGTTGATGTTTATGTAAAAAAATAGTCCTTAAGAGTACAATAAGCAAGCCATATGGAGGTTGACAAGATTCATTAAGTGCAGTTTAAGATACTGTTTGACAGTAATGAGTAGTCTATTGGTTAATGAAGAAGAGTGGATGTGAATGCACACAGAATCCCTGAGTGCTTTTATGCGGCTCCACTGTCAGCTGAGAAGTGCTGTAAAGGGCCTTCCAAAATGGTCTGTGTGGAAAGTGTCACCAAAGCCACTGGTCTTAGAAATGAAATTCATCCAGTCAGACGTTCTGTCTGTTCTTTGGTTTGGTTACCTGGGCTCGAATTTGTACAACTATTCATCAGTTTTAAGTGCCCTGTAAGAAATGTATTAACTCTGATTTTTGTATTTTGGCAATCTAGCTTTCCAAAGGAATGGTAAACATTTCATATCTGTGACACCTGACATTTTGAGCCAATTCTGTAAAAAAAAAGAAAAAAAAGCTTTTAACATGTCAATTCCTGTTACTTAATACAGAAAACAGGGATCCTAATAGATAATGTGCTGATTCTGAATGGAACAACTAAACCTCCTGTGCATTCCCCACCATCCATTATTTAGTAAATACTCACTTGAGACTTAGATATGGCAAATAAATGCCTAGATTTAGCCACAGGAGCTGGGACTGCTGTCATCTTGTTCTGTGACTTGCACAACCAGGCAAATCACTGCCGATTTCTAAGTACCTTCCACTTGTGCACGGATGTCTGGCAGTAGCATATTGGTTTTCTCAACCTTTCTAAAGTAAGAACCAACTGCAACAGTGTTTTGTGTTGGACCCTTTCTGTAACTTGCACAGGCTCACATACATAAAAACACCCTCCCACCCCCCTTGCATTCTGTTTTATTTTTGTTAAGGAAAGCAAATTCAAGGAAATGGGAGCGCATTTCTACATACAGGGACTTGTGAGGATCCTTATATGAGAGTTCACTCAACAGGTTCCTTAGGCAACAAACAATGACTTTCCTGGATACGTCAGAGCTGTAGAGTGTATGATGACTGAGCGAGTGCTAGAAAAGAATAATTGATTTTGGGGAGTTAAAAAAAGAGCACAGATAGAGTAGAGGAAAGTGAGAATAAAGAGTAGGTCATTTGGGAGTGATGGGGGCGGATTAAAACTGATTTCTTTAAACTGATTTACTGTAAATATTCAAACTTTTCTCCCAAAGGAGTGTCAGTGATTTTGGATGTTTTCCAGCTCTCAACAGTCTTGCCAGTCTTTATATACTGGTACTGGAAATTGTGCTTTAGAGTTAGGTTTTTCCATTTAGGGGAGTTACAGAAAGATATCCAAGTGTCATGATGTGAGATTAATGAGGCTTACTGCTCTGGAGGTATAATCTGAGCGTCTCCTTGTTGTAATTAACATTGTGCTTTATTGAGTAGTCTGAGCATGAGGCACACAGGTACTGAGTATAAAAATTAGGCTCACAGAAAGAGAGAGGTACAGAATGAGGTGTACTGACAAGAAGTGAACAGACAAAAGAGAGCTTCTGCCTAAGGGAGAGATCGCTATATGGGGTCTGCAGAGATTTTATATGAAGGGAACGAAGAAAGATGTGAGGAGCAGGAGAGCACACTTTTCTGCCCAAGAAAAATTATTTCTGTGGAAAACTGTCTCCTAGTTTGACATGAGTGAGACGCCTTTAGATCTGTGAACGCATTGCTATAAAAGCATTAAAACTTTGCATTGGGAGAACTGTGAGGTTTGAGGAGCTATGCGTTTATTTACTGATCTGAACCAGTGCAGACTTGCTATAGTGGTTTTTACTGCTTTTATTCAGAGAATGACAACAACAGAGAAGGCATGTGTACCTGCTATATACAATTTCAAGGTGAAAGTGTTAGCCTGTGGATGCCTAATATGGAAAAAGCTTGGCCAGAGGAAAATTAGTGTGAGATAGTAAGATATTCGCGTGTTTCTCACATCATTGATAGAAGATACGGCGGCATCCAGGCAAGATCAACGAAAGTCTTGTGGAGCCGTGTGTTTGAATTGGTTCAGTTTGGCTCTTTAAGATCAAAATATGTATTGACATCCTTCCTCGTGTCTGGCTCTTTAAAGCTGCTCATAAAATTTATTTGTACCTATTGTTGCCTTAACTTCTGAAAAGGATAAGAAAGCACCCAAAACCTTCCAGTTAGAGAAATGAGAACTTGTAGAACATAGATAGTGGCAAGAGAGCTCTGTGTTCCTACAGGAGCAAGCTCATAGTGTAACAGTATTTCCCAGCTTTAAGTACAAGAAGGCCTTGGGAAGAAAACAAAAAAAGAACAAGAAGCATCATAAATAAAACTTGGTTTCCTGTGGATTATTGTCATTATTGATTGCAAGATACAACTGAAGTATTTCCCTTTTTAGGGCATTTCTAGGTAATGTTTCACTGTTTCCTTTGGCTTTCCCACTGTGGGAATCCTAAAATGGTCCTCCACTACCCACCAGTTGCTGAACTGGATTTGACAAGCCATGAAGATAGATAAGGATTAGTAGATACATACATTTACAAGGACATAAAGAAATGTGTGTAATATGATCACTCTATCAAGCTAAAAATATTTTTTTCAACTTTCAGAATAATTTGTGATTATCTTTTGAGGTGACGGAGGGTGGTGTCACTGCTTTTTTTATCCAAAACTTCTTATATATTGTATAGTGTATTTACACATCATGAAAGTATATTCAGAATAAAATCCCTTGTTGCCAGTGATTTAAGCTGTCAAATAAAAAAGGTATGCTGCTATCTAGCTGAAGAAATGTATTAGCATGCAGAAAGCAGTGCTGTTTCCTCTGGGAGATTTTAATCAAGCCTCTTGTACTGATTGAGATGCAGTGCTCAAAAGTGAGAAAAATTATTAACAGAATCAAAAATCTAGAGCTTTTTTCACACAAGCATTCGTCAGTATATCTTATGCAATTACATAGCCAATAAATCAACATGGCCTCTAAATGCTTCAGTCATGGTGTAAATATCTTAATGACTGAAACATCTTCACACATGAATAATTTATACCTGTATGATTCATTTTTCACATCCATGCTTTACTTCAGCATGATAAACTAATCCTTCTCTGTCAGGGAATGTATGCTTGATTATTGCCTTCTGATTTCTCTTCTGTGTTTCTTTTCCACAGTTAGACACACTCCATTTCTCCTCTTCTGGTTCCTCTAATGTAGTTATCTTATTTATTCATCCTGTCTACCTTGGTTTGCCTTCCCTGTGCATTTCAGCAGGCACCTGGGAAATAATACCTGTGCATAAGCTGATCATGCGTTTTTCAAGTAACTCTGGAGCAGCATTTGGAAAGATTTACTCATTCTCAACAGAAATTTGCATTTACTTTCGTTTCCTTACCTCAAGGCAATCATTACAGAAAGAGCTTGCGGTAGGCCAATAACAAGGTGAGCTTTGCCATTTTCTGGATTGATGTGAGTTCAAACCTTTGTCACAGTACTGATGACAAATGGTTTTTGAGTCTTCTCCCCATATGTTTGTAAACACAAGCTGTAGCTCCAAAGACCACTGGAATATTCAAGAAGAAATATAATTGTTTCCCAGCACAGGAACGAGAATGAGGAATTCTTTAATTCTGCTTTGCTGCACTTGCTTATTTGGCTGGATGCAAGTCATCACCAAGACGTCTAAGACAGGACTTTGATTGCCATAGTCTCCTCCTTTAGTTACTAGAGAAAGAGGGGTAGCTGCTGAGGGCAATTCATCTAGCTTTAAAGCTATTTAGTGCCTGAAGCTCCAGGCAGGAATGCTTCTGGGTGGACTCTTCCTTTTGGATCACAATATAAAGTTTGGTTCAGATTTATGGAGCAAATTATTTTGAGTAGTGACTGTGAAAGTTAAGCCTATAAATAGACAGTCCCAGTTCGGAACACAAGTCAATCACACTGATTTCATGGGCACTTTCAAAAATACTAAATCCCCCTTCAAACCCTCAGATTTCTAACTGGAACAAAGACAAGAGGAATATAAAAACTATTTCAAGTTGTAAGAGGGGGGAAAAAGAATTCTATATCAGTTGACTGATGCTTTACTGGTGTTGTATGTTATTCTATCCAAGTAACTTTTTAAACTTCATTTATATATTTGATTTGCCTACACTGTACTCTGTAACTAGGAGGAGCACCTTTGCTGAGTGTTAAGCTCTCATTCCATTTTTTTGTCTTACTGTATAACTTGTTAGTTTTTCTATAATAATATATCATTTCATAATATTTTTCTTGAGTCAGAATTACATTTTTGGACTGATTTGCTAGATTTAAGACTGAACGGAATGTCTTGGTATTTATCTTGTCCTCCATACTTTGAAGCCCAGCTGCAGTTGTTTTGCAGCTTCAGTCTCAGGGTCTTTGAAGAGCCATCACAGTTGAACATTTTCCTAGTATCTTTACAGCAGGATCCAGTACTGTGTGAATACAAATGTCACCTGTAACAGGAGGTTTAGTAACTTTGCTACAGCATAAGTCTTGGCTTATTCATTTTTGCTTATCCTCATTCTAAGCACCTCCAAAGGCATCTGATATCACTTTCTTTGTCATGGTGGTTTTATGCCCTGAAGAACACCTTCACTTACTTATCTTAAACCATAGAGATATGTTCGTAATCAATGGGTATCAGTTAGTAGGAGTTCTTAGGCAGCCTCCAGAATGTACTTAACCCTTATCACTGCCTGCTTTGTTTTAGCATTTAGGAAGCAGCCTGCTGTCCTTTTAATTTGTTGTGTCCAGCACACATTGGGCATAGTTCCCCACCACAGTCATCAGTCATAACTGTTGCTGCCTCCTATTTTTCTGCTTTCTTTTTTCAGTGCTGGTCATTTACTACCTATGCCCTGTTGCAAGGCAGTATTTTATCCAGTGACAGAATATTACAAGAATGTTCTAAACCTGCTCACATGCATTTTGCTTTAACACCTGCCATTTCTATCTGTCATGCCTCCTGCACTTCCTCTATTTTCTCCTAAACTGTCCTTTCTTTTTGTAAGGAATTTCTGATAGGCCCTTCCTTTGCCTTCTTAATTTAATTATTATAGCTGCTATCCCCAGACTTTCCCCTTCTTCTGAAAATTAATTTAGCATCCCTCTGTAACATGTTCAACTCAGTTAATTCTTTTTCATATATTTTTTCTACTTTTTTATTAATTCTGATTCTTCAGCATGCCTATTTTAAATTTCAGGTGATTTTTAGCTTAGTTGTGCAAGATAATAATTCCTACACATCCTGGTTCCCTAACCTGGTCTATCTCGTTCTGACACACTCCGAAGCTTCCCAACATCCCAGTTTCACAGATCTCCTTATGCTTTTATTGGTTTCAATTGTAAAAAACTGATTCTTAACACCTAACCTGATGCTATTCCAGAAATTCTTCATGTGTTGTGTTATTTGTGTAGAGAAATAGAATAGCCATGGAGATTTTATGGGGGAAAATATGAAAGTGGAGTAAGTACCGTATTAGTGTAACACTGATATATTTCTTCTTGTCTGATTTTAACAGATTCAGTAGCAACGGCATCTGGACCACTGCTAGTTGAAGTTGCCAAAACTCCTGGTGCTGCTCTTGGGGTTGCACTATCTACCTCGATGTGCTGCAACAAACAGGTCATTGTCATAGACAAAATCAAATCTGCAAGTATTGCAGACAGGTGAGTGTGACAGAGGGCTGGCACTGCAGGTCCATACATCCATTTTATTTCTGCTTTTGTTTGGTTTGGTTTTAAAGAAACCCTTCCCGCCCTCCCCCCCCCCCCTTTTTTTTAATAGAATTGATGGAACCAGATGCTCTCAAGGTTGCTAGGTCTTAAAATTAGCACTTTGTCAGATTGTTGTTCTATACTGCCAAGTTCAAGACTTCCAGGGCACCATTTACTTTAGCTCATTCACATAGTATTCAATGACATAAGCCAGACCCCATGTAATATGTGACTGTCTGCTTGCATTATGCAACACAGAAGTTTAGAGATCTGTTCTGACTATTAAATGTAATGCTGCAGCAGAGATTAGTATTTAAAAAAATAAATAACCCACTGGAATTCTTAAAGTAAGCATACAATACGGAACAGCTGTCAAGGGAGGTAAATTTCAAGGCTTTGCAACCTTGAAGTGTTCTTTCAGAATATATCATTCATTCTTGTGGCATAGTAAAATGGAACTCCTTATGTCTGGATTTTTTTATAGATATTTTAGAATACGATTGAGTTAGTAGGAAGACTGGCTTCTGTACTTTGGAGTTATTTTGCAGTAATTTTTCCACTTCATTTAAACCTCTAAATAAAACCATTTAAACCATTAAAAAAAATGATAGATATTTTTCCCCAGTGGTCTTAGCCTCTGTTAACAGAGCTGTAGGATCTTTTCTGGGGTGCGTGTGCGTGTATGTATTTGAACATATACAGGATATTTATATATACATCTAAAAAAAAATCTTTAAATATTACTTTTCCGCAGCAAATTTCTCCTGCATGTCCCCAGTCACCCTGCCTTGTAACTCCTATTTGACAATGGTGCTTATGGTAGCACCCACTTGTAGCAGTGAGTCTACAGCTCCTCTGTGGGCTTTTCCCTACAGTAGAAACTTTAAGAGTGGCAGCCATTGATCCAGGGGTGTTCTCCAGTTCAATGGTGCAGGATGCTTTAATTTTCTCCCTCTGTTTTTTCCCATTTCACAGGGGGTAACCAATTAAAGGAGCTGTCCACTTGACTGGTACGTCGGGATGCTGACTGCTGTGTTTGCATTTCTCAACTCATCCAGTAGCCAGTCTCTTAAGTGCAGCGAGATTTAGCAGATAGCTCCCTCCCCACCCCACTCCTCAAGTCACCATGCTAGCCCTGGTTTCATTATTTGTTTGACTACTGCATAATTTCATCATCATTTACAGCTTTTGTACTAATAAATGTTTGAACTATAACTCAAAAAATGATGAACTGGGTGCTTGTGTGAGGGATATGTGACCAAGCTATTTGAATCTCCTTAAGCTCTTCTCATTTTATTCTGCTGCCATTCACACATATTTTTATAGTCAGCTACCCCATTCCAGTTCTGTGAGTGATGTCTTGGCATATACTGTATTAACTGAATTGTTTTTAAGGTTTGTACTAATAGATATAAAGTCTGACCAGTGGCAGTGCCTACAAAACACAAATCTTTCTCAAAAAAAAAGAACACGCTCATAGTTGTTATGACCAGTTTGAAGGCAGTGAAACTCATTTCCCAAGCCAAGAGCGTACCTGATCTTACCGATTTTTTTCCCCTTTTATTTAGATGTGGTGCATTACACGTAGGAGACCATATTCTGTCCATTGACGGCACCAGCATGGAGTACTGTACACTGGCAGAAGCAACACAGTTTTTGGCTAATGCAGCGGATAATGTCAAACTTGAGATCCTTCCTCACCACCAGACACGGCTAGCACTGAAAGGACCAGAGCATGGTAAGAGGTTCTGCAGCACCCGATACCCCTTTCTTTTTCTGTCTTTTACTTTGCCTGCCCTTGCTGAATGGTCAAGAAAGCTATTGCAGCAGTTATGTTATAATGTTGTAAATGTTGTTTCAGCTCCCCAGGTTATGCTTCTGCAGTTTCTGAGAAACTCTGTATTTTCTTGGCCTTAATGTGCCCTCTGAGATCCCTATGGATAGAGAGGGAAATGTTATACTGAAAAAGGGCTCTGCACACTTCTAGATGCACATAAAATCACCTGTTGACTCTACTGTTGCAGTCATTGTGGGGACAACTTCAGTAAATAAATCTCTAAATTGCTTCCTAATTTTAGAGCGGAGAGAAGAACCACAACTAACTTCTTTTCAGCTTATTGACTCGGTAGTCTGTTACGACCACTTACTTCATTAACACCTCTTCTCCCATAAAGTACCTGAAAAACCAAAATTCTCTTCTTAATTGCATTATTAGTTATTGCCATCATCTTTTAAAGTACTTTGGAGATTGCTTCATGGCTTCATTGTCAGTGCTTATGAAAAAGGTTTGTTTGGAAACAGTTCCCTAGAACCCAGCCCTTCTTCACAGTGATATTTATTTCATACCCAGCATGCTTGAGGAAAATGGCTTTTCCATTTTCAAATTGAATACATATAAGATGTCTTAGTATTTGAAAATGGCTGCCACCTGTCTTGTTCTCTGTCTAATATTGAGTAAGTGGCTAATTCACGGTGTTCATAAATTCAGTCTATAGTGTCGCATGTTGATAGTCATCAAAGAAGTAACGAAGTTTATCAAATACACAGAGAACAAGTACCAGCATGAACCAATGGTACCATTTTATAAGTCTGTGATACTGTGCTTCTACCTCCTTTAGACCAAGGCATGATTTCTGGGGCTTAGAAATGTCAGTAATGGTAAATGCTCTTTGACATCTAAGATCCAGGCTTTACCTGGGTAAGCAGTGCTCTAGTCAGTTTGTCAGAACAGTGAATATTGAGTCAGTGGCTGAGAAAAGCCTAGTTTCTCCAGGATCAGGAAGAAAAGAAAGTAACCCTTGTGATACCATGTTCTTCCATTATTCAGCAGCACCTCTTTTTGCCTTTCTACTTAAGCCAGTTAGAAAGGCATGGGAGGAAGGATTCATACTGGAGAAGCAGGGTGAGATACAGACTGAATTTTGCAATATACTTCCATTCTTTTCAGTTATGACAGTATGTTGCAATCAAGAGCTTTCATTTTTTGAAGCAAAGATATCACACAATACATTTTTGGCTGGTTAAAGAACTCTTTGAAGAATGTTTCTTTTGGGAAGATGAGTATCGAGGCCAAAGATTTGTGTAGATGATTGTATTACTTAAAGCAGTTTGTTTCATAACCAACATTTAAAGCAAATTGATTATGTTAATGTGCTAATCACCTTGACCCAGTGTAGATGCGTAGGAAAAGCAATGCTCTTGCCATGCCAGAGGTAAGAATTTGCCATTACAAAATCATACCAAGGGGATCTGCAAAAGCTAGGTAGGCACATCTTTTGGGGAGAAGGCTCCCTCAGGTAATAAAGCTGCTTTCTTAAGTAAGGCAGAATAACTGGGATGTTTACAGCCCTTCCCAGTGCCTCAACAGATGGTGCTACTCCAATATCATGACCAATTTGATAAGTAATACGATTTATGAAAGCAAATACCCTCTTGGAAATAACTTTTCATCAGGTGTGGTACAGCCTAGATGCTGCAGAGTTTGAAAAGCACCCTTTATGTGTCTGGGACAAGCTGAGTCATTAGGACTGTATTTGTTGAGCTCAGTTATTGGTCTTCCAGGAACACGTTAGGAATTTAAAATGGCCAAGAAAGTCAGTATATAAAATAAATTGAAATTTTAGCCCTAAAATAAAATGGAGAGAACTATAAAAGATAAGATTTTTTTTTCATTTTTTTCATGTACACTACGCTGTTAACACTCATTTCTCTTGCTGCCCCATTAGTTTTATGTTCACTGTACACAACCCTGGGTTAGAATAGCTCAAATTACTTCTAAATTACTGTGGTTACACATGATAGGATTTTCTTTTACAGAACTTTTGTTGAATTGGGATTATGCCTCTATAAGCTGAGCAAACTGAATTTGTGTACCTTTCTACTTTATAGGACATTTTTATCTCTACTTTCAATGTGAAACTAAAACATTAAAAAAATACAGACTAGCACATAACTTCCTGCAGGAAGCAATCTTTTTAATTAAACAAGGCTCACAGCAACCTGAAAATAATGAAAATCCACCTGGCCACACTGTTCTTATCAGATTTTAATTTTTCCACTATAGTTACAAAGTTTGGAAATGTACAGATAATCAGAGAGTCTGAGAAGACTTGATAAGTCTGTAAGATACATATGGCCATATGAGGGCTCGGCTACTGTTTCTGGGACTTCTCTGACTGATGTGAGATTTACTAGTGTCTGAAGTGGCTGGTGCCAGCGGGTGAGATACTTGGAGGTGTGATGCCAAGTGTTCCTCCTGGTGCTGCTGTTGCACCCCCCCTTACCTTTGTTACTCATTGAGGGGGCTGGGAGAAGAAATAAATCTTTTGATTCAAACACATGTCAGGGCACAGCTGGGGTGCTCTCAGGGAGAGTGCAAGCCTAGGGCATCCCGACCTGGCAGGCAGGGCCAGGTCTGGCAGTGCTGGGTCTACCAGAGTCCCAAGTGTCTCACAAGGCTGTGGGGACGTGGTAGGTCCCTGCATTGTCCTTTTCCTCTCCCTTCCCTGCTGTGTACTCCTCACTGTAGTGACAGGCATTGCCTTCAAGTCAGAGGAAGGTTAATATAGTCAGGCAATTGGCACATCATCCCTCCTGTAATATGAAACAAAAGAAAAGGATAGTTTTTCTTCTGGCGTTGTGCAGGGCTTGCTGTGGAGGCTGCCCTTTTCATGCTTGTTTTGTCTTGTGGAATAAGATGTGAACACAAGGTGTGGGACCAACCTAAAGAGTCAAGACTTTTGGCTACTGTTAAATGTCCAGCGTGGGGTCATATGCATTTGCAGCCATCATTTATATCAGGTAGCAAAGAGATGCAGAGGTAGCAGAGCTCATGGGCCAAAGACTGCAGCTTGCATTTCATAGTACAAGTGAATCCTTCAGTGGTTTAAAGACAAAAATTTAGTAAATACTTCCCAGTTTGAAGTGTTCCTCTACAGTCCTGTACTGAATTTAGTGTTGAATAGACTGTATTAATTGAAGACTGACTTCAGTCATTTCCTTTTAATATTTGACACATTAACTGAAATGCATCCCATTCTGTTGGTAAATACTGGCCTTCACTTTTGGCATATCCCAAACTCCCCGTATGTAGAGTCAGCAATCAAATATGGTCTCAGATTTCATCCAGGAAAGGATGAAGCTCAAGTTTAAAAAAAAAAACGTTAAATTTCACATCCAACTAATCAATAAGAACTCTTTTCTTTATTAAGCAGGCTTCAGGATAGAATTTTTCTGTGGCTAGCCCAGAGAATTCATTTACTGCACAGAATAGCATAAAGCCAACAATAGATGGTGGCAAAATTAAAATGTCAATGCAGTAAATTGAAACGACTGGCAAGTAAACATCTCCATTCTAGACAGCACTGTGTATAGTATCTAGTCGGCCTTTTTAATGTAAATGAATGCAAGCAGAGACTTATTAACCTTCAGTTGGTCATATGTAATACATCAGTATTTTCTAAGAAAGTGTGCAATCTTAGCTCCTTAAGCCAGAGTGAGATTAGAAATCGATTCAGTACTAATCTTTTTAAAAACAAACACAAGAAAACAAAACAAAACAAAAGATCAGAAGTGTTTATTCCGAGAAGAAATATTAGTTCTGTTCCTCAAGTTAGTACCCTCTGGTAAGATGACATGACCAGGTTATTTATTATTTCATTTCATTTTATTTTCAATTTATTTTCTTTTTTTTTAATTTGTGCAATTCAGTTACTTTTCCCTCTTCTCTGGTCCTTTTGTTTTTGATTTTCCATCATCCTTTCATGCGGGCAGTGAAGGTTCAAAGAAGCAACAGGCAACTTACCGGGGATTCATGTGCCAACAGCCACAGCAGCCTTCTCACCTACCACCATTATAACACCTACCACCCTGACCATTGCAGGATGCCGGCCTTGAAATTCCAGAAAACACCTCCTGAAAAAAGCCTTCGTAATGTTCCATGTTTTTTCCTGCTGACGTATTCTCTCTTCCTCTTCTTCCTCCTCCTCTTCCCTCTCCTCTTCTTTCACTTGTACTTTTCCCATTTCAGGCACTAAAACCTTTTCAGTTTTATGGATGCTACACTTTTTTTCATAGCCATGCAAAGGTTATTTCTGACACTTTATGCCTTTTCCTTCCTTTAATCTTTTTAGACCGGAAAAGGCTTGAAAATTCTAAATAGATCAGTTCTTCTGCTGTATGATTAGACCATTGCATTTAAGCAGTGTATAGAAAGCACGATTTTTGAATGCAAGGTGTTGCTTACAAATCTTTTGTCAGAAATCACCTACTACAAAAAGCCATTTCTAAAATCAGTGTATCTAAACATATTGATCACATTGGTTCATGGATATATGTTAAAAAAATTAATTTAACATGCTTTGCATAAAATAAGTTGTATACTTTGAATGTACTTCTTGTATCTACAGTATTTTTGTTAGCTTCCAGCAGGTATTTTCATGAAAAGCTGGCTATACTTTTACCTGGAGTCACCTATGTGGTTTAATGTCTTCATTGTTGGAAATGCACAAACCATTCCTGTGCATCATACACATTGTTTTCTTCATTGATGAGTTACAGGCATGTGCCGCACTCTTCCGTGAAGACTGAGTGCTGTATGCCAAGTGTTTGATTTCTTACAGCAGCTTTGGTGTCTTCATCCTTCTCTCCTACCTCCATGAGTGCATACAGCCTGAGTTCCCTGAACATGGGGACCTTACCTCGCAGCCTCTACTCCACCAGCCCACGTGGGACAATGATGAGGCGGAGGATGAAAAAGAAGGACTTCAAAAGCTCCTGTAGGTGGTAACAGCATTTCCTCAAAATGTGCAGTGAATGGGTGGAGGAGGGGGAAGATACTGAAAAATGGTACAAAGTACCTTAATTGATATATTTGTACTAGGCAGAAGGGAGAACAATTGGAGTTTCTTTTGGATGCAGGGAAACATCAGCATAAAAATGTTTGTCCAAAACTAAAATGAGATGAGTAGAGCTATGCATTTAAAACAATGTTTTCTTCAGACAATCCTGCAAGAGTTTGTTGTCATACCATTCCTGAAGTGATTTTTAAAATTCCTTTTTCAACTCTTCCATTTTCATTAGAGAATAAAATTCATAGCTGAATAGTCACAAACATATTGCTGATAAGCTCAGCTATCACGTTACAGAAGGAGAAGAGCTTGACACAATACCTTCTAGGTAGCTTTAATGTTTACCTCTATGCCACAAGCTGTACAATAGCCTTGCCTCTGGCCACTTTCTGGGATTCAAAGCATGAATTTCCCATGAGTTAGTAATTTCCAAAGCCAGGACTGATATATTTCAGTCTGTTCTACTTTGCTTAGTGCAAAGTATTCAGTGGGCTGGAGACAGTATGGCTATCTCAGTGCGTTGTTTCCCAGACTCCATGTGAGTGCCACCTCTCCTTTTGGCTTGTCCATCTTCCTGTGATGCTCAGCAGCTCAGTTCCTTCAGAACAGGAAAGTGAGAAGTGCTCTGTAAATCGTCTGTGCCAGCTTATTATGCTCATAGGTCCACTGCTCTGAAACAACTGAGGTGCTGCACATTATGGCACTGCTGCCCGGTATTAAAGATTTCCCATGGTCATAGCAAAATCAGAACAGCCAGCAGCCTCCAACCAAACCCAGCCTCTCTGGAGTTGAGAGGAGATGTTTGAGAGCGGAACTCAGGTTTTGCTTTCTTGCAGTTTTTTGTTGCTTGCTTGTTCTTATTTATTTTGTAAAGCAAACATTTGCCTATAAGTGCATTTTTTATTTTTAATCTGATCAGCCATTTTTCACAACTCATCTGTTGACTTGTTAGCTTCTGATGCATTCTTTCAGGTCCTGGGGCAATAGTGTGTCCATCCATGCTATGGTATCAGTAGGAGTCCAGCTCTTACGTGTCCTCACGTGCATATGAGAAACAGAAGTAATGTTATGTTAATATTAATTTATTTGAATGGTAAAATCATGCTGGATCCAAAAATAGTTCTTCTGCCCCATCCCAACAAAGAACTGCTAATCCTGAAAGCTAATCCTGTTATAGAACTTGGAGACAGCTGTTACTTGTGTTATTATATTTATCAGATATTTTTTCAGTTAAGGAAGCCTTGCCCTGCAATTTGCTGTACTGCAAGAGCTCCAAACAAGGCCAGGGACGTTAGATTCAAGTGAAACAGTCACATGAGCATTACAGCCCACCTGAAAGTCATAAGGACCTGGGAATGACAGGCTACTGCAATTAAACAAATCTCTCCCTAGGAGGAATTAGGATGAGATTTTGTTGTGGGGTAGTTTATTGCACATTTGCATTGTGAGGTGTGGATGTAGAGCAGTACAAAATATGTGAAGTTGGCTCCATCAGTGAGTGAGGCTGTGCCACACTACAAACGGTGACTGTATCAGCAACCCTGAATCAGAGCTGGCTTTAGAGGAGTTGGCTGGCCAGCCAGGCTTGCTAGCTCTTTCTATGAAATTGTTTTTCAGTCCATGCATAGTTTCTTACTGCTGTTGCTAGACTTATACTTTTGACTGCAGTAAAAGCCAGATTGAGAGTCCCATACTGGACTGAATGTGCTACAAGTGACCATGACAGAGAATGACTGACCCTGTACCCGTCTACCATCCATTGACAGGACTTGGAAAACCACTTGTCTCCCTTTGTGGGAGACTTATGAGGACCAGGTAGCATTGACAGCTGTCTTTTTCATAGAAAAGTAATAGCAGGCTCTCTTAATCTTAGTGATTTTTTTTCTTTAATCCAGTTGGATAATTTCAGCACTTTATAAATGTTATTTTCAATAAAATTTTTAGGATGTCATTTGGGATGAAAAGAATGTATTGGTGAAGTGTGCTGTAAAGTTTACATTGCCAGTTCTTTGGGAAAACCTGTGTAACTTAATGTGATCATGCCAAAAATCTTGATGCTGAAGTGTGATGGTACAGGGCAATTACAAGACTTTTATGGCCATGGTTTTGTGATCACTGTGTTAGTCACATAGATTTTTCCGAACATGTGGCTGTAAAAACTGAAGGCGTAACCTGTTGTCACACGTTCTATTTATGCCATTTGTTTTCCACTTCTATTGTTCCTGTGCTTTTAAAAGTATGGTACTCATTGTGGAAACACATAGATTATTATCTGGTTAAAGTTTATATCCTGAAGAATTTTGTAATAGGTCTATATTAGTAGTTGAAAGCAAGACATAGTTTTGTACCAGCTTACATGATAATTACTAGGGCTGCATATCTGAAGTTACAGAGGGTCTTAGATATTCATGGCTGCTGTTTTCTCAGCACATCTGAGTTAGCTGCCACCAGGAGTAGTGAACGTTTTGCAGTTTCTCAAGGGTCAGAGCAGAAGACTACAGGCTATAACAGTCCGTATATGTACCTTTAAATACATCTTGCTCTGCTTTTTATTTGGCTGCAAAAGTAAAAGAGACAAGTACATAATCTTCTAATTCAAGGTTATTCCTTACAGAACTGCAGAGTATGGGGTAAACCAGCCCCCAGGACTGTTGCTACGACTTGGATGAAAACTACACAAGTAGGCTAAAATGTACCCCTAGCACTAGCAACCAAGGTTCACTGGAATCAAGTATACATTGATCCCCCCTCTTTAAGGCAATAAGGCTGCATCCTGACCTGTAAAACTTAGAATCTATCAAGCAAACAAAAAAAATGGCAGTGTTTCTTGCTGCAATTATTGTTGAGTTACCACACCCAGCATGCTCTAAGATGCGGTTTAGACCACCTGTGGCATTTTATAGAGGCTTAGCAGACAGCTGTTATATGATTTGAAAAGGATATTTTCATCTCTGCTGGGTTTTGTCCCTATTTCTATTTTGTTTTCTTTGGGAGTGGAAGGAGTTCCTAGTTGTCACTTTTAAGTGTCTAGTGTCTACATCACCAAAATATTTATGAGGGAAAGTTCTACATCCCACAAACAGTAACTCAATTTCCTATTGTGAATTAAAACTTTAGTTGTCCTGAAAGTTTAAATAAACGTAGTAAGAACATTGGGCTCCTGACTGGGCATTAGAAAGAGTAAGAAAGTTAAGAGTCAACTAGATGCCTACTACAGAGGAGGAATTGACACATAAGTGATGAGAACCAGATGCTAATAAGTAATTGTTGTATGACCTGAAAGAAAGGGAAAATGGAACTTCTCTGAGCTTCAATTCTCTACATTTTAGTATTTCTGCAAAGTGTGTTAGGGGATCTGGTATTATATTAACTCTGAATTTATCTGGTTTAGTCATATTAAAGTATGCCTTTCCAGCACTGAGGGCTGGAGAAACCTATTTCTCACATGCAATAAATGCTAAAGCTGGTGGCCATTTCCAAGAACAGATTGTTAGGATTCACATTTGGACATGCACATGTCTTAGTGCAGATAAAAGAAACAGTAAGAAGGAAAGTATTGAATAAGTGAAATAAACAATTCTTGCAAAAGAAAATGAAAATAAGATGTGAGTGAGAATTCACAGTAATTTAGAAAAGACAGTTTCAGAGTTGAAAGGAGCTTTGCTGGGAGAAAAGAGAAAATTATGAGTGTCAATTGTCATTGGTGACTGTGCTGCATTAATCAGATCTTATAGTATTTCAGAGTAGAAGTCTAATGCTTGTAGCCTCAGGGTATGGGAAATACTTATACAACTTCTGACAAATTTGTACAGCTGTGCAGATATCTTCTATAGTAAAAACAAGAACTAATTGTTTTCCATATCTAAGAAAAAAAGAATCATAGTTAAACCATCCCTCAGATAAAGCTTGAATTTTTATCTAGTTCTTAGTAGCTACTGCAGGCAGAAATGGGTCATGAAGGAAATTAGAGGTGGAGAGGTAATAGTATATATTTATGACATGAAAACTTTCAGAATCCTCTTCATTGGAGGATTATCACTACAATACCATACTCTTACTTTATTAGTTTGAACAAGAAGTGAAAAAAAACTCTGGCTTTCTGTGTATTACATAACAAAAGGCAGTAGTCTGCCACAGGGAGAATTAAATGAATGATATAATAGACCTTTAGGCAGAAATTGAAGAACCAAAGGTGCAGTCTCCTCCTTTTCTCAGGTGATTGTATTGAATCTCAGTGTTGGTTTTATCTTGATTTGTTCTGGAACACAGCCTATTCAAAACAAAAAAGAATAGAGAGAGGGGTAAATCAGGAATACAGAAGTACAGAAGGATTCCCTGGTTCCTTTGAGAGACCCAAAAAACTTTTTTTTCTTGCATTTTCTTAGATATATTGGTTGCTAAAGCAGAGAGGTTCATTTAGCGTACACTACTCAGCCTGACCAGTTACTGATGTGTAGTAAACATGAACAGCAGGAAGACATCGTTATTGCAAGTAAGCCTGGGACATGTGCTTCGTTGCTAACAACAGTGCAGTCCTGTCAGAGGTTTAGAAGAACCCATAGGAATCAGCCTGAATAGCAGCTGGGCTTATACTTCCAGGTCCCTTAGCAACTGTGAAAGTTATACTCATCCACATCTCAAACCTAATGCAAACAGAATTCAAGAATGTTCTGAGACTTTTGGGGTGGATGTGGCAAACGCATTTATTTTGCTGGGTACAAGTACTATTTCTTTGCATTATACCATAAAACCAGGTGTTTTCTATTCTCTTGTGTGTTTTAAATATTTATACAGAATTTATAAACTTTAGCCTAAATTGACTTTTAGAGACGTTTCATTGACTAGGTTTATTGTACAGATCAATTTTCTCAAAGAGCGATGAGACTTCTGCTGTGTATGAATGTCTTTCCTCCTGGTCTGCTCTGTTTTATAGTGTCTTTAGCCTCTAGCACCGTTGGTTTGGCTGGGCAGGTCGTCCACACAGAAACCACGGAAGTAGTGCTGACAGCTGACCCCATAGTAGGATTTGGAATACAGCTCCAGGGTAGCGTGTTTGCAACTGAGACCTTGTCTTCTCCACCTCTCATTTCCTATATTGAGTCTGACAGTCCAGCAGAAAGGTGAGGCTCTTTCAGTTGACTGCTAAGTGTGTTTTGGTGAGCGTTCCTCGGGGTACTTTGGACTTGCTGCTTTCAGTCTGTGCAAAATCGCAGAGAAGCGTGGCAGTAATAAACTGTCTGTTCTGACAATGATATTTCACATGCTTTATGAGCTATAAGAAGAATAACAAGCACCGGTGTTTTTATCATCTGGAGTCCTTCAGGAGGAGACTGGAAGCCGTATTCATGCAAATGCTAAAAAAAAAAAAAAATCAGAAACCTTACAGAAGTCAAAATAGTAATAATTCAGTATGCCCTGTGGCCATATCAAGCCGCTATATCCACCTCTGTTCAATTTTGGTACAGAACCAAATCTTAGGGAATACCAGAGTTTTGATTTACTCATTATTTCATTGCAGCATTTCAATTGCATTTGTATGCTACGTATATCTTTAATCATGGCATGAGAACAATAGTAGTTGCACAGGCAAGTACTAGCTGCCATTGCAGAGCTACAACACCTGTAACCCAGAGTCAGAGGCAAAGATAGGAGGCGTGGAAGCATGAAGGCTGTGCCCTTCTTCCTGGGTCCCATCACACAGAGAGTGCAGCCCATGCTAGAAGTGCTTGTTAGTGTTCTGGTGCAAATCATAGAATCACCAGGTTGGGAAAGACCCCCTGGATCATCGAGTCCAACCATCCCTATCAAATACGAAACCATGTCCCTCAGCACCTCGTCCATCTGTCCCTTAAACACCTCCAGGGAAGGTGACTCCACCACCTCCCTGGGCAGCCTGTTCTAGTGCCCAATGGCCCTTTCTGTGAAAAATTTTTTTCTAATGTTCAGCCTAAACCTCCCCTGGCAGAGCTTGAGGCCATTCCCCCTCATCCTGTCCCCTGTCACTTGGGAGAAGAGGCCAGCACCTTCCTCTCCACAACTTCCTCTTAGGTAGTTGTAGAGAGCAATGAGGTCTCTTCTCAGCCTCCTCTTCTCCAGGTTAAACCACCCCAGCAGCTTCTGTCCCCATCTGTGCCTGGGTAGGCTGTTGAGTCGCTGTGCCGTGCTTCTCCTTGAAGGTGAGGTTGAATGTGTTTGGTATTGCTGGTTCTGTGTGTACAGAATCTGCTGATTGTTTTTTATCATTGTGTACCAAGGTGTGGAGTGCTGCAAATAGGAGACAGAATAGTGGCAATAAACGGTGTCCCAACAGAAGACAGCACATTTGATGAGGCCAATCAACTGCTGAGAGACTCTTCTATCACCAACAAGGTCACTTTGGAAATAGAATTTGATGTTGCAGGTATGAATGTAGTGTTATTCTGTCTTGCAAGAGAAGTGAAGAAATAAATCCCAAGTACACTGTGAGCATTAGGCATCCAAGGTGGAGACTTTCATCTCACATATACACCATTCAGTTTTCAAGTGACCTATTTGAAATCTGTCTTTTTGTACAGATTTCTCACTTCACGTAGCCCTGCAGCATTTCTGAGCACAAATAGAAATGACAAGTCCTGTAGTACAATCTCGTGACAGTCCCTCCTCTGAGTTATTTCTCAGCATTTTTCTTCCCTGAGATAGAAATATTCTGCTGAGTAGAGAGAAATCCTCTACAGAGCAGCTAATGAAATGTTTTACTAGACAGAAAAGTATTATAAAAGGGTGGATACGCAGTAAAGTCTGAAGAGTTTTACTTACAGTATATCAAACCAACACTCTAAATAAAATAATAGAAGTTAATTAACAGAATTAATAAAAGCTGGAAAAATCATTAATGTTGCTGGCAATTCTTTATTATTACTGATGGTTTTCCTTTATTCCGTAATGTGTTTAAGCATAGAGAATACACCTAAAAAATCACATATTAACCTGCTATGTAAATAGTAAAAACTTCTAAGACTTATGTGTTCGTCTGACAGTAGCGCCTTGATGGTGGTGCTCCATTTTGTATAGTGTGATTATTGTTAATGGTATTTTAAATCACAATGTCCAAAGCAGGCTAAAGGTTCCTAGAGTAATTCTATATAAGCTTTTAGTATAATGTTTTTAAAAAGCCAAATACAATATGTACATTCAATACATAGGAAATTAAATATTAAAAAATTAGAAAACTGAATCATGCAGAAGTTATTTAAATACACCTGAAGTCACATATATTTCTGTCCCTGGACTTGTTTGTGCTCTTCCTGTTTGCTCAGACTCATACTCATGGTTAGACTCCTGCCACATATCTGTTTATATGTTTCCATAGCTGTAATTCCAGTCACTTCTTTAAAAGCCAAGGCCCAGCCTTTTGCTAGCAGTGATGCCAGAAGTCAGGTTTCAAATACAGTGCTGTGTGTTCAAGTGGTTTTTGCCTCAGTTAGCTCCAGGCACTTCTCCCTTAGTGATGTTTTGATTCCTTTTCTTCCCAGCAGATATAAAATCCATGACAGTTGCTTTAGCAGACAGTTAAAATGTGTTAGACTTACAACAACAAAGTCCTGAAATCCTTGAGATTTGATCTCCTGTCCTTTTAATTAAAAGTTATCTGCCAGCATTAAAATTTTCACTTGTGCTCACAGAACTTGCATACGGGCTAAAAACCTGCAGTCTCAGCTGGCTGCCGGCCCATGCAATGTCTGTAAATTCAGTTAAACCTTGAAAAAAAAAAAAATTGAGTTACTTTGAAATTACCAATAGAGGTAGAAATCATACTTGGTGTGTCCTGCTTCCATCACCGCAGCACCCGTGTTTCATCCGTGGCTTGCAATGCTGATGTGATTTCGTCAATTTACACGCATAGTAGCATGCAATTGGAATTGCTGTGCCTCATAAATTATCTAACATTTGAAATATTTTTTTTAATAGAATCAGTTATACCAAGCAGTGGAACATTTCATGTAAAACTACCAAAGAAGCATAATGTGGAACTTGGCATCACCATAAGTTGTAAGTAAAAGTGTTTATTTTTAAAACCACATTTATGGGATAATCTGCAGATAGTAGGTCCTGTATCTATAGACTTGTGCTTGTTTTGATATAAACTGCTTTTTGGTTAGCAGCGCTCTGTCTTTGATGAAATGTCATTCTGTAACAGATTTATACTCCCTTTCTAGCTGTTAAAGAAGCTAGAGGTTTGTCAGGCCTAAAGCTTGACCTATTCCTGCGTGCCTAGCATACACTTAACTCCTGTTAAAGCCGTTTATAAAAATAAAGGGAAAAGAAGTCAGAAGAATTAGACCTGTGCAAAACCATTTCCGTAACTGGGAGTTTTTAAGCCAAGTCTGATGTTAACTGTCACAGGCTCTTGCACAGAACCTCTCTAAACTCAAGGGTTTTAACAGGCATGAGGATCCCAGTATTTTCTGCTTCAGAACCCAGAGTCTGAAGATACATCCTCAGTCTGTAGAATTAGTGGGCAGTCCTAAATGCGCAGGTCACATGGCAAAATCCCCTTTCACCAGGAACTTCAGAGACTGCTAAAGAAGACAGCAAGGTTGTGTATTAGTCTGTTTCTCAAAACAGTATTTGTTACTGTTGTTTGAAATCCAAGTGTTTCTGTACTTATTTATTTTGGAGCAGACGGTAAATGCTGTATTAGGACTGGATTTTGACCAGGTAAACTGCAGCCTACTGAGTTCAGCCCTTGATGGAAGGAAGAAAAATCCCTATCAAAGTTAATGGCCTTGTGTTTAATGTACTTAATGACAGTGCAGAATGTGGTCTCACTGGAATTAACATTCCTTTATAGTTGTGGCTTTTCTTAGACTATTAGTCTTTCTTTGGAATTATTCATGTGTCTTGGGGGAAGATTGTGCTTTGACTTATATTCTCAAAGCTTTTACCAGCACAATGGAATAAGTTTAATCAAAAGTACAGCAGGGAACTCAGTGCTAAGAATTACATCTGAGGAACAAATGAGACACACTGCAGGCCTGTTTGCTTGCATTGCACACTTGAATGAGTAATTGTTAGACTCTCTAAGATGTGATGCTTGAAGCAAAATCATAAGTCTACATGTATCTGTGCAAATGAAGATACTGAGAAATGGGAAAACCTGGAGAAAACCTGTTCTCTTCAGATGTTATTCTTAGGATCAGTAATGGTTAGTAGGATTGGTGTAAAAATGCAGTCTTTCTACCAATTTGATATGTGCTGCATTGGGAATTCATACATTCTGTACTTTTCTGTGTATAGGAATAAAGTCTGAATGGAAAGCTAGTGTTCTTGGATTTTAGTATTTAGCATACCTCTTCCCTAACTTTACTTACCTTCCTGACTTGGAACTTAATTCCAAGAGTTAGTGCTTTATGTAATCAGAGTGACACCTGGTTGGTCTTAGACCAATTTTTCTGAGTATATTGCAGCATCTTTAATATTTAAATTAAATTATCTGTTATACGTAATAATCCACTTATTAGTAGTGTTTGAGGCATACAAAATGTGTCTAGGGTTAATCATTTATTTAATTTTAAAGGCTTTATACTAAGAAAGTTTGTAAATTTGCTTGATAGAAGTTTTGAATTGCTGCATTCCATTTTTGCTTTGCAGTGCTTTGTTCTGTTCTACCTAATTAACTCTTGAATGGGGCAGTGTGATTTGAAGAATATAGGCATTTTATATATGTTTTGTCAAAGTTATGTCAAGGCACTTTAGCACATCAGCGTGCCACTCGTTACTGATACTGTCAGAAAGCTGTATGATTTCTTTTAATAAACAAATACTAAGGGAAACTTGTCAGAGTTAATGTGGCCTGGCTTAAAGAAGAATGATGGATGAGATAAGGTTGGACTGGTTTAGTGCTCTCTCTTCTCAAGCTAGTGGACTTAATACTGAGTGAGAAAGTAATGTCTCCCTTAAAACATCACAGATAAATACCTGTCTTGCATTCCATATCCCCAGTTTAGTTTGCGATTTGGATGAGAAAGTCGGGAAATGACATGACCTGACCTGACTGACAGGCAAGACAGACATTTTTTGTCAGAAGGGAAATGTAACCCTCACCTTGGGTTGGCACCTGAACATATGCCTATTTTAAAGTCCAGGAGTTTGTCTGAGTGAGCTGCTAGGAGGCAGATATCCCGGAAGAATGATTTTTTTCTCTCTCTTTGTGCTGTTTTTCTTGATAATAAACACCAAGTGTGCCTGCCAGCTGCTTGAAGACATATCTGAGGCGACACACAACACTAAAAATAGTTAAGCTAATGCCTGGTCTTTGAAAACATGACTTGTAACAAGGGAAGATACTAAGCTTCTCTTGTTTTCAGATATATTAATGCAGGAAAAAAGGCAAAACAAACAAAAATATCAAAATCCCTCTAAACACCAGAAACTCCTAGAAAGTAAGACAGAAGTCTCATTAGCATCATTGTTAATGTTAATCCAGGGCACTGAGTTTTGGATAGTGTATGTCAGTTACTTCGTAGTATACTGGCCTTGCCCATTGCTGCCTTCATACACATACTGGACTTCTATCATCTTACCATTCTTCCCTTATCCCTGCAATATTGGTCTAATCTTCCCATTAATAATTACTTGCATTCAATAAAGACCCTATTTCATACTTTACACATGTAAGCATCTATATGTTTCATACTTCAGGTAGCATCATTTTCATACTCAGTTACCTAGTTGGAGCAAATAGAGTGTCTCAGTTCTTAAAATTACATCATCCAAATAAAGCATGATGCAGCTTTGTCCATGTGTATGTGATTATGCTTTTGTAATGGAACCATTCCCTTGAAGAAGGATGGCTTTCAAGTCGATCTAGTAGTGTTTAAAACTGTTTCAGTTTGTCAGTGACATTGATTTCAGACCATGTAATGAAATATAGATTTTTTTAAGATAAATTTTTGTGTCACTGGTTACTTTATCATAGACCATTTTTTTTTAAATACATTGAATGATGTCTGAGAAAATTAATTCCTAGTACAGTCTGGTAATAGTAGTTAACAGCTCTTTTTTTTTTCCTTCCTTTTTTTTCTTTCTTAAGTAAGATTCTGATATCCTTACTGGTAATGAACTACAGCATCTTGCTTCGCAAATAATATTTCTGAAGCTAATGAGACTTCTCAAGGAATAAGAAGCTGCAAAGCTGGAAGAATGTCAGAATCTCACCCAAGATATTATGAGTTTTTCTAAGTCTGCTTTATCGCTTTCTTATTTCTTAAGAAACAAGCTTGTAAATATGTCCAGATATATAGCTTTGACTATGAGAATTTACCTTCTAAAGCATATTTCTGTGTATTTTGGAATTTCACCTAGCAAACTCAGCTTCATTTTGCAATATTATAAATTATTATCAAGATGAGGCCTGCAGAATCAGCAAGTTTCTCATTGCTGCACATGAACCAGTACTTATGGAACAAAAGAACTACATCAATCTAATTTTAAAAAGGTCATTCATGTGTTTAATAATTGCACTATCCTTAAAAAGTTTTGTAAATGTTAAGCAGTATTGTGGATAAATGGACTGACTTCTTATGAAAAAATACTTTCCATCCCTTGAGTATTTTCCTTTGCTTGTTTGGTTTGTTCAGAGTTTGTTCAAACTCCAAAACCTGAAGCCAGGCTCAGACTAGGAAGTGAGTTTTGGCTAGATGGTAGGTGAGATATCCACCCCAAAACCTGTTTTGCTTTTTTCCTTTGGGTTATCAGTGAGAGAAGAAGTAATGGTTGGTTGAGGGTTTTTTTTAACCTGATGGAACAACTGATCTACAAAACTGACAACATTTCACTGAATTTACTTTCAAGCAGTGGGTGATAGGCAGGGAAAATGTGTCTTTACTAGAAAAGTAGGGTGGAGGTCTGGGACAGAGACCTAGATTCATAGAGTAATCTAAAGAGAAAGAACACACAGCTCACTAAAGGTCACCCTTCCAGGTACAACACTGGATTTAGTGACTGTGCAACTTTATGCACTCTTCAGTCCACTTGTAGTTCATCATACAGACTGTGGAAGGTCTCTACAAAAGCTCAACTATAGATAGACTAACAACTGGACAGGGAGGAGAAAAAATAAGATCTTCAGTGAGCAAGCAGAATGGGACACAGCGAGAAAATGAGTGGAGAGCCATAACAGGGAGTCAGCAGGCAAAGGGAGAGGTTGCGGTGTGACCAGGGGCAGGGGAAGCTGGGAGTTGAAAAAGAAGGCTGGACATGGATGACTGGTAGGGTGCTTTGGTTTTAATTGCTTCTTAAAAACGAAGAATAATTGTGAAATAAAACATGAACTTGGGAATTTAAAGCTGTATAGTGTCACTTCAAACTTGAGTTAATTCATGAGGATGAGGGGTTTTTTTTAATTGAGTGGTTGAGTGCTACTTTCTCACTGGGAAATTTGCTTCTCTGCTCTCTGGGGAGGGATGAATCAGTGGTATGTATCAAAGGGGATGGAGGCTGCATAATGAAGTGGAAGTTTGCAGAAAGTAAAAAGAGGCATTCTCATGGTCAAGATGCTATAATACTACCCTGGAGAAATCAGGGTGGTTTTTTTCCCCTTTTCTCTGCAACAGAGTTGTGCTGAGATGTTGCTGAAAATGCCAGTGGTTGTGCTTTGCACTACTATGTACAACAGCTGCCACATATGACAAAATATTGTGAGAAATAAAGGCATAGATATCTCAAATTGCTCACTGAAAATTGTCATACTTTGACCTAAATGTTCCTATGTTTCCTTTCCTCATCTCTAAAATCAAGATAATAGTACTCGATCTTCTTGCTGGGACAGCATCTTTTTGCTAGTGTTTGGGAGGCAATCTTAGGCTGTGATGATGTGCAATACAAAAGTTCAAGAGGAAATTAATGATTTTATCTCTGCAAGATAACCCGAATAGTTTGTAGTAAGTATGTCATGAGTATTGAACGAGAATTAAAAAAAAAAAAAGGGGGGGGGGGGTGTAGCTGCTTATTAAGGTCTTGTCAGCATGGGGGGATTCATTTCACACAGAGCTGTGTTTCTGCCTACAAAAAGGCTTTCATCCACCACACGCAATGAATAGTCCAGGATAACTGACAGAAAACTGCTGGTTCACACTTACTCAGTTTGAAACTGTAATAACATTGTGTGCCATATCATTCCCTTTGCATCCACATGTACTCTGTGGCTTTGCACTTTCTCCCATTTTGGTTCCTTCTCTCTTGTTTTTGGAGCAGTAATGGATTGCTTTCTTTAGTACTAGTAGTTTTTATAAAGCAGTCTAATAAAAGCTATCTCAATTCTCAAATCTCAGACTGCAGACATTGGCTCAGAGATTTATAAGGCAACCTGGAGGCTAAAGAAGTAGAATTGGGAAAAAAAAGTCACCCAAATGATTCTTTATAATTTTAACAAGATACTAATTGATGAAACAAACCCAAAGAATTCAATTAAATGATGGAGCCGCGATATAAGATATAGTTGGCTCATGGAGTGAAACTACGAAAAACAATCTATGAAAATTACACATCTTATAAGAGGTTAATTGCTGTTCTCTAAATTGCAGTATAGACATTTCCTGAAAACGTTGCTGTTTTAGACAAGTTTCTAAAAATTCTTGAAAGTCCTTGAACATCTGTCTTCTAGCCTTTCAAGACACTTCAATTGCAATATGGCTATTTAGCAGTTCTTAAACGGTTCCTTTAGACATTCAAAGACTTTCTTGCCCAGGGCAACCAAGGTTAACAAGATCTGTTAGAATATTGTGTTGGAAATGTCACTATTAATACACCTTGTGGTTGCTGTAGGAGAAGATCTGTCATTTTCCATCAAAGAGAAGAATCATGAGCTCCTAGAGTAACTGTCATCAGGATTTTGTAGGTGATCCTCCAGTATGGGTAGCTTTTTAGGTACCTAATGGGACTTTTTGTGGATGAATTAAGTGGCCTTGGTACAGAGAACAGAAATGGACGGAGGGCAATTGAAGAGCCCTATATGTTGAAAAACCATTAGCACTTTCAGGAGAACTGAATGCCTTGTAATACTTAGCAGTCTTTTAATATTAGTACACTCTTTGTTAGCAACAGTGCCAAAAGTCAGTCTGTGTTCTGGCCAGAGCAGCTGTAGGTACTATAATTCCCTACGGCAGTGAGCAGGTGCCACACCATTGGCTAAAAATGTATCTTTCATCACCCTCGAGTTCTGAGTCCACTGCTTACCATATCCGATCTTCAGTGCAGTCTTCTGTCAGCAAATGGATGAACCCTCTACAATAATGCATTCAGTGAATCTGCTCCAAGAAATAGAGCCCTGGTAGCAGTCAGTCATCATCATCTTCTTTGTCTGGAGTAGTTAACTGCTTCCTATGCAACCAAAAATCAGGAAAAGTTGCTAAGCTAATTTCCTAACCAAGGGAAACTTGTCAAATACTTCTGCATAAGTCAGTAAAGAATTGCAGTGATTGGCGTTGTAGAACAGAGCATCCTTTTAACTATGATGGACAGATAGAAAATTTAAAGTTGTGTCAGATACGTCCAAGGAGACATGAGTTAGGTGTGGAAGGAGCAGACTGGTGAGGATTTTACTACTTTGACCACTGGTGGAATTGCAGGATTTCTAGTAGGTACCCTCAGTATGAAGTGGGGAAGAGTTCACAATGCCTAAGGCCCAGCAGTCACATAGATGGGCAAGTTTACTCATAAAGAGAGGCAAATCTATTCCAGAGGAAGCAGCGAGTCACACTAAAGCAAACATCCATGTGGTGTAAGCTACATCTATGCAGATGCAATTACTGTGTATGCGTGGCCACTATCCACAGCGTCTCATGTATTGTGAAGTAGATTCCTCCTCCTCACCCAGGAAGCATTATCTGCATATCTATGCAGCACGAGTGGATGTAATGAACATGAGTTTAGCCCACTCTAGGTATTTTGCCAGAACAGCTCTGTTGGACAAGGATATAATAAAAAACCATGATTTATGACTGGCAGAAATATTCTGGCAAAAGATCAGCATTAGTAGCTGTGTTGAAGTGTTCTGCCAATAGGAAGTCTTCCTTTCTACAACTACCTGAGGGGAGGTTGTGGAGAGGAGGGAGCTGGCCTCTTCTCCCAAGTGACAGGAGACAGGAGGAGAGGGAATGGCCTCAGGCTCCGCCAGGGGAGATTTAGGCTTGAGATTAGGAAAAAGTTCTTCACAGAGAGGGTGGTTAGGCATTGGAACGGTCTGCCAAGGGAGGTGGTTGAGTCACCGTCCCTGGAGGTGTTTAAGGTTAGGGTAGATGAGGTGCTTAGGAGCGTGATTTAGGGATTGGTGGGAATGGTTGGACTCGACGATCTAGTGGGTCTCTTCCAACCTGGTTATTCTGTGTTTCTGTGTTTCTGTGTGTTTTATGTGTTGTGGCTACATAACATTTTATGATAGGTCACTGGAGCTTACTGTGATGTCTTCTTATGGTTCATGAGAAGAATTCAGATGTATCAGATTAAATCCACTTTGTAGTAGTTACTTCAATTTTGGCATTTTCTAATTTTTAAGGAGTATATTGTCTTACTAATATGCTGCTGATGATTGTTTGTATTCATGTGTGTATGGTTTAGGAGGAAGGGGAGGAATATGGTACAGGTAATACAGATAGATAATGTGTATGAAGTATTGATTTAGGGACAGAATTAGCCCATCTAGATAGCCAGAAATAAAACCAGATACTTGTATGTATTTTTTATTACAGCTCCATCCAGTAGAAAACCAGGGGACCCTCTAGTTATTTCTGATATCAAGAAAGGAAGTGTTGCACACAGGTAAGTCATTCAAGTCCCCACTAAAAATCTGTTTCTGTTGTGTAGCCAGCCAGACTCAAGTTCAACAGAGGGAGCTTGTAAGAGTCTGCTTTTTTTGGGGTGGAAGGGAGGTGTAAAAAGTAGTTACAAATGGAAATCCAGTGTATTAAGAAATAATTTTTTTAAAGTCCATCTTGTTTCTATAATAATGTTCATACCTTTTAAGATACCTTGCTTTAGTATTGTTAGAAATTCAGGTAAGCTTGTTTGCTTGTTCACAGGACGGGAACACTTGAACTGGGTGATAAGTTGCTTGCAATAGATAACATTCGACTTGACAATTGTTCAATGGAAGACGCTGTCCAGATCCTTCAGCACTGTGAGGAGCTTGTAAAGTTAAAGATCCGCAAAGATGAAGATAATTCCGGTATTAGCAATGAGCCTATTGCAGATTCTTCTGTATTTTCGGGATTTTTAGAAAAAGGGGTTATTCTTTTGCATTTAAATTTTAGTGAAATGTTTTATTCTGAACATGGCGGATTTATGCTCATGATAATCAGAAAATATCACGCTAAAAAGAATTTCGGTGTTATATGAAGTTTGGAATTTTCTCAGTGGCCACATTGCCTGCAGGAGCTGCGCTGCAAAATGAGTTGTTCAGTTTTCTGGGAAGGCAATTTCCCCTCGGGGGAAGCTATATAAGGTTGATCTGTCTCTTGTCAGTGTAATGAGATTATCTCTGCTTTTAAAGTTAGTATCACAGTTAGCAAAGCATGGATCACATAGGCCTGACTCATGACTGTTCACATGTTTCAGGGTAAGTAGTGCTTCACGCACTGTGCTGGGTGGAGCCAAGTCTGATCAGCCATTGGAAGTAATGGAGCAGCCATCATTTTGCACACCTATCTATTAATAATCCTCGATCTTCCCTATTATGGATCCATTAAGAGCAGAGTTTCTACCTGGAGATAATAAAGCAAGTTCTGTTATGCATTCTAGCGGCAAATGGTTATTGATTATTGTAATTACCATTACTGCTGGGATTTATATTATAGCATTATAAAAAGCGTGAACCGTAGATTCTCTTGTCCTAAGCTTTATACAATGTCACAGCTAAATGGCACAGTCTGCCACATTTTATTATTTAAAACCAAGTGCAACTATTGATATGGTGTTTGGAATGGCACTAGAATCTTCTTTTCCTTTAATCACTTTTGAAAGCAAATAGAAAGTATCGTCTCAGTATGATCAGTACAAAGCAAAAACCAGTGCATTTAGCACCTTATGCAAATTGGCTTTCAGAAGTCAGTTTTGATCCAGCGAAGTGAATGGCCACTGCTCAGCAGGATATCGTGGTTAGGTCCCTGCAGGTGGTGAGGTGGGATTTGCCATGCACAGTTGATCCATCTTGGACAGAGACTGGCCAAACTGGCCATGGGATGTGCATCCAAAGGAACACCTGCCTGACAGTTGCTTTGCAGAACTTGTGGGTTTGTCCTCTGTGTGTTGTGTTGTCCCCCAGCTCCTCCTCACCTTGTGGACTTAAACTTTTCCTAGGACAGCTTCCATTTCCGTTGCACTTGGTACTCATTTTCTGTTGCCATCACTGAAATGGTTATTCCACTCTCCACCCGCGTAAAATAACACCTTTGTTCTCTTAGCTGTTGCACACCATGGTAGCTGGTACAGAGTTGTGTCTGAGTGGAATTCAATTTTCATGGTTTTCTTTACATCTCTTGTTTTAAGGTAACATCATAGGTCTAGATCAAGATTCTCATACAGCTACAGTGTCTTATCCAGACGTGATTGGTGCAACTGAACAGATTCAAATGTAGATGGACTGGTACTCGGAGACTTGCTTAACAAAATCCTCTCTACAGGTGGTTCTTGTAACAGATGACTAAGTGTCAAAGTGTAATCAAAAATATTTGTAGTAAATTTCAGGTACTTTGAAATCTAAAATTAATTAATGTCTCCTGAAGTGCTAAATTAAAAGTATTTTCAAAAAACATAGCAAAAGTGTAGCAAAAAGAGTACCTTGATCAAAATAAATTTTGGTTTATTTGCCATTAGTTTATTAACAAATGTCTGGTTTTCTGACAAAGGGAAGAAATGTGCTTCTTAAGCTGAGCAGTAAAAACCATTAATGAATTCCTCAAGAAAGAAAAGCCTGATGTGAATAGAGGAGTAGGTGTAGAGCACTCCAATGTAATTTCTAAATCACAGAATGGACTTAAGAATTAAACTTTTTTTATACCTCTTATGGCATGCTTTTTATGAGGAGGCGTAGGTAGGCAGCAGGGGTTCTTCTTCCCTAGGTTCTCATTTCCTTGCTGTCTTTCAAACTATTTATATTAATTTTTAATTTTGTCTAGCTTCTAGTTCTGTTTTCTGCCTGTGATTTTTCCTTCCTCTGCTATCTTTTCAATTCCTCCCTTCCCCACACAGCTGTATGGGTCTGAGGAGCAGGGTAATACATATGATGTGGTCCCTAAGACCATGCTCTTCTTTGCACTTTTGTCAGTATTGATCAGATGTTACTCGGAAGAGCAAGAGACTATTGGACAAAGCCAGAGACTCAGCAGCACAGAGGGTCTACTTTCACTAAATATAGTCTCCAAGAACTGTCCACAATTGTATCACAAGAAAAGAAAGAAGGAAAATCTCAAAACATGAGACCCAAAACCACTGAAGTTTGATTGTATTTCCTCCTCAGTTGGAACTACATTTTCAGCAGTTTTCCTCTCCTTTCCCTAACTGGGGAGAATTTTATCTGATTAATCTAAGAGCTACCACTGAGTTTTTTGCTTTTGTGGCAAAACTGGCCTTCATTGTGAATTCAGGCCACGTGCTTGCGACATTCTTGTATAGCTCATGTTTCTGCTGCCTGGAAAGAGCACTGAAGAGAATAGTGTAGCAATTTGACATTTGTTGCGATCTGCTATTAATTTTCTTAACTAGGGCTAACCGGAAGACAGACAGTAATGGACCGATCTCCTTTCCAGTCACTCAGTAAGATGTATAAACTTCCTAACTCTCATGTGGCAGGACTGCTATATGATTAATAACTTCTTGTTCTCATACTGTTGATAGCAGAGGAACATCAGTATTGTGTTGACCCTTAGCAAATACTGGCTATTACATTTTCAGTTAGCTTGGTGGATTACTTTCCATCCTTCAGCTGAAGTCTTGTACTGTGTCAATACCACACCTATGTAAACATTATCAATATTAGATTCTAGAGCATTTCTATTTGTTCCATAAATGCTCTAGCAAGTAAGCAAGAGCTGCCACTCTTCTCCTGTGCAGTGGCAGCTTATGTGCTAGCACTCTGTATGCCACCCGTGGGGTGTTGGGAGTTGGATGCTTCTGGAAAGAGCAAGTCAGGTAAAACGTAGTTGATGTGAGCGGTGCCAAAATCACTGATTATAAAGCCCCAACTCAGAATAAAAGGCCAGCACTAGGCATGAAAATCCCAGTATTCTTTGCTGAATAAACACCACTAGTTCTTCTCGCCTTCGATTCTGTATATGTACCGTTTTCCTTACGTGAGTATCAAGAGGGAAGTAGGAGAGAGTTGGGGTGAGGGGAAGCTAAAGGCCTGAATTTTCTGCAAATTGAGAAGGAACAAAGTAGCTCCAGAGATATTAGTGTTTCTCCAGCTCTCCTTAAGTACTATGTTCCGCATTAGAAGAAAGCAACTGTTTGAACCATTGCTAGCAATTTAGGTATCTTTTTTTCCTTTTAAAGTTTTTCTGTCTACAGGAAAAGAAATAGGAACATTTGAATTTTCTAATGTGTCTCGGGTTAGTTCTAGTAGTGTTTATGGAATGTGCATCTTAGACATTTTCCACACTCGGCGAGCCATTCAAAATGTCATTAACCACAGATCTAGGAAAAGTTACCCGCCAGGCCAGACATCCTGGCTGAATACCAATATCATAAGATTGGCAAGGGAGCATTTGTTGGAGCATTTGATCTGAGGAGAAATCTGACATTTTAAATTTTAAAATATCCCTTCACAACTCAAAAATATTACACTTGATTCCTCTCTTGCTGTGATATTTCTTTGATAATATGTTAAGTGCAAGCACTATATAAATACAGGAGCCTTTCTTGTTGCGGCATCACCTGTCAGGTGTTGTTTCAGGAAAATACATTGTATTTAAGCCTAGTCAGTGCTGAATTCTTCTCCATTAATGCTGATACTGTGGTTAGACTAAAATTTGAAAATAATGCAAATTACTTCATGTATTATGATGAAGTGAAATCTAATGGAGTTATTATTCACTTAGTTGGTAATTTAGAACTCATTTTTTATTCTGTTACAAAAGCTGAAAACTTGCCCAGGGAGGTGGTTGAGTCACCGTCCCTGGAGGTTTTTAAGGTTAGGGTAGATGAGGTGCTTAGGAGCATGATTTAGGGAATGGTGGGAATGGTTGGACTCGACGATCCAGTGGGTCTCTTCCAACCTGGTCATTCTGTGATTCTGTGATTCTGTGAAAACCACGGGAAATATTTTAGATTTTCTTAGTAAGATGGCTGCTTACAATTCTTTTAAGGGAGTTCAGTTTTAAAACTTCTGAATTATCTTTACTTCTAAATACCATCCATTCAGTTCAAGAATCAGATGAGTACCGGTATTTATACAATAGTAGTAACTTGTCTTTTCTCTAATAATGTGCGCTTGCGGCAAAGAAGGCCAGAGCCTCCTGGGCTGTGTCAGTCAGAGCACCGCTAGCAGGTTGAAGATGATCGTCCCCCCTCTGCTCAGCCCTGGTGAGACACACCTGGAGTGCTGGGTCCAGTCCTGGGCCTCCAAGTGCAAGAGAGACATGGACGTAATGGATCAGGTGTAGCAAAGGGTCACGAAGATAATAAGGGGCTACAGCATCTCATGAGGAAAGGCTGAGAAAGCTGGGACCCTTCAGCCTAACGAAGAGAGGGCTCAAGGGGGATCATATGTATGTATAGCTGAAGGGTGATGTATGTATATGTATGTATGGCTGAAGCAAGAGTTTAAATAAAATGGAGCCAGGCTTTCTTCAGTGGTGCCTAGTGACAGAACCAGAGACAATGCACACGGACTGGAACACAGGAGGCTCCAGCTGAATGTCAAGAAACACCTTGTTACTGAGAGTGGCTGAGCACTTACATGGGTTGCCCAGAAAGGTTGTGGAGTCTCCATCCTTGGAGATACTCAGAACCCGTCTGGAGACAGTCCTGGGAAACCAGCTGTTGGTGGCCCTGCGTGGCCAGCCGGAGTTGGACCAAGCGACCTCCAGAGGTCCCTTCCAACCTCAAACCTTCTCTGGTTCTGTCATAAAAGAGTCTGAAATTACATTTTAATAGGAAAGAAGATATAAAGATTTTAAAGAGAGTAAAATTTAATCTTAATAGAATAGTTTTTCTGTTGACTTCAGTGTAATCAGGTCTTGGCAATGAAAAACAAATTGCACAGTAGATTTTTTTTTTCAAAAATATTCCAGTAGAATATGATTAAGAAATATATCTGAAATGTAATCCTTTGCAAATGTTGTTTGATTACCAGTTACTAGATTGAAGGTGCTATTTTTTCATCCTCTCTTTCACAGGAAACTAACTATATCCCCTTGGCATTTATTGCAGATGAACAGGAGAGCTCTGGAGCAATTATTTATACTGTTGAGCTCAAGCGCTATGGTGGGCCTCTTGGAATTACGATCTCCGGTACTGAAGAGCCCTTTGATCCCATAATCATTTCCAGCCTTACAAAAGGAGGATTAGCTGAAAGGTAAATTAGAAAGTAAATTATTTTTAAGCATTCCTTTTGTCAAGATGAAGGTTCATTTTGTTTACTTGAACATGCTAATTTTCATGGTTATAATCCTTTTGCTATCGTTTTTTGATCATTGCCAAGTTTGGGAGCGTAAGAAATATCTTAACAGGATGTTCTTGCCTATCCTATATGAGACAGCAGAGGGTTGTGGTTCTTATTATAAATCTCCTAGGAAAGACTAGTAAATCAAACTGCACAGTCACAGGAACACTTTAGCAGCCTTCTAAAAGGAGGGTGGAGAGGAGGGTGCTGGCCTCTTCTCCCAAATGACAGGGGACAGGACAAGAAGGAATGGCCTCAAGCTCCGCCAGGGGAGATTTAGGCTTGAGATTAGGAAAAAATTCTTCACGGAGAGGGTGGTTAGGCATTGGAGCAGTCTGCCCAGGGAGGTGGTTGAGTCACCGTCCCTGGAGGTGTTTAAGGTGAGGGTGGATGAGGTACTTAGGGGCATGATTTAGGGATTGGTGGGAATGGTTGGACTCGACGATCCAGTGGGTCTCTTCCAACCTGGTTATTCTGTGATTCTGTGAAAAGCAATAGTCTTGTCGAGTAGAATAGGTAAGGAAAGCACTTAATGTGTCTTAAGTCTATCTGAAAATACACCACTTACTGTATACTCAAGATGCATCTGTATGTGCAGTTACATACACCATAGTGAGCAATGTCTGAGGAGCAGAAATGCTCCTTGTAAATGATGTATAGACAATAATGAAAATGCTAAGTTTTTCTATTGCCTGTTATTTCTAGGGTAGGTGGAGTCATTGTGGTGGTTTCAGAGAGAAGGTACAGCACACAAAACATGATATTATGTGCAGCCAGAATGAACAGTGCATTTACTCAAAGAGAATTTATTTTCTTCTCTTGATCTGTTCCATCCTGAATGCCATACTGGTGAAATAGCTGGTTACTTGCTCAAACTACCATTAGCTGTTATGTTGTGAGACTTCTAGAAACTCACTCATTTCAGAACTTACTGAGCTGCCTTAAACAGGTGGGCTGCAGTGAATAACATCCATAGGTGATTAACTCAAGTACCACAGTAACACAGAAATCATCTCTATGCCTTAGCTCTGCTATTGACACTACACAAAGGTGACTTGCTTTATGCATTTCTGACAAAAGAATTACTCTGTAACACAGGTATAAAAGCAAAATGAAAAAAAAGAAGGGGAGATGGTCCAAATATGCAAAGAAGTTGCCTTTGTTGATTTTTATGCTGCTTAACATTTTACTTTTCTCTTATTGCAGGACTGGGGCAATTCACATAGGAGACAGAATCCTAGCAATAAATAGTAGCAGTCTGAAAGGAAAACCTCTGAGTGAAGCCATTCATTTATTACAGATGGCAGGAGAAACTGTCACCTTGAAAATCAAGAAGCAGACAGATGGTGAGTAGAGCCAAGGTGGTCTTTAATGTGTGTGCTGCTAAAGATCAACAAGCATTTAAGCCATCCCCAGAAAACTGCTGTGTCAATAGTAAAAAGCATATTCTTAGAACGGCAGTAAAGCGATGACCACCACCACCCTTCTGTTTTTATATTCAGCTACCAGTCCCAAGAAATTTTCTGTCCCTGTGGGTCACGTAAGTGAACTGAGCGATGCTGAAGAGGAAACCTCTGCTGCACAGCAATCCGGGAAACTTTCAGACATCTATTCCACTACAGTCCCAAGTGTTGACAGTGCAGTGGAGTCATGGGATGGCTCTGGTATTGATACCAGCTTTGGAAATCAAGGTACTATCAAGAATGCAATAGACATTTGAAGTAGAAATTATCACTTTCATGGTTGACCTTCCTTTGCCTTAAGGAGAACTTTATCTCTACCAACTGGGCTGGATACATGGCACTATCCGCCTGTTACCTGAAAATGCACGCAACTGTAGTTACATGGGATTTGAGGGAGACAGATCCAGACTGATATATGGAACCAAATTGTCTGCTTTGGAGAGGTGACAGCAGTGATATTTGTTAATCATCAACAAAACAGAACTTCCTAATCCAATATGTACATCTGAAAACTCCAACTATAGAGCTAGGAAAGTAATATGTCAAGATGAAATATATATATAGCAGCTCTACCTTAATGGATTTTGCTTACCAGATCAGCATCAGCTTGTGACAAGTTGATCCGTATGTTCTTGGTACATCACTTGGAAGCCAGACTGTCTGGTTCCTACATGAAATTCAGGTCACATTTAATTCAGTTGAAGAAATAATATTTAATTAATACTAACATTAATTGTATGATAAATTCCTCAGATGTAAAGGCCATCTGATGCCACTTACACAGGCTAAAGCTATTTGGAAATGTCTGACAGAGAAATCATTTTCTGAAAGGTGAGCTTTCCAAGAGAATATGTTGTTCCCAGGCATGTGTGCCAGTTGTGAGATGGACCTTTTCTTAGCTCTCGGAGCACTAACAATAAGCAGTAGCTCTGCTTAGTGCAGGTCCCCATTCCACAAGGGGACACAGGGACAGAGGCCTTTATGCAGGGACGTGCAGGGCTCTGACAGCGCAATCCAGCGCTTGTGTTAATGAGTTCTTGCCCTAAAGGTGCCAAGACCAACTACCCTCCTTCCTGTTCTGGCATTACTCCCATTAATGGTCAGTCAAGAACCTCTGCACCGTGCCAACTTTTGCATCTAGGTAGCCGTTCTACGGATTAGGAGTCTTGTGCATAATTGATGCTAATATGTCATTAATTGTTGACTGCATTGCTTCCAAATCTGAGAAAGTTACCAGGAGAAAGAAAAACTTTCTTGCTAATCATCTGGAAAGTCAAGCTGATGGGCTCTTTTAATGCATCCTTGTAAAGTGTTTTTTCTATAGGTCTGAAGCATGGTTTTCTGAACAGCTTGTGTTTAATTTTGGACATGTTACACATGACCATGTTCACATGTAATTAACACATCCATACAACATGTGATTTATTCAATAGTAGTCAATGTATGATGTCAAATTCAAAACTTCTGAGTTGTGAAAATGTCCAGAAGTAAGCGTCAGAAGCAACTGAGACACAAACAGTAGGAGAACAGTGTTGGATATAGTTAAGATTTGACTTTCAAGGTACAGAAGGAGCTCTAAAGCACACCTAATTTCAGGTATAATTTAGGTCATTTATTCTTCTAAATGACTGCTGCTAGCAATCATGAGTCCACATCCAAGTTCTAGAGTACCCAGCTCCACAGATAAGCATTTCTGTCATAACAATATATACAGTGCTTTAAATATGTAATAAATCTATTTAGGACACGGCTATCAGGCTTCAGGATGCAACTTCAATGCCTACGAATGGAGGAGTCCTAAACAGACTAGTTTGTCCCCTCCAAGCAAACCACGAAATCACCCATTTCATGATACAGGGCTAAGTGATGATGACTGGGACCGACCTACAGCAAGCAAGTAAGTTTAAGTTCATGTTCAAGTTTCAGTTTTCTGATTTGCAGCTGCAGCAGTGCCACAGAAAGGAACATCAGTAGTGGGCTATAGTGGCTCATTCTTTAAATATGAGATAGAAAATTTATTAGGGTAGATTAGTGACGTTTATGGAAGATTATGATACCAAAACCAGGACTTAAAAAAAAGAAAAAAAATCAGGACATTCCCCTGGATAAGCTTTAAAAAAACCTGATCTGTTTTTCACTCCACAAAAATAAATGTGCAAATAAAGCAGCTTAAGACAACTGGCATATTAAACTTCTGTCTTCAATGAAAATTCTTCATTTTGGTTTGGGCAAAGAGGCAGTAATCGGTCTTCTTCCATAAATGCTTGAGACACCTGCAGCTTGTTGAACCTGCTGGGTTGGTACAATCCCTGGTTTCAATACAGGATGGGGGATGATATGATTGAGAGCAGCCCTGCAGAGAAGGACTTGGGGATGCTGGTTGTTGAGAAGCTCGATGTGAGCCGGCAATACGCGCTAACAGCTCAGAAGGCCAACTGCATCCTGGGTTGCATCAAAAGAACATGGCCAGCAGGGCGAGGGAGGGGATTCTGCCTCTCTGTTCCTCTCTTGTGAGAACTCATCTGGAGTATTGTGTCCAGTTCTGGAATCCTCAAAATAAGAAGGATATGGAGCTGTTGGAACAGGTTCAGAGGAGGGCTACAAGGATGATCAGAGGGCTGGAGCACTTCCCATATGAGGACAGGCTGAAGTAGTTGGGATTGTTGAGCCTGGAGAATAGAAGGGTCTGGGGAAACCTTACAGCGACCTTCCAGTCCCTGAAGGGGCTACAGGAAAGCTGAGGAGAAACTGTTTACAAAGGCTTGTAGTGATAGGACTAGGTGCAATGGGTATAAACTAGAGAGAGGCAGATTTAGACTAGACATAGGAGGAATTTCTTCACCATGAGAGTGGTTGAAGCACTGGCAGAGGTTGCTCAGGGAAGCTGTGGCTGCCCCATCCCTGGAGGTGTTCAAGGCCAGGTTGGGTGGGGCCTTGGGCAGCCTGGGCTGGTGGGAGGTGTCCCTGCCCATGGCAGGGGGGTTGGAACTGGATGATCTTAAAGGTCCCTTCCAACTCAAACTGTTCTATGATTTCAGTAGGAGAATAAAGCAGCTGGGTAGAAATGTCTTGTCCCAAGCTATATTACCTGCCACACATTACTCTTCTTCTGAGAAGCAGGAACATTTACGGGCTCTGGAAGAGGGGACAGGCCTCTTGGGTGGACTACAGGAGGGAAGTGAGATTCTGTAGAGAAAAAATCAGAAGGGCAAGGGCTTAACTAGAAATCAGATTGGCTAGGTTGGTGAAAGATAACAAAAAATCTTTCTATAAATATATAAATAATAAAAGGAGGACTAGGGAGACCATACAGTCCCTATTGGACACAGAAGGAACAACAGTGACAGGGGATGAGGAAAAGGCTGAGGTACTTATTGCCTTCTTTGCCTCAGTCTTTAATTGTAAAGAAAGTTGTTCCCTCTGTGTACAAATCCCAGAGATAGAGGGGCAACATGAGGCTCCCATGGTCCAAGAGGAGATGGTCAGAGCCTTGCTAGCCCGACTAGACACTCACAAGTCTATAGGGCCAGATGGGATTCACCCGAGGGTATTGAAGGAGCTGGTGGATGTGCTGGCCAAACCCCTTTCCATCATCTTCCAACAGTCCTGGAAGACTGAGGAAGTTCCACTGGACTGGAGGCTGGCTGATGTTGTGCCCATCTACAAGAAGGGTCGCAGTGAGGATCCAGGGAACTACAGGCCTGTCAGTCTGACCTCAGTGCCAGGGAAAGTCATGGAACAGGTGATCTTGAGTGCTATCATGAAGCACATGCAAGAGAACTGGGTGATCAGGCCCAGTCAACACGGGTTCACAAAAGGCAGGTCTTGCCAAACTAACCTAATCGCCTTCTGTGACAAAGTGACTCGGCTGCTGGACGAGGGAAAGGCTGTGGATGTATCTTCCTGGACTTCAGTAAAGCCTTTGACACAGTTTCTCACAGCATTCTGCTAAGGAAACTGTCAGCCCCTGGCCTGGACAGGCGCACACTCTCCTGGGTGGAAAACTGGCTGGATGGCCGGGCCCAGAGAGTGGTGGGAAAAGGAGTTAAATCCAGCTGGAGGCCAGTGACAAGTGGGGTTCCCCAGGGCTCAGTGCTGGGTCCAGCCCTGTTCAATGTCTTTATCAATGACCTGGATGAAGGTATCGAGTGCTCCCTTAGCAACTTTGCAGATGACACTAAGCTGGGTGGAAGTGTGGATCTGCTGGAGGGTCGGGAGGCTCTGCAAAGGGATCTGAACAGGCTGGACCACTGGGCAGAGTCCAATGGCATGAGGTTTAACAAGGCCAAATGCCGGGTCCTGCACTTGGGGCACAACAACCCTATGCAGTGCTACCGACTAGGAGAAGCTTGGCTGGAAAGCTGCCTGGAGGAGAAGGACCTGGGGGTGTTGGTTGACAGCTGACTGAACGTGTGCCCAGGTGGCCAAGAACGCCAATGGCATCCTGGCTTGTATCAGAAACAGTGTGACCAGCAGGTTCAGGGAGGTTATTCTCCCTCTGTACTCAGCACTGGTGAGACCGCACCTCGAATCCTGTGTCAGTTCTGGGCCCCTCACCACAAGAAGGATGTTGAGGCTCTGGAGCGAGTCCAGAGAAGAGCAACAAAGCTGGTGAAGGGGCTGGAGAACAGGCCTTACGAGGAGCAGCTGAGAGAGCTGGGGGTGTTTAGCCTGGAGAAGAGGAGGCTGAGAGGAGACTTCATTGCTCTCTATAACTACCTGAAAGGAGGTTGTAGAGAGGAGGGTGCTGGCCTCTTCTTCCAGGTGACGGGGGACAGGATGAGAGGGAATGGCCTCAAGCTCCGCCAGGGGAGATTTAGGCTGGACATTAGGAAAAAAATTTTCACAGAAAGGGTCATTGGGCACTGGCAGGGCTGCCCAGGGAGGTGGTTGATTAACCTTCCCTGGAGGTGTTTAAGGCACGGGTGGACAAGGTGCGAAGGGGCATGGTTTAGTGTTTGATAGGAGTGGTTGGACTCGACGATCCAATGATTCTCTTCCAACCTGATTATTCTGTGATTCTATGATTCTAAGGGACGACAGATGTCACAGTCCAAGAGGTTTCAGTGTCCTTTTTAACTGCTTTCAGGACTTACAGACATGCGTGTCCTTTGTTACAAATACAGTTTCTTGGTGTAGCAGTACAATAAGCCTCAAATTGCAGTCTGTAAGAAATTCAAGTATAGTACTAAGGAAAATCTTTCTGGTTCCTGTATAAACATACTAGAGAAGTAAATCCATAAGGTCCAGTCTTTTATTTTGAAATGCGAATCAAGGCAAGATTAGATGCCAGTGCTGCTTTTCAGAAGCTGAATCACATCCTCTGATGTTGCAAATTGCCAGGTGGCATTTTGTCTGGAGACAAGTCTAGCAAGATGATAGCTGAGATCTGGGCAAGTGTGAATTCTCAGTTCGTATCCCACTCCTTTGGTGCCTGTTGTCCAGAAGCGTACTGGAAGTTTTCATAGGTTAGCAATGGACAATATTTAATAAAGGAAATTGCCACAGTTTTCTTCATACTTCCCATTCTTGATAAGTTAATATCTTTATCTTAATAGCAGTATCTTTATCTACAGTTAAAGCCCACGTTTCATTTCTCAGATGAGATGCAGCCATAGATTCCAGAACACCTACTGTTTTGCAGTTATGTAATAATAGACTGAAAAAGTTGTTGAGCAGTGAACCAGGAAGCTGGATTGTAAAATACAGAATAATGAAAAGCAATGAATTCTACTACCATTTTAAAGCACTATTCAACAGCAAGTATGCGTGTTAAAGAGTGCATACTTGTTCTAGTCTTGTTCTACTTGTCAGTGTGACTTGCACCTGAGATACATGGTACAAATTGAAATAATGACTATTTTAACCCTGTATCTGTAAAATGGATTACGCCACACTTGATGGTGTTCCTATACCACGTGCTGGAGTGTTTGAGAAGATCATGTCTGTTCTTCCAGTCTGTTACAGGGATCCCCAGAAAATCACCTCTTCTCTAACTAGGCAACTTATCTTCTTCTCTAACACCAAATAGTAATTCTTTTCTTACCTTTATTTTGTGTAGCACAGCTTCCAAGAACATGTGGCAGCAGAAGGAGACGGAGACATTGGGAGAAAATCAAGAAAACCATTTAAAGCAAGCTTCTGGAGAAAGACCAGGGGGGGAGAGCATCAGGAGCATGAAGAAAGAAAGCAAGATGTGGAAAGGTGCCTCTGGTGGGCAAAGGAAAGGTGGGGGACAGCTGGAAGAATGGAATACTCCCAGGTAGGAGAAAAAAGAATGCATAGGAGTGAGATCCAGTGAGGTGGGGTGGAGGGAGGAGGCAGGGAAGAAAGGAAAAGGAGTTGAAAGGTGATAAGCAGAGTAAAAGCAGAAAACAGGTCATTATCATGTTGTTGAGTGACAATGGAATTTCAGTTGGCAAGTAAATGAAAACCAGAGCTTAAAATGCTCAGTAGCCTGGTGTCTACCTATCACTGGCAGGTAGGACATGTCTGTTATAGTTCCTGCTTGAGGGAAAATGTTTTGTACATTAAAACAATATTTACAGGAATGAGTCTGCCAGGTCCTAGTACATCTATCACCTTCTGAATTTATTAAAAAAAAAAAAAAAAGATTTTATCTCTCATATGGCAATGAGAACCAACTCCTAAGCACCTGTCTTCATATCTTTGCTACTACTCCTCCTTCAGTGTTTTTGTGCATCTAACTTTCTGATGACTCTTTGAATAAGCATCAGAAAACCAAATATATTTGTTACAGGTCAAACAATATTTCACATGATATAAAATCAATCCCCTAGGTTTCAGGGGAGGAAAAAAAAGCCATCTAGGTGAGAAATTATTTTGATATCTCTTTTTTTCTGGTGCAGTAGCTCAGCTACAAAGTAGTTTATTCATGTGGCTGTAATGGAGATGCAAAAGTTGACCATTTCACATACCAGCAGACAAGACTCAGAAAAAAGGCAAAGAAGTAGTGAGTGCTGAAAAGGAACTGCTTCAGCTAAAAAGAGGCATCATGATTTCTGTATTCACAGAAGTCAGAGAAGAAATGGACCTCCAGTTTTAGGAAGTCCAGCCTTTGCTGTCACACACAATTGCTTCAAATCTGTTCATCAACTCAAGTTCCATTTTATAATATTAGTATGCAATATAAAGAAAGGTATTGTAATGGATAAATTAGACTATACTCAACATTGGCTATTAAAACAATATTTAGGTTTATTGAAAGAACTCATTTCAGAAGTCAAGGATCTTTCGAAAATCATATGTTAAATACTTTCTTATCTGGCCTGGAAGGAATTGCATCTGTAATCTGAGTAGGTATGCTCACCATTGCTGTTGCAGTCTCTTAGAAGAGACACTGATGCTAAATGGAGAATCATTGCAATAAGAGACTGAAATGGCTGACTATTGTCTGCTTGACTGATTGTAACTGTAAGAAAGCATCTCTGAGGCAGAGTGTAGTGTGTGAAGCATTCGAGCTGTCATCTGTTGGGCTGGGCAATTCCCCTGTTTAAAAGCTACTCTGTTAACAGTGTTACAGTTACACTGTTCTCAGCAATACATTATTTGTCAAACAAGACCTCAGATGCTTCCATTATAGTGTTTGCTATGTTGTTGTGCTGTTAAGCACCCCTAGCTGCAGTCCATGGGCAGCTGCTCCAAAGTAACAGCTTGCTGCCACCAAAAGAGCAAATTCTCTTTGTTTCCTTCCTCATCCTTCCTAATCAGCCCCCTCCCATGCAGCAGTTCTTGTGTGAATTTTCATTGAGCTGATTCCCCTTGCTAAGCAGTCCAGAGTTGGTGGTCTTTTTATCAGACCTCTCTTGCTGGAGAACTTCCCTAACATCTTGCTCAAGAGTGTTAGTAAGCAAGCTTTGGTGTGTTTATGGAACATCAGAGACGTAAGTCACCATGCAAGACAATTGCATTCCTGAAAGTTTCTCTGTGTTTGTATATGAAATGACCAGAGCAGTTGCTATGATGATAGTCAGGTGGACTTAAATTGATCATGGTAAATGCAGCTTAGACTGAAGGAACCAGGTAAAAATCATCACCATCCCTCTTTTGCAAAATGCTGTTAGCAAAAATGAAGGCTCTTTTCATATTCCCTGGGAGAAGTCTGTGAGGTTAAAAGGTTTTATTACAAATATTTGTTGCACCGAGCAGCTCTGCACACAGGTACTGATTGATTCATTAATTTTCATAGGGACATCCCAGTTTCAAGCTAGTAAAAAAGGTGTACTGAATTGTTCTTGGAATCCCTTACTGAATAACTCCTTACTAAATAGCTCCCTGCTCAGATCCTGCCAACTGCTAGCGACTGCCAGGCTATGAGAAGACCTGTCTGTCCTGTGCTCCGCATGTTTATCCAGGCTTTCCTGATCAGCAGCTTTTCCCCACTCTCCCATCTACCTCCTGTAATGTTCTGTTGTTCAAGTTGCAATCTGTGGCAAGGCACATGTTTTTATATATTATTCGAAGGGAAAATAAGTCCACAGTTTTTTAACTTCTCATTGTAAATCTAGCTTCACAGGTACCCATGATAACACCGAGGCTGACCAGGAGGAAAATTTCTGGTCTCAGGCTCTGGAGGATTTAGAGACCTGTGGCCAGTCAGGAATTCTGAGGGAACTAGAGGTAGAACAATCTTAACCTTTCTTTCCAATTATAGAGAAATATAATGGTTTTGGTTTGGTTTACATTCATTTTATTTTCTCCTTTTTTTTCTTTTAAGTTGCACTAATCACACCAATTCATTTAAAAGCTTTAACCCCTCTCCACAGGACAAGGCTGACAGGCGTCTGTGTTTGAGAAACATGACTCTCTTGGTACCTACCCTTTACCTTTATATTTTTGCTTGTGCAGCTGCCTCCCCCGCCCCTAACCAGAGCTGTTTTCTTTTGTACAATGCAACCAAAATTCTATAAACATGTTCACCCCAGAGCTTTTGACTTGCAGCTTCTGCTGTGCGTACCCATTGATGCTGTCTGCACAGGCAGCAAATGGCGCAGAACTTCTTAACTGGCATAACCTTCCTGCAGCAATGCATCCCATTCTCTGACAGACGCTTTACGCAGCTTTTCTTAGCATGTTGTAGGTTGTCTTTTAAACTAAAACTTAATTTGATTAAGATGAACATAAAAGAAAATCATCTTTTCAAAATCAAATTTACCTGTGATCTTACTACTCTGCAAAAAAAGTTGCCAATGTGGGAAATGTTTGTTATACAGCAATTTTTTTACTAAGTAACAAATTTTTGCATTTCATCCCAAAGTTACTTGCAAATTTAACTGTGTTTTGTGTTAGAATGTGAGGCGGGTAGAGGGGGAAGGTAACACAGAGTAACTTGGAGTCTTTATTTTTCTAATCACCTTTTCTCTAAGTCGTCTAATCAGAACAATTAAGATTATACTGCCACTTAAAGCTGGGGAATGAAAGGTCCTAAAATATTTTCTTTTATGTTCTTTTAAATTCCTGGAGCTGCAAAACTGGCAGAATCTCATTTTCATTTTTATGTTATGTAAAGTCCTTTCGCAGCCAGGAGGAATGTGAATGGCATAACGGGGTGAAAGTTTCTTCAGTTCAGATTAATTTACTTACTCAGATTTGTGGCTTTTGTATTGCATGTATGGGTAGCAAAATGTGATTCTCTTGTATTTGTTACTGCAAACCAGAGGAATGTAGGAGAAAATGTTTTACTAGTTTAAATCCATAGTTAGAGATGATTTGGAACCGCAGGCTTCTCTAGCGATTTTCAGTATTCAGAGCACAATAAAAGGATATGGAAATAGGTAAATCCAAAATGGAAGCAAATCGTTCAGGATGACCAGAATTCAGTTACTTCAACACATTGAATTTTGGCCTGGCTTTTACAAAAAAGAAATTCAGAGCTGTAGATGCTCTATCATTTACCACATCGTCTTGTTGCGCAACCCACAGCTCGGAGAAGAAAGCAAGACTCATTCAGTATGACAGGATACTCAGAATGGCGATGCCTTTATTTTATGAAGTGCCATTGCATAGTCAAGGACTCCTCCTCATTTTTCATTTCAAGGTCTTCAGCCAAAGAGCAAAGAAATCTGTTGTTTGCCAAGTCTTCTGGCTGCCTTTGCTCTGTCAGGCAGTAATATCAGTCATTACTGAGCACAAGAGAGACTGTTAAGCCTACAGTATATTGTCTTATAGTCAACATAGTGCTGGTGCTGCAAGAAAGATGGTGACACGTGTGGTCTCCAGAGTCAGAGGGAAACATTTATTTGCCTGTTTTCCTCTTATTCCCCCCCTTCACCTTTATTTTACTTCTCATTTCAAGCAGGCTGCCTGCATCCTATCCCAGACAAGAGTTGAGGTTATCACCTTTTAATTCCCCTTTTTACTTACCCATCAGCACCAGGAAGAAAGAACAGGAAATTCAGCCTACCCTGTCCCAGCAGTGGCACCTCTGCACGCTGTCTGTCCCAAAGTGCATTTGCCTCCTGTTCCCTCAGAGGAGAAATTCACAAGGGAGGAGGCGTCTTGCTGTGCACAGGTGCTTTTCATGTTAGTCTGTTCCACCCAGTGGATGAGATGACTGACGTAGTTGTCTTTCCAGATTTTACCCACTGTATATTCTGGCATCTAATATAAAAGGCCAGCTTTTACTGAGGTTAAAAACAGCAGTGACACAGAATTTTGTATCTCTAAAGTCTTAGTGCTAAGCTAAGGCATTACTCTTGCAATATACGTGTTATGCAAAGTTTTTTTCCAGGCAGATAGCATCCCAGCCTGGAATTTTATCCGAGCACGCTCTCTGCCAGTGCTGCCTCTAGAGCTGCCCACATATTCTGCTGACTCACATTTTTTTACCTTGCATGCACAGTCTGAATTGCTAATGCTTTCCTATAGCCCCAATTCCAACAAATGCAATTGTGTCGCAACTTAAATGTCATTTTACTTATGTGTAAAATGTTTTCTAAATAAGCACTTACACTACACACTCTTCAGTCTGCCAGGGGAGTAGCTTACAAGCATAACCGTTCTAGTGCTCAGTATTTTAGTTTGAAATGCCGTCCGGAAACTTTTGCTCATAGGATTCTGTTGTTGTTGTTGTGTTTTTTGTGGTTCTTTATTTTATAGTGACTTGCAAGCAGATTGAACATCTATCCTCTTGCCTTTTGCTGTGCCCTGAGTGATTGTGTTTTAACAAAGAATAGAGACATTTTTCCTACTGCTATGAATTAACCGCTTGCTTAACCCACATTCTGTGTTAAAAATTAACCTGTTCATTAATGCTCTAGGCCACAATTATGTCAGGAAGTACTATGAGTTTGAATCACGAAAACCCACAACCTCGTATCCAGCTAGGAAGACAAGCCAGCTTCCAGGAAAGAAGTACTGTAAGGCCACATTACAGTCAAGCTACCCGTAGCAACACATTGCCATCAGATGTGGGGAGAAAGTCCATGGTTCTGAGAAAAATTAAGCAAGAAATGAAAGAAATCATGTCACCAACTCCTGTGGAGTTACACAAGGTCTGTAATTTTCCTTCTGACAGTTTCGAAATAATATATTCAGTATAGGGACTCTAATTATGTGGCAATACAGTAAACACTTTTTCTAATGACTCCACAGATGTAATTTGGGGGCCATGCATAATAGTTCTTACAAACACATTAATGATATATCCTTGTGGGGGAACCAAACACATAAGATGCATCCTTGTCTAGTATTTTGCTTTACAAGAAATCCTCCAAGGGGACTGCTCTTTTGCAAGGAGGATCCACTGGTAATTTGGATTGACAATACCAGTAACTCATGTCTGCAAAACGTGTTCATTAAGAAAGCAAAGTTTAATTTCTAGAAAATACATTTCTTCAGGAAATTACTCAGGAGGGCTTGGGGCTCCCATTCGTCCTTTTTCAAATTAACACTCATTTTGAATCAAATACATGAGACTCGATGTGCGAAATATACTGTTATTTCAAATTAGCTATAGCTTCTCTTTATAATTCCTTTGCTCTAAAGAGGTTAAATAATCTTAAGTCTGTGCAACTTCTCACTGCTCAAGACTGTTGAAATCACCTGGTGATATGAAGGTAGCTCTGCACCCCAAGGACAAACTGAATAAAGTATCTCTAGATATGCACAATAAAAAACCTACCAGCTGAAGTCTCAAGTCCAGTGAGGCCATAACAACCAGTTTCCAAAATGTTGGGGAACATTATAATGCTGGTCTGCATGACAGGAATGAGCATTCCATCCCCTGCACCCATCTTACGCTTAAAGGTCTGAGATTTTCTCAGGGGGCAGGCAGAGAAGTTTAGCTTAGAGGTCACATGTTGTCATTCTGAAGAGACTTAGTTTGGTTTCTAGACTGCGGATTTGGCTGAGGTTGAGTTTGTAGTTCATTCAGTGTAGTTTAGCGAGGTAAGGACTCGCTGAGTAGGGGCTAAATGAATGTTTGTAGAAAACAGTGGACAGTGGATCTTATATATGAAAAATTCATCAGTTGCCAGTGTAAATATTCAATAGGATGTGTTGTGATAATTTTAAGCTATTCACATTTCCAGCTTGATGTGAATCATAGAACAAAACTGCACTAGCAGGCATTTCATGGTGTGTTCACATTCAGCAAAGGCAGTTTTCTCCTATGGATTATAAAACCAGCCTTTCATAATTGATAAAATAAATTCTTTGCTGGAGAAGAAGAGTCATATTTCTGTTAATGAGTCAGTATTTTGTGGTAGCTGCTAGCTCTTGGAGCCCTGGACAGAAAAAATACCCTGTCCTTCTCCAGTTTTCTCTTTATTTTTAAGATTGCTGTGACCTCATTGCTCTCTATACCTACCTGAAAGGAGGGTGCTGGGCTCTTCTCCCAAGTGACAGGGGACAGGACAAGGGGGAATGACCTCAAACTCCACCAACTCCACCAGGGGAGATTTATATTGGACATTAGAAAAAAATTTTTCACAGAAAGGGTCACTGGGCACTGGAACAGTCTCCCCAGGGAGGTGATTGATTCACCTTCCCTGGAGGTGTTTAAGGCACGAGTGGACGAGGTGCTGAGGGGTATGGTTTAGAGATTGGTGGGAATGGTTGGACTCAATGATCTGGTGGGTCTCTTCCAACCTGATGATTCTATGATTCTATGACCTTGCATTTTAGTAATTTCCAGTTGTTGTTCAGACAATATACCCACTTTTGCACTGCCTGCTGAAGTGACGTTGACCTCGCTTATAGCATCTATTCTGTCATCCAGAAAAGTCATTTCCTTTCTAAAAATCCAAAAGTTGAACCTGCATTAAGGGGTTTCCAAATCCTTACTGTCATTTTGGAAAAATAAAAAACAATGACTGAATCTTACGGTCTGATTCACCAAAGTGGGCTCGAACCCCTGTGATGACACAGGCAGGTTAGCCCGAGCATTATGGACTGCTTTTCTATACATTCCCATCTTAGCAAGTTCTTATTTGTTACTTTTCTTACTGTTTCTTGTGCAGCAGTGCACTTGTTATTTTATTCCCCTCCTTAATTTTTGTATGAGACCTCTAGTTTAACACTAAGAACCTGCTCAATTGCTCTTTCTCATGGATAGTGTGTTTAATGAGAGCTTTCTAGAACAGCCACAATGCTACAAGAGTGACTTCACAGTCAGACAAATGTCTGATTTTTCATAACAAGTCTTGCTGGCAAAGTGCTCTGCCCTCAGCAGGTAAATGTCTTAATCAGCTAAGCCACTGACAGGACAACTGATGACATAAAAGCTCTTTTGGAAAACTGTGATAGTATAAACAGACTTGAAAATACAAGCTTGTAGTGGTAGACGAGGGGTAATGGGTATAAACTGGAGAGGGGCAGATTTAGACTAGACATAGGAGGAATTTCTTCACCGTGAGAGTGGTGAGGCCCTGGCACAGGTTGCCCAGAGAAGCTGTGGCTGCCCCATCCCTGGAGGGGTTCAGGGACAGGCTGGATGGGGCCTTGGGCAGCCTGGGCTGGTGGGAGGTGTCCCTGCCCATGGCAGGGCGGGTGGAACTGGATGATCTTTAAGGTTCCTTCCAACCCAAACTAGTCTATGATTCTATGACCTACTTCAGTAAGGCGTTCAAGCATGTGACTGTATGCTGCTGAGTTTTCCCATTTTCTTAACCAGGACAGTCCATGTGCCTTTTTACAGTCTCCGTGCAATAAATCTGCGTGCCTACGTGCCTCATAGATCAGAGTTCATACTTTGGTTTGATTGCAGAAAGGTGGACCGGGTAAATCTTCCATTTTTTTCATAACCTGATTGTAAGCAAGGAAGAATACCTGATTCTACCAAGATGAAAGGTGCACATAAAATTAAAACGCGTCATGTATAGAGCAAGACAGGATAAGACTGGCTAAAAATTGCTAAGGCTACAAACACAAAGAAGTGCATCTAATGAAACAGCGTGGTGAGATGACATTACAGCTTGTCCTTCTCAGCTGCACACCCATCAGAGAGGTAACACAGCCTTGAGGATTATTTTGCTGAATGCTGCAAACTTTGCAGGAAGTTGACCTGAATATTTCACTGCTCTTTCTTACTTTGCTGCTTTACATTCACCAAATGTGTACTTGAACTGTCTTTGTCCTGAAGAAGCTAGGATTGAGATGAGTGTCGTGCAAATCTCTTCAAAAATTTGTTATAGATGGTTTAATGAGTAACATTTAATTTAGTGGATGGCATATTGCTATATCTGTACCCAGATTTAATTAATGCCTTTAACTGATTTTATCTAGCTAGGTAATCATAGAGATTAATATTTTTCTAAAAATCATAGCGGACAATTTTTTAAAAGTTTGAAAGAGCACACGTTCCTCTGAGAGCGAAAAATATGCACTAGACATCAGATAATTTTTCAATATTATTATTGCAAGTAGTCATTAACCTAAAATTACAGTCGGTTAAAATACCTCAATAGCTGATCTGTGCAAGATGTAGCAATTTAAATTAAGCATTTTCCCATTGATTTGCAAGATCAGAGAGGCAAAGCGACAGACTCAAAACTTGTAAGCTTCTGTTTAAAATTTGTAACTATTTAATTGCTTATGAAATATGAATTTAATTTCCATTTCAGCTTTCTTCTTTCCCTTAGGCTCCTGATATAAATTTAAAAGTCTAACAAATCACTGATAATGGAGATGTTGTTATTGAGATCAAACTCTCCAAACAGTTGTGATCAGCAGCACAGATAAACCTGATGGATTTAGGTGTTGCATTAATTGTCTGCAATCTCATACCCTTCAGACAGGGCTGCACTACTCGCAAGTAAAGACAAGAAACCTGTGTGGTGGGGCTTTGCTCATACCCATTATGAAATAGAAATCTGGGCATTCCAGGTATGAGGGTTTTTCCTCTGAGATTCCTGTGGAAGAATATATACTGTCCTAAGAAACAGTAGCTCCAAAATTATAACCTATAATAAACCCAAAAGCTCTCTGCAGATGACTTGTGCCAAAAAAAATGTGACAGCTGTCAAACATACAACAAAGTTAAATTGCAACAGTATCGCTTAAGTGAACAAGTATCAGTTTCTTTTATTTCCAAGCTCCTGTTAAATAAACCAAATGACAAGAAAAGACAGCCATAAGGGAAATAGTTTTAAAATATATTCTGGAATCTGTGGATCTGAAGAACCACAGAAATGAAAAAATACTTTGATCCATCAAAGTTGCTGTTGCAGGGTAGTGAGTTTCCCTTCCAGAGTGCTCAGTCCATTTCAGTCAGGAAAACCCAACCTGAACTGGAACAGGCTGTGGAATCTTCTCTGGAGACATTCAAAACCTGTCTGGAAACATTCCTGTGTAACCTGTGCTAGGTGAACCTGCTTCAGCAACAGAGTTGGACTGGATGGTCTCCAGAGGGTCCCTTCCAACACCGACCATTCTGCGATTCTGTGAACAGGTGGAGGAGCAATAAAAGTCTTCCAAGGGTCATTCTCAAGTCCTTGCCCCTTCACTTTTGCAGTACTTCCCACCATTAGTCTACAGCAAAACTCCACTTTCACGCCCCTTATCATTTGCCGTGCTTCATTGTTTGACTCTTGAGCTGAGCATGAAGTAGCATGTGGATTCCCTGGGCAGTATTATAGACAAGACACAAGCTAAGGTGAGCTATTGTGGAACGTCCCTTTCTGTGGATCTGTAGAACGGAGTTTGTATGTATTTTGTTTGCTAATAGACCACTCACTAAAAACAGGAAAAAACCAACACTGTCCTAGACGATGTGAATGGGACCCCATCTGCACTACATGTGGAACCATTCTCCACTCCAGCTTGGCTTTGGTAAGGTCTTGACTGTACTATAAAGTGTCCAGTTTGAGGGCTGAAACTTAAAAGAAGGTTGCTGATCTACTGAAGAGTCAGTATGAGCCTTGTCTCGTATCACTGCAGAGAAGGAGAATGAAGTGATCATGTTCTCTTTGGATAGCAAGAGGCTGAAGTCTTAGCAAGGGTTATTTAGTGCAGACCCGAAGAAAACAGTGGAAGCGGTGGAAGAATTTACTTTAATAGACTGTGGAGTCTCCATCACTGGCGATTTTAAAAAGCAGAGTAGGTGAATGTCTCTCAAGAAATCAGTTAGATGCGGTTGATCCTGCCTTAGGACAAGAATACAGTATAGATGACTTCAGGGACTCCCCTATTTCATGTGTTGTTGTAGTTCATCTGAGATTGGATCCAGCTCCATTTAACTCCAGTGCCTGAAGAAAGAGGAAGGGAAAAAGAAAGGCATGGTTCCTTTTAAAAATTGTGCTGTCTATGCTAGGACAGCATTTCAAGTCATCTCTTAGGCACTGGATCACATTTTTACGTTTACTTTTCAAAGCTTCTTTAAGAAGCAAATAACATGAAGCGTCCTATCCTTTTTGGTTGTGAGGGAAAAAAGTTACCTCATTTGAAGAGAATTTGTGTCTCGGTCCAGTGCTAATTATTTTTTTGTTCTTACTAGGAAATACACATCAATCTGTCAATAAAATACATCTCCCTTCTTCATTTATTTTTTTAGTCTTGTAGAATGATAGTCGGAGAGCACTTTGATAGCAGCTTCAAACATATTTCAGATCAAAGCCATGTTAGACATGCTGTGACACCACAAACAAAAGCTTCTGATGATAATGAATTATTAGAAGCTTTCCAGAGTCCTGCTGATACAGCAGCTGTTGATGCAAATTAAAATCATTCTGTGATGAATTATTTTGAATTTGCAGATAGGTTTTTCAGTAGCTGTAATGTCCATTGACACCTGAAATTCACGCTGAGACGGAGGAAGTAAGACACGTTCAGCAAGAAGTTACTCTGGGGGAAGGTGGGAGAAGAGGAGGGAAAAGACCTTAAACACAGCACCCACTGGGAAGTTTAAAATGTCAGCTTTTACCCAAAAAGGATAGGGAAAAAGCCCTCTGCTTAGTTAGTGGGACTTTAGGTGAACCTTTCTGCTTTGATGTGCTGTGCAGAGGGAGAAAAACAAGGGAAAAGAAGGAGCTGGTGTAGAGTAAGGGATGGATGCTGGCAGGGGGGTATTTACGCTTATCAGCACATGACACAGATATTTTTCACAAACCACCCATGTCTACAGCCAAAATCCAGTGCTAATGGTGCAGCAGCTGGTGTTCCATCAAACTTCTCCCAACTGTTGCCCAGGACAGCCCCTTCACTCCTGTTTTGAGACAGCTCTGTCTGTTCTCGCTCACCTTTCCACGATGGCAGTTAAGGCAGTATCTCAGAAGCTTTCTGAAGCCAGCGCCAGCCAGCACTGTGCCCCAGCACTGCTGTGCCTTGGCATTCTTCTGTGCAATACTAGCCAGGTCCTCAGCAGCCTGAGCTGAATTTGGTCTTGGCCTGTCTTGTGCAGGAGGTTGAACCAGAGACTTCCCAAAGTCCCCTTCAATTTGAATGATTCTGTAATTTAGAAACACCAGAAAGGAATTCCGTGGCTAGCACACACGAGGCTGCAGCACATTACAAGTAACAAGCCATTATAGAATTACAGAGCGCTCTTAAAGGCTAAGGGGAGGCCTCATTGCTCTCTACAACTGCTCGAAAGGAAGTTGTAGAGAGGAGGGTGCTGGCTTCTTCTCCCAAGTGACAGGGGACAGGACAAGAGGGAATGGCCTCGAGCTCCTCCAAGGGAGGTTCAGGCTGGACATTAGGAAAAAATTTTTCGCAGAAAGGGTCATTGAGCACTGGAACAGGCTCCCCAGGGAAGTGGTTGATTCACCTTCCCTGGAGGTGTTTAAGGCACGGGTGGACGAGGTACTGAGGGGCATGGTTTAGTGTTTGATAGGAATGGTTGGACTCGATGATCTGGTAGGTCTTTTCCAACCTGGTTATTATATGATTCTGTGATTCTATGATAAAAACCAGTAATTTGAACCTAAAGTGACATAAACTATAGCAGTAAAAGCACAGTTTTGACTGTGTGACTATATCTGCACACAGATTTTATGCCACCATCAGTGTCAGTCAGCTATCACACCACTGATGCACACAGTCTACTTGTATAGGTCTGCAATCTTGATGTGTGAGAGAAGCAATTAAAAAATAAAAACATGCCATCAATCATAGGAATAAAACCCTAAGCATGCCACATGCTTATGAAGAAGTCTCTGAATCTTGTTCTATCAAATAACTGAATTCCCGGAACTCCCTGTGAGGACTTCCTCTCTGAACACCTGAAAAATCTTCCTCTGGCTGTTTTATTAACTTCTGCTTCCTGCTTTTGACTGACCGTCTCAGGGCTATGTAACTGCAAGACCACTGCCTGCAAGCTGTTCCACAAGGAGCCTTCTTCTTGTTTTCTTACAAGAGGGCATTACAACTCTTATACTGAGCACTTTTGAGATGAGGCTTTAAAGGGTGGACCATTGCCTGGCCAAAACCAGGCCGACTAGGGCTTGTGGTGCCGGTGGCATTTGTGCCTTCTGGACCACCAGTTGTCTGGTTGAGGCCAGGTCTTCATCCTCAAAGCAGAAGGGGAACCTAAATTGTACTCAGATCCTGGCAACCAGAGAACAGGCTAACCAAAAACTTAAGGCTCTAAAAACTGAAGACAAAAGGTGGGCTAAATATAAAAAAATTTTCAGCTGACGAGCAGAAATGAAAAGGGCTGTTCATTACTGAGGAATAAGGTGGCTCCTGAGAATATTAATGTCGTGTCAAAATGGGGACAACTCTAATACTGTAAGTATCAAAGAGTAGGTAAGTGATCTTGCAACTGTGGGGGAAAAAAAAAAAAAAAAAAAAAACAACACACCAAAACCATCCTAAGAAGAAAGTTTGCGTAATGCTTGTAGAAATAGGCATAAAAGTTTTGGCTTTTTTCTGTTCTCATCATATCGTATCACCTCCCCAGGTAACCCTGTACAAGGACTCTGATGGGGAAGACTTTGGGTTCAGTGTCTCAGATGGTTTGTTGGAAAAAGGAGTGTATGTTAAAAACATTCGACCAGCTGGCCCTGGCGATCTGGGAGGTTTAAAACCGTACGACAGACTTTTACAGGTAACGCTTCTGGCACAGCACAGGTTTGGGAGGAAGGGATGTGACACACAGACGTCTTTGTAAAAAGATTTGTAACCACGCTGCAGGACATTTGGGCATCTGTCCACACACATGTGATTGTAGAAAACTGCACAGAATGTTGTCATCACTTATTTGGAACAGCCTTATTGTCTACATTGCTTATTATTTTTTTAAATGATGAGCAGTACTGTTCTTTCATATTGCTGTTGGGAAAGGATGGATCTAGGGAGAAGGGAAGAAGGATAATGATTGTAATCGCTCTGTGCCAGAGGCCGCATAAATAACTTAGAGCCTCAGTAAGAAAAGGCAGAGCTTCACACTGACTTGGGCTTTTATGCAGTGGCACTAAGGCTACATTTTTATATGGAGTCACATTTATATAAACAAATTCTTTCAGAACGTTTGATATTTCAGAACTCCAAAGGAGACATACAAATGCTCACTGGAAAGCTGGAATTACCCAAGGCATTTCCAGAGCGATTTGTAATTGTTTCTGTTCTTGATACAGAACTTGTTTCTGTACTTAATCCAAGTTGTGCACTGACATAGCTGGAATGATGCCGAAACACTCACTCAGCACCACACTTAGCACAGTGCCAGGTTGGATTGTGATGAAAAAACCTAAATTATTTGTCAATTAGCTCAATAAAATACTTTATATAAATTTAATTAAAACCGGAGAAGACCTGAAATAAATTGAAATTTAGATGTGATCTCTTGCAAACACCGTGAAAGACAGAAAAACTATGTGCTGTTAAATGTCATTTATGGAGTGGGCATTGTGACAGCTGCCACCAGTGTAAATTATGTATCCACTTTAGCTGCACTCTGTTAAAGGGTGAGTGGAAAACTTCAGACCAGAAACCATGGTTAAAGAGTCTTGTACTGGGCAATTCTCTGTCTGGAGTATTTAAATATGGTTCCATAGTCTTCAGGATAAACCTGTTTTTCTTGTGAGCTCCTTTCTTTATCCTAAAATGGTTAACGAAAACCCAATCTTCTCACCATTCAGGTAAACCATGTTCGCACCAGAGACTTCGACTGCTGTCTAGTTGTCCCCCTCATTGCAGAATCCGGCAATAAGCTGGAACTGGTGATTAGCAGAAACCCACTGGCATCTCAGAAAGGAACCTCAGAACCACAGGGATCAGCAGGTGGGGAGTGGAGCGATCAGAATAACGCCTTTTTTCAACAGAGCGGACACACTAACATTAATACAGAGACACGGGATCCTACAAATACTTTATAGCAGAAGATCCTTTTAGTAGGACATTCAGTAACAAAAGAAACACAATTATGGTGCTAAATCCTTTTAAGGTTTCTCTGAGATTGAGACTCACATGCTGTAAAGCATTAAAAAGCACAGGTCAGTCAGTCTGTCTGTCTCGAGGGTTATATATTAACTCACAGTTACTTTTGAAAAAGTTCGATTCTTCATTAAGTCATTCCATTCTAAACAACCTACCATTAGCAATGGTAAAAAAATAATGTATAAGGGCCTTTTTCCCCTCAAATAAGAAACTGGGGAGATGTTTAAACATTATTTAAATGTTCCTCTCCCTTCGTTAGCAACTGCAGATTGAGGGAAAAGCACAGAGTAAACCTCTGCTAACAAACAGTGGTGTCCAGGTTACACCAGTTTTAAAAACATTATCAGAAAGTCACTGATTGACGTGGGGTATTGCTGTGCCACATTTTCTTGTTAAATGGCTAGAGCTGTCATTTTGGGGACTTTATTCTACTGGCAAGAAGGCTGCATTCTTCAAAGCATGGTGTAGATGTTTTAACAAAATGCCTGTAGGAAACTGCAGTTCGCAGTGAATGTTACTCCCCCACTTTAGTAAATTGTGTTAGAACACGTGTTATTCCCTATGCAACGAAATATTCAATGGTATGTCTTGCAACCTGAGGGGATTTTTAAGCAGAGACTTTTTTAGTGGGCTAAAACCTCTGAAGAAGGATTACTGACAAGAGTAAAACTGAGTTCAGACAAATTAGAAAGGTTTTAAAAGAAAACAGCTTTTTTTTAAAACAATGGCAGTGGAATATTGCTCTTTAATGATACATAAATATATAAACTTGTACTGTCACACATGAGCTTTTTAAGTCAAACAATTTCTTGAAGGGACAAAAGTCCCATTTAATATGCTTTGTTTTCAGCCTTCTTGGTAATAAACATTACCCCTTGCAACACATTTTTAGAATTTAAAATTGTAAATATATTTTACAAACACATCACACAAATTCTCCTCTCTCCCCCCAAGCAATAAAAAACTGCCAGTTGCTTTATATGTTCACCAGCAGCTGCTTTGGTTTATTCCAGTATTCAAGTTGTTATTGGTATAATAATTATTGTTATTGGTGAATATAAAGATACTGGATTTGTACATTTGTAGAGTCTCCATATCTAAGCCATCACCTTACAGAGTTGTTTCTGGTCAATTTAAACTGTTTAACTGTATCCCTGTTGCTGTTTGCAATACATGAACAAGCTCACCTGCCCTGCGCCCATGAGTATCTCCAATTTCTATTTCAGCACTGCCAGAAAAGGTCAGAATGACATTCAATGCTGAATCATGTAAAAAAAAAGTTCATGAGTCACTTAAATATGTATTTTTATTTGTAACAAATAAGTATTAAACTGTAAAGTATTTTTGTACAAATTTAATACTTTAATAGCATGATATTTATCGTCTATGTTATGTTTTTTGAAATTCAAACTGTTGCAAATATTTGTATGGAAAAACTGTATAACTTGAAATAAACAGTGATTTAAAGACATTAAAGTAGAAAAATACTACCCGATTTTTATATTTTTTTTGACATTTTGAGCAAACAATACCATGCTTCTAGCTGCGGTATTTTTTCCAGACGTGTGTAAAAAGAAAAAAAATGTTAAAAGCAAGTGAGCTGTCAAAATTCTAATACAATTTGTCTGAAGTTTGAACAAACATTCAGCCTATTAATCTCTAAAATTACAATGCAGTAAGTCACATAACACACAAAAAAGGGTGAAACTGGAATGTTGTTTGAACATTGACTTGGAATTTGGCTTTTCTTACTGAGAACATTATTGGCACATAACCATTAGGTAGTGCAGCCATGGCCAGTTTTACATCTCTTTCAAGTACATAGTGGGAAGAATTTCCAGTGTCACTGCCTGATTGCAGCTTTCTTGTTCTATTTACGACAAGATTAAGCTTTGTGCCTATCATTCTACCACTGTAGAAAAATATGAACTCCCCTTTGTAAACTATTTGACTGAAGAGCAAACTGCAATTTTGATGCATCAGGAACAGCTTCTCATCGATGCTGTTGTGTTAGGAGATGGATCAGTCTTGGTACGGATGGCTGGTCTTTAAACCAAGAAATCCCTGTGTATTTTGTTAGGGAACCTCTGGATCCTCTAGAACCTCTAAGTTCACCAAAACCAGAGGAGGATGTTATTTTTGATGACTAACACACCATGGAATCTCCCACTAAAATAAGATCCCCAAAAATATAAGTGGTTCACTTATGTTCTTCACAGAACATGCTACTAGAGGAGAGCCTTTGAAATTCATCTGCGTACCCAGCTTCTCCATTCCAGAAAGCCTGAATGAACAGGTATATTCATAATGTGAACAGTTAGTCGTTTGTCAGCTTTTGAAAAGCTTCCTAGGAGTTTGTCCCAAAGTTAGATTCTTAAGTCTGGAACATCCAAGTGGAGAATCTTGTAGTGATGTCTGTCAAAACAAAATAAAAAGTGTTACTAGAGTTTGAACCAGAACCAAAACACAGAAACATTTTCAGAAGCAGCTTTCCCCACAACTGAGCTCAGAAATTAGATAAGATAAAAAAAATGTAGTCAAACTTATGTTTAACAGAAAAGGGTATCTATCTACTTCAGTGACGGAATTCATAAAATCATAGAATGGGTTGGGTTGGAAGGGACCATAAAGATCATCTAGTTCCTACCACGCTGCCATGGGCAGGGACACCTCCCACCAGCCCAGGCTGCCCAAGGCCCCATCCAACCTGGCCTCGAACACCTCCAGGGATGGGGCAGCCACAGCTTCCCTGGGCAGCCTGTGCCAGGGCCTCACCACCTGCACGTGAAAGCTTCCTAATATCTAGTCTAAACCTGCCCCTCTCCAGCTTACAGCCACTCCCCCTCATCCTATCACTACAGGCCCTTGTGAAACCTCCCTCCCCAGCTTTCTCGTACACTCCCTTCAGGTACTGGAAGGTCACTATTAAGTCTCCCTGTAGCTTTCTCTTCTCCGGGCTGAACAACCCCAAGCCTCTCAACGTGTACTTATAGCAGAGGTGCTCCAGCCCTCTGATCATCTTCATGAAGGGTAGCACTTAAAAATTGCCTTCTGTGCACAAAGAATAAGCTAATACAGGCTAAGCTAGCCCATGGATCACTCCAATGAGTAACAAGATGTATAAATGTACTACTACTGACATTATAATTTAAATTTCCCTACTAGTCCTGTATCAGTCTAGGAAAACATCTGCCAAGCTTGACTGCTTCACTGGTCATCTTGAAAATTATTACATAAACAATAAAACAATCATAACAGTATGCTGGTGGCTTGTGGCGGTGAAAGAGAAAGCAAGTTTACTCTGAACTTTCTCAGTAACGAGATACTTACAGAGGGTGTTTTCATAGCATCCTCAGAATTCTCTGCAAGACCTTGCTTTCTTTTACATGGACTTAGCTGCAAATTGCACATCTGCTCTTCTGCATTGAGACGTGCTGACTCCTTCTGTTCAACCAAGTCAGTCAGAGGTTCAGATGGGTCAGGAGCACCTTGAGTTACAGACACAGACTGAGTTGCAAGATCTTGACTTTGACAGCTCTTTGTCAGGGGGGAGGAAGCTTGCTTGGGACAGTTGCTCGTTTCCGCAATTGCCTCTCTCAAAAATCTCTGTAAGCGAGTTTTTCTGGGCACATTCCTGTTAGTGACTGCTCTCCTGAGGTGCATCTCTTCAGCTATAACATAGACACGGCAGCGTCCTCTGGTCACGGCTGTGTACACGTGCTGCCAGTGCTGACGGCCAGGATTGCCAACCACATAGACAACAGTTTTTTCCTCAGAGCCCTGAAATATGTTTAAGAAGGCCTTATCAAATTAAGATCTTCAGTAAAAAAATAAGAGGGACAGCTTAGAAAAATCAAGGAAGTTATAAACAACCAGAGTCACTTTCTATAGCATTTACTTCCTATCTTGCATTCAAGGAATTCTAGTTTCAAGACAGTTTTTACTCTTTCACATGAAAATACAGTGTGTTAGCAAGATAAAGTCATGAGAAAGTTTCATCGGCTCGTAACTTTTTTTACCTGAAACGTGTGAATAGTTCTGGCCCATGCGTGTTTTATGTGACAGAGCTTCCTCAGTGCCTTATACCTCACAGTGAAAGCGGAGCCATATGTGCTGCTGATGGTCAATAAGCGCTGTTTATCAATTTCTACATCCTAAAGAAATAGCACAAGAACACTCAGCACTAAGTTTCTATTAGCAATTTGACCAATATCTATACACCTGCATGTGCCCATATGCTAGTTTTCCCTGAAATTACAGTGTCAGCTGAGTGAAATAGATGCAGAAGACACTAAATCAAAAGGATTGCCATCTTTCACTGGGAAAAGTTTTACTGTACAGGGCCTGCCCTAAATCCTTATGTTTAGTAAGAAAAATACTGAGAAAGGAAGTTTTAACTTCCTGAAAACTTAAAATTATCCTAGGGTACAGTGAAATAACATCAGTGAGGCCATTTAACAATTTGTTGCCACATAGAAAGTAGAGCCTATTCTCTCCCACCAATTCTGTAGGGTCCTCCTTTCAACTGCACAACTATTGTTACTTTCATTGGACTCTCTGCCAAGTCAACTCAACTCACTGAACCTAGTAGAAAAACACAAGAGTTTTCTGTTGGTGTATTTTTTAGTTAGCTTTCTGCCAAAGGAGAAGTCAAGCAGTAATATTAGTTTTATTCCTTACTTAAGACGATGTTTCTACCTGCATCCAAAACATTGAATTACAGTACATTTGAGTATTTACAGAATTTGTTTACACTGGACACAAGGAGACCAACTGAAACACATTTTAAATGAAATGCCCTAGATATTTTTTTCTTTATACACTATTGCAAGTCTTGCCTCTTTCCTGCCTTTCACATGACAGTTTAGCAGAAGAACTATGTATTACAGACTAAAATTTTAAACTGTGAATTCAACAAGGACCAAATCAGTTACCATTCGGGGTTTTTTATACAAGTTCTTGTAGCAAGGACTTACCCCTGTTATGAAAAATATATCTCCATTGCACAGTCGCTTGCCCTCCTCAGCAGGCTTTGTAGTGAGGGGGGTTTCTCCACTTTTATATTCATGGCAACTAGGATCCTCTCTGAAACCACAGTCTGGCAAGAGATCCTTGAGATAGGTATTCCGCATGCAGGCAATCTTGTCATCAATTTGAAATAAAAGTCGTTTTTTATGGTCTCTAGGTCAGAGAAAGAAAAGGGAGAAATGTATTTACAAAGCATTTACGATCTCAGCATTTCTTCTCTTTCCCTTCTCTATACTTGGGGCCAGATTAAAAAAATAGTAACATTCAAAACACTTAAGACAACTTGCATTTAAAAGACGCTTCTTAAACTTTTGTAAAACCTCTTAGTAAAAACCAGTAACATGGAGTAGCACCAAAATCCTGCTTCCAAAAATATTTCAGAATCTATTTAGAAATAATACAGTGGTAAAAGTTAATTAACCTTGAGGGTTTTTCCCAAGTTGCTTTTATGTCAATTTTTAATATTCAGCAGTAACTCAAAAGTTTTGGAATTCACATAATAGCAATTTAAATGAAAGGCGAACACTTAGTTCATGTTATAAACTATCGCTGTTCACAGTCCAGCTGAGATTAAAGAACCTACCAAAGAAAGATTATTATATAAATGATTTTTAACATAAATAATTAGATCTAGATGAAACATTTTAAGTTCTACATTCTTATATTAGGTTGTTGCCCTGGCTTTAACACTTTGAAAAACAGAGTGAGATTGTTCACAGGAAGAATAGCAAAACACTGGCTTACCTGACTGCATGATTTGAATAGTGTTGGCAGCAAATCTCATTTATTAGATCGCAATCTTGCCTAAATCATACAAAACAAAAACATAAACAAAATGATGATGTACAAAACATACAATTACATGCACTGTCACATTAGCATTAATTTATAAATAACAGGAAAAGTCCAGTTTAGCTATGATGCTCTTCCACCAACAACCACCAATCGCTGATTCAGAGTTTAGAAGACAGAGCAGTCAAGGGACAGTTTTGTCTAACACAGAGAGTAAGGAAAGGACGTTTATGATGTCAACATAGACTAGCTTGATCCGGTTTCAAGATATAAGAAAAATTAAAAACTGGACACATTATTTTCTGGCTATGGATGTACTAAAAATAGTCCGAGGATTTATTTGCTTTTTAAAGGCCTGGAATTTTAACTTTGAAATGCAGATTAAGAACCTATACATATAATAAAGAAGACTCCTAAATGGAAATCATTAAGAACAGTATTGTACTTGAATGCATATTGGAGAAATAAAACTGATTTCAGAGTACTTAAGAAAAAAAGGCTTCCACTTTTATTTATGAAGAACACTTTCTCAAAACTAAAAAACTCTTCTGTGCAAAAGTGTAAGTTTATGGACTCTTGGTACTACTGGCCATTACATTCATCCCTTCAGCACTTCCATGAGGCCATCCATACGATTCATGCTCCTGTGATGGTTCACATTGTCAGTGATTACTAACCTTTCCAAACTCTCTTCAAAGCGTGTTAGAGCCCTACATTCCACCCCTTCTTAAATGAAAAGTATTGTGCTTCTAGATACCCAAGTGCAGGCATTTGCCACTGCCCAGCAAGAGCACTAATGCCCATCAGATTATATGACTAAATCTGTCCCTCATCACATGATCAAAATGCAAGTATCTTCTGTCATCTGGTCAGTGTCCACCTATGACAGATGAACAGTACAGATGAACACGAACGCAAAGGTACAAATCACGGTGCAAAATAACATTAAGCTCATAAAAAAATGAAGCAGCTCTTGTGGAGAAACTGGGGGCAACCAGAGGGTACAGGAAGAGACACCTGGCCTGTGTTTTTCTGTAGTAGTTTTATATTGCCACAACTCTCCTACTCAACACATTCAGCTCTTTTAAGATTGTGGCTGCTAGCACAGGTTTTTTCAATATCTGCTTGCATGCTCTGTTACCTTCTGAAAGCAATGAACTGCGACTGTTTGGCATCCTGCAATCCTGGTCCTTTTTTAAGCAAAGTCTTTATGGCAGTTTGCAAGTCTGTTTTAGAAGGCATAAAAGGTAAGGCATGAAAATACACAAAACAAACAATTTAAGAAAGAAAATCATAATTCCATCTGAAATTGCCTTTGCTTATTTCTTGCTTCAAACACATTTCAACTTATTTAAACCAACAACCCCACACAAAACCACACTGTCCCCTCCTGGCAAAAAAAAAAGAAACCCACACCACAAACACCCATATATATGCTCCCTGCAAAAAGGATCATGCAGTTATTCCACTACTAAAATCTGAGAGACAATGGTGATATGGAAGGAGAGAAATTCTTATTTCTGTGTGTTAAATGGCTGCACAGAGCGTAATTCATGCAAAATAAGGTTTTGATACAGCACATTAAAGAGAACATTTTTAAGCCACAGACTTAGGCATTTAGATTTCACAGAAGAATCCCATTTCTAGTATTCTGTTTGCTGAGTGAGTTACTATAGCAAGATAAAGTGATAATATGCTATTTTTTTATCACATTGCCCTTGAAGCTTTTTGATGCATGTAAAGTAGAGGCCACTCAGTCTACTTATCCAGTAAAGGTCAAAAAAAAAATTCAAAAACAACGTCCCTAACACTGACCCCAAAACATTTTGAAAGAAACTCTGGTGTCCCCAAGGCTTTCGTTTTCCTAACTTGATTGTACTGTTGGGGGCACAGTCCTGACTCAACAAACCATCCTGCTACAGTTGCTGTTTACTCAATGATTCACTTATGAAAAATTTAATCTTGTAAGGTTTTACAACTCCAGCTGCAACATAAAAATATGATCACATTTGATTACACTGCTGGAAGCTGTATCACCCCCATTTCAAAACCCAACTGATGAGTTGGAGCTCTACAACATATCCTTTGCTCTTAGGGGTCTTCCTGTGTGCTGTTACAGAGGGCAAAAGGTAAACTACAAATCTCATATTTAAATTTATTCCACAAACAAAATCAGACTAAAATCTTCCCAAAATGCTTGTTCCAGACAAACAGTGTATGCTTTACCACAGGAAAAATCAAGATCACAAACTAACTGTTCACACATACCAGCACAACCCCCACCAGCAGGCAAAGCAATAAGAATAAATTTCTTCTCCGGGCTTGGCATTCTCATTTCCTCATTCCAACCGGGAACTTTCAGCACCTCATCAAATTCAGGAAGCTTCCGGTGAGAGATTCTTTGCCAGAGCAGTAGAGGGGGAAAAAAAAAGTGAGTATTTGTAAAACACTTGGTAGTTCTGGATATCTTACAAATGTTCAGAATACTCTCAAATTCCAATCAACATCAAAAATTCATGGGCACTCAGACCCAAAATTTGTTATTTGAAGTTTAAAAACAGAAATCATACACTGACAGTAAGCAGGATTGTTTTCAGACACTGCTAGAATGCAAATCCTGGAAACATTTAGAGATTCTAGGTACTAATACAGGAAAAAAAAATAAAAGCAACTATGATTTAATAGCCCTTGACATCTAAACTCGAAATGTAATTCAGTCATACTTATCAGCTATGTCTTTAAAACTTCCTTTTTAGAAAAGCCATTTTAAGTAATTTCAGAAAGCATAAAGTGATTTGTGCACATGCAATTACTTGAAAACAACAGAGAGTATTTAATAGTGAAATACCACTCATGAAATTCAAGAGTTTTCCAGCACACACATTTTTTGTCCAATACATGTACTCCTGGAAAATACATGTACTACTGTGGGGCCTTGTTGCTGTTCTTCGGAGTGGTTGTTTTTAAAACCAGTGTGACTGATTTTGAATATGAAACTGTAACAGAAGCAGTACTATAGGGTCAAAATCTGGATGTACTACTATTTTGCAGGTTAAGGACCAGGCCTACTACAGGAATGCTTCTTGCATACGTAAGGAAATCCTACCTTGATGCATTATCTACAATTAGTTGCGACTCAGCTCTGTGATTAGTTCGCAGTTCCACAGAAAAGCCTCTTGATTTTAGACTCTCAAAGATATCAGCTAACATGTTTCCCGGGTCTATGCTCGGTAGCTGTCTAGTATCACCTAAACAGAATGCAAATCAGTATTTGTGAGAGGCAATCATCTGTTAAACAGTCTTAAAAAACCCACTAGAATTAATGAATTCTCAACCCTCTACATAGTGAAATGCTTCCTCAAGAAAAAAATTTAAAGAATCCAAGAAACTTTTTGGGGAATCAGGTTGTAGTGTAGTGTAAATTTTTCATATTCCTCACTCAGTAAAGCTTTACTAGCAGGTGCAAATCACTCTGCATGATGAACACTGACAGAGATCACATTTTATTCAAGCACATTTTGAAAGCTACATATTTAAAAACAAATGCCATATAAATGGCATGCCAAAAAGCAAACCTCTGAGAAAGCAGAAAATTTTTATTTTACACTTCTTTGTTTTCCCCTCTGAATTAAAACAAGATGATCGTAGCATTAAGAATGACAGGAAACCTCCCCTCTAACATGTTTTATATGCTAGCACTAGCTTCTTTATATTTAAGGAAATAAGAATAAGTTCTTCAGTTACAAGGTGTAAAAAGCTACCACATGGAAGCCATAATACTTTTAGAATCAGACAAAATACAGCTAAACAGAGAACACAGATACTGATACTTTCAAATAGACAGTTGAGATGGGAAAGGTGTCTCATGTGACCTTAGCAGGAATATCCAGCTACAGAACAACGTAACATTCTGGGGTTTTCAAGAGACTCAGAGAGACTGTATACTATGTATTGTATAGTGTGACGCTTACTGTTTCACTTACCTAGAATAATAAGTTTGCCAAGCTGAGCATGCTCACACAATAGTTTTAAAACTAAACTAAGAATGTGAACAGACACCAAGCTTCCTTCATCCACAACCAGAATCGTCACAGTAGAAAACTTCCACGGCTGTACTCGTTCACTGTGCCTCCACGATCTAAAACTATAGATGACCTAGAAACAAAAATAAATATAACAAGCTCTGACACTAATCAATTGTAAACAACTGTCTAATAAAGATAGCCAGAGTGTGGCATCTTCTAATGTTGTATTTAGAGCCATTATCTGAAATTCTGAACTCAAACCTGTAAAGACTCAGAAGACTCAACAATTCAGTCTTATTTTCCTCCTTGGCGAATACATTCTAGTTGGATTATCAACTCTTTCTTACACACAGGCCCAGAAATGCATCCTGTTTTTAGTGCAGGGACCCTAAAGGATATAAGGTCAGCCATTAGGTTGTTCAGTAATAGAACACCCGCTGCTACAACTTGCTGACATTAATAAATCCCCAAAGACAAAATAAGGCCACAGTACTTTTATGTTCTTATAATAATTCTTTGATTTATAGAGGTTATTCCAAGTTCTACTTGGCACCTTCCACTACCTAGGACAACAGTAAACCTGACCTAAGTTTATTAACAAAGAGTTTGCTTTTTACTTTGTTCTAAAAAAATATGGCACAACATTTAAGAGTAATTAAGAAAACAGTGTGAATGAAATTTATCTCATTATTCAGTTCCAGGCTACTGATCTTGATTGCTTTTGTACCTTGAATCCTGTGTTCAGTTCTGGGCCCCTCACCACAAGAAGGATGTTGAGGCTCTGGAGCGAGTCCAGAGAAGAGCAACGAGGCTGGTGAAGGGGCTAGAGAACAGGCCTTATGAGGAATGGCTGAGAGAGCTGGGGGTGTTCAGCCTGGAGAAGAGGAGGTTGAGAGGAGACCTCATTGCTCTCTACGACTACTTGAAAGGAGGTTATGGGGAGGAGGGAGCTGGCCTCTTCTCCCAAGTGACAGGACAGGAAGGAATGGCCTCAAGCTCTGCCAAGGGAGGTTCAGGCTTGACATCAGGAAAAAAAGTTTTCATGGAAAGGGTCACTGGGCACTGGAACAGGCTGCCAGGGAGGTGGTTGAGTCACCTTCCCTGGAGGTGTTTAAAGGACAGGTGGATGAGACGCTGAGGGGTGTGGTTTAGTGATTTTATAGGAATCATTGGACTCGATGATCCTGTGGGTCTTTTCCAACCTAGTAATTCTGTGATCTCTTCATGTATGTGCAGGTATCCGTATGATTGTAGGCAACAGCACAATAGAAAATAGCTCTTTCATTTAGAAATTATTTCTGTGTTAATTAAAAAAAAAAAAAAAAAAAACAAACCTGAGAAGCTAAAATGGCCAGATGCCTTAGAAAGGCATCAAGTTGAGATGCATATAAGTAGAAAAAAATACCAAAATTATAACAAATAATGTATTTCAAATGAACGATTTATGATTCCCCAAAATAACTTTCAATTGCTGATAAGCTGTACTTAAGCATTACCATTAATAGTTCATGAGAAAAGTTCAATAAGCTTTTTTTCAAAACAAGAATGGATGGGCTGAAACGTCTTTGAGAACACAGTTACAAGAAAAACATAACAATTTCTTACCTGATGCAGTGTATATGCAGGAAGCTTAGTTTTTTCACTCAAAAGGCTTGCAGCCCTCCCTGTCGGTGCAGTAAACAGTACATTCAAGATTTTTTGTGTGTATATATTCTCTGACTCCAAATGATCATTAAAGGTATTCCACTCCTCAGATGCATCCAGGTCTTCTTCGAAGTCCTTAGAAGCAGCTTCCACTTCTTTTTCCATCTGCTTTAAGTGACGAAAAAGGCAGCTAACTATTGTACTCTTCCCACAGCCTCCTTTTCCACTTATGATTGTGACAGGATTAGAACAAATCTTTTCCATAGCAGTAACCTGATCTAAGTCTACCTCTTCTTTACTTTGGGTACCAGATGCAGACTCCACTTCCTTTTCATGAAATTGATTTTCACAGTTGTGATTGTCCAGACGTTCCACTTCATGAGCCTGGGTAACATTCGCTTTGTTATCTACCATTTCTCTTGACATCTCGCTGCTAAGTATCTTTCTTACATCAACATCCAGATGCCATGAGTGATTTGTTAGAAGGTTGCCTACATACTTTGCAATGTCTTTTTCAGATCTGTAGAGATACGGCAGAAACACTAATTTTTTCTCTTTAATCACTACATGTTGATCTTTCAAAAATTCAAGAGATTGCCAAGCATGTTCAATGGACATATCTTTAGATACAAAATGTGCTAATTCATCTTGATCTTCATACGTGTGTCCCATTTCTCTGCACCGCTTCTTGAGCTGATCATACAGAATTAATGCATTCTTCTGCAAGTCAGGAATCTTCCAAAGGAGATGTTCACACTGACAAAAGGCGGCCCACGTTGCCTCACAATAAGAAAGGTTCAGTTCCCTGTAGGTCATCTTCTCCCCGGAAAGAATAAAAGCAAACATTTATATTTCAGAAGATGTAAGCCTCTTGCCGAATAACATTCCTCCTAGTAAATACAATGGCAATTCAGAGGGTGGAATTCTACAAAAATTTATGCATTTTTCATAATGTACAAAGTTATGATTATCAAGCTACATGAAAGTAAGATATTTTAAAGTAAGATGGAACAATAATTCTTCTCAGTCATCCTTCTGTATAAAACAAACTTTAAAAATCAAAAACCTGGCACAGAAATTGAGTATTAGGGAGAATTTGTGCACACCTAATTAGCACAATTTAAAGTAAAGACACAAAATCTTGTAGCAACAGAGCATAGGAAAGGCATTAGACAAAATACTGTACCCAATTCTGAATCTGCAACATCAAGAAATACACAACTTTATAAAGACTAGTGCAAAACAGTGAAAGATTGAGATACGCAAAAAATACGAACAACTGAGGGAAAGAAAAATTAATTGGACTTGCTAAGCCTTACGAGAAAAAGCAAAAGATAGTTTCCCAGTGATAAACCACAGTGAGAACACAGGTCCTTGGTAGAAGAAAAAAAAAAAAAAATAGCAACAAATCTGTCTCACATAAAGGGGCAGTCAAATTGGACATCAGGAAAAGCTTTTTTTAGAGGAAAGGATGTGAAACACTGAAATATATTGGTTAGACTGCTGAATCTCTGAAACTGGAGAACTTAAACACAAGTCAGAACACTCAGCAGCAGCAGCACTGATGGGCCTACAGCAGAAGGTTCTATAAAGCTACAGCTCTCATCTGAGCTACAGGAGTGCTAGGGTGAGGTGCAGCAGGAAAGCTGCACAGCAAGTGTAGCAGAGAAAAACAAGAAGGCAAGCAGCCACCACAAATGCCATTATAAAACAAGGAGAACCTCTAGACCAGATGACCTCTTGACCTCACTATGCAAACACAGATACCATTCTACATATTAAGAACAGAAAATCTTGTATGCTGGTATAAAACTGAACAGAACAACCAAGGGGTTTCAATACATTTTCTTACTTTTGGTCCAGTTACCGCAAGTATTGAACTTTCTCTTCCTTGAAAAAAAGGCTAAACAAATGGTTGTAGCAAAAACACTTTTTAAATCTTCCAAGATGAATTTATTTTAGACCAGCAGGAAGAATATACCAGCTTTTTCCCATTCATGATCCACTTCCCCATGAACTAAGTTTACCACCTATAAATGTCCAGTTTATAAGCTGAATGTAACTGAAACGGCACTGTACGCTAATGAAGCTCAGCTGTCATGAACATCAGATTCTTTTCCCTGTTTAACACTTACCCTGCTGAATCCAAGTTTCCATGGCTCATTCTTTAATATGTCATCCAATTTTGTTAGCATCTTGTCTTCAAAATATACTTCCTCACCATCGTTACCATTGTTTTCTTCAGACTTTCTTTGCCAATGCACCATATCCAACAGACAGCAAAAATGGCGTGGCAGAAGAATCGGCAAGAATTCCAATATCATTGGAAAAGTCAGAGCTACCAATACTGCCTTTCCTGCAACTGTACACATCATAAACCAAAAAAGATTGACGCAATATACAAAGATATCTATAAAGGCAAGTTAAACTGACGCTGGCTTTTATCCTTCTGCTTCCCCTACATCCAAAACATGCTAGATTTCTTTCAGTTTCTTATTCTATGTAATCCTTATCAAATTATTTTAAAGACTGTTTTCCCTTAACTGCCTTGGGAAAAAACAAAGTAAATGATGACATAAAAACTGCAACTAAATGCACTCATTTGGAAAATATGTGTTATACACTTGGTTTAAATTGCATACTCAACAGCATTTTGTAGAAAGTCAGCTAAGATCTCAGCACACCTGCCTCTTTATCTGAAGATAATTTTCATACAGATGTACAGAAGAACATTTAAACTGTAAAATAAGAAGAGAGGCTTCTAAATTTGCTGTATCAGATTAGTAGGGGGTCTTAGGAAAACAGTGCTCTCCACTGGATTTCTCAATGACCCCAGAATTAAGCTGTCATTTTGCCTGTTTATATCTGTCTTGGCATCTGCAAAAAGGGGATGAAACTCATTTGCTCTATACCTTGCTCTAAAAACCCCACAAACTGCAGAAGAATGTGAGACTTCTAGAAGCTTTACATCTTGGCAAGAAAAAAACCCTGCAACTTTATTAAGTGTTAAGGAAACGTCATAATTCCAAATTTAAAACACCAATTTTTCTCAGTTAAGTACTTTTCCTGACCACTGTCTCACCTACAAAATGGCAAAGATAAAACCTTTGCCCTTTAAAGCAAGTGCATCATTTACATCCAGAGAATCAACACACTATTTCCACACAAAATTATCATGAAGGCTTGAACAAACCGCTCAAGCCCGTAACAATTACCGACAAACAGAAAAAAAAAGGACAACAGTAATAGAAGCAACATGACATCCAGGGGACTGAATTGTTTCTGCTGCCCAGTTATAGGAAAAAGTTTAATTTGTAGCAAAGTAATTTAAGTGAGATACTAAGAAAAATCTACCAGCTACAAAGAACAGTGAACATGATACCTAGGCACACTGTGCAATTTTCACAAACAAGTGGGACAAGACTCAATCAAAAGTGATCCCATTAAAACTCATGCAGCACACCACCTCTGAGTTTATACCACTTTGATTCCCATCCTTATGTGGTCATAAAAAGAATCAGACTCTATTAACACGGGTTAAGAACTTTTCTACCATTATAAAAACATAACGAAAAGCCTGAAAGTTCATAGAACTGTGAAAATTTTCTTCTCCTTACACAGGTGATTTGGAGTCAAGTCAGCTTAAGTCTAGTAGAAGCTCTGAACTCTCGTGCTAGACACGATTTGACCTCTGAAACAGTCACCCCCATCTTTTGACCTGACATTGCCCAGTAAACCAGGTACTGGTAGACTTCATTTGCTTGCACCTAACAGTAGATAGACCCAGCCTGTTTGGACAGATTCATGCACAGCTGTGGCTGAATTTAAAACAGCTTTTCCAATTCAGAGTACAGAGTCCCATGGCACTGACACCTAAGTGGTTCTGTAAAGCACCAACCCAGGACTGCCTGGGTTCACATCAGGAACACGGTATGATGGAAACAGATCACTGGGGCAAAACAACAAAGCTAGTGCTGAAGGCACATCTCCACCCAACATCCTGACTTTCTGTATTTCAGTGTTTTGCCTCAGATCATCTATTGTTTGGTCCCACAGACTAAATGCTCATCAGGGACTCGAATACCTTAAGTACGCAACTGGAAGATATCTTTTGTGTTTCATCCAGAGTAGTCCACAACCCAATACTCAGCAGCCCTGAACCATCACCATGCAGGGACACTCCAGTGTCTCCGCAATGCTCACCAGCCATACCTACCTCCTGATGGGCAGGATTCAAAATCACTAAGATAGCATATTTAGTGCAGCCACTTAGGACTACACTGAGCTCATTAGCTGTCCCTCTGCACTGCAAAGAGGCAGCTATACTGTTTCTGAATGTGTATTTGTCCTAAAAAGCTATATCACCATGTTTAAGCAGTGCTAAACACATTTTTAATAAGACTTGTTATAGCTGAATAAACTATAAGAAGCCAGCACCAATGTCTTTGCATCCCTAGTATAGAAAATTCTACTTAGTAAGTTCAAAGAACTTGGGCAAGTCCTCATGTGTTTCTACCTTTAATTGTTCAGCTGTCCCACTTCCCTTAAATTTTAAAAAAATAACCTTTACATATCCAAAACACATTTGAATATAAACTTCATATGAAGACGTGTTGGCTTGAACATACTCTACGCAACAGAGAACTCATTAGCTTTTAAAACAATCAAAATAGCACAGAATATACCTACCTGATTTTGAAACATAGTAAAAGATGTCATAATCTTTGGTGTCTCTTTTTTTTTTCTTCCCCATCTGTAAGTGTGAAGCTTGGAATTGTTTTAGTTTTTCTTCAAGATTTCCAAAGCTCAGTATAGAATCCGTAGGAAGCCAAGCAAAAAACTTTTCTTTAAAATTACCAGGAACAGCACATTCATTCAGAAAGAGTGAAAAGACTTGTCGGTTGTTTTCTTCTATATCAGTCCGCAGAAAATAAGATGGATATCCTTGCACAAAGTACTTTGACCCCATTTTTCTGGCTTTAACGTTAACTCTCCACCAAGGGCCAACTAATGGGAAACGTCCAACTACTTCATACTCGTTTTTGGAGCTCTCTTCTTGTATAACAACTGAATCATTAAAAACAAAAATAAAATCTTTGTTAATTGATAGTTACAAAGAGTAAAAGTTTAGTTTGATTAGATGAGTTTTGTTTGTGCAAAGCTTGTTTTCATCTTTTGTATAAATTACAGTAACAAAAGTAAAGCATGTTTTTTCATCAACTTCCCAATGTCAGTCTTTCCAGTAGTATCTAAAAGTGAAACCAAAACCAACCTCAGGAAAAAAGCACTAAAACTGCTTCTCTAAGTAACAGAGCTACAAAATTAAACTTTTGTATGAATATTAAGTCAATTAAACATATTGGCATATGATTTAATATTACATCATTTATGCCAACTCAAGTTTGCAATTAAATTTTAAACCTTTTTGCCATAAAGCCTTGCATCATGGTGCTCACATGCTCTTTAGATAGATTTTTATACAAAATACTTCTTGTCAATGGAACCACCAAAATCATAAGCAATTAATATAATAAACTCTTTAACATTTCCTATGACCTGCTTTGCCTCCTCTTTCCATCATATTTCCCTCACAAAAATTAATACACTATTCCTCGATCCATGACTGGGGATGACCAAACACAGCACCTAGATTTCACAGGACCTCTTGGTCACCAAACCAGAGTACCAGCAGCTCTCAGGTTCATAACAATTTGGCTATTTATTTTTCCCTTGTTACTTAGCTCAATTTAGCCATTTTTATAACATTTTATGGATACAATGGTCTTGCTAGGCAGAAGTTGGTCCAATGTCACCTGCTTTTCTAAGTACTAAATAGAAAGTAGGGGATTATTAATGTCATATGTATCATAAAAGAAAAAACATGCGTCCTCTTGTGCAAAGTTAGCTTGGATGAAAAAACTTCATGCTTCCTTACTGTGGCCAAAGAAAAGCACAAATCCTACTACTCTTCTACCAGTTCTGCAGAACTTTTAACCTACTTCAGACCACGAGGAGGGCACGAAGGGCTGGGGTGGGTAGAAGGGAGTATAAGAGGCAGAGGAAGGCAGGGAAGGGCAGTGGGGGCAAGGGAAGCACCGGGGTCAGGGAGGGCACAGGGGACAAGGGCTGGCAGACGAAGCACAGGGGAGATCGAGGGCAGGGGCACCAAGGGCAGGGCAGGGACGCCAAGGGCATGGGAGCACATCAGGGGCAGGGGAGGGAGGGCACCAGGAGCAGGAGAGGGAGGGCACTAGGAGCAGGAAAGGGCAGGGCATCAGGAGAGGGCAGGGCATCAGGAGCAGGAGAGGCATGGCATCAGGAGCAGGAGAGGCAGGGCATCAGGAGCAGGAGAAGTATGGCATCAGGAGCAGGAGAGGCAGGGCATCAGGAGCAGGAGAGGCAGGGCATCAGGAGCAGGAGAGGCATGGCATCAGGAGCAGGAGAAGCATGGCATCAGGAGCAGGAGAAGCATGGCATCAGGAGCAGGAGAGGGAGGGCATCAGGAGCAGGAGAGGCAGGGCATCAGGAGCAGGAGAGGCATGGCATCAGGAGCAGGAGAGGCATGGCATCAGGAGCAGGAGAGGGAAGGAGGGCATCAGGAGCAGGAGAGGGAGGGCATCAGGAGCAGGAGAGGGAGGGCATCTGGAGCAGGAGAGGGCAGGGGAGGGCATGAAGGGAGCATCGGAGGCAGAGGAAGGCGGGGAAGGGCAGTAGGGGCAAGGGAAGCATTGGGGTCAGGGAGGGCACAGGTGGCAGGGGTGGGCGGGGGAAGCACAGAGCAAGCACAGGGGACGCGGGGGCAGGGGAGGAGCACCGGGGCCGCCCGCCCCGCTCCCACCGCCCCTCACCGGCTTGGCGCGGGGGCAGCGTGGCCGCCATCTCTGACTCGGAAGCCTCCAGGAGCGCGGCCTCGGCCAGTTGCGGCTCCTCCTCGGCCTCCTCCTCGGTGTCCTCCTCCGAGCCTGCCGCCCATCGCGGGGGCAACAGCACCCCCCACAGCTCCGCCGCCATCGCGACCGCCCCAGGGATCCCTCCGCGCCGCCCGCCCTCCCGCGTCCCCACGCCCCGCGCGGAAGGAGATGTAGAGTGTGCGGCACGGTGAAGCGGCTGTTGTGGCGGCAGTGTGGACAGAGCTGCTCCTGGGAGGTTGGAATCGGCTCGGCTGGGCAGAAAAGAGCTTTGAGATGGTGGAGTCCAAACGTGCCTGGTCACCACTAAACCAGCTCTCTGGTCTACCTGGCTTTTAAACCCCTCCAGGGATGGGGACTCAACCACCTCCTTGGGCAGCCGTGCCAGTGTCCGAGAACCCTTGCGGTGAAGAAATCGTTACGAATAATCAACCTAAATCTCCCCTGGCGCATCTTGAGGCCATTACCCCTTGTCCTGTCACTCACTGTCGCAGAGACCAACACCCACCTCCCTACAACCTCCTTTCAGGTAGTTGCAGAGAGCAATAAAGTCTCCCCTCAGCCTCCTCCAGGCTAAACAACCCCAGCTCTCTCAGCCGCTCTTCGTAAGACTTGTTCTCCCTTCACCAGCTTCGTTGCTCTTCTCTGGACACACTTCAGAGCCTCAATGTCCTTCTTGTCGTGAGGGGCCCAAAACTGAACACAGTAATCGAGCTGCAGCTGCACAGCTTGCCCCCTGCCAAGTACAGGGGCAGAATCACTTCCCTGGACCTGCTGGCCAAGCTGTTTCTGATACAAGCCAAGATGCTATTGGCCTTGGCCACCTGGGCACACTGCTGGCTGATATTCAGCCAGCTTGCAAACAACACCCCCAGGTCCTTCTTCTCCAGGCAGCCTTCCAGCCACTCTTCTCCAAGCCTATAGTGCTGCATGGGCATTTTGTGTTCCAAGTGCAGGACCTGGCACTTGGTCTTGTTGAACTTGGTCCCATTACTCTCAGCCCATCTATGCAACCTGTTCAGATCCCTCTCTAGAGCCTCCCCACCCTCAAGCAGATCAACATTTCCACCCAGCTTAGTCTGGGCATACAATCCCTTCATCCAGATCATTGATAAAAGTATTGAACAGAACTGGACACAGTCACACTAACTAAACTGGAGACGGCTGTGGATGTCTTGCTGACACTTCATAATACTGGCATGCAGAGAGCCAAAACCAATAGATGCTGGTGCAAGGGCTGGTGTATTTTTCTATTTGAAATTAAATAATTGGGTGTTTTTGCACTCCAGACCAGTGCAACATAGAAATGCCTGATATGACACTAAATATAATCTACCAGCCTAGACATAGTAGCAGAAAGTTTGCTCAGCTTCTGAGTAGTTGTCAGCAGCATGGGCATACCCTTCAAAGCAGTAGCAAAGATTGTTTGTATATATGTTTAGAAAAAGTAGTATAAAATAAAATAGATCAATGGACAACTTTTCCATTTGGTTTGAGCTAAAAGAGACCCAATCCATTTTCCCATTCTTGCCTCTTTCCCATGTGTGATCCAGGATGTGTCCATCCACTGGACTACCCTACAAAGAATGACCCTCTCTATGCCACCTTCCTCTTTACAAAACTGGGGAGCCTTTGGCTCAGTTGCACAAAGGAGTGTGGACACTCTTTGTCCTGGCCCGGTTCTCTGCCACACCTCCATTTCTGGGAATACCCGATGCTACTGTGTCAAGTAATATCCATAGAAAGTCAGAGACATACAACTTTTATGATTTTTAATACCAGCTGCAAGCCTCATGCAAACATAGCACCTTGAAATAGTTGTTTGCAGTTCTTGTGTGAGTTAACTTTAAATAATGATATTTCTTCAGTTTAAATCACAGATCATCATAGAATAGAATCATAGAATAGAATCATAGAATAACCAGGTTGGAAGAGACCCACTGGATCATCGAGTCCAACCATTCCTATCAAACACTAAACCATGCCCCTTAGGACCTCGTCGACCCGTGCCTTAAACACCTCCGGGGAAGGTGACTCAACCACCTCCCTGGGCAGCCTGTGCTAGTGCCCAATGACCCTTTCTGTGAAAAACTTTTTCCTAATGTCCAGCCTAAACCTCCCTTGGTGGAGCTTGAGGCCATTCCCTCTTGTCCTGTCCCCTGTCACTTGGGAGAAGAGGCCAGCACCCTCCTTTCTACAACCTCCTTTCAAGTAGTTGTAGAGAGCAATGAGGTCTCTTCTCAGCCTCCTCTTCTCCAGGCTAAACACCCCCAGCTCTCTCAGCCATTCCTCATAAGGCCTGTTCTCCAGCACCTTCACCAGCTTCATTACTCCTCTCTGGACTTGCTCCAGAGCCTCAACATCCTTCTTGTGGTGAGAGGCCCAGAACTGAACACAGGATTCGAGGAGCGGTCTCACCAGTGCTGAGAACAGAGGGAGAATAACCTCCCTGGACCTGCTAGTCACACCGTTTCTGATATGAGCCAGGACACCATTGGCCTTCTTGGCCACCTGGGCACACTGCTGGCTCATGTTCAGTCGGCTGTCAACCAACACCCCCAGGTCCTTCTCCTCCAGGCAGCTTTCCAGCCAAGCTTCTCCTAGTCTGTAGCTCTGCATAGGGTTGTTGTGCCCCAAGTGCAGGACATCATGCCATTGGACTCTGCCCAGCAGTCCAGCCTGTTCAGATCCCTCTGCAGAGCCTCCCTGCCCTCCAGCAGATCAACACTTCCACCCAGCTTAGTGTCATCTGCAAAGTTGCTCAGGGTGCACTCGATGCCTTCATCCAGGTCCTTGATAAAGACATTAAACAGGACTGGACCCAGCACTGAGCCCTGGGGAACCCCACTTGTCACTGGCCTCCAGCTGGATTTAACTCCATTTCCCACCACTCTCTGGGCCCGGCCATCCAACCAGTTTTTCACCCAGGAGAGTGTGCGCCTGTCCAGGCCAGAGGCCGACAGTTTCCGAAGCAGAATGCTGTGAGAAACTGTGTCAAAGGCTTTACTGAAGTCCAGGAAGATACATCCACAGCCTTTCCCTCATCCAGCAGCCAAGTCACTTTGTCATAGAAGACGATCAGGTTAGTTTGGCAAGAGTGAAGTAACTCCTTTATGCGGCAGGCTGAAAACACATGCCCAATAAAAGGGAGATAAGAAATGGACAGAGACATTTAGGTTAATTTAAAAAATGTAAAGCGTTAGCTTACTGAAGTGCTTAATGGTGTCTTGCAGGGGTACATTTGAAGCAGTATGTTAAGATACTTTTTTCTTATGAAACATCTTTTCACATTTAACTGTGCATTTGAGTGAGACTGAATGACTGAGGGCCCTAGTCTATTCTGAAAATACAGATTTAATACTGATACTGACTCTGGAATTTCCTTGTCTTTCTGTAGTCTGTGCTATGCATGCTGAATTCCTGTGTGGTGTCTTATATTTCCATTCCTTTCTGTTATTTAGTTAAGAAAATATTCTTATTTTGTAAAGGCTAAGGAACAGATACTGAGGGTTGGATGTATCCTAATTATGAATGGCTTTCTGTGTGTCCAGCTTTAAATAGGTAAAGCTTGATTTTAAAAAATATGACTATTTGCTGCTCAGGTGAAGTAAGATGAGATTTCTGAAGCAAGGTGGTCAAGCACTGAGAATTAGAGGATCCATTTGAAAATCTGGGACTAAATGATTTGCTTATCTTCACAGTGTAGCAGGTTTAAGGTTCCCATCTGTTCAGTTCTCTTCCCTCCCCTTACTCAATACTTCTACCCATAGACTTAGAGAATAGAAGCAAAAGTAAGTCTTCGATTTTATGAAGTCAATGGTAAGATTGTTAACTGTAATACAAGAACGATTCCATCTATGAAAGTCACACCAGGAGAGTGAAAAATATAAAAATAAATGAGCAGCCATATAGATTTCGAGATTTACAGCACATATGTACAAGAAAAGATTGCTAAGCATTAAAAAACAGATGAACACATGACCAGGAGACTCAGTCAGAAATTACTCTGTCATGAAGGCTTTAAATCATAGTTTGAAAAATACTTTGAAATCTTAGATCAGCTTTGGGAACTAGCTTTTCTCCATCATGTCTGAATTTAAATCCCATCCCAAAAGCCGAAGATGTACAGTAAAAGGAAAACATGTTCTGACAACCCTATGATTTCACCTCCCAGTACACTGTAATATCGCTGCCATGATAATTCATGAATCTTAGAGTGTAATCGGACATAACACTGAAGAATTTATTAGTCTTCTGTCCATGGGGAAATATCTATTTATAAGTTTGAACTCAATATTGCTGCATTCAGTGGGAAAAAAAATACAAAGCCCTAAAAAGCAAATAGTCACAACAAGCAAGGAGAGAGCATTGCTCTATTTCTTACTGCTTTGTGTCTTAACGCACAGTGGCATGTTTTCACTAATAAAAATTGTGCACATATAAATCTCCATCCTTTAAGCAGTTATTCGAAATTGTGCTCTGGAAACAATTTTCAGGACATTCTGGCAGGTATCATTTGTACCCTGAAGGGTTATATTAATGCCAGAATTAAATGAGACTTGCTAAGTTTCTTAGTGTTGTCTCACATCAGACATCCTCTTTAAAGTGATGACTAACAGCTCATCTTTGATTCTGACTAGGATTAGGGAGGGATCCCTAGTCTCAAATTTATTTGGATATTCATTGCTTCCCAATACTCGTCTGGAATTCAAGAGATTTCTGTCTGCCAATCTCCAAAAATAAATCTGGGTTTGGCACACAGAAGCATCAAATGGAAGCCCTCAGAGCATAAAATTAGGTGATATATCTAGCACAGCAGGAGGCAGGAGAAGCAGAGAGAGGTTTAAACTTTCATTCCTTTTGATATGGAAGGGTTTTGGTTTTCCCCTATGGTTTTTCAGGATGCCATAGAGCAAACACCTCCACAGCAATACGTTTGAGGAAGGGAAATTATGGACAGCACCAACCCAGCTTAGCTGCCTTTCAAGATTAAATTAAAGCACCAGACCCAAACAACAGTGAGCTATCCTTACCGCTTGTAATGAACTCCCTGGAAGAGGACATTGAGGCCCAGGAATTGTCAGCTACCACCAGCATGACCTAATATTAGAGGATGGTGATTTTTGATTTCCAAGGATCGGTTGACAACATAGAGAAGCTTCTGGAGTGATTTAATTTGAAATTCTGCCTATATAAATGATAGCATTAGCAATAATGTTGAACTGTGCCTCAACAACCTGCTTGGCTTTATCAGAGCTTTAGGAAGCAAGACAAGTTCTCTGCGTTTAATTCAAAGTTCTGACTGCTCCCTGTTAAAGGCTTCTGAGGGATCTAAAAACCAACACAACTTTTTCATTATCCAAAACAAACAATGAAGGCTTGATGCAGGGTGCAGAACAATGCTTTGAAATAGATGTCAAAAATCCTACTTAAAAAGATCTGCTTCTAAAAAGTAGGGGAGAAACAAACACATCTGGTAATGTCATAAAGCTTGTAGTTCTCTATGTAGCCTATATAGTCCTCTATGTAGCTCTCTACAACGAACTGCCTTTCAAAAAGTTCAGTAGACTTTTTTTCTGTGTCTTGGCCATTGCTTCTTGTTTCACAGCTTTGTACAGTGTGTCAGCATCCTCTAATTCTTTTGTCTGTAAGAAATGTAAGACAGAAGCATTTTTAGCGTTCCCTCGGGGCACATGATATTTAACATAGAAGCCAGAATTGCTGTGTCAAATAGCAAATGCTCTGCTGTTATTTGGTATAATCAAATTCTTAATGTGTATTTTTCTGCTCATCATGGGCTCAGGCTAGTAACACTTTTACGAAACTAATGTGGTGTGTAGTGTAAGGCCACCTGTCTTGTTCCTTGGTATTAACGCAGCCATCCTATATTTCCTCAAGCTGTCTGGAAGGGCTTTGCCAGGATGCCACAGCAGCATCAACTTGTGCTGCATCAGCGTGTTTGACAAACAATAACATTGTCTCTTGATCAGACACAAGAGAGACTAACTTGATTCAAGTGCCTATGAATATTAAGTAGGACAGATATTCCTAGGAGTTGCTAATCAGCATGGTACTTCTGCAGTGAGATTAGCAACATTGCTGAGAATTTTCTTCTTTCGAGTAAGATCCTGGGAACTTGTTATTATAGGAATGTCAGGCTTATCTTTAAAAATCATGAAGATTCTAGTCTCAAGGTAGCCAAGAAGGTAGATACTAAATTTGCTCTGGTAAGCCCTTGCCTACGTTTTAGTATGCAATATCCTTTATAGATGTTTATTTGGTATTCAAAAGGCATGATATTTCTACTTTTAAAAGCAAATTCTTTCTTTGGTGTTGCAAGGTTAACTTCCCCTCCAAATAACTGGTAGCAGGAAGAGAGGTCTCTTTCCTCTTTTTTCCCCAAGATCGCAAAACATTTGCAGCATCTGGCATGTATTTCCCATTACAAAATTGTCTCCTTATCTGTAGCATAAGGGTTGCTTTAACTTAACCGCACTGTTGCAGAGCATTTTAAAAAAAGGGTGTTACGAGTTTTTGGTTGTTTTTTTCTATGCCTGAGAGAGGAAAAAGCAATCCTAATGCAAGAAAACTTCTGGATAGAATGGCTGCTGCTATAGACTTAAAAAAATACAATTATTTTTATAATTAAATGTATGTGTACAAAGAGTTCTGCTTCAATATATTACGTTCATTCACCAGGCTCCATGTCATGCTTACAGGTTTGTATCTCTCAGGAGAGAACTCCAGAAATGTTATATAATTCTCCAGGAACAGATAAAACCTCCCTTAGCAGTGTTTTGTAGTGGATAATACTTCACGGTGCTGTTTCTAAAACAATCTATAAATGATGGCTCATAAAGAAAGGACTACATTATCCCAATGTGTTCCATTAATGAAAAGGCTAAGGAAAACAGGAAAAAAACCCTAGAAACCCAAACAGAAAATCAAAGGCTAGCCTTCCTATGAAATTCCTGAAATCTCACAGTGCTATTTGTAATAAAAGTTTGGGTAAATATAATGATCGTGGGATAATATTTTGGTTTGATTTTTTCCTCCGGTATCCTGTTACAATTAATTGTTTGGAGGATAAATAGTTTGTGAATCGCAGAAGTCTGCATTCTTGCAAGGGAATCCAAGGCTGTTCATTTATATTTATAACTTACAGAGTTGTGTTGTTCTGTAATGGTGTAATCTCTACATTCTTAGTGAACCAAACAGCAAAGTTCTAGTTAATAACCTTAAAATTAATAAGAAGGGAGTTTCTGAAAACAAAAATTATCTGTCTTTTGAGACTATCAAACAAAAGGATATTAGTAAATATGTTTTAAATACTGTTCTGTACTTGCTCATCTTTGGTTTTTGAGCTTATTTGTCTGAGAAGAGAGAAGAAGGGCATGTTTCCTTCAGGATTTGACTGAAGATTTTAGTATGATCTTAATAGTATTTTTTTTATTTCGCTAAGCAGACGGTCACTCTCCTGCCAGCAATACGATACTGTGCTGCTGGTGGGACAGGATTCTAGGCCCAGTTTACATCTGTATTTGCCAACTAGCCAGGGTCAGAATAGGGTCCAAAGCAGAGGCGTGCTGTCGTCCATACTGTATGTAGCTGTGGGCACACTGGCACATTTTAGCTTGTGCCAACAAGCACCATCCCAGAGGGTGCCTGGACCCTGAATGTATTTCTCCCCTTCTCACAGTTCAACTTCAGGACCAAAGAACAGACTCTGGCTGTTTTCCTTTCTGGTTCAGAGGTAGTCACTAAAACTTCCCAGGAGAAGTCATTTACTTGCATATAGTTCTACTTTCCAGCTGTTTGCTGCTACAGGCCACTGCTACAAAAACATTAGCTATATAAAGTCTTCCTTGATACTCAGATATGGAAAATATTTGTAGCCACTTTCCACCTGTGTAATTTTTAACTGGAGCTTTTCTTGAACGAGAACTAAATACAAATGAGTAGAGACTTTCACAGTCTGAGGTTTGAGCCTGTTTCTAGAGGGTCTTTTGAGACCCTTTCCAATTATTTCTCTTCAGCAGGGCTCCTGAGTTTAGCTATTCATCTTCCTTCATAAATAAATGACTGTTGTGCACTAACCCTTTTTTATTATCGTTCCTCCAAATTTTCTATGCTTTCCTGGTACTTAATTTAATGCAATATTCTTCATGTAGTCTTAGATGAATAATGAGCAGATGGAGTGACAGCTAAAAACAGCTTAAGTGCAACTGTTTGTCTTGTTTTGTAACAACAAAATTAATGAATAAAGATTAACTTCTCACTAATTTTCATTTGTTGCTTTTTCCTCAAATAGCCATTCCCAAGGGTTCCAAGGAGGATTTACAGATGAGAAGGGATGGGATGGGAACAAACGAGAGACTCTAACAGAGCCCAGTGTTAGTGGAAAGAACTTTACCTCCTGTTCATCCCAGCTGCTTCCAGGTCTGGATAGATAATAACAGAAAGTAAACCCTGCCTTTTGTTTTAGTGTAAGTCACCCTGATTCAAAGGGCTTGTGAATAACAGCAAAATAGAGAAGAGTGGTGAGATTAGATTGACCGATGCTGTCAAGCAGCAATGGGCATACAGGACGGGAGGATTTAAAATCCACTGGGACTTAATGATACTATGCACTTTTCTCTGTGAACAGCTTCCATCCTAAATAAACCACTTGGAGAATGGAAGCAGTTCTAACGAGAGGGATATAGCAGCTCTGAACTTAATAAAAACTTAAAATGCTCACATGACACTCTGCTGGGTCACGCATATAGTACAGATCAGAATATACTCATGGAGAATGTATGCGTGATGACAGCCAAACTGCTCAAATCATGTTTGGAGTTTTAATTTAGGAGAAAGAGGAAAATAAAGAATAAAGCTCCATTTAGGGTCCTCACACAAAGTGAAAATTATATTTTCCAGACCAAAAAGTCAGAGACCTTATGGGCTGGTAGAAATGCACAGTATTTTGAGGTTGATATTGTTCTGCAGCTAATATGCTCTTGCTTCAGAAATGTGCTAGACCTGTAGTGATCACTGCAGGCCAGGTTTTTGTCACATCTGAGAAATAAAATTATAAGATGTTTTTTCAAAATTTATAAGATTTTTTAATTTCTGATTGCATGTAGCCATTCCTTTGTGACCCTGAAACTGGAGCCTGTTTTCATTACTGACTTGTTTGCTTTTGTTGAGACACAATGATCTAAACAGGTAGTGAGTTGTATGCTCTTATTTCATAGGACTGTTTGCTAGTTTTTGGTTGGTGTAGTTTTTGCAACGAGCCTTTTATTTTTTCTGAAACATAAAATTTGACACTATGTATAGTAAATAGACTGAGGTAAAGTAGGAGGGTGAATCTAATATGAAGCTTTAACATTTGCAGCTTGGGCAAGTTTTCTCTCATAAGTGATGGAAGAGTTCGCAGTGGTAGCCGCAGTGTGCAGGAGTCTCTTCCCAGCATTTCTAGTCACACAGTGCTCTGGGGCAGCCCTGACAGAGCATGCAGTTCTAGATGGATAAGGGGCAACAAAGGCAACTCTGGGGGCTACATTGAACTGTAAGCTAAAAAATTTTAGAAGATGCCAAATTATGGAGGCATGGGGGAAGATGTAAACATTGAAAAGAAAAAGAGGTCCTTTCTTTCTGAGGATGTGGAGGGAAGAAGTAGAAAAATAATCTAAAATAAAGCAAAGGAGGGCAGACTTTCCATAGCAGTTTTTCAAAGAAAAAAACAAGCCCAAATACTTGAAACCTCCACTCTAATAAGCAACACTGTCTCACTTAAGCTCATTTAGAAAGCAGCTCCTGGCTAGAGTTTTGATTAGTAATTATGAGCAAGTTTCCGTTCACCTACAGCTTCCCAGAAAGAAAGGCAAAACCCTGACTGAATCCACTGGTAAATCCCACACCTTATGAAGCTAGTAATGAATCATGATTTCTCTTTTACTCTACGAGTGCTACTCACACAGTGTTCATATAATGATGCACGTATTCTATATGGACATATTCTATTCTCTCTATGCACAATGAGATTTTTGCATACAAACTTTTTATTTAATAATAATATGGCCCCAGAAAAGGTTGTTTTAAGGTGTAAAACAAAGAAAATTATTTATTGACATGACATGTGGCAAAGGTTTTCTAGCAAATAAAGGAATAATTTTAGTTTCCTGCTCCTTTGGGCATGAGTCTGCTCCTGTAACAGCTATTCAGAGAATTATACAAATTTGTTTATATTAATGTGATAGATTTCAAAATTTTAAAGTCTTCTCACATATTTACTTTTAATTTAAGAGTGCTGTTCCCATGAGGTGTATGCATCTGAGAACATGCTTGTATTTTTGTTTCTAACTGTTAGAGGAATAATCTCACCAGAGCATACACAGTCACCTTGAGTCACATTCACTTCACCTGAGACTTCAACTTTTGGTACCAAGGTCCATACACAATGAATGGCTCCAGTAAACCCTCATGGTTCCCTTATACATGCTCTTTAACAATTTCTCCTGTTGGCTTCACCCTGGGTTTGTCAAAGCAGAGACTCTTGATATGAAGTACTTCAGGCTAATTTGTTGGTGGTACAGTGACAGGGAATGGTTTGAGCTGAGTGCTTCCAGAGACGGACTCAGAACAAAGAAAACCCCAGGCGATTATACCCCTGTAATCTATGTTCCCACCCCTAGTTCTACAATTCAGACAAACGGTATTATTTGAGTCTGGAGTCTTCTCATGTAGGACCCTTTCTTTGTCTCTGGGCAGGCCATTCCTTTTTTTTTATGTTGACAGCTGCAGCTTCTGCTGATGTTAACTTCCTTATCTTCTCATTTGCACAGATTTCAGGTGTTCCTTTTTGTAACTCAGCAGAAGTTAGTCCAATGTATCAAGGTGAAATTTCACAGCCTGTGAACTAAGGCTTTTGCAAGTCTGACAACTCATGCTAAGCAGTTGTATAGAATATTCTTTAACATTAATAAAGAATAGAATTTGTTATGTTCTGACTTGTTTGGTTCACAAGTAAAAGTTCTTACAGGAGAGCCCCTGAATTCTTTAACCATATTGACAGAGACTTATATTCGGACTGTGTTTCTATTAGAAATAAAAGCATAGTCAGTAATTTTGGAGCCTAGCTAAGACTATTGATTGGAATAAATCTTTGAATTTGTCATGTATTGAATCTTATATTGAATTAATGAAAGACAATATGCATGCAAATATAACAGGTCATTTTTCCACAATACCTTTCACAGTAGAATTCAAATTCCATGTGTGTCTTCTAAACTGTGCTAACACATTCCGCTGCTACTAGGTTTGAAAGAAGAAGGTGCTTATGAAAAAAGATTTTTCAGTGGTTGTAAGACCAGTACAATAGGATTCAGGATGGTTACCCTTCAGCACAGTAGTGGTCAGGAACAAAAAAAGAGTTTTTTTCTTTCTTTGTAATCATGCTTCCTTTTTAAATTATTTCCATAAAGACCTTGATATGTTGATACATTGCTTTTATTGCTATTTTACTTCTTGATGAACTACACCTCTGTCCAGTTGCTATGGCAGTAAATTTTGGAGCTGAGACTTGAGACTGTGGTCAGATGGACCAGATGTTATCATAACCCATTTGTTTCTCCTGCTGGGTCAGCATCCATTCAGGTGAAGCCAAACATCCAGCTGTCCAAGCACTCATCCGCTCCTGCACAGTCAGTCAGTTTAGGTTAGCAGCTTTCAGCAGCAGTTTAGTCTAAATTGCCTGGGTTTGCAATGACATAGATGAAGTACACTCATGCTAAACATGATGAGATGAGCAGACAGAACAGTTTGGAGGTGATACCTTCCTAAATTCTTTCACTTGAACAAAACTCTCTGATCTGTTACCCATGCTCAGGTCATTTTACCTCTCTTAGTAGCTTGTCACAGGGCTTAGGGGAAAAAACAGATTCATTTGAAGCAGCTCTGAGAACAGCAGTTTGAAAATATTTCTTGAATATACCATATTTATACCTTCTGTTATGTAAGCATTGTTTTCCTTCATTCTGAAGATGAAAACTATCTTCATAGAATGAAATACCATCTCAAGGTAAATCAGGCAGCTTCTTATTAATACTGCTGTATCAGAGCATCCAAATCAGTGCTAAGCAATCTAGCAAGTGGAGGAAATAGCGAGTCATTATTAGATTTATGAGAAGCAGGTTCATAAATCCTATGTAATCACTTTTTTCTGAGCTAACTTGGGAAAATCCTTTAAAGCTACCTCATTCTATTTGGCATCCACAGTAGCTCAGTGTGATAGAAAAGATTTACCTTTCCCCAGACAACTTCCCAGAGCCCTTGCATTTCAGCAGACAGTGAGGAAAGAGCTTGTAGCAGTGTGTTTCAAATTAGAGACAGATTTAAAATCTTGGAAGGCACCTGAATTTAAGGAGAGATTAGGCACATAAAACCGAAATTACAACTCAAACCCACTCTGTAATTCCCTCATTCTTGAATTATTGAAATACCCTGGGTACCTAGCTTATTTACTTCAAAGCTTTCCACAGCTCTGCACACAGACCTGATCTGAGCAGCCCAAAGCCCAGTGAGAATCCAGAGCTGGCATGGTTTTCCTCCTAACTTCCCCTTGGGGTCTGCTTCAGCAGCTCGCCTAGATACCTAGTCCCCTAGTAAGATTAAAGACTCATAGGTGGAAAGTAAAGGAAAAGGAGCAAGATCGAAGTTTGATGTTGCAGGCTCATCCAGGGCAGCGAGATCCCAGGATCTCTATGAACACCTTCTCTGATGGCTTTTTCCATGTCAGATCAGCTCCTTAAGCCTCTCTCCTGAGCCATAGGCTCCAAGTTGATATGTGTGCCCATCTCCAGGGATGGGCAAGGTTTCAGATCATGTGTGGCCCTTGAAGTGCCCTGCTGGGTGCTCCTTGATTACCACCCCATCGGGTTCTTGGCCTTATGCATGGCCTGTCTGTGATTCCCAGCAGCAGCATCTGCCTCAAAACAAAGGCAGGACTCTGGGGCTGGTTTCAGTGGCACCAGTGCCTCGATCCATCTTGAGTTCTCATCAATTTGATCACTGGAACAGAAAAGGTGTCTGGGGCTCACAGAGCCTCACATCTGCAACTGAGTTTCTCCTGAGTCAAAATCAAAGTCTGGAAAGCCAGAAACAGTAAGTGTGCCAAAAGGACTCTTGAAAGCTGTCTGAAGCAATTGTTTTATGTAATCTTTTTAAAAGATTAAGATGTATTTTTCATCTTAGATTTGCTGAATGAGAGCTACATATTTTTACTTCCTGTAGCTTTGAAATATTTCCCAGTTTCAGGCCAGAATTCATTACCTTGTTAATTTTGAGGGTTTTGACATTTTTTGTGACTATCCTTCATATTTCTCCTAAGACCCTTAGCTAAGCAGCAAACCTACCATGCTATGCTCCTGAAGTATTCTCTACTTGTATTTTACATTGGTGGCTACTGATGCAGAATCAGAAAGCCTAATTGGGATTAAATATTCATATAAAATAGAGTACAGTGTAAACAAGAGAAGCCTAAATGTGCTGGAATGACTCTGTTACCTAACTTACATTAGTTCTTCATTAGTGTACTGTGAAAACCGTGGTATCATGTACTCATCCGCATCTGTGATACTGATATATTTCTGCCTGACTGCCTTCACAGTATCTACACTCCTTCTTTTACGCCATTCCCATCCTTAACTTTACAGATTCCTTCTTGTCACCGAGTTTGCATATAGGGTTTTTCCTACTTCTTTGATTGAAAATAGTGGTTGTAAGAGCTCAACATCTTTCAGTGTTGTTCTTTTATTTAAGCCATCAGACTCACTCTGGTATATTCATCAATGACAGACAATTTTATTCAAAAATGCTTTCTTCAGACTTTTGCTAGCTCAGGGACAATTCCTCCCAAAATTTAAAGGGGTTGTCTAATCTGTATGTAATTTTTCCATGATTATTGTTTGTGATTTTATCTTTTCTGTACTGATAACTACTCACAAAGATTTGTGTTTTGATTAGATGCAAGCTCTTGCAAGCCGCAACAAACATCTATTGCAATGAATTTGACTCTAATCCAGCAATTCCTCTACCATCCTTACTAGATAAAACTCCTGCAACAAGCGCAGAAAGCAGGACAAAAACATTTTAGCACAGTCCATTATGACATTGAAGAAATACATTGAGTACTGTAAAGAATTCAAAAGGATGGAGAACATCACTGGTGGGAAGTCTTGTTTGGATAGTCTTCAACAGCAGTTGGAACAATGAACTTGATGTTACATCCCGTGTTCTTACTGATTTCTGTTACACTGTAGTTGTTATTGAAAATTGTTTTATATAACAGAGTTTGGAGAATGTCTAATCAAGTTACACAAAAACCTTCTCATGTATACAACATTACTTGGTAATATTTAATGAAGTTTTAATAACTCTAGAGTTTAGCCAAAGCTAAAATTTCCCTCAAATTATAATTGGATTATGGCATCATCTATTTATAGGTGCAGAGACAAGAAACAACCACATAGCCACTCTGTGGGGCAGATAGATTGAGTTTAGTCACAGGATAGATTGTGGTGGTGTGATTCCTCTGCTTTGGATGACCTGCCATTCCAGGGTCAGTCAGGCATGTTGGGAGAAAGAATTCCAATTGTGTCCTCACCTTCATAAAAACACAGTGAGTCAGAATGTTAAGGTGCTCCCTTAATACACCAAAACTGCTGTGCCTGGGAAAGGGCCCTTGAGAAAGAGATCGTTGATCAGTCACCTCCTGACAGCCTCGTACACCCACTACCTGGATTGTAGCAACAATCCCCAAACTATACTTTCTGTAACGTTCTAGAATTGTACAGTTGATAGAACATACTGTGGCTACCTAATGTGAGTCTGTGAAGATGATCAGAGTGCTGGAGCACCTCTGCTATGAGAATGGGCTGAGAGAGTTGGGTTGTTCAGCCTGGAGAAGAGAAGGCTCCAAGGAGACCTCATGGCAACCTTCCAGTACCTACAAGAATGCTGAGGAGGGACTTTTTACAAGGGATGAGGGGGAATGGCTGTAAATTAGAGGGGGGAAGATTTAGATTACATATTAGGAAGAAAAACTTCATGATGAAGGTGGTGAGAAACTAGCACAGGTTACTCAGGGAGGTTGTTGGCTGCCCCATCCCTGGAGGTGTTCGAGGCCAGGTTGGATGGGGCCTTGAGCAGCCTGGTCTGGTGGGAGGTGTCCCTGCCCATGGCAGCGTGGTTGGAACTGGATGATCTTTAAAGTCCCTTTCAATCCAAACCATTCTATGATTCTGTGGCAACAAATACTGGCTGAAGTCAATCATCCACAACCCTATAAAGAGCAATCCTGACTGAGGTCCTTTGAGCCCTCTGGGACCACAGTAGGCTGCACCCAATGTCTTCCCCTGAACTGAGACGCCTTTCAGGTTTCTCTGCTGAGAACTAGGCTCCTTACAACTCAACAATTGCCTGTTGAGAATGTTGATATATTGAAAGAGAGTATTTCACTAGTCTCAAGAGGAGAGAAATTTTGGCCAGATTGACCTTTGTGTATTCAGACCTCCTGTATGTGTTTGTGTATGTATCTCTGTGTGTGATGTGACTGACTTTGTAGTTAAGTATAGTATGAACCATGCTATTTTCTTATCTGATTTGATTATAGCAGATCTTGTTGAACCACTTTGTTGATCAACTGATGATTAATTGCTAATAGAAATCATGATATATATATTTCAATTTTGTGATATACCTCAGTAAATCTAAATTGCTGCTAAATCAAAGTCTCAAAAATCACACATTCGTGACACAGACAGAAAGCTATTTAGGAATAAATTACCCAAAACTAGTCCTGAAGTTTTTTGGTTTGATTTTTTTCCCTTGATTAATGGATGAAAATGGTATCTTATATTTCTCCTTATTCAGCTTTCTTTTTGCTTGGATTTCTTTTGGAGTGTTGATTTTATTTTTCAGCATTTTTTTTTCCTTTCCTTTGCATGAACTCCAAAAATTAGAGTACGTCCTTCAATATATACACAACATCCTTATATATCCATCCATATATACAAGACATATACACATATATACATCCGTATACACAACACATCCTTCAAATATATACAGCTCTAAAAATTAGAGTTCATCCTTCAAAATAGCAGTGTGCAAGTATAGATTATTAGGACCTTAAATGACTTTCATGTTGGGTTCAGTGATCTGAATTTTCATGCTGCAAATGTAAATGCCATGTTCAATTTTATTTTGTGCTTCTGTAATGCAAGTATGTATATTGTCATTTTCTGTAAACCTAAAAAGATCTGGGAAGACAACACTGTTCCTGGGCTTGACAGTGATGGCAGCGTTTCAGCTTCCATTAAACAAATGTGAAAATGCTTAAAAATTTAAACACAAAGTCAAATATTTAATAGTGAATTTGCTAAATGGGACTGGTTTGTCTCTTTCAGAGACCTGTACAGAAAGTGACCTCTCATGGCAGGCAGAGATGTGATATGTCCAAGATGTCTCTCTGCATGTGTGTAGGGACTCCTGCACCACAACACTTCTTGAAAAGCTTTTCTAAGCTGCCTGAGCCAGAAGAGTGTGGCCCCAAAGATCTGTAAACTGGTCCTCTTAAAGAACCAGCATCATAAAAAGACTGGAGAAGCTGAGATATATTTTGTGCATGAGTTTAGGTACAAGCTGAGAAGATTAACAAATAATGACTAGAATTTTTGTTCCATTTGCGTAAAAAAAAAAAGATTCCTATAGTTTTCAGGTGCCACTTCTTCATTTCTTCCCACCATAGGGGAACATTAGCTGTTTGATTCCTAGATCTCTGATGTAATGAGCTCTTGCAATACTTTGTGTGTGTCTGAAAGGTGGAGGAGTGGCTGTGGATTGCAAGTCTGTGGGGACTGGCAGCACATGATGTGCTCTGCATTGCACTGAGGAAGACAAATGATTGCAACAAGAAGAGTCAGAGCTGCCGATACACCTGTCAAATGGAGGATGTGTCAGTGGTTAAGGAGACCTGGAAACAGAGATGCTGCTTGTTCAAGAAACCTGAGGGGAGCCCAGTGAAGAACAAGGTGATGTTGTTCAGACCATCATCCCTCCTGCACTGCTCCGCAGTGCAGAGAATGCTGGGTAAACTTATGTGTCTCTGCTTCGTATAGGTAAATAGCCATAGTGAAGCAAATACAGTACCTTATGTCTCATTTTACTTCCCCTGTGGACTGCTCAAGCTTCATCATAAAATAAATAGCCCAGGAAACATCTTCTGGAACATTAAGTGTTAACGTTGTTTTGAGGTTGTTCAAATTTTCTCTGTGCACTTTCATATGTATGCAAGCCTGTACTGAAACTGATCCCCTAAAAAAGGGCTTATTGCTAAAATATTCTACATAATATTTGATAAAATTTTATAAAATGCAGCTCATAAAATGCTGCAGAATGCCTTATATGATACAAATCTGTGCAGAGCATCTCATAAAATACTCTGAAGCCTGTATCATGAAGCAGAGGATAGATCAAATGCTGCAGCAAATGAATTTGGATGACACCTGGCTTTCACAGTGATGGGTTTATTATTGGAATCTGCTGTGCTGGTAGAGATGTGTGAGGAGGGAGGGGAAGGTGGGGGAAGGGAAGCATGGATTGGGATCTTGTGTGATAAGCCAGCCCCAGCCAGGAATATTTATATACAAACAGAAACAGTGTGACTAGAAATGATTCCCCTCCATCCCTCCCAGAACAATCACCACCCTGCACAAAGACCAAAGCCATAGAAATTCCTCCCAAATGGGCAAAACTAAATAGCCATCAGCTCCCCGTAATGCAGCAGACACTTTGTCTGTCTTCTAGTCTCTTAATAATACATACACATTTGTCTTATTCTGTGTAAGATGCCACAGGAAAGAAACTGGCTTCTCCTCCTTGGATCTGTCAGGATGGATGGATGCCTACTGTCATGTTCATGGAGGGGCTTTGTTGGAGGGAAGATTTGGTTGTATGGGCAAGGTCTGCACCTCAGCGCACCGTAGATCCTGGTATCTGCCTGACATCTATGGCCCTCACTGCTGCCCACAGTGATACTCAGCATCGACATCTCAGCTCAGAATCCTATCTATAGGATTACTCTACCAAGAATTTGTGTTATCTAAAAAGAAGTGTTATCTAATCCTTAGTCTTTCCTGTATTGCAACTCTTGTTTCACTACTACAAGAAACCTTTGATAAAGAAAAAAAATTAAACGAATAAGAAAGTCAAACTTCTCAGTGAACAGGGGTCTCCCACCTGTTTCATCTTTCATGTGTTTCTCTCGTTTTGTGTTTGCCTCTCTCTTTCCTCTCTGTTATACAGAATTACAGCCCAAGATCCTGTTGTCTTCAGGCATTCTCCTGCTTTATAATTTTCCTCAAATCCTTCACCTTTTACATACAAAAGTTCTTGTGTCCCTGGATCTGCACAGGGAAGCACCCATAACAAGCACCATAACTTCCTGACAGGCAACACCAAAGGCTTTTTGCCTGAAGAGCCCTTTCTTGCTTCCAGATCCAGGATCGAAGATCCCAGCATAGCCAGTGACCTGGATCTGCTGGCCAGCAGGACCCTGCTCAGGAAATAGCGTAACCCTGTGCTACAGAAAAGCAGAGAACTGCCTCAAAGGAGCCCTCCTGGGATGTGGCAGGTTACAGCAGCCTGATAATGCACCCCTCTGCAGTCACTTGCCCTATGCCCTTGCCCGGAAAGCAAAAGTGTTACTGACGTGGGTCATGATACAATGAAATGATGCTGCCACAGGTAACTCTGGGAAGAGGTGCGTGAATTCTTAACTTTCCTGTTGTTAAATCCATCTATGGAGTCATGCTTCATTTCCATGTTGTTTTGCTAAGCAGATCTCTGCATTATCATCTTATAATGAGATACACCCTGCTCCCTTGCCACACACCTTACAAAGAAAAGTAACAATTATTACACTTTTAACCTTCTTCCAACATAATCTAGAAGCTTACAACAAAAATCGAGAGCCAGTACCATGTGACAGTTGGGTGCTACGCTCACCAGCTGTAATCAGAACACAACTAGCCTCAGACATTCACCAACATGTCAAATACATCATATAACACAAATCTCTTGTGTTGGGCCTTCTGCATGTTATCATTTCCCATTATAAGTCTGGTGTTCTTGGGACAAGCTGGATACTACTTGTCTCCAGTTCTTTAATACAGCTTGTTACCGAGGCTGCTTTAGGCATTTCAAGGTGATGGCAGCCTATTAATCTATGATATGATACTTCAGCAAAAAAAAATGTAAAGTATCCTTGAGGAGAAAATATTAACATGCAAATGGACTTCCTTTTGACCAAGGTGATGGCAAAGGAAAGCTAATTTATATATAACTGGATAGAAGGTGGGTTAGAAATGAAGATCAGCACCACAGGCAACACAAAAGGAAAATAACTGCAGTTTTGAAAGTCTCCTTCTTTCAATTCAGTAGCTACTGTCTTAGGGGGAAAAAGTAGAAATTAGCATTCCGACAGAGATTTTACACCTGCACAATAATATTTAGAGTAGATATTCAGAAGCATTAGTCTTACTATCTGACTCTGTGGCTAATACAGTAGCTTAAGGGTCAGGCATTTCATTCAGAATGAAAACAGGAAGACTAAGCTGAATTCCTGATACCTACACAACGGATTGACAGCAATTCCCCAAGAAGATGAGCTGCTGAGATATGCTGTGACTTCGTGGAAGACATGGACAGCAAGGGTCATCCAAGACTGCTGGTGTAAGTGCATATTCAGGGTGTGGTGGTGCATAGTGATCTGGGAAGGTTGCACCATTTTGCCTCACTAATAGGCTCAGGGGCACATGTGACCCAAGCCCTCAGCCATACATGGAGAGTATCTGAATCACAGCCTCTCCCAAGCTCACAATCTATTTATTGTTCGGACTCCTTACTCTAGTGGAAGGCAGGGTGCACCATTTCTGGCTGCTATGTGACCTCTCTGGGCAATCTGTTCCAGTGTTTCACTAGAACAGTGTTCAGCAAAAAAAATGTCTTCCTAGTCTAAACTTCAATAATTACTAGGTCACTTGCCACATGTGACTGCATTTCCTGAGGGATTATTTAGGTCCTTCCTTCCTCTCTCTCTTTATTTTTCCCTCCCCTCCCCTCCCCTCCCCTTTTTAAAAGTATAGGTAACAAAAAAGGACACTTTCCTAAAAGTTACACCTTAGGTCAGCAGCAGATGTATTTTAAGTAAAGGATTTAGGGAAATCCTAAATCTTGCATTATGGAGAAGTTAAGACTAGGTAACGCAGTGGTCTCATCTGGCCTTCAGATCTATTAATCTCAACCTTACACTACACAGAGAGCCTGGTTGATATCCAGCCTCACTGAAACCAGGACAAGTCTTGTATTACTTTCAGTGGGTCATGGATTGATTTCTAACATCTGGTTTGTGTTATTTGGATTGTAAACTCTCTGAGGCCCTGGGTTTTGAGAGTCTTTATTCATAGCATGCTGAGTATGATATGGTCCTGGCCAACAGTTAGTATTGCCCTTGTGTTCACTTTGCTTTTAGAGTTTGTGAAAGCTTCATCAAGATAAGATTATTTTAGCTTGATGGCACTCCATTATAAATCCCAATTCACATCTTAGGTAACAGAGTTTGTACATCTCTGAATGTATACACTAAATGACACTTCTTTATTTTTTTTTAATAAGATATTCCTCTGCAGTTTCAACACTATAACCCAGTGTTACTGGGCAGCTTTAATTGCACCTATATGATGTGATGTGTTGGGTTTTGAGCTGTGATTTTACATTGCCGCTTTTTTTGTCTGGAAAGCTCATATTTTTCCCCCAATATTTTTTGTAGCTGTCACGTGGTGTCTCTCCTCTCTCTTATGATTCTGCCAGCATACGGTTATCTCTTTGCTGTACTGATTTTGTGCTGTTTTGGTTTTTCATTCTGTCTTTCCTTTCACTGTATTGTCTCCCACTCTGTTTAAGCATATGTTCCATCTCACTGAAATCGGTGAAGTTCTGCACTGGTTGCACCTTTGCATCATAGAGTCTGGACCATCACCTGTTTTGACTTTTGTACAACTCATTTATTTCTCTGTCCTGCTTTTCTGTGACTTCACTGTTTCTCTGTATGTGTATAAGTATCAACACAGAAAAAGAACATGCATATGCATGTGCACTGATTATCACTCCATCTGAGCAAGTAATAAAACAAAGACTGTAAGCTCACATCTCTCTGGAGAGCGATGCTCCCTCTTTCCCCAAGGGAGACAGGATGGAAAAAGAAAGCCTATTAAAGCACTTGGCCATTCTGCCACCTCTGTCACAAAGCAGTCAGGCATGAGATATCAAGCTGTCACAATTTTGTGACATTGGCCCACACTTAAAACACATTTGAAATATCAAGCATGTGAGAAGTCTTGCTGAAGTTGGAGAGAGTAATTACATATCTGAAACTGCCTGTGGTTCCACAGGCCAAACTGGCCTGAAGGTGCATTTGCACCGTGACTGTTGTTTTAAACATATGCTGGTCATACACAAAAATCCTGGCAGATCCTTCAGTGTCTCAAAGGCCAACAGTCTCCACAGCAGGCAGCATTGATTTTCTCTGACATTTTCCATTTGAAGTTCCCACTGCTGCAGCCCCGCTAGTGGAGCCTCGCAGCAGAACTGGTGGATTTTGGTTGCTGGGATGTGGGGACCTGATCCAGACAGATTTCTATGACACCTTGCAAAAGCACCTGAAGTCTGTCTGCAATGATGCTTGCTCCATTTTAAGCACAAACATCATTTCCACAGTGCTAAAACAGCTCTAAAACATCCCACTGCAGACAAGGCCAGAAATGCTTAGCCTCTTCATCCACCTTCCCCATTGCAAGGAAACCACCCAGGGCTCCTGTTTTCACGTTAATTTATGACTCTCTAGTCACAGAGTCGTAGAATCATAGAATGATTTGGATTGGAAGGGACCTTTGCAGGTCATCTAGTCCAAACCCCCTGCAGTGAGCAGGGACGTCTTCAATCAGATTAGGTTGCTCAGAGCCCCATCCAACCTGATTTTGAATGTTTCCAGGGATGGAGCACCCACCACCTCTCTGGGCAATCTGTTCCAGTGTTTCACTAGAACAGTGTTCAGCAAAAAAAAGGTCTTCCTAGTCTAAACTTGTCTTTTAGTTTAAAAGCATTGCCCCTTGTCCTATACTACAGGCCCTACTAAAAAGATTTTCCCCCAAACCTGCTAGAACACAATTCTAGTCACTTTTGTACAGTCCAGATTCACACAGCTACTTCTGCTTTCTATTTTTCAATCAGTTCAGCTTTCTTATTGGGAGTTAAGTCCCTCCCCTGCTCCCCGAATCCCCAAACTTGTGTTGAATGCCTCAGCTTTTACAGTGACTTAATCAATGCCTTATAGAAACTTTCCCTCAAAATATGCAAGAACAAGATAGACTGTGTGGGAGCACAGGCTATCTTGTGAGAGACCCTAATTAAATAACAGTGACAGTTCACCTGTAATGAATGCATGCAATTCTGGAAGCTTTGCAAATATTTCTTCCAAAAGAGAAAGAAGCTATATGAACTTAAAATGGTAGACAATGAATTTATACAAAATATCTGTTAGGCTGCTCAGGGAAATCTCACAAGTTTCCTCATAGGTGTAAGTAAAAATAATTTAAAATACTGTGCTTTGTAATAATAAACCATGAAGAAATAATGGGTAAATCAGGTATTTAATAGACCAGCAACTGTATTTTATTGAGGTTATACATTTATAAAATTACATAAAATCATCTTGAGTGAATATTAATTTTAAAGGGCTATTTATATGTATTTTACTTAGAAATAACTCATTTTTTAGAGGACAGTTACTATGGGATGAAACACTTCTGTGAGCTTCTTTTACTCCTCATTCCATTTTTTCCAGTTACTGAAACAACTGGAGCCTTACATATTTCACCTGCAATGCAAAATCGCCTACTGTCTTGCCCAAATAAAATGTTTATTATATACCACCAGTGGTGGCTCAGGCTAGAAGGACCTGAACTGAGTGCCAGGATACTAGGGGAGGATGGGCTCAGCAGACAGCACTGGAGTTAGACCCATGCTCCAAGATTCAGCAGGGCTGGTCTGGAATACCCATCCAATGCTGCAGCTGTACTTGGCTGTGCCACATCATCCCTGCTGATGCCTGTGGGACCTCTCATAAGCCAGAGCCCAGGTGATGGGAGCACCAAGGACTCAAGGGAGATCTGCCCAGATATGTCATCAATCTAGATAGAGTGTGAGAATGTGTCTGAACTTCTGCTGAGTCAGGAAAAGCACCCACAGCAGTGTTTAGGCTGGTTTGTTCCACGGACGTGCCTTGCCTCTCATGGTGCCACCTAAGTCACCTGGTCCTCCTCACCTGCCTGCCTGCTGCATGACAACATGTGGTATTTGTAGGATGCTGACCTGGGCCTGGTATCATCCACCCCTCCGAAAAAAAAGAACCAGCTGTGAGATGCTAGTGGCATCTTAACACTGCACAACATCATTTCATTCTAATTTCTCCGATTCCTGGATGTGTTCTGTAAACTGTGCTGAGTATTATCCATACTTGGCAGCAATCTCTAAAACAGCAATGCCAATGCATGCACTCTGCCACTCATTCCTTCCCATCATGAATCCCATACAACAAGAGATGGTGCAGGTGGCTGCAAGCTACTCCTCTGTTTCTCACCCTAGTCCTGGGCAAAGAGGATACAGCTGGGGCTGTAGTTCTATACTCCACCAACTAGTGCTGCCCTGAGGTTTAGTTAAAGAAGCAGCAGTGAGGGGGACTGCCCTTTTCTCAGACCTTCAGTCACTTTACGTCTATGTGCTTCTCCAAATAGCGGGTTTACCTATGTCTAAACCAGCCCAAGGTGACATGAACAGGTGAACCCTGCAGCATAAAAGATAGTGCTGTAATCACTATCAAATGTAGCAGACACCAAACATGCACCACAGTCCAATAAAACTGAAGAAATTTACCATTTTCTTTATTTTCCAGTGCAGAAGGAGCCAACATCTTTTGATGTCCATTCTTCATTCCTGTAAGAATATGACAATCTTGTTCCAGTACTGCTGTCAAGTAAAAGAAGGTGGCAAGCCCTTGTGGGTATCAGGAAGCATAGTCTTCTCAGGGCTAGGCCAGAGAAATAGCGCATTGCCAGTTCCCTTTCAGTGGCAACTTTTCTGCTATTTCTTAAACTATTTTTTTCTTCTGTCCATTTGCAGGAATGTGACTTCAAAACCACTGTGCTCAAGAGGAATGTTCTTTGCTCACTTCTGTGTGTTGGGAGGAGAACAGAAGGTTTTAGCGCTTACTGTTTTCTGCAGGTGTACTTTGATGGTAGAAGCCTGAAAAAGGAAGTGATGTAAACAGCTTCCAACATCTTGGCTGACTGGCAGTGAAACTCCAAGTTCAGAGAGAATTTTCCAGAGTCCAGTGCCTAAAAAAAATCTACTCGGATGGAGAGACAAAGTCATTGCAAGTGCAAATAGCAGGAAATCCCCAAGCTGATCTCTGTGACACTGTGTCTTGAATCAGTGCAGGCAAACTGCAGGTGTTCAAGAGCCCCAAAACTGGAGAAACAACTTGTGTACTGACCACGCTTGAGCTTTTTCCTCCCTTGTGCATTCTCTGTCTGAGTTTCTACATGTCTCACCGTGTTTTGTTTTAACTTTTTGTTGCTTGTTCCACTCCCAAATTCCCCCTTTCTGGATTTCCTCCTGTTATTTTAGTGATCCTTTGAATAATTTCCTCCCTCCTTTTCTGTCATATATCGTCACATGCCAGAAATCAGAAAGTGGAAGACTATCTATCTAAAAGGAGATACAAAATCTTTTACAGAGTGCTCTAAGAGGTTTAACTTGGGTTAAACACATTATCAACCCAAAGTAGCTACCATCATCTCAAGCTCTCATCAAAAGCCAGTAGAGTTATATGTATTCATCTTACATGAATATGTAAAAACATGCATCGTTTGCATGAATATATAAACATGGATACAGAAGGTCTTCCAAATGAGATACACACATCACTAAACCAGTGAGGAAAGAATACTTTCACTCCTTGAGAGGCTGATTATTTGCTAATCATGTTGTTAAGTACATCGGTCCCTCATTAACAAGTTCTAATGACTGGTAGTGGAACAAGGAAGAATTGCACTAAACCCAGGACCGATTACAAAAGCTGTGATGCTGCTGCCACCTGAGGTTTTCTTCTGGAAATACAACCCTTGTATGGAAAGGGTGGCACAAAACTTGGGGTGCAGATTAAAAAGGGAACCCGAGGCTCATTAGTGTCAGAAGAGCCTCGACAATGCAAGAAGCGACTGTCCTCATGGGCAGCCCCAAGCTGACGCTTTTTCTACTCTTTCCAAGCTGTACAAGCTGTCCTCAGAGCACACTTCTGCCAGCAAGGGCAGTTCTGCCCTCTCACTGCCCTCACCAGCCTGGGCTTCCTCCTCACCCTGTGCTGGCACCACTGCTTTTGTTGCGTCTGGCTGAGACAGATCAGAGACTTGATTCAACTAAAACTGAATGGTTTTTAGGCTGCATCTAGAATACTATGCACAGATTTGGCTCCCCCAGTAAGAGAAGATATCAATAAACCACAGTAAGTTTAGCAGAAGGCCACTAGTCAAGCTGAGAATTCTTGACCTGTGAGAAGAAGCTGATGGACCAGGGCTTCTTCAGCCTGGGAAAGAGAAGGCTTCAAGGGGACCTTATACCAGCTTCTCAGTGCCTGTGAGGAGGTTATCAAGAAGACAGAGGCAGGCTTTTCTCTGCAATGTACAATGAAAGGACAAGAGACAAGGAGCATAAGTTGAAAGAAGAGCTTCAAACTGGCAACACAGAAAAGGTTTTTTCACCATGACGGCAGCCAGTCATGGCTACAGGTTGCCCAGAGAGGTTGTGCAGTTGCCATCCTTGAAGGTTTTCATAATGAGTCTAGAAAAAGCCACAGGCAACCTGGTCTGACGTTGTAGCGGAACCCACTTTAAACAGGAGGTAGGACCAGAGACCTCCTGAGGTTCCATTCAGCCTGAATTACCCTGTGGCCCTAAGATCTTTAAGCCAATTGTGTCTTTATAGATCTTTGCAGCTGTGTGATGTTTCAGCTTCATATGCAAAAATATTCTTAGCTGCTTTTACCTTGACCTAACTTAGATTAACGATTGCAAAACAACCAGCAGAAGTGAAGGCATTCCACCATTACCATGCTAGCAATCTTTAAAACCAGAATACTGAGCAGTGCTCAGAAAGGCCAGGGTCTACACGCACTGCTCCAGAGTATCTGCAGCATGACAGGGAGCTCTTCCCACTCCACACACAGACATCTGTGTTGAGCAGTGCATTAATAATACCAGTGCCCAAATCCACTTAGTCCTGATACAGCATGTGGCAGAGAGGCAGCTGGGAAAAATTAATTCTTTTTTGTAAAAGATGAGTAAATGTAAAAAAATATGTAATTATATATATTTGATCATTTTCTCATCTTCTGTTGTTGGTATCTGATTGTAATTGGTAGAGACCATGCTGTAATTTGTGCCCAGCTTTTGATCCAGTTCTTGGCTGTCTTCTCCTGTTGTAAAATACCATCTTAATCGTAAATCTTACCATCTCATACAAACTTCTCTCACTGATGGTGCACATTGACATACTAGACCAAGCATTTGCAAGGCACAAATCAAAGCTGCTTCTCTCCATCACATTCACCATCACACTTTCCTGGCTAGAAGAAGTATAACTTAGTTACATTGAAAAAAGAAAACAATTAGGAACATAGCATGCCTTCCTGAACCTGACTCTTCCCAACAGAGTGGTTTGGACTCTATCTCTGCTTCAAAGCCTGTCAAAACTTCCATTATATCCTAAAATATTTCAAAATAAAGTTAGGCTATTTTTCGAGATCATAAAATATTAACAAATAAGGACTAGCCAACCATAGCTATTAAATATCTTTTAATAGTCTTCTTTTTTAGCAAATTATTTTATTCTTTATTGCTTACATTCCCTACAAGAGTAAAATCACTGCACAATGTTAAACATTAAATCAAATAATTATAAAAGATTAAGATGATCCCCTCTTCCAATCAGATAAAGTTAAAAAAAATTGTTTTTTATTTTACAGAAGTTGATTATTTAAAATTCCATAGCTGTAGACATAATTCTACAGAGGGTTTTCCCCATATTAATAACTCCTCTGGCATATATCCCCAGAAGTTACTGGCATCCATACTTTCAGTACAGTTCTGAAGTACCACGCTGGATCTCAGACATGACACACAAAATCCAATAATTTTGGTTGATTAGGGTTATATCAAAGTATGTTTGTACTGGATTTCTGTACAGATGTATATAGATAGCTTACTTAAAAGAAAATGAGGGGAAGGAGAAAGAAGAGACGGAGGGTGAAAAATCAGGCAAAGGAAATTCAGTGCTTACATTTTCCTAATGCATCCAATTCTTCTTGTTCATTACATAAATATTTCATTGTGCATTATAGCTCCAGTGAAGCAATTCCATTTATATACATGCTGGAAGAAAAAGCTGAAAAAGCATATCACTTTCAGTGAGATTCCTTAATTCTTTTCAAGTTGAGCAGATGCTTAAAATAAGCACACACTGGCTCAGTGCCTAACCACATGGCTCGGTATTTATTAGTAGTAGTGCACAGCTAATGTAATAGTTGCTTCCATTCTAATTTCTGTCTTCAGCTGTTCATAACTTCCAAACCTAAATTCCTGTTTGGCCTTAAATCATGCAAAAAAGCCAGTACTTTGTACACTAGCTTCTGTAAAATCCATCCATCTGAATTCACATTATGTGGAGAAGGCAGAAGTGATTACCGTGAACCCTAGCTCAATTTTTTCGTTCTTATAGCTAAAAATAGCCATGAAGTTTCAATCATGGTTGAAACAGCAAAATTCAGCCTCTTATTTTACAATGATCTTCTGCAGGTGCACTATGACTCCCACTTAGAGAGTCATTGAGCTCAACCAGAATTTGAGGAGGATCAAGGTTTCATCTGTAAAGATGTTCAGAGAGGGACTGAGCACCCACAGCCACTGCAAGGGGCCAGAAGCCATGAGGAGTCTCCGTGTGGAATGCCCATGAGGGTGAGCAGGCCAGGGACGATCACACCAACCCAGGAAAAGTACAGAGCAAGGTTGGGAAGGCAGCTGGGGGCATCTGCCAGCACTAGTGCCAGATACATTTGTGGTGATAAAACACAACAGGCCTGAAGCCAAGCCAGAAAGTAAGTCTGCAAGTCAAGGTCTGTGTCAGCAGGATCCACAGCCAGGCTGGGGAGAGAGTCACTGACACGGTAGCTGCAGCAGGGACTGACAGTCTGGGCTGATCTCAAATGGGATTCCCTAACATAGCACCAAATCACTTCAATGCCTTGCATTCTGCTAAGAGCTATTCACAAAACTAGGCAACTAGGCAACACTAAGTGATTTATTACCCAAACATCTGAAAACTGAAATTTTTTAACAGAATTAAGCAGTTACACTCTATAGAGTAGTTGATTTCTAAATACATGTGATGTCACACCAGTTCCTACTGCTCTGTCCATGTACGTGTACTATATAGCCTGCATGAAAGTGTCATTTCTATGACATACCTTGCTAGGGACCAGGTGTTACGGGTCTCTTCAGGCCCTGCATTTGATAGGAATGGTTGGACTTGATGATCTGGTGGGTCTTTTCCAAACTGGTGATTCTATGATTCTATGATTCTGCCACATATAACAGGGTAGGGATGGAGGGTATGCAAATACTGAAAAGCCTTGGCTATTCCTATCAATATATTCAGACATGGTTGGTAGGATAGAGAAAGGCCATCACTATAAAAGCAGATACTAAGTGGGTACTCTGTATAATACAACAATTCCACTTCAAAAAGCACAACAGCAGATGACTATCTTAAAAAACACTATACAATAATTGCTGTCCTCTGTTTTATAATATAGACTGGATATTCACTGAAGGGTTTTGATATACTGTCTACTCTACATTCCCTCCATCTAAATGGTCTGTTTTGTTTTTCTTCATTAAATACCACACAGTTGAGTATTGTCATCAAATTTAAGAAATAACGTTGTAATATTTTCTGAGGGACTGAAGTTCATATTATTTTCTCAGTACAAAATAATGACGCTCCTCTTGAAGAAGTACAAATGTATTTGCACTACCAACACTCTCAACACCTTTTCTTACCTTTACAAAAAAAGATGCTTACAACAGACATCGAAACAATTGGGTTGGTCTGAACGCCAGTGGATAACGGAGGGTGTTTTACATTGAATTGTACTGGAGGCTTTCAAAGTCCATTTAATCTTGGGGAAAATCTATTGCTATTGCAGGTTTCAATTATTGGCAACAAGGGTTTCTCAACTAATGTTGACAGGGCAAATCCATTTTCAGTATGGTTATAAAAGGATTGGCAGAGACATAGGAGATTATGCACCATCACATGTCTTGAAAGGGTGCTGAAAATGCTTTTGTTCTCTATATAGCAGGACTAAGAATTCTTTCCTCTCTGTACCCCGCTGCTCCTCTTACATCACAGTAATCAGGATAGATGAACTCCTGTTTGACCCTGTTCAATGCCTAGATGCACAAACCTAGTGTATAGGATAACACAGGTGCTACACTTAATTCCCAGGTCAGCAAAGCATTTAAATGAATATTTTAAGACCAGGCTTAAAGGTATGTTTAAAAAGAAACAGTTCTTATTGGCACTAGTGAATTGGGGCATTAACATACGTTCATAGTCATTGCTCATGGAAACCATGAGTTAATGTAAGTCTTTGGATAGCAGCACTTCCTACACGCGGCACGGCAGGAACACAGCTGAATTGCCCAGCACTGTCTGGCCCTGGACTCTGTACACTCAGATATTTCTCCATGAAAGGCCTCAGGTCAATCATACATGAGTGTTCCTCCTTTCTCCAAGTTCCAGTTTTCTTCAGGACTATTTGGTGATGACTACTGAGAACCAGCTTACATGGTTATGGTCCAGGGTGGAAGTAATGGAACAGGCCTGGTGTGGTAAGATGTACAGAGAACTGTGTAGCTACACACTCAAGCAGAAAATCCCATACGCCAATCCAGATCAAATTCTCAAACCAAAAGTTCTCTCCAGCAAATATTTTTTCTTTATGAATGAAACCAGCATACCTTTTATAGCATAAGCAAATATTTTTATAAAGTCTGACACAAAACGGATTTACCAGTATTTACTTGTAACTTATGACTTCTGTATTATTTTTTTCTTAATATAAAGGAGAACAGCCCATTGTTTGTGAAAAATCCATCTGGTTCAAGTATATGTGCATGAAGAAACCTAGGCATAAGGCAGACTTTGAATCTTTGTTCACCAGTATTTCATATATGTCAGAGAGGTCTCAGGAAAATCACTTTCACAGACAAGAGTTATCTGCACAGGAAAGCATTAAATGAAGTAAACAGTCCTCTTAGGTAAATGTATTATGAATTTGAATGTAAAATTGGCTGATGACAATACAGAAAAAAATAAGACTATAAATGAAAGCTTATCTTCAATTGTGATGGCTTTGAACATTTTCTGTAGTGAACCAAGTGCAAATTGTTTTTTACCATAAGTAAATGTTTGGTGGACAAAGCCTATAAAATTTGCTGGCAATGATGCACAGCCAGAGCTATAAATATGTGGGAAAATCTAGAAGTTCAGATTTACTCCAAAGGTCATCTGGAGTATAAATGTATTCTCAGAAATATTATGTAGAAATGTTATCATTCTCTTCTTCACATGGGCTGAGATTGCAGGAAATAAGTAAGTCCTCACAAAATATAATGACAGGAAGAGAAAAATGCCTATGCTGTGACCGAGTCCAGCTTCTCTAAGAAATTATTATGTGTTCTGTGACATAAATTCCAACCATTAACCACTTCCATAGGCACGAAGCCAGAAGAATAGCACTGTTAAGACTGGTTTCAGCCAACCCATGGAATATTTTACTCTTTAAAAGGCTGCATTTTCTAGACAAAGGAGGTTTACATGCAGCTTGGCAAGAAGTTAATGTGAAAAGGAAAAGCTAAACCAGAAGATCAACTCACAACTGCAAAGCTTCAATTTCTGAATGAAAGAGTCTCCATGGTTTCTTCATATGTTTTCCCTATATATTAGCCAGGAAAAATATATAATCAATATGTCAGTAACACTGCATAGATGTTCTTAAGACTCATTATTGTGGGATGCAACTCCCCTATCACAATACAAAGTCATTTACCTCACTTACATCCAATACTTGGGCCACAGGTGCAGTAAGTGGTGTGTTTGCCAGAATAAAAGGTAAGAATAAACATGTGCCAAGGAAGATACCGAAGACTTTTCCTTTTTCCTTACTTGCAGATAGGCACAAGGTCCCAGCAGCACTCTTGCAATAAGAATTCTTCCAGGATAGTTGTAAGAGATCCAGTTCACGCTGTTGTCCATAATGAGTGGGAATAAGCTACACTTCATGCAAGCATGTATATGCTAATTAGTACTATTTCTTCTGCAGTTATACTTTAATTAAACAATCATTGACAGAAATCAGACTGATAGCAAGTCCTCCCAAAAACAAGTACACAAAAAGCTTGTGCCAACAGAAAACACCACATAAGAAAACACAAGAAAATTATTACAGTATTTCCACGTGTATATAAACTACATAAAAACATGTGCAGATACTTCCTATCACCTTTGTTATCTCAATACCACTAGCCAATGAGTTACTTGTAATACTATTGTCATCAAAAAGCAAGTTAATTTTCCCTTCTCCTTTCTTCTGTTTTAATCTCAACATTTATCCTGGGGAATGGAATTTCAAATCATTTAGTTAAAACCACCTAGGAGCCTTCAAAAACCCACACCAACAAAAAAAATAGAAAAAATTGAAGCTTACAAGAAACAGATTATATACAGCACCTCCTGCCTGGCCTGCTAGCATGTGCTAGCAAATACTAGATAAGAGGGATTGCCACTACCTTCACCCCAAGACCATATGTGCATGCGGTGGAATATGAGTGCATATCTCTACTGATTCCTGCTTTGTTATCTTAGCCCCCATCAGTATAGATTAGGTTCAAAGTCCCCTTACTGATTTGTATTTCTCGCTCAAGGCATTCACCCCAATTTCAGGAAACATGGAGTATTTGATGTTGCACTGCACATGATGTTTCTGTTCAGCCAGACCTTCAGGAAAAATATTATTATTTGAAGCATAGTGAACCCAAACCTCAATATGACCAGGAAGTTTGAAACAGTGCAGCTGAAACATGCACTGTTTCCAAGATGTTCAAGCTGTTCCTTAGCGTGCTTTAAATTATAAGCAAGGTCAGTCTCTAGGCTTCTGTATTCTTATGCACTAGCAAATAAAGAAAACTACAACTACAACACCACACCCCCACATTTCCTGAATGGAAATATGCAAAAAAATAAATTTTTTTGGACGTCAAGGAGGAGTACACATTATTAAAACATGCATTTAGCAATACTAAATCAAAAGTCAGCCTTATTTTTAAGTAATTTCTTGTTTAGATTTGTATTTTTTACACACTCTATGAACTACTTTGCCATAATCCACTGTCAGATCCAGACCAACATTTCCATGCAAAATCTTTGAAAATTGCACTGATCATAGAGTTAGATCAAATCCAATGCCATAAATAACAGAATATCTCATGAATATTTTCAGCACCAAAATGTTCTTTGGAAACCCTAGCATATCCATGTGCAACATACATTGCCTGAGAAAGATAAGACTGTTTCAACTGATAAGATAAAGAAATACTTGGCAAGATCTTAGTAAGGCAGCAATCTCATTCTTATACAGCAGCCTTAGTTTTAGCCTGCTCTTGCTTCAAAAAAGTAATAGCATATGTTTATATCTGTACATATCTGCTTTGTGGACTTTGAGAAACTTTTCCTCTCCAACAAGCAACTTTTCCCTGAAATTTTTTGTTGTCTCTCTGATGTTTTTAAATTGATATGGGGGTGCCTGGTTTTACATACAAACTGAGCGTTATTTATCAACCATTTACAGAATTCAAAGTTCTTAATTTTTTTTCCCCCTTTTATGTCACCACTATCCCTGCTGCGTCCACATAAATAAAATTAATAATTGAAAAGAGTAGATGGATGCGGAAGGTGGTCTCTGGGACTATGAGGCACAGAGGAAAGCGAGACTCTTGGAGAAGTTTTTCCTTCTCTCTGGATACTGCAGTTCAGAGCAGCAACGCTGTGATCCAGCCCCAGCACTGCTGTGATCCAGCCCCAGCACTGCTGGCAGATACTGATAACTCACCATCTACCCCTGTGCTGAAGGCAAGAATACAGCTGGAAACATTTGGGATTCTTTAAGCCTCTTTTGTGTTCTTCACATTTTGGAGTTTTTCAATCTCTCCACTTTTTCAACTTCTCCAAAGACCAAAACAAGGTTTACAACAAAAGTAAATAATAATAAAGAAGGAGTAATACATGTTTAGAAAGAACCAAATGCTAAGTAGTAAAGTGATGTAAACAAAATAGCATTAGTTCTGTTCTTTTTTTATGTTGCTAGAGGTACAGTGGATGATTTTCTGTCCTTTGGGTGTGGATTCATGATATCTCACAAAGACATATATCAGCCTAATTTTTCATCTGTGCCACAAGAGTAATGTGCTGAGTTGGTTACGGACTTCTCAGGAGCACAAAAGCTTTCCTTTTTTTGCTATGTAAAACATGTATTTTTAAAACATTTTACATTGGAAAGCAATACATATTTTGATACATAAACGCACTTTCTCTATTGTCAGAAACCTGACTGGGTTTTGTTAATCAAGAGCTTTGCACATAAAGACTTTTCCTGTTACAGAAGAATACAGTCCCAGAGATGTACTAATTAAAGTAGAAGCTTTTTCCTCTGTTACTTTAGGATAGTGGCATCAGTGAAATGGGATACATCAATATACACGCAGTGCTTAGACTTATGTAACATAATAGATGAAGCTACAGCTTCACAGTCAAAATGTAATTGTGCTAAAGTTAGGCTGTATTTAGAAATACCATTAAAAATGCCATAAATGGTATCCATATATTGCTAGATTTTTTAATGAATTAAAGCATCTGTAAAATTACAAAAATGCAGCAGTTTCATATTTGCTTTGTATTCAATATAGAAGTAACAAAAGCAAAACCCTACATTTGTATTCTGAGAACTCAAAGGCAGCTAACATGAGTTTAATTTATTGCCATCATGGGAAGCATAAATTTCAGGAAAGCATGTGAGATTCTCAAACTAAATTCTCGGCATCAACCTATTTACAGAAAGAATTTCAATGAGAATTATAATTGTATGTGGGGCTCATGAAAAGCACCTTTTCCCACATTGGTGCTGCTTGAAACTGTCAATCAAAGCATATTTAAGAATTTTTTACCTTAATGGCGAGATTCAGGGATGCACACTACACTAACTGTTTCCTAAAAGAAAAAAAGAAACAAACCACTCAGTTCTATATATATTATCAGTGTGTCGTTAGAAATTTATGGTTTACCTTAGTGTATTAATTCTTGTATGGATTTCAGCACAGCCAATTAAAAACTTTAGTTTAAAAAAAATGAGTAAGTTGCAAACTGGCCTCTGGAAAGCTCTTGTCTACAAGCAGCCAGATCATCATAAGCACCATTAGGATTGGTCCCTCAAACAGAACACATATGTGCCCAAAGATCTGCTTCTACACATCTCTCTAAAATAATGCTACAAAATATTTGGGGTGGTTTATGCAAGTCCTGTATTTCTACAGTGCCTAGTAGGTGCAACAGCATTCCTTAATATTGCCCTAAAATGCCATAAACGCAAACTTAAGTTAGATGAAGTATCCCCTCTAGTTCCAGGAACACAGGATGCAAAGAATGTTTAGATAACATTTTCCAGCAATGCAAAATTCACTGGGGTTTTTGTATTATAAAGACAAATCCATCACGAAGTCAGAAACTTTTGTTGCCATTAGTTCTTCAGTAAAATCACACCTATTTGAAAATGTTCCAGAGACACAGATAAAGTACAGGGCAATTTTCAAATTATTTTGAGGGTGCCTGTGTGTTTCTAACTCTGAGCAAAAGTCTTAAGCTGTTCAACATCAAATACCAGCCACAACATGTATTTCTAGGACTAGCAAAGAAATATTCAAACTGTTGGCACCACAGTATAGCTGGGAACCAGCTGGTCATAGAATCATAGAATCACAGAATCATAGAATAACCAGGTTGGAAGAAGCCCACAGGATCATCGAGTCCAACCATTCCTATCAAACACTAAACCATGCCCCTTAGGACATCATCCACCCGTGCCTTAAGCACCTCCAGGGAAGGTGACTCGACCACCTCCCTGGGCAGCCTCTGCCAGTGCCCAATGACCCTTTCTGTGAAAAACTTTTTCCTAATGTCCAGCCTAAACCTCCCCGGCGGATCTTGAGGCCATTCCCTCTTGTCTTGTTCCCTGTCACTTGGGAGAAGAGGCCAGCACCCTCCTCTCTACAACCACCCTTCAGGTAGTTTTAGAGAGCAATGAGGTCTCCCCTCAGCCTCCTCTTCTCCAGGCTAAACAACCCCAGCTCTCTCAGCCGCTCCTCATAAGGCCTGTTCTCCAGCCCCTTCACCAGCTTTGTTGCTCTTCTCCGGACTCGCTCCAGAGCCTCAACATCCTTCTTGTGGTGAGGGGCCCAGAACTGAACACAGGATTCAGGGAGCGGTCTCATCAGTGCTGAGTACAGAGGGAGAATAACCTCCCTGGACCTGCTGGTCACGCCGTTTCTGATACAAGCCAAGATGCCATTGGCCTTTTTGGCCACCTGGGCACACTGCTGGCTCATGTTCAGTCGCTGTCAACCAACACCCCCAGGTCCTTCTCCTCCTGGCAGCTTTCTAGACAGACTTCTAGTCTGTAGCTGCTTAGGGTTGTTGTGCCCCAAGTGCAGGACCCGGCATTTGGCCTTGTTAAACCTCATGCCGTTGGTCTCAGCCCAGCAGTCCAGCCTGTTCACATCCCTTTGCAGAGCCTCCCGACCCTCCAGCAGATCCACACTTCCACCCAGCTTAGTGTCATCCTGCCACATACCTTGAGCCACACACTTTTACACTGGTACCTGGTGTGTATAAAAGCCCCAGGCCTGCTGTACCGGAAAAAATATTTTATCTTATGCTTTCACAAGCCTAAAAACTATTGAAAGACTGATTTTTTTTTTTCTGAATAACATTTTAATGTCATGTCCACAAAGGAAATAGTTGAGCCAAGTATTAATTAAACTGTGTCTTTATAATTAGTTTAAGCTGCTGGAACACAGGCTGCCACCCAAAAAGCTGATGCCCTCTCCCTGTCACTAACCCCTTTGTGCTCATGACATTTCTAACATCAGCACAAAGAGCAGCCTCCATGCAGATAATTTCATACTAATTATGATCTACAGATTAAGTTATTCGGGATGGAGCTACACCAAAATGTAATTCCCTCTTAGAATTTATTCTTGGAAATGTCTGTTCCTGAAGTTCTTTTCAATAAGGTGTTGCACTTCCCATTCACATTCCTTCTAACTTAGGCTAATGTTCAGATGTAAACATATCATTGTATAAAAATCAAACCAGCAAACCACTTTAGGAGAAAGCAAAGTCATAAGTCATTCCCAAGTCCACGCAAACTTTGCTAAAATTACTACTTATTTTTGGCAAACAAAGACTGTAGATCCCACCTTTCCAAGATGAACTTGGATCACTCTCCCCTTATTACAGAGATGATTAAGCAGAATCCTGCCCCAGCCTTTATTTTCAGTTAAAGGAAAAATGGTAGCCTCTGAAACACAGCTGTTAACTTTGGATATAGTGCTTTAAAGTAACTGCCCAACAGTTGTGGTCCACAATTATTTATTCTGGCCAGGAATCAAAAAAGGAACATTAAAAGGGTTCACTAGCAATTATAATTATTTTATTGGCAGATATTAATGAATGTGTTTAATATTTTAGTAGAGATATTAGATTTCTAATTAGATTAGATGTCTAACACCAAGTATTAGATTTAATGAATTAATCAGTTTAATGGCTGACTCAATAAGACATAGAGACAACCATCTCCTAAAATAATTTTAAAATCTATTTTTCTCAGGCAAGGATCCCCAAAGGCCAAAAGCAATATTGGGTAACTGGATTAGGATGTAATACAATGCAGATGTGCTCCAAATGATGCATGCTTACAGAATGGTCAGTAAGATTTCACACAGATGACCATAGGCCAAGTTGACAGTAGAAATTTACCCAGACCACTTAATTTCTTACCATAACTACCACTACTACATAAATCTGGCTGCTTTTCTGTGTGGTCATTGTCAACCATTTCTGAAACAGGCTTAAAATTCAACATTGCTGTCAAAAATATCATGCCTTAAACTAAACAAGTGTCCTTAATCCATTAATTTGATATGGTTGTGCTTTCCTGAAAAGCAAAAGACCTATAGGGTATGTCTCAATATGGACCTGACCTTCCCTTCGTTCATGTAACTTAGATGCCTCACTTTTAGGAGGGAGAGAGCTCAAGCACAGCTGGTGTCGTAGCAGAAGATGCTTTGGCATTTGCCTGGACAGAAATGACCAAGGCAGGACCCACATGCTACAATGTGGATTTTTTGATCCCAAGAGGTAGCAGGCTGACAGGTCTGTTGAGGGTAAATCTACCATCTAGCCTGCTCACCTCTTAGTAGAGACATCCTTCTGGAAAAGACAGCAGTGTGGATTTTTTACTGAACTTGACAAGTAATGCCACTAATAGCAGTGCCTGTAGGCAAAACCTGCAGCATTGGGCATGGAGTGAAATACATCATCCATCCTTCTTAAACGAACAGGGGCTGCTGAGCTGCTTTGTTGCTGCAGGAGATGTGATGCTTCTGCTTTTTAAGTCAAAACATTAACACTTCCCATTAATACATCTCAATCCTAAAAGCATTGGAAAAATCTCACTTTAATTCCACTTCCCAAAAAAATTCAGCATATTTTCATAGGAGGCAGAGTTTGTCCAAACATCATCTTCCACAGGGCAAATGGGGATGATGCAGAGAGGAGTACTGAATAAATGCTGGATTCAACAAAGATGATTGTCCAGCCTATAATCTCTACAAAGTTATTGCACATCATATTTCTCTGACACATCATTCAAAAGCAAGTTCTATTACAAAATTAACATCTTGCTAAAAATTCAATAGAGTTTATCCAAACCTCTGGCTTACAGATAAACCATTATTCTTAGTCAAGATTACATGAGGCTCACTAATGTGTATTTAAACAGTATTTAAATATTAATAAAAAATAAGGAACACTAACACTAGGAAGTACTCAGGTGAGAGACTTGTCTTCAATTCTTCTCTTCCTTACTGCAACAGCTGTAGTATTCTTCTCTGACTGTTCTTCAAGAAAGGCGGCTTGAAGCAACGCAGCAGTACTTTGCTGTGTCTGGAGCCATAAGCTTTGTTTCCACCCCATGCAAAATGAGCAGTAACTATATATCTGGACATGTGCCCTGAGACTTAATGCTGGTCTGCTTTACACATCTAAATAGTTAACTTTGTGAATAAGCAAAGGATTTGCCACTGACTCAATTCCCAAAGAGCCTGCATGAGGCTGCCACAGTCTTGTTCCGCCAGCACCAAAACAAACCTCTCGCACTACTTTTGTCTTTCCCTCCATATTTTTCAATGCTCCAGCAAATGTCTTGAAAGCTACTCAGCTGTGGAAATAAAAGGCTTGAAAACTAAGGGTGCAAGCCTGTCTTTGAGCAAAGGACAGGACCAGATCATCCCCTCAACAGGAGTAAAGCCACACCTTTCACAACTGGAAGCCATGCATTCCACTGTAATTGGAATGCACACTGAAAGCTGGATTTTATTCTTTCAATTGAAATGAGACAGTTTCTATCCACTTCTGGCTAATTAATGCAGCACAGAGGCACTGGAGCTCCCTGAATTCACTTGCAGTATCAAGTGTTCACTTTTTTAATGTGGCAGAGAAACCTGTGTACAACTGTCCTTCCTCTATGCAACTACATAGAATCATAGAAAAAACAGGTTGGAAGAGACCCACAGGATCATCAAGTCCAACCATTCCTATCAAACACGAAACCACGTCCCTTAGCACCTCACCTTCCAGGGAAAGTGAATCAACCACCTCTGCCAGTGCCCAATGACCCTTTCTGTGAAAATTTTTTTCCTAACGCCCAGCCCAAACCTCCCTTGGCGGAGCTTGAGGCCATTCCCTCTTGTCTTGTTCCCTGTCACCTGGAAGAAGAGGCCAGCACCCTCCTCTCTACAACCTCCCCTCAGGTAGATATAGAGAGCAATGAGGTCTCCTCTCAGCCTCCTCTTCTCCAGGCTAAACAACCCCAGCTCTCTCAGCCGTTCCTCATAAGGCCTGTTCTCCAGCCCCTTCACCAGCTTCGTTGCTCTTCTCTGGACTCGCTCCAGAGCCTCAACATCCTTCTTGTGGTGAGGGGCCCAGAACTGAACACAGTACTCGAGGTGCGGTCTCACCAGTGCCGAGTACAGAGGGAGAATAACCTCCCTGGACCTGCTGGTCACGCCATTCCTGATACAAGCCAAGATGCCATTGGCCTTCTTGGCCACCTGGGCACACTGCTGGCTCATGTTCAGTCACTGTCAACCAACACCCCCAGGTCCTTCTCCTCCTGGCAGCGTTTCAGCCAGGCTTCTCCTAGTCTGTAGCTGCATAGGGTTGTTGTGCCCCAGGTGCAGGACCCGGCATTTGGCCGTGTTAAACCTCATGCCATTGGACTCAGCCCAGCAGTCCAGCCTGTTTAGATCCCTTTGCCGAGCCTCCCGACCCTCCAGCAGATCAACACTTCCACCCATCTTAGTGTCATCTGCAAACTTGCTAAGGGTGCACTCGATGCCTTCATCCAGGTCATTGATAAAGACATTAAACAGGGCTGGACCCAGCACTGAGCCCTGGGGGACACCACTTGTAACTGGCCTCCAGCTGGATGTAACACCATTTAGCACTATTCTCTGGGCCCGGCCATCCAACCAGTTTTCCACCCAGGAGAGAGTCCGCCTGTCCAGGCCAGGGGCTGACAGTTTCCATAGCAGAATGCTGTGAGAAACTGTGTCAAAGGCTTTACTGAAGTCCAGGAATACCACATCCACAGCCTTTCCTGCGTCCAGCAGCCAAGTTACTTTGTCACAGAAGGCGATCAGGTTAGTTTGGCAAGACCTGCCTTTTGTAAACCTGTGTTGACTGGGCCTGATCTCCCGGTTCTCTTGCATGTGCTTCATGATAGCACTCAAGATCACCTGTTCCATGACTTTCCCTGGCACTGAGGTCAGACTGACAGGCCTGTAGTTCCCTGGATCCTCACTGCGACCCTTCTTGTAGATGGGCACGACATCAGCCTCCAGTCCAGTGGAACTTCCCCAGTCTTCCAGGACTGTTGGAAGATGATGGAAAGGGGTTTGGCCAGCACATCCGCCAACTCCTCCAATACCCTCGGGTGAATCCCGTCCAGCCCCATAGACTTGTGAGTGTCTAGTTGGGCTAGCAAGGCTCTGACCATCTCCTCTTGGACCATGGGAGCCTCATGTTGCTCCTCTATCTCTGGGATTTGTACACAGAGGGAACAACTTTCTTTACAATTAAAGACTGAGGCAAAGAAGGCATTAAGTACCTCAGCCTTTTCCTCATCCCCTGTCACTGTTGTTCCTTCTGTGTCCAATAGGGACTGTATGGTCTCCCTAGTCCTCCTTTTATTATTTATATATTTATAGAAAGATTTTTTTGTTATCTTTCACCAACTTAGCCAATCTGATTTCTAGTTGAGCCTTAGCCCTTCTGATTTTTTCTCTACAGAATCTCACTTCCCTCCTGTAGTCCACCCACGAGGCCTGTCCCCTCTTGAAGAGCCCATAAACATTCCTCTTCTTCTTGATATCACTCAAGATCTCTCTGTTCAACCAAGCTGGTTTTTCCCCTGCCGGCATTTTTTCCAGAACATGGGGATGGCTTTCTGCTGAGCTGCTAGGATCTCCTTTCTGAAGAGCTTCCAGCCCTCATGGGCTCCCCTGCCCTTAAGCACTGTCTCCCATAAGACTCTGCCAACCAGCCTTCTGAAGAGTTCAAAGTCTGCCCTCTGGAAATTTAATGCTACTGTCCTGCTAACCATCCTCTTCACTTCACCTAGAACAGAAAACCCTATCATCTCATGATCGCTTAGTTCTAGGTGTTCTCCTACTGCTACATCCCCCACAAGGCCTTCTCTGTTCACAAACAGCAGGTCCAGGAGGGCACCTTCCCTTGTCGGTTCGTTCACCAGCTGTGCAAGGAAGTGTCTTCCACGCACTCCAGGAACCTCCTAGACTTCTTCCTTTCTGCTCTATTGTACTTCCAGCAAATATCAGGAAGATTGAAGTCTCCCACAAGAACAAGAGGCATCAATCTAGAGATCAACCCCAGCTGTTTATAGAAGAGCTCATCAGCTGCTTCTCCTTGGCTGGGTGGCCTGTAACAGACTCCCATCACAAAATCTACCTTCTTATGGGCTCCTCTGATTTTAACCCACAGGCACTCAATCTCCTCATCGCCACAATCCATTTCAACAGTGTCCAAGTCCTCCCTTACAAAGAGGGCTACCCCGCCTCCTCTCCTACCCTTCCTATCCCTCCTGAAGAGTTTATACCCCACCATATCTGTACTCCAGTTATATGAATCATCCCACCACGTTTCCGTGATGGCAACAACATCATAGGCTCCTTGCCCTACAACAGCTTCCAGCTCTTCCTTCTTATTACCCATGCTGCGTGCATTGGTGTAAATGCACTTCAGCTGAGCTGCTGAGCCTTCAGCCCTCTTAGAGGGAATAGAATTCGTTCCCAATTGCCTGGTAACTGAGGCAGCTAGCACCAGAGTGCCCGTATCTCCCTTACCACCCCTAGGTGTGTTCTCCTCCACTTTCTGTGTGGTGATGTACTGGTGGTCCTCTCCAGCACACCCTCTCCGAATCACTAGTGCCCCACGTCCAGGCTCGCTCCTGTCTAGCCTGGTCTCAATCCCCCTTCACATCTAGTTTAAAGCTTGATTTATGAGCTTAGTTAGGCTTTTAGCAAGGGCGTTAGCCCCCCTAGAGGACCCATGTGTCCCATCCTTAGCAACAGAGTTTGGGGGTGCGTGAGCCACCCCATGATCAAAGAAGCCGAAGCCTCTTTCCTCACACCAGGCTCGGAGCCAGGCATTAATCTTGTTCTTCTTCCTGACTTCCAGGTCCTCTCTATTTAGCCTTGGGATGGAGCAGAATACTATTTGTGCCCCAGAGCCCTCCATCATTTTCCCAATGGCCCTGAAGTCTTTCTTGATGGCTTTGGTCTTTCTGCTTACTAAATCATCATTGCCAGTTTGGACTACTATCAGAGGATAGTAGTCTGTCTCGTGGACCAGGGAAGGAAGTTTTCTAGCTACCTCCTTCACTGATGCCTCCGGTAAGCAGCAGACCTCTCTGAGGAGCGGGTCCAGTCTGCAAATAGGTCCCTCTGTTCCTTTTAGGAGGGAATACTCTACAACAATCACCCTCCTCTTCTTCTTAATGGAGGATGTTTTTATCTTTTTCTGAGGATAGTGTGGCCTAGGGAAAGATTCTAGGCTGTGGGAGCCATCATCCTCACCCTCAGGACAGGATTCCACCTGCAGCACATGGTACTTGTTTACCAGGGGGATTTGGGGTTTTGCTGTCTGGTTGAGGGGAGCAGGTCTCCTTCATCTGGCAGGAACTTGTTGCCATTCCCCATCTCTTGTTCCCCCAACCTTGCAGTTAGCAGGTGGGTGGTGTTTGGACATACCAGCTTCAGCAGGCTGCTGAGTTAGTGAGACACGAGACACCTTTCCTGGGATCACCCATGCCTCCATCCTCAGTCTATCACGTCTTTGCCCACAACCTCCCTGCCCTCTCTGCTGGATCCTGGAAGAGGAAGAAGAGGAGGAAGAGGAGGAAGAGGAGGAGAAGGAAAAGTAGAAGGAAGGAAGGAAGAAGCTCAAGCCCAAAACCCCCCGGTGCCCTTGGTATTTTTGCCTTAAGATGCTGAAAGACACTAAACATCTCAAGTTTCCTTTCACAGACCCTGTTCAGGGCACTGCAGGAGTTGTAAGTAGCCTCTGCACATTGGGGTCAACCTCTGTGTGATGACAGAAAGAGATAACTCCAGGGATGCCTAGTGCCTTACACAGCCACTTCAGGTAAAACCTCAGTTGTCCAGGGGCAAGCTCTGCCTTCCTCTCGGCTCTCCTCATACCAATGTGAGCCCAGAATACAGGAGTACTCTTGTGTGAGTACTTCAGCACTGATAGAGCTGTTCTAGCAGAGACAGGGACTGCATCTCCATCAAAAAGAAGGTTTGCTGATGTGGTTTTATGGCTGCTCCTACAGCAACAAGCCTGCTCTTTCACAGAAACAACCAAGTCCTTTGTGGGGTTTTTTTGTTTGTTTGTTCGTTCATTTTTTTCTGACTCCTCCTCTCCCTTTTCTGCCCTTACCATGTCCCCATCCTAGCAATAATATATTTTCCATGTATGCAGGGTGCCACTACTTAAGCTTTGGCATCCAATGCCTTTTAGGATGTTTCGGGGTACTCAAGGCATCTGCTTGGCTTTGCAGGTATAAGAGAGGATTTACAGAAGCTCAGTGCCTTTCGGGAGGACAAAACAGAATTGAGATTAAGATAAAGTGCATTACGGCACTTAGTGCATATATCTATGCCTACTTACAGACACATAAATGCAGTTGTTTTTATCTGGAGCTGAAACCTGCTCTTCAGACTCTACAGAGAAGACCTGACCAAGAGCTGCAAAGCCATTGTTATTTTAAATGCAGGATTATTTCTTTTTTCCTTTAACAGCATACGGAGTATTACTGTTGTTACCTGTAGAAGTTCTTTTCAGGATCTGACTGGACTAGAGTCTCGAGCAGAAATAAGCAAATCCAACCTCAACTTTTCAAAATCCAAAGGAAAAAAAAAGGTTCAGAATTAAAAGTGCTCATGACAAAACAAGCTCAAAGCTCTAGATGAACTAATTTACATGAGCGTACTCAGGTTTTAGATGACAGAATCACCAGCCATTACAGGTGATGTAGGCTGTGCAGGGTAGACAGCTAAAATACATTGGAATTTGTATAGAAATAGTAGTTAAGTGTTTAATAAGCAGACTCCATATGGCACTCCCAAAATTCAAGCAGCTCTTACTGCTAAATTGAAACTGAACAAAACAATATAAAACTCAAACAATGGAATGTTTTGATGTTTCATTCAAAGAAACAAATTCAAGTATGCTTCCCTTTCTATTTCATGAGGCAGTGCAGCTGGTAAATTTGTTTAGTTTGTAACATTACCTCCATGCAGAAAAAAAAATGAAACAAACCCCCAAAACCTTCTTCCATAAAAAAGGGAAAATTACTGGGCTGTCAGTGTAGCACTCTATATTTCCACAGGATTCAGTCTTATACGTGGAATAAAATGGCAATGCTCTTCTCCAGCAGTTACTAAAATAACAAAGGTACGATTACAAGCAAAGACAGCTTTCAACTTGATATTGACCTTAAAATATAAAATACCTTAGTCTGTCAAAATAAGATTGCACCCTTGAAAGATATGAGACTTGCATAAATGGACAAACACCTTGGGAGAAAACTTTTAATGCTAGGATGAATTTATTAACTACCAGCATTACTCTATTAACTGCTGAGATGTACTGATCCTGAAATCCTGTTTTCAAAAGGAAACATACCCACCCTGACCCCATTCAAAATGTCTCACCAAATCCCATCAGTCAAACCAACATGTCTGATCAAGAGTTGTTCCCAGTCCTTCAAATAAAGGTCTGGGCAATGCAGACAGTTAACTTCCACACCATATTCCCCAGCAAGGAAATTCATACCCCCCAAGCTGATGGACTAGTGCCACAATACAGCTCAGTTCCTAGCTGCAACCCATTTCTTATGGTATCTGAGTCCAAGACCCCAAATTAACCTGGTCTGTCTTATCAACAATGCACAGGAAAAAAAATAAAGTAGCTACACAAGTTACAATATGGTAAGGTAATCCCCAACACAGGAAGGATATGGAACTACTGGAATGAGTCCAGAGGAGGGCCACAAAGATAATCAGAGGGCTGGATCATGTCAGAGGAGATGGAGAGGAGACTACAAGAAAGCTAGGGAAGGACAAGGACCTTTTACAAGGGCCTGTAGTGACAGGATGAGGGGCTTTAAAGAGGAAGGAGGAAGATTTAGATTAGACATTAGGAAGGAATTCTTCACAATGAGGGTGGTGAGATGCTGGAACAGGTTGCCCAGGGAAGTTGTGGATGATCCATCCCTGGAAGTATTCAAGGCTAGGTTGGATGGGGCCTTGAGTAGGCTGATCTAGTAGGACATGTCCCTGCCCATGGCAGGGGGGTTGGAACTGGATAATTTTTAAGGTCCCTTCCAACCCAAACCATTCTATGATTCTAAGGTATAATGAATAAATACATAATTTAATAGGCAAAAAAAAAAAAATGAGTCATTAGAAAAAGATGAGGGCTCTAGGAAACTGAAGGAACTGAAGTTTTTCATCCTGGAATAATGAAAGGTCTGCTTGGTGACTTGCTTACTAAAGGGTCGAGTCTTTCTAATGAAACTGTAAGTACTAAAGAATATAAACACTTTGCCCTTGATCAGTGGACTGGAAAAAACTCCATCAGGGATTTTAGAGCAATAGATAGCACATCTGTTCCTGAATTTGTTATTTTCCTGCCCTATAAGAACATCATGACAGTTTTGCAGCTTCATACTATAGATTTTGAAATACAATTTGGAAGAACTTTGCAATTAAAATATTGTCTCCACTTCTCATGGACAACTTAATATTTCAAGTATGAAAATAATTTCACAGTAACTCATGTTTCTTCAAATTAAGATTCCTTATGGTCACCCAATAAGACGATTCCTCTAACTTAACCAGCCAGCTATTTTGAAATTAAGAGAACAAAGTTCACCTGGGGATAAATTAATGGTTAATGACCATGCGGATGCACCTATATAATCAAACTTCTCCCCCATTTTCCCACATAGGCTTGCATCTGAACCGCATGTGCCGTGCCATTCCAAACACAAATTGCCTGGATCTTACCTCCTTGTTGAAAGGTTGGCAAGCAGCCATGGGGCCCCATGTGTGACTATGTACTCCTGGAACCGCACGCCGTGCACTCAAGCAATATTACAGCAGTCGTGTCTCATGCATTTGTATGGAGCCATGTGGAGGTCATGGACTTTGCAATCTGGGAAGAGGAGACCGCTCAGTCCTGCCTCAATAAGAGTCACAACGATGTGAAGATACACAGATGTATATCAAAGCGATGCTGAGAGGGGTCACACTGGGAACACTGCTCAAAGTTGCAGCAAATTAAGGGGCTCCAACACAGTGATTTAAAAACAAACCTCTGGAAAGAAGCAGAATCCTGGCAATGCTCCACACACCTTCCTTTCCCAAGCACCTCTGAATGCCAGATGGACTTTTTCCAGCAAAGCCACTGATTATGTGTAACGTAGACAAAAGGCACAGAGGAGTCCGTGGTCCTTAACCAGGGCTCTAGTAACAACAAGCTTCCTTTCCCCACACCAGAGTCCAAACCAGAACCTGGAGAACAGAAAGCTCTTTCACTCCTGCACACAGGCGTGCAGAGTGGAAGTGTCTAGCTAGTCCTAAGCAAGTCACTGTGGGACTGCAGTGGTTTCAAATAAAAGTAGTGTGATGGAGGTATGTTTATGGAAACATCAAATACAGAAAAGAAGGCAATGTAAAACATACTTTGCTTTTTATAAGGCATTTTTAGCATTTTATAAGGTATACTTTCCCAAGTGAGGAATGGAAGCAGTCAGGCTTAGCGTTATTAAATCTTGGTTCAATACAGTCATTCCAAAGCACAACTCACTGCACAGTGCATGCTGTGTGTGCCTGCAAGTAACAGAAAAAGGTCTTTAGACAAGAGTGATGCTCTCTTCTGGCATGAAAATCGAAGGTTTTGTCAGTATTGCAAAAGTAAATAGTTTTTCCATTCCAATCTGTGGCAATCATGAGTAGCATCACTGAATCATTTGCTGCTTCGCCTCTTGCCTTTCTGAATAAGCCCATTACTGCTTCTTGATGGCTTTTACCAGACTAGAATCTTCCACTCAAGAGGTGGATGTGCGAAGTGCAAAGGTGCACATGCCTGCTTTCTGCAATCTCTGGTCCGCCAGTCTGTGCCTAAACCCCAGGCTAACTATTCCACAGCTCTGCCTTGATTATTCTTTACTTAAAGGTCTCTACTTTTCACCCTGAATCTTCCTTACTGCAGTTTAAGCCACAGTACCTCTCTTACCTGATACTTTCTCTATGGCTGCAGCACTGCAACAGCCTTTTATGGAGTATTTGAAGACTACTATTATGTCTCTCCTTCAGTCTTCTCTAGGCTTAGACTATTTGCAGGAGTCAGCTCTGCAGCAATGCTCTGAAATTTTCTATTTCTCACACAGAAGCAAGGATGTCTCCAAATGGCATTTTAGAGAGAACTGCACTGCATGTATTAGATGAAGGCCATACCATATGCTTGTCCAGAACTCTAAATGCTTCTGGGAGATCATCAGCGTTCTTCTGCAGAGACATGCACAAGAAAGCAGTGTAGTTACATCAAAATAGTTACTATTCAGCAATGCAAACAATGCATAAATCTCTAAATTCAGAACTAAAACAGAAAGATCCTGCTCTGCAGCAACTAAAAATGCAAAAAGACATTAGGAAAACCATAAATACTTCCCAGAATATAAAGTAATGTTCATAATGTTTTGTATCTGCAACTGAAATGTAATATCTTAAGTCAACTCAGTAGAAGAACTTTGCTCAAAATTATTTCATCACACAATCATATTTCTTTATTCCTCCCTTGAGAATCTGAATACAGTAGAGGCCACTATTTTCCAATTTTTAAAAGCACTTTATGTTACTCTAATCTATTACATACAATCCTAACATGTCAATCACTTCAATTTCTTGGCCTGCTTTACATAATAGTCACAATTTAAAGAATAACATATTACATTCCCCATCCCACATCCTAAAATCTTCGCTTTTGTGAATTCCTAAATGTGAGCTACCACCTTGGGTAACTTTTGGGAGACAACTCCACGAGTATAAAGCCTGACTGTACAGAATGCTACATAATGCCTGAGAAATGTTGAGCATCTCTGAGTTCTATGGAATTACACTGAGTTTACTTTGAAGGACATAGACACAAAACCGGGAAAATCCTGAATAAAATTCTGCTTTGCATTAGAGGTTTGTAGAAGTGAAACTCATTGCTAGTGAGATACAGTAACAGGGAGCACCAATGCCCAAAGCCTGTTTTATCGGTTACTGCTGAACGCAGCTACGTGTTCATAGCCGTGGACAGCCCTGGCTTGCTGAACTCCTTCCATATAGCAGCTAGAATCATAGAATATAATCACAGAATATAATTGTAGAATAGTCTGGGTTGGAAGGGACCTTAATATAGTTCCAACCCCTCTGCAATGGGCAGGGTCACCTCCCACTAGACCAGGCTGCCCAAGGCCCCATCCAACATGGCCTTGAACACCTCCAGGGATGGGGCAGCCACAGCTCCCCTGGGCAACCTGTGCCAGTGCCTCACCACTCTCATGGTGAAGAAATTCCTCCTTATGTCTAGTCTAAATCTGCCCCTCTCCAGTTTATACCCATTGCCCCTGGTCCTATCACTATAAGCCTTTGTAAACAGTTCCTCTCTAGCATTTCTGGAGCCCCTTCAGGTACTGGAAGGTCACTATAAGGTCTCCTCAGAGCCTTATCTTCTCCAGGCTGAACAACCCAAACTCTCTCAGCCTGTTCTCATAGAGGAGGTGCTCCAGCCGTCTGATCATCTTTGTAGCCTTCTTTGGACCCATTCAAACAGCTCCATATCCTTCTTATGTTGAGGATTCCAGAACTGGACACAATATTCCAGATGAATATTCCTCACAAGAGAGGAATAGAGGGGCAGAATCCCCTCCCTCACCCTGCTGGCCACATTTCCTCTGATGTAACCCAGGATATGGTTGGCTGTCTGGGCTGTAAGCCCACATTGCTGGTTCATGTCAAGCTTCTCACCAATCAGAACCCCCAAGTCTGTGGGGCTGCTCTCAATCACATCATCCCCATTCTGTACTGAAACCAGGGATTGCCCCAAGCAAGGTGTAGGACCTTGCACTTGGCCTTGTTGAACCTCAAGAGGTTCACACAGCCCCACTTCTCCAGCTTGTCCAGGTCCCTCCGGATGACATCCCATCCTTCCAATGTGACAACTGCACCACCCAACTTGGTGTCACATGCAGACTTGCTGAGGGTGCGCTCGATGTCGCTGTCTGTATCAGTGGTGAAGATATTAAAACAGCGCTGGTCCCAGTACGGACCCCTGAGGGACACCACTTGTCATAGATCTCCATCTGGACTTTGAGCCATTGACCACTACTCTCTGAATACGACCCTCCAACCAGTTTCTTATCCACCAAACAGTCCACCCATCAAATCCAAGGTGGAAACAGAGGTGAATCAAAGGTGAAAAACAGTAGAAGGACTGATTTTATAATGACTGGAACTTCCTCTTCAAACCTTTCAGACCTACAAGAGACACAAGAGACGGTGTTGAAGCCAAACACAAACACATTGATTCCTCGAGCCGCTGCCACTCACGCGCAGGGCAGCTAAAAAGGGGCGTTCGCAGGAAACCCAATCCCGCTCTGCCCATGCAAAAACCCGCACCTAAAGGCTAAAGGAGGCGAATGTCCCTCCTCCCCCGAGCTCAGACACCCGACACAGCCCCTCGCAGGGCGCAGAGCCCGCAACGGTTCAAACGCCCCCCATGCGTGGATCACACGCCCCCCACGTGCCGCCGCCTGCACCGCGCCCCCTGGTAGCGCGCAGCCGCGAGCGATGAGCTCGGCGCTCGACGGAGAGCCCCGCTCGGTGGTGCGGAGTGCGCCTGCCGGAAGCAGGAAACCGGAAGCGGGTTGCTGTGGTGTCGTGGGCTGGGGGCGATGGCGGCGGCGGAGCAGCTCTACCCGCGGAGCTCTATCGAGGATGACTTCAACTACGGCAGCAACGTGGCTTCGGCCAGCGTCCACATCCGCATGGGTAGGGACCTGGGATGAGCGAGGCCGCCGCCCGAGCCCCCCCGGCCCGTGCGCAGAGACCCCAGTGCTCCCTACGCGTTCCTCTCTGCTGACCCCCGAGGCCGAATTCTGGTTCTAAGTAGTAGTTTAACTTCTGCTTAAAGGATGAGAGCGGGGGGTCAGGGCTACACCGAGTCCAGGCTGAGCAACGAGGGTGGGAGAAAGTTCTGGTAAAAGATTTAATCGTTTAAGCGTAGAGCTTGGGTGTTTATATCAGAGGGATTGAAACCATTTAGGTCAAGCCTTGATTTTTCCCCTTGATTTTCTTTTGAGGCCTGAGCGTGGTAGGTGAGATTCATAAATGCTAAAATTCGTGCCATAAAATACAGCAATTTAAGCACGCGACTGAGGGGTTTGAATTTCTTTAGTGTGGTGATGAAATATTGTCTCTTCTGTTGAAACGTTTGTGTGTTATGAGCAGCCATGAAATCATAGAATAGTTAAGAGTTGGAGGGGACCTTAAAGATCATCTAGTTCCAATCCCCCTGCGATGGGCAGACATAAGGACTTCTGGAGAACATCTTGCAGTGCTCTGTAATATACAGGCCTCAAATGCAGTGAATGCTTTTGCAGAAAGTGTCTAATTAGTAATCCTTACAGAAGTAGTTATAGTGTTATTGGATATGTCTTGGAATAAAACCAGCTGTGTGCTGTGAATTTTTTTTGTTAGAGACATCATTCTATAAAAATACCTTAAATTATCTTATTTGGAGAATAAAGGTCACCATAGGAAATAAAAGAGAGATATCAATTAGCAACATTTAATAATGTGGGGCAAAGGCTGTGCTAGCGAGAAGGCTACTTCTAAGTTTGTTTGGTTTATTATAACAAAGTAGGCCCCAGTCCCTTATGGCTTACAGGTATATTTTACTTTTCCTGCTGCAAGCAGGTAATTCAGCTTCTCATCATATGTGCCCTTAAACTTGTTTAGGTTGTGCTATTGAAGACTGAATTGGTTCTCCCTCTAAGCTTATTCTTCCTTTCAGAGCATTTTGTTTAGTGGATTTGACCTCCTTCCATTCAGAACAGGGAATATGTGTGATATATCTGTATGTCCTGAACCAAACCACTCTCCACTGTTGATAATTCTAGAATTATACAGCCTGTTAGCTTAATTCTAGGCGGGCAGGAGGGGTTAAATTTTTTAAGCAGTCTGTATCTGTAGATACCCATTCAGTACAATGCAAGTTGCAAATGATGATAAACAGTATTTAACATGGCATAAAGTTAATCTAATAGATATTACTGTAAGTGTTTTAAACATTTATGGCTGTTTCTGTCTTCTACAGAACAGTTAATCGCTACTTACTTAGGTCTATTAGATACCACTAATGTGATGGAAAAGTTATACTGTTAGTAATTTCTTAGTGAATTTAAGCGTATTTAGTTTTTTAAAATAGTCTAAAATACTCTTTACAAATATTTTTGTATTTCTTTTTCCATCATTGTTATTGCTTAAATAATGATGTCTAGGAATAACTGTAATTTTTCTGGAATACTGTGTAATTTTTTTAAGGAGAAATGGCTTCTTACCACTTTGCTCTGTGCTTTTCCACCAGATAAAAGAGTTCCTAATGGTTCCTTATCAAATAGAAAACTTGTATCTAATTCACTGTTGAACTTCGTAAGCATAACTTAAAAGTGATATCATTTTTATTTTTTTTAATCTAGGTTTTCTACGAAAAGTCTACAGCATTCTTTCTATTCAAGTACTTTTGACCACAGTCACATCTGCAATTTTTCTGTACTCTACTGGAGTGCAGGCATTTGTTCATGAAAGGTAAGTACTAAAATAAAATGGACCTGTTTATTGTGCTAAGTGTAGTTTATGCAGTTTGTTGCTCTGTGTTTTGATTCTGTATTAGAAATTTTGTAACTTCATTAGGAAATAACTTCTCTGTCATTTTTCTCCTTGGTTTATTATTAAACTTTATTTTTATTATCATTAAAGTTTATTTGAATCAATACTTTATTAATAGTGTTAATTTTAATATTTATGCTATGAAAATCTATACCTCAGTTGCACAACATCTCAGTTACTGACGTTTCTTGGTTTATGGTCTAATGTACTCGGCACTGGTGGGACTGCTCCTCAAATCCTGTGTTCAGTTCTGGGCCCCTCACCACAAGAAGGATGTTGAGGCTCTGGAGCGAGTCCAGAGAAGAGCAACGAAGCTGGTGAAGGGGCTGGAGAACAGGCCTTATGAGGAGCGACTGAGAGAGCTGGGGGTGTTTAGCCTGGAGAAGAGGAGGCTGAGGGGAGACCTCATTGCTCTCTACAACTACCTGAGGGGAGATTGTAGAGAGGAGGGTGCTGGCCTCCCAAGTGACAGGGGACAGGACAAGAGGGAATGGCCTCAAGCTCCGCCAGGGGAGGTTTAGGCTGGACATTAGGAAAAAATTTTTCACAGAAAGGGTCATTGGGCACTGGCAAAGGCTTCCCAGGGAGGTGGTTGATTCACCTTCCCTGGAGGTGTTTAAGGCACAGGTGGACGAGGTGCTAAGGGGTGTTTGATAGGAATGGTTGGACTCGGTGATCTGGTGGGTCTCTTCCAACCTCGTTATTCTATGATTCTAGAATCTGTTTGGATTTCTGTTGTTATAAACAATGAGAAGGTACCTTTTCCAGAAAGCTGAATCATGTCTTATTCCTCTCTATCTCTCCCCCTGTCTTCATTTTCTTTTTTTTTGTCCTAAAAACTAGTCTGCTAAAATTCCTGTGCACTTGTTTCTGTTTGACTCTCTGATTTTAACGAAGTCTCAAAATCCATTTGCAGTGAATAGGCAGGGGAAATGAACAAACTGGGAAAGAAGGAAAGCACCAAGTCCAGTTTCTGTTTTCCCCCAAGTTTACTTGCAGGCTTTGCTTTTAGTTTCACTTGTAACTCCAGACAAAAAAAGAAGCTGCAAACACTATATGAAAGTTTCTGTGTAAGATATAGCGTACGTAACAGATGTTGTAAAGCCACAATTTTCTACTTAAATCCGATCATTTAAAATCATCCTGCTTGTTTACAACTGTTGTGATTGTGTTTGATTTTGGTCCAGTTTTTGCTTGAATAATTTAATTACAACAGTACTTACTGGTCAGTACTGATTTTCTTTGGTGCCATTAGTACCCATATTTGTTGCAGTCAGGTGCTTTTGAAATAAAACAGTTCCTTGAATGTGGAGTTCTTCATAGGCACGATATTGCATATACGTTAATACTTTTAGTTTAGTGCACATGGATATTCCTCTTCATATGCGTTCATCTTCAGGTGATGGATTCTTGGGCAATCTTTAGCTACGATATGAAAAACTGTCTTTACTTGTGACTGTACTGTTTTTAACAAATTATCTGTGGTGGTATGTTTTAGAGCAGCTTTACTATAAAAGTGGCTTTACATTTATTTGGATACACAGAGCAGTATCTTTATCTAGCTGATCACATAAAACCTTGGGTTTATATGCACTGTTTTTAAGTCTTCTAGATATTTTATTTTAATGTTAATGGTTTTTTTGATATGGAACTTTACAGGCCTGCCTTGCTTTTGATATCTGGGCTTGGATCTTTGGCTGTAATTGTGGGACTGACCTTCTACAGACACCAGCATCCTGTTAATTTATATCTACTTTTTGGATTTGTAAGTATTTATACAAATTGGTTTTTAATACTCCCTAGAATAACTTTAATTGAAGCAAACCAGTTGTGGATAATTTGTTTTTTCTGTATTCCTTGAAAGATCTTATATACTTAGGAAGGTCTGAGTTATTTTTTTGAGATTCTGTCCACAGTTCGTTCCTAGATAGCCTCTGTATCAGGTTTTATTCACCTTTTTTTTTAGGAAGAGTGTTAGAACTTGGAATTGGGTTGAGCAAGCTTTTGTTTATGTTTATAAAGATACCTGTCTCTTTGCTTTCATTGTCTGTTGAATTTTCTATAAAAAGGCTCAGTAGGAAAAGAAGAGGCATTTCTGTTACCTTGTTTGTTTAATGGACAGTCTCCAGCAGAGACCCAAATTCAATTAGCCATGTGTGTTTATTTCATGTTTCCAACACAGATCGGTCAGTCAGAGCTGCCCTTGGATTTCAGTCTCCTGCCTCATGTTGCAGATATTTTGGATTATGTGGCAAGTTGATCTTCTGAAAAGAAGTCAAAGTAGCACAGTCAGGTTGTGGTACTTTAGTAGTTGCCTAAATTGTATTTGTGATACAAGGAGGAGACGTCTTTGTTGTCTGCTGTAACTAAGTAGACTGTTTAAATGGGAATAGGGTTATATGCTTCCTGACTTTGGAACACTTGCAGGAGAGTAAAATGTTTAAAAACTTTCAACAAGGGCAATGTAACAAGGAGTGATGTAGTCATAGAATCATAGAATAGTTTGGGTTGGAAGGGACCTTAAAGATCATCTAATTCCAACTCCACGGCAATGGGCAGGAACACCTCCCACCAGACCAGGCTGCACAAGGTCCCATCCAGCCTGTCCTTGAACATTTCCAGGGAGGGGGCACCCGTGACTTCCCTGGGCAACCTGTGCCAGTGCCTCACCACTCTCATCGTGAAGAAATTCCTCCTTATGTCTAGTCTAAATCTGCCCCTCTCCAGTTTATACCGATTGGCCCTAGTCGTATTACTACATGCCTTTTTAGAGAGTCTCTCCCCAGCTTTCTTGTAGGCCCTCGTCAGGTACTGGAAGGTCGTCTCAGAGCCGCCTCTTCTCCAGACTGACAGTAGTTTGGCCAAGTGTGGGAGTTTGTGGTATGAGAGTTGAAGTATTACATTGTGTAGGAATAGAAGGATTCAAGTCTGTGTGTGATAAATTGGTTTAAATGGAATATGAGTTGAATGTTCTGTCATTTCTGACCTCTTGGTTCATGACATAGAGACTTTTCTCATATTTTATTGTAATGAAACTTAATTGGAAATTATCTTTTAAGAAAAAGTCAGGGCCCATAGTAACCTTCAGCCCAGACAGCAAGAATATGTTTTATTATAAGTTAGCTATTTCAAAACAGGAATGAATGTGAAAAGGAAGTTGATGCAGACACCTAGCTGTCTAACAAGTTATTAAGACTATATTAATTTTGTAGCCTCTTGAATAGGTTTCAAGTGTGTTAAGAATGTTATGTGCTTTGAGTTAAAAATACCTAAATGGCATTTTTCTATAGTGACTGTCTCTCATTCACTTTCAGTTTATGTTGTATTCTTGTTAGGTAACACAACTTCCAGCACAGTAAGCCAGTGTGTTTCCCATTTACTTTTTGAAAACTAAACATGTGTTCATATACAAAGATTTAACAAGAGAACTAATGTAACGTGTGCTAGGATTATGTAGCAGAATGGGACTCAGTGCATGTGAAGTCTCTGTGGAAGTCTTCTGTGGTTGTCTTTTATTCATTTTTTAACTTTTAATTTTTTCGTTTTGCTTTTTGTAGACCCTGCTGGAAGCACTGACAGTTGCCATTGCAGGTAAATGGTAGCCATCCTATTGTCCGATTCCATAAAGAAATTGGAAAAGGAATATAATATATTGTAATAATTGCCATCTCAGATTCCTAGATGTGAATGAAATGATAATTAATCTCCTTTATTAAAATTTTAGTTACAGTGCCATGAGTTCAGCAAAACAGGGAATCAAGGGAGGAAGCTGGATTCTGATCCAAAACTGAAACTGTACATATCTGAAGTGAAAAATGTTATCATCCATTCTTTCGGTACAGCTAGCAATGTTCTCTCCTGTAAGGCAGCTCTCAGCAGAACTGGCCTACAAGTGAAATATCCTTATCTTCACCCTCAATTTCCTCTAAGGGAGTTTATTTAAGTTTGGAGAATTCTGTACGTCGTCGTCAGGGTTGAGATGGGGTGATGTGCAGACAAGTCATGGCATCCCCTTGCACTATAGCTTCAAGCATCAGATGTAATATCTTCACTGTGGCTTATGGTCTCCTGAATAAAAAAAATAGCCGTTTGGGAAAAGAAAAGATTGAGGAAGGAGGGAAGAAAAAGGTTCCACTCGTTTATCTTCCCTCTCCCCTCCTGTCCCCTAATCAAAACTTTATGAGCCTTTACAGAGGAATGATTTTTTTTTCCTCTTGTTTTCAGTATTGTGAAATATTAATTTAGCTTTTCCGTTAAGATCTCCTATATCTATGCTTTAAAATACTTTTTATTTTCTTTTGTTGTTGTTGTTGCTTTTCAGTGTGAGTAGAGAAGATCTGTAATTTCCATTTAATAAACTACAGCTATAAGGCAACTAACAAACTTAGCTAGTGCAAGGGTCTTTGAGTCCTTTGATCATGATTTTGAAGTGCAAAGACAAGTTCTAGCATAACTTAATTCTTTGTTCACAGTTAAGGTTATTATTTTTTTTTAGTGAAGTTTAAACCTCTGTTTCCTCAAAAGATAACATAGCAATTACATACTGTAGTGTTCCTTAAATGACAGTTTACTTTTTCTGTTTATAGTGAGTTTCTATGATGTGTCCGTTGTCTTGCAAGCCTTTATTCTTACTACTGCTGTATTTCTTGGACTGACTACATATACCTTGCAGTCAAAGAGAGACTTGAGCAAATTTGGAGCAGGGTATGTTGTTGTATTGATATTTTTTTAATTGTTCTTTTTGTCAAGATTGTTTATCTTTTTTTAAAGCAAGCATTGCAGATATGATGAGGAATAGAGGTCAATAGAATCTTTCAAGAGAATGGTGAGGATGTTACTTGTCTTAAATTTTTAGTTTTATACAGTTCTGCTGTCTTGGTAAGATATTCATTCTGTGATTATGATTCTTAAAACCATAGTATTACACTGGAAAACTAGTTGACCTGGATTTTTCATGGAGACATAAGTCAGCTGCCTCAAGTATTTTTTTAAAAGGCAGTTGGGATATGATTTCTGTCAGCTTTATAAAACTGAGTTTTACTGCTGATACTAATGAACAGCAGGCATCTAAGAATTATGGATGCTTATTTACCAAATATATTGTGAAGAGGCTTTCTAAGAAGGACAGAGATTTTAAGTAAAATGTAAAAGTGAATATATTGTTGCTCACAGTTTAATTTTTTTTTCAGCCTCTTTGTTTGTTTGTGGATTTTAATCTTCTCCGGTTTCTTGAGGGTAAGATACCTTGTGTTTAAGGTTAAAAAAGTTCTTTAACATAGATCTTTTACTAATTTCTAGTATAACAAAAGTTTTGGACAGTCAAATATAGCTTAATGAGAGAAAAATTCTTAACCAGATCTGTCAGTCTTGTAGATTATTCTGGTGATCTTTTGACTGTTTATTTCTCATTCACAGTGTTGTTGGATGCTGTTCTTGACAATGTAAACATCATATTTGCATTGATTGACAAAATTTGTCAATCAAGATTCACTATTTGATTGAGAAAATGGGAGGGAGATTTGGAGTTTAATTGTATTTTGTTATTCTAATTTTTCTGCTGTTAATATTTTGGAGACCTGAAGCATTTTTACTCAGAGATTGTGTGAATAGAGACTATATGAAATAAGAACATTTAAGTGTCATCTTAATATTGTATTTTTGTGTACATAACAGTAAAAAGACTGTATCCCTGTTGTAAGCATGGTATATCAATATGCAGAGATTTTAATATTAAAAAGAAAATGAAATTTACTATTTCTTTTCATGTTTCATTTGCCTTCAGCTGTTTTTCTATAGTGAGACAATAGAGTTGGTGTTTGCTGCTGCTGGAGCTCTTCTGTTCTGTGGATTTATTATTTATGACACTCATTTGCTGATGCACAAATTATCCCCTGAAGAGTACATATTGGCTGCAATCAATCTCTACTTGGACATCATCAATCTGTTCTTACACCTGCTGCGTTTATTGGAGGCATTTAATAAAAAATAGTCAACACTGGTATGGTTTGTCTACAGTGTATACAAGGTTAAGTGTTTGGATGATCTGCAGACTGTTTAGTTCTGTCTTCTAGAGACTGAATCTTTATCACTATTTCATTCCATGAATATTGAGCCCTCCTTATGAAAAAAAAAAGAAGGCTTTTTTATGTAGCTGCAGTTCTTTAGAAGATATATTTTATGGAGTATGTGTTGTCATCACTTCAGTCACTTTTTTAATCACTTAATTTGCACTTGACATAATTCACAACTAAAACATTTGCCAACTTGCTCCAGAGTAAGCCTCTCCCTGCTATGCTGTAGCTGCTGGAAGTGTTTTCTTTGGGATTATAAGTGTGTGTACCACGTAAGGGTAGCCTGAGTTTTTCATTGTGCAATGTTTTACTGAGTTAAAATTTGTTTTAGTTGTTTGTTAAAATGGGGTGCTGTCTTTGACAGAGACACTCTGTTCGTGTGAAGGGCTGTCAGGTTATTATGTAAACTGGGAGGGTATTAAAGCAATTAAGGGGAATGTTCTTCATTTAAGTATTATTTATTGCCTGTCTTTCAGTGATCTGAAAATTCATTTGGAGATGGAATCTGGCATCTTGTCAGTTTGTGTATATTGAGGTTAATTGTCTGTTAATAAAAACTGAGAAACTGTTAGTCTGTTCTTGCAACTGAGACTGGAGAACTCTGGGGTGCTGAGAAGGAGCCCTGCAAAGCCTCTCTGGGCGGGCAAGCACACAAAGGCAAAGAAGAGGCACCAAGCTGTTGGAGTCCTGGAAGGGCAGGCAGGGTGAAAATAGTTCTGAAAGGCTTTCTTACCTCATGTTAAGTGTTTCTGTTGAAGTATCGTCACCAGTCGCCTGTCCTGTCTGAGAAGATAGCAGAAAGGATATGCAGTTCTTGGAATCCTCCTGTGTCCCTCCACAAGTGGTGATGAAGTTTCCGTGCTGGAACGTGACTGAGGCTGTTGCCTAAGTGCAGCTGGGAATTGCTTTGAGCAAGTGTGGTGGATTTCTCTCTCCTGTCTTAGGTGTGGCAGTTGCTAAAAGTAAAATTCGTGGGTTTTAACTTGTGGTGAAATATGTGTTTGTTTCTTCACCCCATCCCCCTCTACATGTGACGATGGCAGGACCTGGCTGTAATGCAGAGGGACCTGGACAAGTTGCAGAAGTGGGCCTCTGTGAATGTCGTGACGTTCAACAAGGCCAAGTGCAAGGTCCCACACCTGGGTCGGTTTCAGTACAGTGTGGGGATGATGGGATTGAGAGCAGCCCTGCAGAGAAGGACTTGGGGTTGTTGATTGATGGGAAGCTCAACATGAGCTGGCAATGTGCACTCACAGCCCAGACAGCCAACTGTGTCCTGGGCTGCATCAAAGGAAGCGTGGCCAGCAGGGTGAGGGACGTGATGTTGCCCCTCTGTTCCTCTCTTGTGAGACCCCGTCTGGAATGTTGCGTCCAGTTCTGGAATCCTCAACATAAGGATATGGAGCTGTTGGAATGGGTCCAGAGGAAGGCTACAAAGATGATCAGAGGGCTGGAACACCTCCTCTATGAGAACAGGCTGAGAGAGTTGGGGTTGTTCAGCCTGGAGAAGCGAGAGGCTCCGAGGAGACCTTATAGTGACCTTCCAGTATCTGAAGGGGCTCCAGGAAAGCTGGGGAGGGACTGTTTACAAAGGCTTGCAGTGATAGGATGAGGGGCAATGGGTATAAACTGGAGAGAGGCAGATTTAGACTAGACGTAAGGAGGAATTTCTTCACCATGAGAGTGGTTGAGACACTGGCACAGGTTGCCCAGGGAAGCTGTGGCTGCCCCATCCCTGGAGGTGTTCAAGGCCAGGTTGGGTGGGGCCTTGGGCAGCTTGACCTAGCGGGAGGTGTCTCTGCCCATGGCAGAGGGGTTGGAACTGAATGATCTTTAAGGTCCCTTCCCACTCGAACCATTCTATGATTCTGTGCCTGCCTCACTCTCGGAGCGCGCACCTGCTCCGCAGCCCTTGCGCGAGGTGTGGAGGCGGCCGGGCTCGCCTTCCTCCCGCTGGGGCGGCTGCGCGCTCGCTCGGAGCATTACGGTAAGAGCTGCCGGGCCGCGGGGGGTGGGGCCTGTCGCGCCCGCCCCCTCCGCTCTGCGCCCGCGCGGACGGCGACTGCGGCCTGGGGCAGCGACGGCCTCGTGCGCGGCGGGGTGAGAGGGGGATAGGGGTGGGACAGGCCGCGTCCGCGCGTCCCCCCGTGTCCTAGCGCTTCCCAATGACACCCGATGGTCAAAGGGCTGGAGCACCTCCCGTACGGGGACAGGCTGAGAGAGCTGCAGATCTTCAGCCTGGAGAAGAGAAGGCTCTGAGCAGACCTTCCAGTACCTGACGGGGCGCCAGGAAAGCTGGGGAGGGACTGTTTACAAAGGCTTGTAGTGATAGGACATGGGGCAATGGGTATAAACTGGAGAGGGGCACATTTAGACTAAGCGTGTGGAGGTATTTCTTCACCAGAAGAAGAACAAATCTTATGAGGAGCGACTGGGAGAGCTGGGGCTGTTTATCCTGGAGAAGAGGAGGCTGAGGGGAGACCTTATTACTCTCTACAACTACCTGAAGGGAGGTTGTGGAGAGGAGGGAGCTGGCCTCTTCTCCCAAGTGACAGGGGACAGGATGAGAGGGAATGGCCTCAAGCTCCACCAGGGGAGATTTAGGCTTGAGATTAGGAAAAATTTCTTCACGGAGAGGGTGGTTAGGCATTGGAACAGTCTGCCAAGGGAGGTGGTTGAGTCGCCGTCCCTGGAGTTGTTTAAGGTGAGGGTGGATGAGGTACTTAGGAGCATGATTTAGGGATTGGTGGGAATAATTGGACTTGACGATCCAGTGGGTCTCTTCCAACCTGGTTATTCTGTGATTCTGTGATTCTGTGACCATGCGATGAGTTGTGGCTGCCCCATCCCTGGAGGTGTTCAAGGCCAGGTTGGATGGGGCCTTGGGCAGCCTGGGCTGGTGGGAGATGTCCCTGCCCACAGCAGGGGGGTTGGAACTGGGTCGTCTTTATGGTCCATTCCAACCCTAACTATTCTGTCATTCTAAGTCTCCACCTACTTCCCCATGTCCTAGCGCTTCCCCCATGTCAGTTCCAGTGTTCCCCCTTTTCCATCCCATCAGGACATGGCGAAGAGCCTGAGGAGCAAGTGGAGGAGGAAGATGCGGGCGGAGAAGAGGAAGAAGAACGCACCCAGGGAGCTGGAGAGACTGAAGAAAATCTTGGGAACCAATGCAGATGTCGTCATGGAGGAGGTGAAGGAGGTGGCAACTGTGCTGCCCCCCAAGAAGGCCCTCGAGCAGGCAGGTGAGTTGCCTGGGCACTGCTGGTTGCCTTTTGCCCCTCCCCACTCTGTTCATGTTCCCAGCATGTGTCTCACGGTACTGGTTGTTCTGTGACAGCCATGAGTGCAGGGGCATCCTGCGGGGTGTTTGTTACCGTCCCTGTGACTTTTGCTGACATGATCAGACTTAAGGTTATTACAAGTTGTGTAATATTGAGTTGGAAAAACCAAATATTTGGTTTTTTCTAAATCCAAAAGATGCTGTTTAGTTATTCATAGAATCATTAGGTTGGAAAGGACCTTTGAGATCGTCAACTCCAACTATACTTGTCCACTACTAAACCATATCCCCAAGCACCTCATCTATCCACCTTTTAAACACCTCCAGGGATTGTGACTCAAGCACCTCCTTGGGCGACCTCTTCCAGTGCTTGATAACCCTTTCTGTGAAGAAATTTTTCCTAATTTCCGGTATGAATTTCCTCTGATGCAGCTCCTTGAATACAGTCCTCTCACGTTAGTTTCTATGTATTATCTGGTCAATTGTGAACAATCATAGAATGGTTTGGGTTGGAAGAGACCATTACAGGTCTTCTAGTCCAACTCCTGTGCAGTGAACAGGGACATCCTCAACCAGATGAGGTTGCTCGGTGCCCCATCCAACCTGACCTTGAATGTTTCCAGGGATGAGGCATCTACCACATCGGGGCAACCTATTCCAGTATTTCATAACCCTCAGTGGGAAAAGCATTTTCCTAATATCTAGTCTAAACTTCTCTTCTAGTTGAAAACCATTATCCCTTGTCCTGTTGCTACAGGCCATGCTAAAAATTCTTTCCCCATTTTATAAGCCCCCTCTAAATAAGGGGGCTGCAATAAGTTCCCCTTGGAGTCTTCTCCAAGCTGAACAACCCCAAGTCCCTTAGCCTCTCTTTCTCGGGGAGGTGTTCCAGGCCTTTGATCATTTTGGTGGCCCTCCTAACAAGCTTATTAATATTTTATTTAAATACATAGTATCTTATGGAGAGGCATCTCTTTATGAAGACATCAGGTGAGGGAGGGTTCATCACTTAGCACTTGTTCCAGTCACAGCACTGTATTTGCTGTTAAACTTGAGATAGAATATACTTTCCCTCCTACTTTAAGGTGAACACTAAACATAGAAGAGTTGGACTTAAATCTACAGTAGTTTTGTAGAGATTTTATCAAGGATAGAGTGTTTTTTTAATTTTCAAATGTACTGCCTCAAAGCAGTAGTAGGGGCCCTGGTTTTCTATGCTAATTAATGCTGTGTATCTCATGGGGCAGGAGTGGATGCCATTAGTTGTCTACAGATGAGGCCATCTTCCTTTCTCTTCCTTGAAGAGGAATCTGTCAAACCAGTAACCCAAGAAGTGGAAACAAAGTGTTAAGTAGCAATATATTGGGCAGCAGTCAGAAAGGCACCTTCTCTTTCCAAAACTTCAGTCTGGACTAAATCATAGCCCTTGTTTCTTCTCCAGTTTATGACACTTAGGCCATTACAATATTGCTGATGTGAGCTTTCTGTGTGGCATGCAGAAGGCTCTTGAGGCACAACAGTGGAGATGGAGCATAGTGCCAGAAATCGTTGTCAGTCATGCAGGTGGTTATGTCAGTATTTCAGATATTAGGAAGGACAGAGAAGTGTTGTAAGGTTGAATAGCAGAACCTGTAAATATTTTGAAAATGGGAATAGAATGCTATATAAAAACATTGCTTATTTAAGGGTTGCTTGGAGTATAATTTGTGATTTTATCCATGGTTGTGATTTGTCACATAAACTAGATGTAAAACTGTTTTTTTATGGAATTATTAATATTGAATTTCCAGAACATTTTGGAATGTTGTCAGCTTCCCGATGATGAAGCTGGAGGAAACATAATTGCATTGTCTTAAATCTAGTTTCTGAAGTAAATGCCTGGGTGACTTTCCTGAACCCCCTTCCAAGCTCACTGGCAACTTTTCTACAAGTGGCCAGTTTCACTTGGCTTTTGTAGAGAGGGATAGCAGCCTCAGGAATAAGTATATATTTATATATGTGTGTGTGTGTGTGTGTATATATATATATGAAAATCACAAGTTTTGTGGAAATAATTGTGTCCTCTTTGAGAGGACTTTTCAGCACTAAGTATTTCTGGACACAAGGGAGTTGACTTTGCTGAATGTCACAAGGCCTGAAGTAAGTGAAGGCTTAATCCAGAATACGTGCTCCCCATAGACATATGAATAGTTTTCCAGCTTAAGAAAGAATACTCGTGTCTTAGGGAGTTTTCCTGTGTTACCTTAAGGTATTTTTCACAGCATAATATGATTTTATTTTGTTTTTTTAAATAATGAAATGTCTAGCAAGCCTTTGGTCAAAAATGGTTTTGTAGCTGTTGTGCTCTGTGAACAACTTGATATTTTTCTGTCCAGGAGTATTTCTTTGTTTAGTTAAAGTGGCAGCTGATATTTATCGTGGATGTGCTTTTTTACAGTCAAAATTTGTGTAATGACAATTCAACCTCAGTTATATGGTGAGACAGGAGTCAGAGAAGTAGCTTATGTAGAGTAGGTTTCTTAGAGGTGTTGGGTTTTTTTGTGTTGTTGAGGGCCATCTGTCTTGTGACATTTGGAAAACAGGGCTGCTAAGAAGGCCTCCTGTTGTGTTTTTCTGACATCTAAGGAGTTTTCTGGAGCAGGGACTTTTTTTCTACCTCTCCTTTGCTGGATTAGCCTTTGATTGTGCCAGCAGGCAGTAGGCTCCTGTGCTCATTCTCTGCTACAAGTATCCATATTCAAACTTCAGGGCTTCCTGAGCACATTTCTGGGGTGCAGGTCTTTGTAGACTATCCCCATGCTTCAACTATTGAAGCAGCATGTTAGTCGTTTCCTCGTGAACTTTGTCTCCGAACATCAGACAGGCTCAACAGAAAAATGTCTTTTTTTCTCTCTGTAAAAGCCTGTGATAAAGCTTTTAGAATTCTAAGTAGATAAATTGGAAACAATGTTGAAATTAGTAGAGCACAGTTCAGATCAGTACTTAACAAGATGGTCCCCTTGTAGCCTTATTGTCTCACTGAGACATGACATTCACATGATGTTAGTTAGCTGGGACAGTTTTTCGTGGGAGTGACCATGTCACAGACAGTCTTCCTGCTCCTAGAGATTAATTTTCTCTTTCTGTCTTTAAAGATATTAGACTTGACTTTGTGCTCACTTTCTGAGGCAAATGCAGCATCATTGTCACGTGCTTCGTACTGTCATTGTATTTCAGCTTTTCTCTTTATTCTAATCTTTACCTGTCTACATCTTCCACTCAAGTTAGTTTAATTTCTTAGAACAGATCTTAAACATTACATCATAAAAAGTATTTAATTGTGCATAGGTTTCAGTAAGCCCATGACTTCCTGTATGCTTGCAGCTTTTGGTGGAGACCACACACAATGTTTTTAGACACAACATTGGAACAGATGGCAGCCTGAAGAATCAGGTGCTTTTACCTAGACATGGGCCTTTAGGGAAAATTCTGCATGTTTACTATTGGCTGTAGAAGTTCCTGGGCTGCAGTTTTACTGGTACGAAAGTGCTTTCAGTGTGTAAAGCCTTCAACTCTCTATGTACAAATACTGTTGTGTTTACAGATATTTTTATAATTTGGGGTAATCTAGTAACAAAATAGCTTCTGTGAAGCCGATTCACTATAAATACCTTTCTTTTTCAGATGACTGCAAAATGGACGTAGATAATAAGCGGAACAAAAAAACTCTTCTGGACCAGCATGGGCAGTACCCAATATGGATGAATTCCAGGCAGAGAAAGAAGCTTAAGGCACAGCGTGTAAAGGGGAAAAAGAAACCAAAATTGGCCAAAGGCCTGGCCTGGTAAAATTGGCATTTTGTAAGATCATGAATATTTTACTGACAAAATAAATATCCCAAATAACTACATGATAATTTTGTGCTTGGCCACCAAGTATATATTATTGTGCTACATGAACTTTTGAAGAGGCTGTTAGGCCAACACATGGTGAAAGCAATATCAGCTTGTGTGTGAGACTAAAAAAAAAACAGAGAAAGCAATCTGAGTGCCTTTGAATATAATAAGTGTCTGTGGTCATTTGTCTTTTGAGGCAGGGAGGGTCTTCATCTGTTGTATTGTGAACACTGAAAATGCGAAAGGAAATCCTTAAAATAATGACACTGTAAATTGTTTTTGTACTGTGATCTTCGTCAATGTGACTTAGTAAATTTAACCAAAGGATTCTGTAAATTCACCATCTCCTTTGAATTATTTTTTAAAATTACTTTGTGACCCCAACTTGTGTTGCTTTTAACATTTGGTAATTAACAAAAATGGGCTTTTAACGTGTAACTTAAAAGAGATTGTACCCTGATATCAACACCAAGGCTTCATGACATTTCCCTAGGTAAAAAGATAAAAGTGTCAGTCTAACTTTAATTCGCAAAGAGAAAGCTGTTAGAAGAAAGAAGTATTTCACTGCTGTCTGCAACTGAAATATTGTAGGAACTAAATGCTGAGAGTAAAACTGGTTCTTTTATTATTAATATGAGAGAATGCAAATGCACAGTTTGGAAATAAAATCGTTTTATTTAAGACCTTTTCCAAGTTTCAATAAAGTAAATGAGAATTTACTTTTCCTTATGTGTTTTCAGTAGCCTTTTATTTCTCTTAAAAATGGTACTCATCTATCATACTTTACAATGTGGGCATTGGATAAAATACTGCATGATTGTGTAACAGATGACGTTTATATGTGATTAGCTGCAGTTGGTTGCATATTACTTGGCAATAAGACGTGATGACAGATGCAAGAGTGAGTTGCTCTGAAAGCTTGTATGTTAAAAATGTCTGTGATTTCAAGGATGGAAATAGTTAGGGTACCAATCCTGCAGTATGTTGTCCATTGAAGTACCAGTCATTGATATAGAGTAACCTTTGTCCAGCTTCATCCTGGATGAAGGTCCTGTAATCACCCACAAATTGTGATATGTGTCTGTTGTAATAACATGGGTGTAGGAAATAGGATTTATTCTTTTAAAAGTAAGTATACTTTATTTTATCTGTGCTAAAATGCATTAAGAAGAGCCCAACCTGTGATACACAGAAAATATTCCTATTTTCCCCTGCTTTTTTTTGTTTTAGCTGGATCAGTTTATGACAGTGCTCTACAAAAAGCATTTTCTGTAAGAGGCAGTAAAGACTGGGAGAATGCAGGGCTATCCTCTCGCTTAAGCACTGTTCTCATCAGCCACCTTTTCTCCTATGGCACTGGCAGCTCTTAATGCAGGCAACATGCGGTACAGTGTTTTGAAGACAGGGAGAAAGATTAGGGCAAGGAAGTGCATTGAACAGTGGATTTGAAAGTTTTATTCAAAGGAGTATTAAAGTAGCGGGTCAGTGTTCTTTCTCATAGTTCCTGTTTTATTTTGCTGTGACACTTGGACAATGTAGGCTCCACTGGTGCATGGAGTCAGATGTGAGCTTCTACAGATTATTTCAGTTTGCTTTGTCTTTGGCTTTATCAGCAGCTGATACTGTGGGTATAGAGTAGACTAAATCTGGTTTGGGGATGTCTACTGGAGGAAGAACGTCATGGCCATGTGGTGCAAAAGTGGTCCTCGGATACATGATCACAACAGTTTTTAAAGCAGAAAAAACAAAACCAAAAATAGGCCTCCTTTATCTCGGCAAAGTCTTTATAATGCATGTTTGTTGCTACTGTGCTACCTTTTCCTCCTGCAGCCTGAGAAGTCACAGAATGATAGAATGACCTGAGTTGGAAGGGACCTACAAGGATAATCGAGGCCAACTCCTATCCCTGCGTAGGACAATCCCCAAAAGTCGTATGGTTTCTAGTGAATTTGGTGGAAACTGGATGTTTCATCAGTATCAGATTTCTAGTGTGATCTTGTCTAATATTACAGACTACAGGACTGCAGCCTTAGCATTGCAGAAATCAGAGAGGTGCAGAGCGATCTGTTCCTCTGGGTGGCATGGTCTTAATTAAGTTATAGCAGTTGTGGAAATTATTGTAGTCTGAAACAATAGCTATGGATTGCTCTCTTCAGGCCAGGTGTTTGCCATGAGTTTTAACTTACCTGAGGAGGGAGCGAGCCATCCTCAAGGGAGGACTGAGCCGTTGGATGGCTCATTGCTGCAGGAAGAGGCTCTTTTCAGCTTTTTCCCCTCCCTTCTCCAAGCTAAAAATGAGAGAGAACTGACAACTTCCTTCTGTTTAATAAACACTGCACAGTTGTGATAAGCCCCCCATTCCTATTATCTACTTTTTTTTCTTACTACGCTCCTTCAGTCTTCTGATTTCAACTTACTTTTTTCAATAGCAACAGTATTCAAAGGAAAAGAGAAGGCAGAATGGGAAGAAGATTTTTGCACTGCCCTCTCACCAATTGCATTAATGTCACTGTCTAATTTTTCTGATGCGCATACATCAGTATAAAAGGTCTGAAATGTTCGAAATAGTATGTGGTATGGTGGTCAAGGGTTGTGTATCACAGATCCTACAAGATCACGTGAGGAATGCTTTATCAAGGGCTTGAATACTAAGAGCAAACAATTAGTGACTTGTTTTCTGCCAATTTCAATCTAGTCATGTATTCAAGAGACTATGAAGGTTATGAGTTATATTCTGGTTTGGTACACTATTATTTAGCATCTTTTCTCTCTAACTGCAGTAAATTTTCTTGTAAGTCATCTTAATTCTGAATGTAATTTTTATTTTAGAATTTTTAAGCTTTTACCTTTAACCAGAGATTGGGTTTCTGGACGGTATTTCAGAAAACAAAGGCATGTTTATTGTCTCAGTACAGCTCTCCCAACTCAGTCCAGCTGATCCATTTCATACCTGTTACTGTTATGTGAAACATATAGTGTATCTTTTTTGAAAGCTGCCGCGTGAGTAATGAATGAGTGCAACTGCTATCACATGCAGCTTGCTACAAGTTTTTGTATTACTTTGACAACTGATGTTCTGTAAATTTGACTTTGACACATTATGGCATCTGTGTACAAACCAGGACATTTTTAGATCTATTGATTATGCTTTCTGGCCTGGCACTATGTTACAATTAGCTTCTGTCCATCTGGCTTCAGCCAAATGTGGCAGAACTCAGTGCAGAACTGGTCAGAGCCACAGTTTGTCTTGCAAGTGAATACAAATGATTTCTATGAAGGATTAGAGGGAGAGCTGTGTGTCAACAGCTTCCTGCTTATGGAGTCTGAGGTTTAGCTAATGATCACTACTGCTATTAAATATCCTCACCCTAAATACAAAATTCAAGTTAATTCACTTAATATAAAGAATATGTGGAAAAATGCATTTAAAACTAAATTGCTTGTGAGAAATAATTAAGAAAGATATGATACATTGTTTTTTCTAAACTTCTTGTAGGGATAGGACTAGGGGCAACGAGTATAAGCTGGAGAGGGGCAGATTTAGACTCGACATGAGGAATTTCTTCAAGACGAGAGCAGTGAGGCACTGGCACAGGTTGCCCAGGGAAGCTGTGGCTGCCCCATTCCTGGAGGTGTTCAAGGCCAGGTTGGGTGGGGCCTTGGGCAGCCTGGGCTGGTGGGAGGTGTCCCTGCCCATGGCAGGGGGATTGGAATTAGATGATCTTTAAGGTCCCTTCCAACCCAAATTATTCTTTGCCTCTGTGATTCTTGCCCCCCCCCCCAGAAGGTGGTGTTGTCAGAGGGTGAAAGAGACAAGTACAGCGGGTTATGTGGGAAGCTGATGGTGGAGCTGCAAACTGACCTACCAGAACCCCATGCTTTGGTAATTTTTTCTCTCCTAGGTGTTCTTAAAACTGTCTGAGTTCTTGTGAAAATGACACAATGTTAGCCTAGAGCAACTGCAGCCATAGTGTGATCCATATACTCATAGTTGCCCAGACTGCTCTTCACAGCCTTGTGTTGAAGAGAAAAAAAAATTAATTCCTTAAATGTAAGACCAGCATGTGAGATCATCCATGGGAAAGAGTACAAGCTGGTCTGTTGATATAAGAATTTTAGGAACAATTGCTTCAATGTAAGATACAGTGTATTTATATATAGTCACCTCTGTTTTTATCCGTCGCTTTTAAAGAGGTAACTAACTGATGTCAAGCACTAAGACTTCTCTTTTCCTCTCTTGAGAGAGAAGATTGCATGTGGATTGCTTACTGTTGTTACTTTGCTTGCTCATTGAAATGAACACTGATCTGCTAAGCCCTCTTTGTGTTCCAGTAAGATGGTAACAGCCAATGCCTGTCCTTAACACATGCTGTCAGAGCTCATCTCTAGAACTTCATCTTCTGCTAATTGTAGGGAGATTAGATTTTGAGGAAGTAAACTTTTTTTTTTTTTTTCCTGCTATAGAAATTAAGCTTTTGGTCTAATTCCTTAACAAGCTCCCACCAGATAGTCCCAGCAGTGGGAACTGAATCTGTGCTTCTGTGCCTGGCGATTGCCCTGTAACAGTGATGGGGCGTGGAAGAAGGACAATAGGCAAGGTATTTCTCCATCTCAGCATTTCACCGTCCATAGCAGCATCACCCAAATTCCACCGGTACCAGGGACTGGGTTATTTGTTGTGGTGCTCAGTGTCATCACCTCCTACATAAGCGATTCAAATTCAGCAGCAACGCAGACGAAGTGAGTTGGTGACTTCAGTCCCTTTCCTCCCAAAATGTGTTCCTGGCATGGCTAACCTGGGTATTCTGAGGGAAACACTGTGAGAAGGAGCCTCCAACCCCTCGGAGGAGCATCCAACCCTGCCCGTGGCAGGGATGCCCGGCAGGTGGCACCAGCCGGGAGGGAGAGCCCCAGCTCAAGGACGGCTGTGAGAAATCACATCTCTACCCTGTACAACACTTTTCTTCGTTTAAGAAATACCGTTAGGTCCCAATCGGGACATGTATTAATTACAGGAAAAGTTCAGCGCAGGGTGTGTTGCAGAAAATGCTCTGCAGGAGTGTGGGGCGGGGGTTGCTGTGGCTATTCCTAATGCTCTTCGCTTCACCGTTCTCCCAGCTGCCTCAAAAACTCCCAGACTTGTTGCCAGATATTTTGTCCCAGTAAGGAGTGACATTTAGATGCATAAAACCACTTCATTTTTTTTCCTGATTTCAGTTATCCTCTGAAAAATATACCGAATGTTCTACTTGATGTGAATGCTTCCCCAACCTAATTATATTTTTTATTATTTCTTTTTTATTTAAACACATTGGTTTTCCAGAAAAAGACACAAAGGGATCCGTATCTACTTTTCATATATCTCATTTTGTTTTTAAAAGGAAGGTTCTTGAAAAATCTTTCAGCAATCAACTGAAACAGTTTAATGAAAACTTCAGAAAGTTGCTGGAGAGTTGGTTTATATTTGCTTGTTTTATTTGAATTTTTAAATCTCCACATGGTGATTTCAACTAAGGTATTGTGTCAGGGAAACCCAGAAGTGAAGTTGGCCAGAGACAAGTAAAAATGCCTGTGTTGTTTTCATTGTCCAAATGTAATGATGTGCAATAATTTAAACCAGCAGTTTCACATGGTTAAAAATGAATTGGATTTTTTTTAAATTCTAAAAGTAGCCTCAGAAATATTGAGAAGGATAACTGTTTGTGTTAGGTTAGAATTAGCTCTGAAACTACAAATACTGTTTTCTATGCATTCACAAAAAAACCCCCCATGGTTTTGTTTTTTAGGAATGCGTAGGGAAAAAAATTGTTCTTATACCAACAAACACTACTACAATAAATGCATCGATTCCAGCAACTGCTACTGAATCTGAGAAAAATAAATGCAAGCATCTCAGGAGTAATACAAAAGCAAGATAATATAAAACTAGAGACAAAATAAAATATTTTTAAAGTACAAGAATCACCCTTTAATGAGAACATGGAAAACAAGATGTTTTGTCTGAAGTAATTTAAAAAACATACATAGTGATTAATATTTAAAACTGAAAGGTATTTCTTAAGTTACAAGAAAATTTATGTTGCCTACCTTGGAGAAATAGATTTGTACTTGAAAAATGTAAAATAGCTCTAGATTTAATTTGCATAAATCTATACAAATAATTTAAAATTATGTTGTATCTAATTTTGCCAGTTTTAGTGAATGGGATTTGTGCTATTAGTTTGCCTGGAAACAAAGATTAAAACTTAAAAAACCCTAGAAGATCTGAAGCTCCAGCTTTCACTAAAGAACAAACAAGGAAAATAATATGTGCAAAAAAATCTTTGTAAAACTTTTGCAAAGATAAATTAAACTTATAGATATGTTTGAAACTTTTTTCGTTATGATTGTTATATCCTCTCTCACTTGCACTCTCCAGATTTTAGGATCTTTTGTTTCTGTCAGAAAACTCCCTAACAGAAAAATGCAAACCAACGAATGTAGCTTCTGGTCTGCCCTGACATCATCAGAGATTGTCTCATGAGAAACAAAGAACCCACAGCTTTCATTTGCTTTTAGATATAATGTGTATTTGCTGTGGAAGGAAATTAAATAATTTCCAAAATGATCTTTCCCAAGTATCTTTCCTGCGTTAAACAGGGTTTGGATTCAGTGGCTCCTAATGAATTTGGATATGTTAACAGTGACTGGATCGAATCCAAATATGACTTGATGGGAAAGCCATTAGTTTTCTTCCCTGAGGTTACACTGGGATCCCATCTGGTGATAGCTAATAAATGTGGATACATTCGGAAAAAAAAAAAAAAAAAAAGCTTGTATTGGATTCTAGTATGAATTACTGGGAGTGCAGCTTCTTCAAGTTTCCCTCATGCACTTTGGGGAAGCTGAGTTCGGGTATCTTAAAACTTGACAAAAAGAACGCATTGCTGATAAGACATAAACCTTCAATTATTCTTTTTTTGTTCTATCGCAGTTGTTTCTGCAATATAATTGTGTTTGCAACCAGCAAAACTGTATTATTATGCAAAAACACTTATGAGGAAATAAAAAGAAAACCCAACCATTCAAAATAATTTTATGTTTATCATAGCTACCAAGTTCTCACCCTGAAATGACAACTTTAATTATCAACTGAGTGCCTGAACAACTTTCCTCCTTAGTGGGATGAAATATAAATCCTGTTTATCTTTTCTCTGAGCTGTCCAGAGAACATAAGCAAGTGATTTCATTTTTACATGCAGTGGAAGAGAGAAAATCTTAAGAGGTATAGAAACATATGCTTGTCTCAACAAAGAGGAAATGCTCATCCATTTTCAAAATCCTATAAATTATTGGATAACAGAGCAGTGTATTTAAAACAGTAAGGTCAGTGGTTATAGATAGTGTATGTTATTTGTGAACACTACAACTATTAGTAGGTATATATGCAATGAACTATTACATTTCTTTCACAAAACAAAAATTCTATTGTTCAGCTTTTTATTTTTCTTTCCCCCCCTTTTTTTTCCTTGACAAACCAATTATTAGCCTGGGCAAATTTACCCTGGTTTTGATCAAAGGAGAAATTCATCTCATCCTGCAAGTCCTGCAGCCTAACAGCTATCTGTCATTGCAGAATGTGCGGGTCTTCTTTAGCTGCCGACCCCATCCAGGCATGAGAAAAGGGAGTGAGGGAAAAACTATAAAGCCCAAAATAAAACTGCAGATTCTTCTGGTTCTTGTCAGATTCAGTTACAGTGGGGCAGAAACAGCACTAAATTCACTGAGGCTCTATCAGATCAAACCAGCTCCATTATAAATATCGTTTATCTAAACCATGTGAATGAGGAGGAAACTGTCAGAAGAAAGGAAGGAAAATACATCTTCTGCACTTCAATAAATTATATGATGCTTTTATAGATTATATCATAAAAAATTAAAACTTAACATATGTATGCTTATACATGTGTGAATGCATGTATGTTTGCAGACCCACATGGTAGTATTAACTTAAACATTCAAATATTATAAACCCAAATACTGTACTTTAATAAAATACAGAGATTTCAGTGACTGTAGATAGAATTAGAGTATGGTATGAATATGGAAGAATGAGAGTTATAAAGAAGTGTTTCACATTTTCCTTGAGAGTTGACTCTACACCTTGAAGTGCTTCTGATGCAATAAATGATTTAGTCCCTTTTGGCTTTCAGCTGGTGAGTAACTTAGAGGATTGTGATCATTAAAGCTGGTGACCTTTAAAGACAAAGGGGAAGTGATAACCAAAGCCTTTATTTACTTACACAGTTGATAGAAGAAGTTTGTTTCCTATGTCTCCCTGTTGTATTTGAAGTTATCAGAAAGAATCTTAATGACATGCAATTTTGCCAAGTTCTCTGAGGTTGATGGGGATGTGTTTGGGGTTTTTACATTTTTGGATGCTTCGACACTATCATTAGAGTACAATTAACAATTCATTTATATTAAATAACGAGAAGTTACTAGATGATCATGTGCTTTCCCTCATTTATGACCTCATATAGATCTAGTGCAGCTACTAGAAATCATAAACTAGTGAGAAGTTAGTATGCATGCATCAGTTCAGTAAAGCATAAACAAGAGAATACACCAACAAAAGCATTAACATTACAATGACTACAACTATGCAATAAGAGGACGGGAATTATGGGAGTGCATCGAGACTTCTAGCAAGGGAATGAACTGTGTTACAGAAGCTTATGAGAAGTGAAGCTACCAATGGATTACACATCAGCTACCAAAATGTGAAAATTTCTTGCTTCTTAAAAATTGTCATACTTTTTGAGCACAGCACTAACTCTGATCTTTAATAATTTTAAAAGCAAATTTCAACTTTTTTCTTTGCCATTGTGTCAATTTCTTGCCCAGAGAAACTGAGGTTGTTGAGTTCTATTATCAATACCATGTATCTGCTGGTTTAGGTTCGGAGCTAGCTAAATACTGAGATGCTTGCTTAACCTCAAAGGGGTAAACCGCGGGATTAAAGGAAAGACTGGTACTTATCTGCTGAGGGTAGATTGTTCTCTGGTTTACAGATCAGCCCTTAATGGCCAAAGGGATAAGAGCCAGTGTTAAAGAAAAATTAGGTTCAACAGAATCCAGGTACACAGGGGAGGAAATGTACAGAAATGAGGGCCCTAACTTCAAAACTGTGAAGGAAGATCTACTAGTTGTTTGAAAAGCTTCCTCTGATGCTGTGGGTTGGGATCTTGTGTTCACTTGGTGCCCTAATTGTGTCTCTGTTCATCTCCAAAACTATTGCAGATTGATAGCACATCCTTAAGTACAGCTGGGAAGCTAGAGCAGCATTCATTTGCTCCAGCTTTAGATTCTATGTTAGACACTTTAATCAGAGCTGGTTATCCTTAGCTCCCTTTTTGATCAGTGGAGGAAATAAGGGATAGCTCATGGAGATATTTAATCTAATTTCTGTTGACTACTTGTGTGTCTACTAACTTGTTGTCCTTTGACCACTTCTATCTGCTAAATGCAGAGAAAACATTGGGTGAGATACTTAAATTAGACCTTTAGCATCAGGATGTCCAATGTCTTTCTCCCAAAGTTTCCTTTTGCCTTCCCACTCTCACTTCCCAACCATTGAAGTCCACAACCTGGGAGCTAGAGCCACGGGGTAAAAGGACAGAAATATTTGACTCCCTACAAGCAGTTTTTGTCTTGCATTAACCTTGGAACTACTGCATTAATTGGTTTGTTCCACCTGTATCTGAAAAGACAAGACTGTCATGTTTTCTGGGGAGGAAGGATGTAAGTAGCAGCCAGCCCTCTAGAGATCTTCCCAGGCTGTGGATTTTAGTTGAGGACTTATCTTCTGTTTGTCCTGGATGTGGCATTTCCAGGGAAAGATGAGATTCAGGATACGTCTTGAAGTGTATGAGACTTATTTGAGACAACTGCACGTTCAGCAGATTCTGACCCTTTTGCAGAGCCACCTGTTGCTACCCATCTGTTTTAAAAAGTTATTAGTCATCAAAACCTAAGGATCTTCACTAAAGTCTGCAATCCTAAATTAACACTGAGTACTTTTCTTTTTTTGGAGTCTTTTGTTGCTGGGAGGGCTCATGTCAGTACCTTTGGAATCTGCAGGTGTGTGTAAAGTCTCAGGAGTTTGAGAGTTTCTGGTGCAGAGGAGAAGAAAAACAGTACTGGGCTCTAAGGCTGCTGCTGCTGCTGCTGCTGCTGCACTGGCAGGCCAGACCTGGCACGTGTGCATTTGTGCTGCTAAAGGTGACAACTACAGCTCTTGCATTCTGATACTGACAGAAAAGTTTGGCAATGCCTTTGATGGAGTCACCATTCTGGTGATCCCCCTAATGCTAGAATATCAGAAACACCTCTTACCAGGAGGTTTCCTTCCTGCTCCATATGTTGGTTTGGAGGAAGCAGGATTATCAGTAGCACAGCCAGAAATAGTGGAGTGGCCGTTTATCTAGAGGTGACTCAAAGTGCATGAACTGGGCCAGCATTGTCTGTGGAAAGGATTCTCTTGAGCATTGCTGATGTCTGAATGCATAGAACCCTTCGTAAGTGTTTAGTGCCTCTTCCCGACTACAGATGATGAATGATATTTTTCTGTAATTTTATTTTCTGCTGCAGCTGCCATTGAGTAAAAATTTAAAAGTAAAAAGTAAAAATTTATAAGCTGAAGTAAAAATTCTAAAGGAAAAATTTATAAGCTACTGCTGTAAGTCACTAGGTGGAAGCATCTACCTTAATACTAGTAGCATAACTCCTCATTAGAGAGGTAAGCTTTTCAGTTCCTTTCTCATCTTTAATTTCTGCATCACATTACTCAGTGTTTCATTATCAAATGCTATGAATTGGAGTGCTGTTGTTTTCTGGTTCAGCACGCTACTTAAGCACAAACCCAACCACTTCCTAGACCCTGACCTTGCAACATTTAGGAGTGCATTTTATTTTGTGTAGTAACTAGTATTTGCAGGATTGGGACTTCATTCAGTGAGACATGCGAGTATGTTTTTAAATTAAGCTCACAGGAGCAAATACTTGATTGTCTGAGCTGGAACTAAAATAAGTCTTTTTGCCTTGCAAACACCTTTAGCAAAAATCCAGTGTGATTCCCCCAGAGCTCCTTCTTTCTGTAGCACTTTCTGTCTCATTTTCTCCACATTGTGGGTTTTTTTCTCTTTCCTCTCTCCACTCAGAGTAATTGCATGCCTTGATGAGAAGTCAGGATGCCAATTAGCTGTGAGCTTGTCAGCCTGGAGAGTGATATTGTTATGGCGGAAAACGTGACTTATTTGAGTGATTTCTGCAGCATTATAATTCTGTTAACTGGATTGCCATAGTCCACATGTCCTTCTTTCTCCAGGATTTCATACCCCGATTCTTCTCCAAATCTGTTCTGGTCACTGAAGTCTGAAATAATTGCTGCATCTCTGGAACTGGTCAGGTGGAGGACAATGATGCTATACAAATAAATGGAGATGATCCACATGGCTGGGTTTTGCATTCTGGCATGCCAGGCACTAAGGCTACAGCAGGGTGATAATTTCTAGGTCTCTGTGTGCAAGGCTTCCCTCCTTTGACTGCTCTCTGCTAGCTGTTTCTGTCTGGAGAAATGATATGAGCATCTCCTAATCTACTTGAGAGATCAGCAGCAGAGTTCATAGAACCATAGAATCATAGAATCACCAGGTTGGAAAAGACCCATCGAATCATCAAGTCCAATCATTCTTATCAATCACTAAACCATGCCCCTCAGCACCTCGTCCACCCGTGCCTTAAACACCTCCAGGGAAGGTGACTCAACCACCTCCCTGGGCAGATTGTGCCAGTGCCCAATGACCCTTTCCGTGAAAATTTTTTTCCTAATGTTCAGCCTGAACCTCCTCTGGTGCGTTTCAGTTTAAACCATCTAAGCTAACCTGGTAGATTTTGCATGGAAGTGGATTAGTGAGTGCCACTTTGCCAGCAGAGCTCCATGGAAGATAACCACATGCAAAGGTTCTGTAAGCAACTCTTGGAGTTTGGCAGTGGTCACACTGCCCTAGCAGTGTTTTACCTTTCTCAGCTGTGGTGACTTCATAGTGGGAGGGTAGAAGAGCCAGATCCCAATCCAGTTCTTCTTCCATCAACGGGTTCTCCCCCAAATGCCAGTCTTTATTGTGAGCCATACGTGAATGGGAAAGTACTGAGTTTTCTTTTTGTACTGCAGATTACAATGCTGAGAAATAAACAAAAAGAAATCTGGTTTTTACTTGTTAACTGAGCAGTTTTGATTTGAAAATCACTGACAGACATCAAACACTGGACCCCACAATGATATGTTTACACTGCTATTTCAGAGAGGGAATCCACTTTGAAATTAAGTGAAAGTATGCGGGAAGTTTGCAGAGCAGGGCATGTGTAGGGGTAGAAAATTAAAGCATGATGGAGCCATCAGCATTCAGGGGTTAGGGAAAAAACTGGTATTCATATTCCTCATGTTTCTTCTCAATTGACAAGATGATCCCTTCCATTTGTGGTTATTTGGCTAGTTTTTGTCTTGATTTCCCTGTATTTTCAATTTACCAGCTTTGGCTTTGCGTTACTTTCCTTTATAAAGGGAACTAGTGAACTGTGGATCTTTGAACTGTTTATTGTGAAACACATAAAGAAAATTATGTCTTTATGTTTTTCTTCTTTTTTGTGTGTGTGTGAGCATGTGCAACATGTTTCACTTGAACCAACATGCTATTTAGCACCGACTCTGCAGCTGTATTTTAATTTCATGGAGAAATGCTTAACATGTGACACTCCTATTTTTTCTTCATTTTCTCCTGGAACAGCTGATGCTGCTTTCCATAACACAAATGAAGGTTAATTTCTATAATTTTACACTTGGAATGACTTTATTAATAGAATCTGTCTGATTTGTTTCCTGTTGACAAACACCAAATATTCCTCTGAAGTGGAAGTTACTCTGCTACTCAGTTAGACCTGCCTTTATATTTTATACTCAGACCTTGAGTTTTATCCACGCAATGCTCATTTTCCTGCTTGCTACAGAAAATAGAAAAAACAATTACAAGGCAACTTGGTTTTTGTTTTGTAAGTGTAAATCCAAATAACTCTATGGAGCTGCAATAATCCAAAGCACATTCAGTTGGCTGTGGAAGTACAGAAAACCGGACTATCAAGACACACTTTGTCGAGGTAGCTGGTAGTAAATAAGTTGTGACTCTCTTGTGCCTTCTGATGGCAAATCTCCTTTTGCAATTTGGGTTTGTGTTTCAAGAGACAGCACACAGATGAGCGGAGGAAGTTATTCTTCCCTTGTATGATCATACTTGCAATATCGCTTTTGTACTCTAGTGATCAACAGAAAGTATTGTACAAACTGGAGAACTGCTTAGAGAAGAGAGCACCAGAATAGGGAAATACAGGGGGGAAAGAGATGCTCATTCATGTAGCCAGGGCTGGAGGACAGAGGAGGAGGTTTAGGGGCATGCTGGCCGCATACATGATCTAAAAGCTTGACAAAACAGATATTAGGGTGCAAAATGGAAAGAAGTGTATGAAGAGGTAAGATATGAGCTGAAGAAAATAAGGAGAAGCCTTCCTGTAGGTCAGCAGTATGAACTTGCTGACTTCACAGGGGAATGGCAGAAACCTTGTTTGGAGCATTGGAAACTAGTCTAAACAAGACCATATTAAATGTTTGCTGGAGAGCAGTGCTGTGCTGACAAGGAGTGCTGGGTGACCTAATGGGTCTTTTCCATCTGTAGAGTCTATAAATAATGACAGATGCAAAGAAGAGGAAAAAAAAATGTGTGAAACTTGCATAGGCTTTTTTTCAGAAAGAAAATCCTTTTCCTAAAACAGAGAAAAAGCAATTTGAAATCACCCAAAGATACTTATTCGACCTTATCTAAGTTTGTTTTTAAAAAATGTGCTAGTGATTGATTGGCATGGTGAAACCTTGGACTGATTGACACCTAGTGGAGTCCTACCATCAACGTCAGCAGGACCGAGGATTCATTGTGAGGGAGGCTGTACAGCCTGGAGCCCTCCAGAAAAGCCCTTCCTTCTGCACCTCAACTGTGGGGAAGACCAGGGTACCATGGCAGCACCAGAGGTGTTTTGCTGGTGTGGCTGGCGTGTTGCTTCTTGTCCTGCCCATGTGGTTTTCCTGAGGGTCGAGCCAGGCGGGTGCTTTGGGAGCAGCAGAGGTGGGCACCCCATCCTCTCACCACCTCAAAGATAGCGGCAACCCACTTCTTGTACTGCTGACTTTAATTGTCTCATTGTAACTGGCAGAGGTGAGTGAGGGAGTGCTCCCATGAGCAGCCGTGCTGCAGCCCTGGGACAGGGATCACATCTGGTGGAGGGGTGATGATAAGTGGTGGGATGCAGTGAGGGAGTGACTGCCTTCTCCACCAGCATGGTTGGACCCAGAGGAGGTGTTTGTTCACTGCTAGTCAGAGCAATTGGGGAACCAGAGTTGTTTGGTGCTTTTTGTCAACCAGAACCGAGAAATAAGCTTAAGTGAGCTCCAACCAGGTATTTTTCCCATTTGCCACCCCCCCAAAAAAAACAACAAAGAAGAAGAAAAGAAGAGCCACAACTGTTTTAAAATCATCTAAGAAAAGAGCAGATGAAAGCATTGCACTTGCAATATTGCTCTTTCCTTCTTACAAGCCTGCCACTTCCCCTCACCCATCACAGTAATCCCACAGGGATGTTTGGTTTGGTTTACATGTTTTGTTTGGATTGGAAAATTCCCATTAGTTGTAGTTCAAAAATTGTGGCAGGAAAACTAGAAAGCAAATCAAGCCAGATACAGGAGAAAAATGAATGGCCCACTTCTACTGTTTTTCCTTCTATCTCAGAGGGAGCAGATATTCTCTCATTTTCCACTTGCCCTAGAGCCAATGCTTTTTGCTCAGGCTTTGTCCTGGCTGTCCTTTGGGGGTGCTCTGCCCTTGCTGGGCTTTCGACTATGCCTACCTTCACTTTTGCAGTGATGATCCTGAGGTTTGGTAACATGAGGAGGATGATGAGGAGAAGAGGGAGGACAACTAGCACAAGACAGACAGGCTGTTCCTCTGTGGTGGGGCAGCTGGGTGGGCAGGGAACAGGAATGGGACAGCAGCAGCTCCCTGTGCTAAGCCCGAGCTGCCGCAGCTCAGTGGGGCTTCATGGCTCCCCAGTACCTACTTCTCCCCATTTCTCCCACCAGTCTCCTCCACTTGGTGGCCTGGCCACACACTCCTCCTCAAATATCCCTTTCTGGGTGATTTCTGTGACCCAGCACTGCCCACCCTTTGTTCCCTTTACTGGGAAGCAAGAGAGGGAGAATTGTCCCAGCCTCCAGCCCTGCTGCGCTTGCTGGGGCTGCGCGAACCCCAGGATGTTCAAGAAAGCACAAAAAAAAATAGGACAGTGCTGAGCCATGACATCTTTGATTCATGCTCAGTAACCACATGAGAGGGTCCCATGCTTACAAAACTAAACTGCTTCAGCATTAAAAGAAATATTTATGAAGATGCTGCCAGCACAGCTGACCTGCTAGTCTTCTGCAAACAGACTCATTTCCTGATGTCTCCTATCTCCTGCAACCTTCCTTTTTCTGCCAGGTTGTTACATCTTTCTTTTATCAGTGTTTGTTTTGTTGTGTCATTTCAGGGAGCAGAAAGGATACTTGCACTTGAACTCTTACCTCTTTGCCATTCAGAGAGAGGCAAGTGCAAGTTCAGTGAACCATCACATGTGGCTTTAGGCATCTGAGCTCTAGAAAGCAGAGGCTTTCACTGATGCTTGCTCTGGGTTATCCTGTGTTTTTTTTAAATAAAAAAGAGTTCTGGGCTCTTTAAAGGAAGCAGATATGTTAGGGCCTTGAACATCATGTTTTCCTCCCAGTGTTCTCTGAAATACCCAGGAGGATACTGAAGGAGCAGTGCACATTACAGAAGGGTGCGTATGGATGTATATCTGCACATGTACGTGTGTTTATGCGTGTTTGTGGACTCCTTGTGCTAGACCAGGTATCACCAGCGGGGTACAGTGAAATAAATGCATACACACTGCTTGATTTTTTGGAAGTGACAAGAATCCTATGTTTTCCTTTGGCACTGTGGTTGCTCAGAGCTGGGGATGTTTTCACTGCTGTTGTCTTCTAGAGTTTATACCCTTTACCAGGGAGGTTTTGTCATGGGTGGCATGAAGAGGGCATCTCGGACTGGAGGCTGGCAAACATTTGCCAATAATTGTTTTAAACCATAGGAATAATATTAATAGGAAATGGCTAATAGTGTTCAACTGTAAGCAGCACAAGGATGAAGCAAGCCTTAGGGAAAAAATGGATAATATTAGTGGCATATGTTGGTGGATGAGTACTTTTCCCCTTAATTTTGCAGTGACAGAATGTAAACAGTATTGGAAGTCTTAGAAACTGAAACATTTAGAAACGTTTTTTAAGGGTGAATGCTGCAAATAACCCTCTTGTGACAGCCATGCCTACGATCGAGAGAGATCTGCTGGGAATCTAAGAATTTCAAAGACAAGTTCCCTAATTAGATGTGCACAGCAATGCCTGGTAAAGGGATCTGACCTCCAAGAAGTGTTTTTAGTTACAGCAAAACAAAGGATCAATCATAAAGAGCCACCAACGGGAAGAAGAGTAATATTTGTGTTATGTAGCCTTCGGGATACTGTAATGACAGCTCTGGAGCTTGCCCTGCAAAGCATCACCCTGCACATTGCAGGCAACACTTGCTTCTCTAATCCTACCAGCAAAGTTCTGAGTGGCACTGCCGGGGCCAAGTTTCATCCCTTCTCTTTATTCCTAGAATGCTGCTAATGGCAGGAACACATAGGCCAAAAATGCAGGCATTTTTTCCTGCAAAATAAAATTATGTTCCTCTCGGAGGAGGCCCCAGAAAAATCATTTTCCATGGCATTGTGTGGGCTTCTGCACGATTGAAGCCACACATATCTTTTGCTGACTTGTGCCCCAAGAGGTTACGGCTTGGAATGTAAAATTGTTGACAGTAATATACATTCAACAATAATTTTTTATTAGGAGGTTGAATGGTTGTGGTTAACAAATTAATCAGAGAACAGCGCTACAAACTTATGCCTTTATAGCTTATGGCATGGGTAGAATACTTATTTTCTCCACTTAGTTAGTCTGTGTGTTTTAAAAGGAATATATTATACACTCATCATTTTTCTTGTTGTCCAAGATCCGAGCAACAAAACAGTAGGGAACTCCCATTACACATTTCGACTCAAAAAAATATTCCTTTCTGCTCTCTGTAAAATGCACAGATCTAGTGATCCAAGTTAAACATTACTGGAATTTCACCATAAGTCAAAAACAATATTAATTTTGAGCCCACATATTTTTCTTCTGGTAGGGTATAAAAGTTTAAAATAAGTACATGCTGCAGACAATCTGTAAATGGAAGAGAGCAATGGATTAAATGAGTAAAACAAAACAAAACAACAGGCATATTTAATAACAGAGCAGCAGCAATGCTGGGTGGCAAGAACTTTTTTGGTGTGATAGCAGGTTTTTCCTCTCTTTGTGGTCTGGTTCAAGGAAAGGTGAAGGCTGGCAACGTGCCACTGAGCCAGAGTGGAAGATTTTTGTCTCATACACATTCATGATTGGGGTTACTCCTCAGCGGGAAACACAGGGATTGTTGCAGAATATTAGTGTGGCATTTCTGAATTCCCGCATCCCTCACTCCCTCCCTGCACAGGAGACACCGAGCCGCTGCTCGTCTGAAGTCTGAGGACTGCCACAGCAATCTTTTTCAAATTAAAATGGCAATGTTAAGTTTTGTAAATGTTAGTTCTCCTAATTGACAGTGGCTTGTATAGTTAAAATAAAATCACTAATATTTTCCCTTTTTTTCTTTTTTATCACTGAAGTTCATTTTTCAGTAACGGCTGACCTCTAAATATCTGATTTTTTTCAGTGAGTGTTTATGCCCACCTGGTTTGAATTTAGCATTCTTATGAGTCATTTCTCTTTGATAGGAACTCTATGCTACAGAAAACTTCTTTTAGTATTTTAACATTTTAAATCAAACACTGCGTAGTGCATTACCTAAGCCCCGCTACAATTATGGAAACTGATGGATCACTTTTCTTCATTCTACATTGTATTTGCTGTCTTTGTGAAATAAATGTTGCTTATAGAAGAAAAGCCTACAACGCACATGTGTTCAAGTGTTTCACCATCTTTTGCTGGCACATCCTTTCCCCGACTTAATAACAGCCTTCTTGGAAACAGCCTTGCTAGAGGAAGGATGAGTGATTCTATAGGAAGTAAGGATGCTCAGCGCTTCCTTACATCTGACATTTAACCCAGGCAAAAGTGCTATATTTATTTTTCTATCAACACTGATTTTATTACTTATTACATTCTTACTATGTGTATTTCCTGATGTTAAAGATGTAATCAACTCTTGTGGACCTTTTATTTTTGTGCAGGGAAGCTTTTAAACAGATATTTTAGGAAACTCTTAAGTGATTTGCAAATGAAAGGGAAGGAAAAAAGTTATAAGCAAGCCATTAAAAGTACTGTGTTGTAGACACCATTCTATTTCAAAATAAAATCTGAGTTTGTCAGTATGTGTTGGTAAGTTATAACTGAATCATCATGTAAAACAGAATGGATTGGTTCCAATTGGAAAACAAATGGAATATTTTAAAGTAGTATTTGTTTGCAGTAAGTGGAAATATATTCTAAGAAGTTCAGGTTCCCCTTCCTTTCTTGACTGTTCAGAAATATTTTAGCTCTTAAGAAAATACAAAATAAAATAAAAATTCAATGTTTTCTCTGAGACACCTAACTAAAAGGGAATTAGTTTCTGAGTAAGTATGAGTGAACTGCCTTAAAGAGGATGAAAATTGCATACAGGAAAATGTAAGAAGTTCTTTTTTCCATAAACACAAACTGTTCAGGCACTCATTTTAAGCAAATGCTTAGTGATTTTAAAACTTGCACATCTTCCCATGTACATACAAATTAGACTGGCACTTGAGCTTTTTACCAGTTCATGGCCTTGCAATTTCCTTCTTCAAAGGGTCTGATTCTTCTCCTGCTTCTTTCAGGATAAGCTGGAATTCAAGTAAAAGAGGGGGCCTAATCTTCAGATGATCTTTAGCAGAAAATGCACATCCACATCATAATGCAGTTTCATGAAGATTCAAAACTTTAATTTTTTTTATACCCACATGCTAGGGTACATTTTATTTTGACTAGACCAGCAGAGCAGCCAATGTGCTTTTGGCATGTTCTGTCCAACAAAGGAAGATTTAAGTGCCATGCAGATCAGAGTAATTGTGTCTGTTTTATTTTGATTGCAACTTAGGTAGAACAGGCCCATTAACAGTGGTTTAAATATAGTCCTTTCATTTTTATCATTCATATCTAGCCTGCAACATGAATACTTTTGTAATTCACAGTAGTCACATTATCATGATGGAATAACAAAAAAAAGGAAACAATTTATTTTTAAGTACAATTCAGAGGTGCAGTGTTGTTGGACTTAAGTGAGAACATCACACTTTTAAAAAAAACTTGACTTTCATCAGTCAAGCAGATAACTACTAAAGACTCTTTCTAATCAGCTTAGGATGTTATGCTTTTCTGGTCTTATTCAGAGCAGATAATGGAAAACTTCAGCCTTGTTAAGAAATCTGTGAATATTATAGAATCATAATTTTGTCAATCTTCAAAAACAGTTTGTCACAGATTGCCAAATTTTGTTTACTTAGTTTGCAAAGGCAAAAACCCCAAATCCTTCTTATCTGCTCAGTATATGTATACTGTGGTGACTCTTAACTTTCCAAAGAAGAGTTCTAACGTATAATAGATGTAACACATGCATTACACAGTTAAATGCATATATGTTCTCTGCCATTTTACTTGTGAGGAATAGGGAGATGTAATGGAAAGGCTGCCTTTGTGACTGTGCAAAGTATGAGTGTTGTTAAGGAAAATGCATTTTGAAGGTCTAACATTTTTTTCTTTTATTTTCCTGCAGATAGTCTATTCCTTTTGGACATACCAAGTACACAGCGTATCTAATTGCCACACACAACTAGCAAAGTACAGAAAGGTGTCTTATCAGGAAATTGTTCTATCGTTGACTTTTTATCCAGACTCCAGTGTATAAAGGTAGAAACTGAACAGGCTTTCAGTTAAGGCACTGATCAGAATGAGGACTCAGTTCCTCATTCTGCTACAAACATCTCACCTGCTGTGGCACATGGTATTTGGGATACAGGTACAGCCTGTGGCAGGTCTGGATCTGACACAAACCCCCTTTTGCATTGACATTATCTGAATGCAATGACATGCTCAGGTGCGTTACTTCAGTAAAACTGGGGAGAAAGGTTAGAATCTTGCTACCATATTCCCCAGTGCAAGCATGGGCTGGTTCTCACTATAGATGAGGAGGATTTACCCTGTTATCCCAGCTGCCTTCATGGTGACAGCAGGCAGCCTTGGGCAAGGTAATTGGCTGAGAGACCCTTTCCAAATGTGTCTGGGGTACTTTCTGCAGAAGCAAACAGGATTCATGGACAGCTGTCCTTACATAGGCAGCTGCCCCTACAGCTCTGAGTCTACACCAGAGGAAGGCACGGACACCCTGCACCCCAGGCTGAGGGGGTTGTTGTCCTTGCCCAGCTCAGCAGGGCCTGGGACCCTGACTGGCTGGGCACAGTGATGCTGTAAAATTTGGTTGAAGTTGGCCAAAAGATTTTTTTATGGGAGCCTGACAGGCAGACAGACAGTCCCGCTGCATAAATCTGGTTTCCTAAGGAAATTGGATTAAGAAAGGACAATAATAACACTTCCCGACAACACAAGGATAGTATAAGAATAAAAACAGTTATGATGGTGAGGTGCTCAGGTGTTACAGTCATGGAGACAATGCAAGTTTCTAGATAGCTAGATTAATTTTAGCATCTTTCCTTCCTCTGTGAAGTTATGTACTCCTAATTGTTACTTACAGGCATAACTTTGGAGCCAATGGCTCTGAATACAGATCGTATATGGTGTATCAGCTCTAAATAAGATGGTAAGAGATTCAGATTGTCTGCTGAAATGCTGAATGTGTGTGTGGCAAAACATAAGAATTCCTACTTATTTATCCATGAGAAGAGTATGTTTAGAGTACAGCACTAATTCCTTTCTCTAGAAAGTACATCAACTGATGTAGTTATTTCCCTTCCTTGAGTTTAAAAAAAAAATTGTGTATGGGTAGCAGTGGGAACAGTTTTATTATTCAAACCAAAAGCAGATTGGAACCTCAGCAGTACACAACAGGTTGCTCTTTCTAAGCAGAGAGGTAAGCAGCAATAAGTTGTTAAATTCCAGGCTTGTGAGGAGCCAGAACACTTCAAACAGGAATCAGAAAGAATTTGGAAAGCTATTCCAAGGCTGAGAGCCTCAAATCTGCTGCTCCTCCACTGTCCAATGTCACAGGGAATGAAACTCCTGAAACAGTTTAGTTTTCCATTTCCAGACCCTGGACAGGGAGGGTTAGCTCAGCTCCTGGGCACAAGGAGAACGGCCTCCGAGAGACCTGGACATGCAGGCATCTACTGTGGACTGAAGGACTACTGGGACCTATGGAGGAGATGTTTCTCCTTGTCGTATCATGCCTACCAAAACAGGTTGCTCAGAAGCCCAGTGACACCAGTGACAGTAGGATGGGGAGAGCAATGTGCTGCCCTGTGCCGCTGTCCCGTGTTTACTCTTTGCATGTGAGGTGGGGCCAGTACTCTGATCAATTTTCCCCATGCTCTGCCCTTGCTGGTACACCTTTCATTCCCTCTTCCATAACAAAAGTAGAAATTACTTGGGCAGAAATAAGAACCTGGTACACCTTTGTACTCCTCGGGAGGGAGGAATTCAGGCATCTGCTCCAGCATATTTCTAAATATGCTATCTAATGGCTTTTCCATCTACAGGGAGGTCCCTGCAGGCAGACAGGGAAATCAGATTCAGGTCTCCCACATGCCAGATGAGCAATTCTGCCACTGCATTACTGTACAAAGAGATATAGCTGTCTCTGCCAGCTGGCTATTAAGAGCATAAAAAAGCAGGCTTGTTCTGCTTTTGAAGGAGAGAGGTTAGCCTCTGAGCTTGTAGGGGAGGGACCCATGGCATGCACCTCTTAAACCCTCTTTCTGCTCAGTGTGGGTTTTTCTGGAGCATCTCCAAAGACCACTAACTCCATTTGTGTGCTGGAGCTCAGCACCTGGGGAAAAGGTCTAGACTCTCATATCCATAACAGGCATCTCAAATTAGGTGGTGCCAGCCCTGGCACATGATGATTTGGCCTTGCAGTGTCTGTGTTTGTTTAAAGAGCTATATGCTGAGCCAGGTCAGTGCCTATTGAATTAGTCATAACAAGCTTTCAAGATTATAAATGGGGAAAGTGCTGAGTAACTTGTGATTCAGCCTTATTATGATTTCTAAGTACGTATTACTAACATACTCCCTGCTATTACACTAATTCCCCCCCACCCTCAGTTCAACACCTACACTCTTTCCCCTCACAAAGCCAGAGCTGAGAAAGCTCCACTTATTTTCAGTAGCTGGCAGGAAATGTGGAGCTGGCTCATCCTCCACTCAGCATTTCTATCACCCTCAAAAACTCCTTTGTTTTAAACAGTTTACTCTGTGCCAAGATGTTCTCTTTTGGCAACAGTATTGACAACAACCATCCAGTCATGACTGCAAGTTCCACATCTGCTGCATGTTGCAATCAGTATTTTTTTCCCTTTTATTTACCAGGAGTTATCAGCAGGATTTTTAAGGAAGAGTGAAAATTGAACCATCAGGTGGTTTCTGTGGTAGAAACTTGAGTATTTTATAGGAGAAAAAGACAACTTTGTTTCTTTTGGCATTATCTTAGATGAAGTTAATGGTGGGTGGAGGCTTCCCGGGAAGGAAATGTGTAGGGGTAAAAAATGAAATTGTGGTAGGCCACCACCCTGCAGGGCCTTGGTGGAAACCCTGAATAATTATCTGAATGTTTTGGGTTATGGAAGTTTGGGTCCTCTTCAGCCAGAGTTTTGCAGAGAAGTAGAGTGTTGCAGAAAAGCTTGTTTGCCCACCTTTCCACTGGCAAGAGCATCATGCCATTTTCTCTCAAAGGTGGCAGACATTTACTCAATGGAATTTGCTTTGATCAACTTTGCTTACATTGAGGCATCTGTTACACCAAGAATAGTCTCCTGAAGAAAAGATTATTCCCGTGGTAAGGGCATGTGGGTCTGAAGTGTTGGGAGAAGCTTGGAGCAGCGATTCCAGGTTCAGAGGAGCTCCTAGCCCCAAGAGTCATGCTCCTTCTCCCTTGGTGCTGTGATAGCTCCCCAAACTGGAGGCAGAACCTTGTGGCTTCCTCAGTAGTTGGCAGGAGGAGAGTGGCACCCACGACCCCCCTGCTTGCCTTCTCCCACTTTCTCTTCAGGGGCTGTGATCAAGCTTCTAATTTAGGCGCCTTAACTAAGCAGATGAAATTATAAGGGATGAGTCTGGGACCTGAAGCGCAGATGACATCTGTGACACCAACCTAACAAGTTCCTCTCCCCCAGCTCCAGTGAACACTCAAGACCCCAGATCTTTCTGGCACGATCCCAGTTTGGGACTTCAGGCACACAGCCGAAGTTGTTGCCCTTTTATCATCACGCTGAAAAGTCAGTGCAGTGGTGTAGTTGAAGACCTAAGGATGCTGAGATAGACACCACAGTAGTTACCCAGGGCAGGGGACACAGGAGTCTTGTGGGTGCCCAAGTCAGAACTGCAGTGAGGAACCTGCTGACCATGCACATGGGAAATGCCACCTCTGCAAAAGTGAGATTCAGCAGATAAAATCATTTTTTAGGCATAGGTACTGCAGGAATCATGGATTTCTCTGGAAAGAGTGGTGCTGTGTGTCACCACTGCCTGAGTGTCTTAATGGCCTGGTGGAAAGAGGGTGATGGGTGCTCCAAGTGCTCCTTGGATTGAGAGATTTTAAACTTCAGCTTCTGTAGGAAGATAAGTACTTTGGCCACCATGTTTAGGATATTCTAGAGCAAAACACCTCACTGAAGCTGCACAGAGAAGTGCAAACCTTGCGGATCTAGAAGAAGATCCTGCTAAAGAGATCCTGCTCCACTAATCTTACAGTGAAGGATCTTGACTGGAAGCAAGGAAACCTGCTGGTCTGATCCCTGCTTCCAGGCCTCTTTATAAATTGATTGCAGGCTGTAGATAAAGACACCAATGACATGGGAAGCAGGGCCTGGGATACATCCTCTTTCTTCCACATTTCTGCTGCACCACATCCACTCAGCTGAGCTCAGTACTGGCCTAAAGACACCAAGCAAATGAGGTCCATTGTCAAAGGGGGCACAGTGATTTTTATTTTTCTCCCCGTGTCCAGACACCCTCGGAGAGGAGAACGATACCTGCACAGTGTGCTCAACACCACCTTGGACTCTTCAAGGAGAGTTTTCCCAACTACAGTCTCCCTGAGCTGAGAGTAGGTCTTTATTGGCATGATGGACTGATGATGTGTGCCAAGATCATGGCCAGGGATTAACTCTGGGACACTCCAAAGGAGTATGTGCTGACTTTGAAAGGAGATTAATTTCACGCCTTTGTCTGTGGTTTGTAATCACAGGCAGATCACGTCTGCTGCTGATCAGTGTTATACCTTGCAACAAGACTACAGTCAACTGGAAAAGACCTTCCTAACAACTATTACATGCAGACAAAAGAAGATATGATAAAAAATAAAAATCAAGGGCTTATTTGGTGTAGATTCACATAGCCCTGGAAGGCTTTAGTGGTATTGCTCTGGTATGCAGTTGACATTGACCTGAGGGGGTAGTGGAAGGGATGTGTCAGACTAAGCAAGAGGTGGTACCTGAACCCCATGTGTCAGCAGGTACCTCTCCTATATGACTATCAGTTGCTTCTGCAATTAAGATAGACTGAGCTGGTCAATATTTCCTGTGAAAAACAAGAGCTTCCCATTTCATAATTTTCATTTTACTTTCTTTGAACATTTGGGTACATTCCAGTGCTTTCCAGTAGCTGCCATTAAAATGCTGTTTTGAACAGACTCATGTGAGTCACTGTGTTGCCATATTTAGAATTCATCCTAGAAATGCTCTTTTTTCTCTTTCTCCTAGTCCCCTGGGTGTTACAAAGTTTCTTTCAGATTGTATGCTGAAGTCCTCCCCATACCACCTGACCTCCTCTTTGTGGTGAAATCTGGTTATTGCAAAACATCTTGACCTCTCAGAGGTTAAGCAGACAAGCTTGCATTAAATCCAGAGACATTTGGGTAAGCGCTTTCTGGCAAAAACTGTTTTATGTATTTGCAGCTCAAGGTCTGGTTGGAAGTGCTGTTCATATAAAACAGAAAGTCAAGATAGTCACATTTAGGAGTGGAAGGTTTACAGTCAGGTTAAGGATACGGAAGGGAAAATAATGTCAATAGTCTTAAGCATTATTTTGTAAAGATGATGCTTTCCCATAATTAGTTAGTTGTGTGCCTCTGTGGTACAATTTGACTCTTTAAAGTTTGTGTCTCTAATTCTGTATAAGATTATTTTCTGCATTATAGCAGTGATCAAACAGCATCATTGGAACTATCTGTGATAATAAGGTAATACTTTGTGCATGTGCCCTTCCAGGATTGTGGCTAGAGCTGTTGAAGGTGCAGAGTACGGCAGGTCTTCAGGAAAGTTGTGTTTCTAACCTGATTCATTTCCTTTTTGGTTTGTTTTGGTGAACAGCACGAGGCTCATGTTGTAGAACCAGCTTCAGATGCAAGCATCCTATCTATTGATGCAATTTGTACAAGATTTTGGCATCCTTATTTGAAAAATAATCAAAATGATATACAACTTACAGACTGTGTGCTCAGGTGGGCATCCAAAGCTCATCTTGAAGTTAAGCTACAACCATCAAAGGGATTTGAGACTCAGCCCTGCTAATTATATTGCTCTGTATCTTACTACTTCATTTCCTCTAGCTTTTGGTCTGTATCATAGAAATCATTATGGCGGGTTTTTTTTGACTTGTGTGGGAGTCATTCATCTATTTTTTTCTAAATCTAGTGTCACACCTATAATGTAGTAGGAACTGCAGTCTTGTTTGAATTACCACTGTGTTGCATTTGGATGCTGTTGTGTCTAGTGGTCAAAGCACTGGGAAAAGTAGCTCATAATTTGTGAAACACATGAACTACATTCCTGTGACATTTAGAAATACTTGGCAGGGAGACACTGTTGACTAAAAGGAAACAAGGAACCATTACCTTCCCATGTAGTTTGCCCTGTGTTATGGTGATTAAGAATGCTCCAGCATAACAATTTTTAATTGTTATTGTATTTCATTTAGGTGAAGAGGCCTGTTGCTTTTAGCATAATATTCTTTCTCTCTCTCTCTTTTTTTTTTTTTGTGCAGAAATAACATATTCATCACAACACACAACTGCTTGTTTCCCAGAATGTAACTAACAGCATGAATGGAGAGAACCTCCTGAAACTCACTGCAGGTAATGATGACTAATCCTTTAATAGAAAGATCTTGACTAGGCTCTCAGGCTTTATTACCTATTACAATGTTTATCCTCTGGGAGATCAATTTCTTGAATTGAAAAATGTGGCAATATAATAACCAATATGTCAGCTATAAACATTTCTTTTACTTGCTGAGGACAGAAAAGAAAACAAACCCTACATTCTACACTAAGACCCACTAAGACAGTTTTAAGTATGGAAAGGGATGACAAATTTTAAGTAGGAAATTGGCAGAACTTTACATAGAGTTAATGCCAGTGGATACTTTGTCACTATGTCAGATCCCCTACTACTCAGTCTTTGGAGTGTTTATTTAGCCATAAGAGCTTCCTTCACGTGGAGGGTATCAAAGGATATCTTGAACTCTCAAACATCTCCATGCATACTCCTACTAAGCCCCACAGGATGTGATGGGATGCATCCTCATGTCATGCCGTAAAAACAAGCCTGATGGCCTGCAATACAGTCATTTTGTTATTTTGGGCGCTATGATGAGAAATGCCACTGAAAGCTACCATTATGACATGGTTCCCAGGGAAGCCCTGTGCCAAAGACTTTGTGACAGGGCTAGAGATTGTCAGATGTGAGCAGTCTGCAGCAGCTCACCTAGGAACCAGGCGTTCCCCTGGTGGTACCCAAGGCTGCAGTAGCTGTGGGTAGCCTCTGATAATTTCTGATCTAAAGTAGTATCTTTCTTCTAGTTGAAGAAGTCATGGATCTCAGGGGAGGAATAGTCTCAGGAAACAGTATGTTCATTCTTCCATCAAAGGTCTGCCCTCATTTCCATTACTTATAGGAGATACTAATGTTATAATATGTATAATAGCATATAGCTATTAATTTGTCATAGGTATATGATAAATATACTATCTATGTCCTTGTAAAAGCCAGAAGAAGAAATCTTAGCACCTTGATTATTCTTAAAGGACATACACTTTGAGATGGCTTTTCATATTACCACTTCCCTTTAAATGGTTACACTTGCTCCTCAATCAAACAATTCATTTGTGGTCCAGCTGGCAGGTAGCTGTCAGGTGTTTTGGGAGAATCAGCTGGCAGTGCAGACCAATTTATCTCTGGACAGCAGCCCTTGTGACCATGGGCTATACTGTTGTCTGACAGACTTCATTATCCAGGGTGAGACAGAGGCTCGATCTGAAAGATGAAATCATGTCAGTTGAGCTGATGCCTCTATGCTGAACTGGTAGTGGGAGAAATAGGGAAGGGACAGGGCTGTGGAGCTCTGACATTTGCCTCCTGCTAGCACACACCTACTATTCATATTGGTTTTGTGTTTTCATAAAAAAAAAACCCAACCAACTTATTTCCACACACATGCACGCACATACATTATAAAGGAGCATAATAAGGATAACTACCTTTGGGTAAAAAAAGATACTAATAATTTCACAGGCTTCATTATTGTACGTATCCAATACAACCTAAATAGTGTCAAACTGCTAGAAAAAGGCTTTATTTATCCTCACATGGTAGTTAAGATCTCCCTGTCTCAGGGTTCAGTAGCCATTGGCTTCAGGAGGCAGTTCTGGTAACAGGGCTCACTGCTGTGTTTAAGAGCATTTGTTACTGGGGATTAGTAGTTTTCCCATAGCGCCCAGGAGCCACAGCCACAGTGCAGAGCCCCATTGTGCTCAGAGCTGCTTGAATGTGCAGTGGTGTTGTCTTTGTAATGTTTCAGCTTGATCCAAAGAAAAAAAGGAGCCTGTGGGAGGAAGGTTTGTGTTGGCTGTAAACCAACACGTGCACAGTTTAATAACATACATCTATGTTCAGTGATTTCAGCTCTTATCTTTTAATTAGAAAATATAGGACCCTAACCCAATTTTAAACAGCTTACAAGTGCAGATTTTATAGTCTTGCCTTTTATTTTCTTTGTACTGAGGTGAGGCAGTGAGAAAAATCACTCTTAAGGAAAAAGCCCTTGCAGTAACTGTTATTCCTCAACAGTTTTTAAATTTTTCTACCAGCTTTGAAGCTGTTATTTCCAGGTCTCCCTTAATTAATCCTGGGAACAGAAGGATTTGACAGAAGTGTGTTTTGCCAGCTTGAGAAGCCCTGTCCTTATGAGGTCTTCAATTTCATTAATTAATTAGTCTTATATAATTCAATTCACACAGCTGAATAGACCTAATTAAAAATAAGTACATTTACAAGCTATCTTGTTACAACAGCATTAAGGGTAATGAGTTCATTAAGCTCAGTGCAAAAATATTATCGACTGAGGATACAGGCTGCAACATGTTGAAGACACTCGTCTCCAGGGAAAGGAGGCTCTGCCAACAGAGATAGCCTATCTGCACCAAAAGCATTTACTTCAAAGATCATAGATAATATTGGAGGGCTTAATGAGGGTATATAATTTTAAAATGTAAACAGAAGCATATAGTGGGCAAATAAATTGCATAACACTCACAGTATAACCTCTGCACTGGCTTATGGAAGAAAAGGGGTTTAAAGTTAGCAGGTTCTGTTGCTCCCCCTATGTCAAAGGGATTTTCTGCTTGTAGATCAGGTCCTGTTGGTACAGGAATGCCCGGTTGTGCTTACTCATTGGAATAGTATCATAAGCTTGACATAGCTGCAACACACCCCATTTGTCCGAGTACTCCTGTTTGTGAGGTTTGTCCCAAAACATTTGGCTGGTAATTGAGAAAAATAAAAAGTGGGTCCTGACACTGCTGTTCTGCTCCACTTTATTAATTGTGAACTTCAGAAAAATGTCTTTCAGATCAAAATGACATGAAAAGTTTCATGGTAATATTGAGAATAGGATTCAGAATCATAGAAGCATAGAATCATAGAATGGTTTGGGTTGGAAGGGACCTTAAAGGTCATCCAGTTCTAGCAGTTGTAGCAGTGCAGGGACACCTCCCACCAGATCAGGGTGCTCAAGCCCCCATCCAGCCTGGCCTTGAACACCTCCAGGGAGAATGTATCCACAACTTCCCTGGGCAACCTGTGCCAGTGTCTGACCACCCTCATCATGAAGGATTTCTTCCTAATGTGTGGTCTAAATCTTACCCTCTCCAATTTAAAGCCTTTCCCCTCATCCTATCACTACAAGCCTTTGTAAAAAATCCCTCCCCAGCCTTCTTGTGCAACCCCTTCAGATATTGGAAGGCCATGATAAGGTCTCATCAGAGCTTTCTCTTCTCCAGGCTGAACAGCCCCAACTTTCTCAGCCTGTCCTCATAGCAGGGGTGGCCTAGCCCTCTGTTCATATTTGTAGCCCTCCTCTGGACCCATTTCAATGGCTCCGTATCCCTCTTATGTTGAGGATTCCAGAAGTGGACACAATAATCCAGGTGGAATCTCACAAGGTAGGAATAGAGGGGCAGAACTGCTGATCAGAATTGCTGACCTTCTGATCACGCTTCTTTTGATGCAGCCCAGGGTATGGTTGGCCGTCTGGGCTGTGAATGCACATTGCCTGCTCACGTTGAGCTTCTCATCAACCAAGAATCCTAAGTCCTTCCCTGCAGGGCAGCTCTCAATCACATTATCCCCTATCCTGTATTGAAATCAGGGATTGTTCTGACCCAGGTGTAGGATCTTGCACTTGGCCTTGTTGATCCTCATGAGGTTTGCAGAGGCCCAATTCTCCAGCTTGTCTAGGTCACTCTGGAAGACATCCCATCCTTCTGGTGCAACAACTGCACAATTCATCTTGGTGTCATCTGCAGACTTGCTGAGGGAGCACTCAATCTCACTCTCTGTATCATTGATAAAGATTTTAAACTGCACTGGTCCCAACATAGATCCCTGAGAGGCATCACTTTTCATGGATGTCCATCTGTACATCAAGCTGTTGACCATTACTCTCTGAATGTGACCATCCAACCAATTTCTTATCCACCAAACAGTACACCCATCAAACCCATCTCTCTCCAATTTAGAGAGAAGGATGTTGTGGGAAACTGTGTCAAAGGCTTTACAGAATTCCAGATAGTTTACACTCTGACTGCTGTGACTTTTCAAATATCATGGAGAATGGCTCGGCCACCACATCAGCCAATTCCCTTGGAACTCTGGGATACTTCTCGTCAGGTCCCATAGACTTACTTATGTTCAGGTTTGTCAGGTGGTCACAAACTAGATCCACCCCTACAGTGGGAGGGCCTATACCCCACTGGTCTCCTTCTTGTTGTTTATTGTCTCTGGAGGGGTGAGGAGAGCCATTGTCTGTGAAGACTGAGGCAAGAAAGTTGTTGAGTACCTCAGTCTTCTCCTTGTCTGCTGATAGGAAGTCACCATTTTCATTCATCAGTGGGGGTGCGCTTTTTTTAATAATTGCCTGGGTAATTATCTTCAATGCACTGTAGGAGTCTCCTGGATTGCCTACAACTTGCTGTGCTACTTTTCCAGCATATGTCAGGGTGGTTGAAGTACCCCAGTACGGTGAGAACTTGCGAGTGTGAAGTGTCCTGTAGTTGGAGGAAGAAGGCTTCATCAGTAGGCTCTCCTTGATCAGGTGGCCTGTAGCATACACCAGCCACAGGGTTCCTTTTGCTGCCTTGGTCTTTTATTCTGACCCACAAGCTTTCAACCTGTTCTTGGCAGGTTTTTATGATATGGGATTTTTTATGATTTTTTTTAATGATATTTATTTTATGATATGCAGGACCGATAATTGATTCTTTAAAAGTTTGCTGTGTTTTCACATGAAACATTAAAATGTTATGTGCAGAACTGGCAGAGACAGGAAATTTTTAATGTGCTGAAATAAAATGTGCTTAAATAACCCTCCACAATACTCTTTGCATTCTTTGCTTTGCTTGTATTGAGAACCAGCTGTCACTTTTAAGTTTTAATAAGTTTCATATGTTTTGTAGAGGAACCATGTTTGGTTAATTCTAACCTTTAATTAGTAGCCTCTGGATTGGTGTATACCCCAGGCACGGGGATGTTATTAGCGCGAACTGAAAGCTATGTGTGTTACCCCATAACAGATCAAAACAAACCTTGTATGCTCTGACAGCATTAAACCCCACTGAGACCTAGTGCAGGATATGGTTTTCCACTTGCAAAAGAAAATTGCAATTCACAAGCCTTTGCCAGATGTTGCTCCCCTCCCCAGTACTTCAGCTTCATTACATACCTACTGAGTAGGTGGTCACCTAAGGTAAAGCCAAGTGTGCCCTGTTAGAGCATTTGCCAGACTATAAATAATTTCTCCAGGTTGGATTTTTTCTTTTTTTTTGAAGAACAATATCAACAACAACATCCATCAAAAGGAGGTGCTGGAAAATGGCTGCTTAATATGAAAATTATCCTGTTGTATTCTGAGAGAAAGGCAGACCTAAGCTCATGATCTCTTTCAGAGGGAAGACTTAGAGGCTTAAAGGAATCTCCTGAGGACTTGACTTCTTCTGAACAATGTCACTGCAGAGCACATTGTACAGCAAGTGCTGCAGCAATACAAATGGTGAGACAAAGAATGAAGAGGGCAGTAAAAGGAGAGATTTCCATTTTACAATACGCAGGTAGCTTTTATTTGTTCCAGCAGCTTTTGTAAGCATGGCAAGTAGTGACTGCAAGTGGATTTCATACAGTAAAAACAATTGAGATGACTTTTAAAAATTAATTAGGTTCCCCTTGACTTCTGGACTTTTTGAGAGGGATTAGGTAATTGTTTGACTCTGAATGCCATAAGGTACTTACAATACTACTACTTGAAGCCACAGAAATCTTATCTGCTACCACGGTGGAAACCAGCTTGTGAACATCAAGCATTCAGTGACATACTTACGTGATCTATTTTTGACCAGGCCTAATGTAAGTGTTGTGATAAAAGAGCAGGTTCTGTTGACATGCTGGCATATGGAGTGAAGAACAAATGTTGGTGGTGCCACGCAGCAGTCCTGCAAACTGTTCTTCCAGGATTGGCATTATGGAGCTGTGTCTGTAGTCATAGGTGTTCTCCTGCAGGATCAGACCTGCCTGAATGCAAATGGGATTGCTTTATTGATTATTTTGATGCTTGCCTGAATAATTTCTTACAAATTGTATTGCAGCAAGTACATTTCTTCTGTAAAAAAGCTCTCGTAGCTTTAGTTCTATTGACAAATCTCTCTGTCAGGAGTCAATAGCTGTCATGGAAGTGATTTAAAACTAGTCACACAGCAAGTCCTAGCTATTTTATTACAGTACACCGAGTGTAGTGTTATTTCTTTGTTGAGGGATACTACACTGGCAACTCATTTTGAGATATTGCCCTATGTCTGACTTTTCTAACATCTTAGTTTTAGTGGTATCACACCCTATGTCGATGTAATCAAGGAAAAAAATCTTCTCTCTCAGCAGCAAGAGCAAATTATTTTTCTAAACCTGACTTTTGAGGGCTTCCAGCACTAAATTTTGTGTGTGAACAAAGCAATAAAATTTGCAGGCCAAAGTGAGCTAAGCTTTGAGCTTTGAGAAGAAGCCTAAAAAGTCAGGATAGTTTCCTTTCCTCTACCTTTTTAATAAACAGAACAAGGCAAACTTGCCAACTCCTGTTCAAATAACCCGTGCAACATCCACTTTCCTCTACAGGTAAACACTGCATGTCATTTTTTTCAAACACATTATCTTCCTAAGTTTAGACCTGGATTAATCTCTTTTTAGACGACAGCTTTCAGTTCCTTGACAGAAATCTAAACAGAATAAAAAAATTAGTTCTGGACAAAATTACAGATCAGCTGGGAGTTCATACCCAGTCACACAGGATTTCCTCTGGAGGAATGAATGAATGAATGAACGAACGAATGAATGAGAGACATTTTATTTGTCAATTATGTTGTTTGCCTCTAGAGAATAATAGCCAAGCAAATTAATTAGTGAAAATAAGCCACAAAACCATCAAAATATGCAGGCAAAGCTTCACTCAAACTAACATGTTCAATGAAACAGAAACTTGGACTGGCAGCTCAGTGTTTTTACACTATTTGTTGATTCTACTGACAGCTTTAATCATTGCTGAGCTGACACTCCAGTGGTACAAATGAGTAAATAAAATGTCAGGTTTGCTTACAATGACATTGAACATAACTGTTCAGCCTTGACAGGTCTATATTTGTAGACAAGACAATCACTTCTTAGACTTCCTGCAAGAATAACACAGCTTAAATCTGCACTGCTACCAAATACGTGGCTTATAACCAATAAAAGTCAGCTATTTTTATTTGTGATTCTTTGACAAAAAATAATGGTGTCTTTTTCTTTCCTTAATCAGAAGGACAGAGCAGCTGTAATGTGCTCCCAGCTCCAGATCTCAAAGCAGAAGCCTCACCTCACTGAAACCAATGGAAGGCTTGCTATCAGCTCCTGTGGGCTCAGCACTGGCTCTACATATGGTTCTAAGGATTACATGAAACTCTGAGTTTTTCTGAAAAAAAATACTATGTCAAAGAGGTTCTTTGTTTAAGGTATAACCTGAGTAGCCTGTCAAATGTGGGCCCCAATCCAGCAAACCACTTAAGCACATGCGTAGCATTGTTGAAACCAACAGGACTACCGCTCACATGTTTAAAGTCACACGTGTGTTTAAGTGCTTTGCCTGTCCGAAGCTTTGCAAAAGTCCTTTATATCATGTTGATTTCAAAGCACATTTTGTTATTACATCACCATGCTGTTCTTGGCAAGGAATGAATTAATAAATGAGACAAGGAGAGGTCCGGCAGGAGCTGCCAGGGGAGTGGGACACTGCATTCCTTTCAAAAACAAGGCCATGGCAATAGGTTTCCAGAAGACATGAATCAGCCACATTGGCAGTTATAACTAATGTGAAGCAGCCGGGTTGGGTGACATATTGCTGCACTATGTGTATTGCAAGAACATATTGATACTGGGGACTTAATGTTTTTGATCTTCCCACAGACTTGGCATTCAAACACCTACCCAGGCCAACTGGAGTCTGGTTGGTGGGAGAATGCACCCACTCCGTCTCTCCGCATGAGATTTAAATTCATGATCTGGGATTGTACGGCTGGAAAACAGCACTGTTGTTTATGCCACACTATTGGCATAATTCTACAGACATACTAAAGCCAAACTTTCTCCCTGAAGACACTGCAGTAAGCATAGGGTTGCATGGAGAGATGTTCTTGCTCTAAAGCAAGTAAGCTGAGCTCTCCCAGAGATTATCTGTTGTATCCTGGACTCTGTGGCCCTACCTGTGTTGGCACGTGAATCATAGAATCGTAGAATCATAGAATAAGCAGGTTGGAAGAGACCCACTGGATCATTGAGTCCAACTATTCCTATCAAACACTAAACCATGCCCCTTCACACCTCGTCCACCCGTGCCTTAAACACCTCCAGGGAAGGTGAATCAACCACCTCCCTGGGCAGCCCTGCCAGTGCCCGGTGACCCTTTCTGTGAAAAATTTTTTCCTAAAGTCCAGCCTAAATCTCCCCTGGTGGAGCTTGAGGCCATTCCTCCTTGTCCTGTCCCCTGTCACTTGGGAGAAGAGGCCAGCACCCTCCTCTCTACAACCTCCTTTCAGGTAGTTATAGAGAGCAATGAGGTCTCCTCTGAGCCTCCTCTTCTCCAGGCTAAACACCCCCAGCTCTCCCAGCCGCTCCTCATAAGGCCTGTTCTCCAGCCCCTTCATCAGCTTTGTTGCTCTTCTCTGGACTCGCTCCAGAGCCTCAACATCCTTCTTGGGGTGAGGGGCCCAGAACTGAACACAGTATTCAAGGAGTGGTCTTACCAGCTGGATTTAAAGCTGAATTTCTCTCATATAATGGACCCCCCTCCCCAGGAATCTATGTTATGAAATGGCTGTGCTACTTCTTACCAGCATCCAACCTTGCACCCTATTGCCAGTGAGTTGGCTTGGCACTCAGGTCCATGCCTGTTGGTAAAATCTCAGAGCCTACATTGCAGAGAACTCTGTGCCACTGTTGTTTGAAGGCAGTGTCCTGGGAAGAGCTGAAGGTCCCTTTTGGGATCTCTTACTGGGCAACTACTGAAGCAAGGGGATGCAGCCTCATTCAGCCGTGAGAACAAGAACTCATGCTCCATGCTGCAGGAAAAAGGTGCCAGTAGGGGAAATCTGGGAATGGAAATTCGGTGCCACAAAGAATCTTGCCTGTTGTCATCTGGGAAAGGCATCAGTGTCCCTTTTGTTTTGCTGGGATTGAATTAAATACAACTTGTATTGATTACATGAATGGAAAGGAACAGCGGAAGCTACAGAGCTTTCAAAGTTATCTTCACACACAATAAAATGTAGATAAATATCACAAGTCTAGGACTTCTTCCCTTGGAAAGTTTCTCTTAAGGAAGCCACTGTGCTACAGATACTGACAAGCAGTTGGAAGAAAAAACTTTCGTGCAAGCCCATGGGAAGAGGGGCCAAGCTCCCTGTCAGAGCCTCAGCCCCACATGCCTTTTCTGTTGAAATCTGCAAAAACTTGGTAAGAAGGACAAAGGATTTATTTATCATTTCATCTTGGAATTCTAGAAATTTGGCACTGTTTTTCATTTTTTGCATTCTTTAGATTTGTTTGCTTATTACTAATAGATTATTTTAACGCCATCCATGACCAGAATACAGCAGACCATGTAATTAAATTTAAACAAAGTAAAACCAACTACAGTTTTCTAGTCTGAAAAAGGGCATGATTTAGATTAGTTCCTTGAACTAGGACCTATAGTCCACTTTGATGAAAGTTACAGGAAAGGTCTCAGCAGTAGCTTAAACACATGCTGCCAAACTCACAACAGAGAATAAGCACTTACACACTTTCAAGAGGATGTTTTGCATCATGTTATTCCAGCAGCACATGACATTGCTGTTATTATGGAGGCTGAATTGCTGCTTTTCATAGGAAACCTCATTTTGCAATGGGCTAAAATATTTTTTTCGGATGCCTATGCTGCACAGGGTTGGGACTTGATACAAAATGAGGATCTAATCCAAGGCCCCCTGTTACCAATAGTAAACTTCCTGTGACTTCTTTGGGATTTGGATCAATTTCTCTGCCTGTAATTGCTGATAGAGGAGGAATGTTATTTTTGCTGTGGTACTTGCATTAAGAATCACAGCTATCATTTGATCAAGCTTGTTGCAATATGTTTGCTAGCAAGAGACTTAACTTCTTTGAAGGATTTAGATCTGCTAAATGATCTGGGAAAGCAAAGATAATGCAAAATGTAATTTTTATGTATATAAATGTAATGCAAAATGTAATTTTAATCAATGTCAGAAGTGAACCACTTTTTACAATCTGATTCTTATCTGCAATTCTTATGAATAATGTACTACAGCTTTTACATTTCTTGTTTTAGGACAGCTACTTCCCAAAGATTCTCCTTTTAAAAATGCTTCAGGAGGGAGGCAAGAAAAGGAAGATCTTGTGATAACGCACTGCAGGATACACGTTACATTCCCGGTGCCTACCACATTCAGCTTACCTCTATCTGTGCTGTTCTGGTGGGGCTGGGGCTGTGCTGGGTAAGGAGTTACCCCTCCAGCCTGACTGCCGAGGTTCATTGCCATAGTCCTGCAGAGGGCAGCTCCAACAGATTAGTGCACCTAGTTTTTTTCTTAACTTGGTGGATCTCATTTTGAGAAATTTTGAATGGGTCCTGACTAGTACGGGCTTTTGGCAGAGCTCACCAAGCAGGAGCTGCAAGTGATGAGGACCTTGGTCCCATGTCATCGTGCTTTGACACCTCCATGAGTTCCTTGGATGCAGGCTGCCTGCATGTGCCATTATCCATATCCAGCTGCTGGATACGTTGTCTATATCCAGCCATTGTCGCTGCAGGCAGGGCTATGACAGCCGCTGATCAGGCTGAGCCATGGTGGTCTCACCAGGCAAACTCACAGAAGTTCAAATATGCCAACAAACTGCACCTTTCTACAAATCACTGAGATACATAACCAGAGAAGAGTGAGATGTGAACAGATCTCTTGGGATCTGCATAGGGGTTTTAACCCTCTACATGAGTTGAGGCAAGTGGCTCTGTTCAAGAAGGGTGCCTGGAAACTAAGAGGAAGTGTTAATTTAGGTAGGGGATGTTAGTACACAGGCAGACTGTGGGTAGTATTGACAGCACCTCCCAGAAAGAATCAGTTGCTGTATAGCAGTAGAAATTAGGGAGGGCAGAGGTCTCCTGAGGGTGGAGATGAGGGGGAGGGAAAGGAAGCTCCTGCAGCCTGCAAAACGCATCAGGGCAGGGAGCAGGGGAACACCTGGTCACTATTTACTGCTTTCCTGTGCTCTTCTGCCCTCTGCTCCATTTGGCTGTGAGCAGTGGTGGTGTTTATTGTTTTTCAAAGATGGCATTTCTTCTGCATGACACTATTTGCTCTGAGTGTAGGAGGAGGTAGCCAATTGGTTATCCTAGTGGACCAAAGGAGCAGAAAGTCAAGTTTCAAACTATTACTGTGACTTAAGAAACATGTAAGGCTTTTGCCTTTGGACATAATCAATTCAATGTGTTCAGTATTGGTTTATGCTTAAAAAGCAAAGTAAAAGCAGATGAAGTGTATTTACAGGCTCATCAGCCAATGAATGGATGAAAGGGAGAAAGGAATTAATGGGAAAATGTCAGCCTGGATAGAGGAGGGACTCACTGTGAAGTTCATGTCCAGACCAACAATTTGGAGTTAATTCCAAAGTCTAGGGTATATTGATTTACAATAGAAGAAAAATTGACACTTTATCAACTCTGAGTTTAATAATGAACCAGTAAAAATAGCCTAGTGTGAAGGACATACTTTCGCCGGACTACCTCAGGCTGGGAAAGGCTAAGGGTCACTTAGGTTTTTCCACTTACAAATGTGTGGCTTTGATATGAAGTTCAGAATATTAAATAAAAAAGGGATCACAGAAAGTGGTGTTACAAAAAAAAGAAGTCTAGGCTCCTTCATACTCCCCAGCTTCAGATAAACTTGGGTGTAACTATGAAGAAGAAAGAAAAGTGGAGGAGTAAAATACCACTTCTCTCTGCCTTTGTGCTTTTCTGCTCTGCCTAAACTGCTGCTTATTGTGTAGGCAAAAATCTCATATTTAAAAGCTGTTTTCAGCAACATGAAATACAGGGACAAGCAGAAGAAACAGCAGCCTTGTTAACTGAAATGTGAGGGCAGGCTAGCAACACAAGATAAGATCAATACACCATCCCTCTTTTAAAAATGATTTAGGGAATTGCAAAGAAGACTTTACATTTCATAAAAATCTCATTGTCTGATCTAGTCCAGTATTTAAGAGAAAGGGATATGAGGAAAACAGCATAATGAAACCCAGCCCAAGGAGGCCAGACTAGAACAAAGGCGTTGCTGTTGATTTCATGTCAAGCTTTGCCATGGTTTGGCTGCGTGATCTGGAGCAAGTCTTTACATCCATGCTGCCATCAAAGGTGTGATTGCAGCTCATATAATCATGCCCTAGAGCACTCTTTGCATCAGTTTAGCCATCTGCACCAGAGCCATTGTACACTTTTACCTCTTTTAAGGGCTATAGCACTGACTGATGTAATCAGAGTTTGCAAAGGATTTGCTGGTCTTCTGATGGAAAACATGGAAACACAGACCACTGTAATATTTCTGTTTGTTGAGCCTACTGATTGAGGCATGTGTCTTGCTGCTGCAGGAATCCTTTAATAAAACAAAATCCATTGCTCATCCACGTTCTTCTGGCTCTAAAACTATTGCTGTAAATTGATGCAGGCTTAAAAATGTAACCAGAGCACAGAACTGAGCAATAATACACACACACACACATATATATATGTTGCTAATTGAAAACTTTCCCCAATACCTCACCGTGATGACTTGACATATAGTCAGCATTTGGCAGTCTCTATTAGGGTTAGGGTATATATACATATATGTACATGTGTGTGTGTATATATATATATGTAACATATCTACACATGTTCTTGGCAGTGCCTTGATGTAGACCATGACTGTGATCTGTGTAATGAATATGTATTATTTAATGGTCTTATCTGGTGCTGATTTAAAAAATAACAAATTGGAATATATGTGCTCAAATGGCAACAAGGGGAAGATGACTCAAAACCAAACCATTCCCTTAATTATGGTAGATCTCAGGGCCAGAAACAGCCCCTTGAAATGGCTTTAAATGAGCCCGAATAGGGTTTACAAACTGGTCCATAATACCATTTATGTTCCAGAAAAATAGTAATGGAGAACGCACTCTCAATAGAGGCTCAGTGTACAAAGCTTGTAATGCATAATTTGAGAGGTATATTCCTTTAAAAATGTAGAGCAGGATTATCACTTATCGTTCCCACATGGAACAAGTGGTGAAAAGGTTGTGGAAATATTTTTTATTGTTATCATATGTTTTCCCTAAATGTTGCTATAGCGTAAACCTTTTTTGGTATTACTTACAATATGCTATTGTTTGACATCCAACATTGCACTTATGTTTGCATAGCTTACTCGTGTAGCATCTTTCTTTTCCTTTGTTGATTAAGTCTGTGATAAATATACCATTGTTTTCATGAAGACTTTAAAACTACTCAGTCTCCTGCTGCTTGACTGAATATTAAAAGAATGGCAGAAGTGACCTTAGTGAAATAACCTATTCAGACTGTTGCTCTTTGGACTGAAGGATCCAGATATGATTCTCTGATCTAGTTTCCTTCTATTCCTGTGCCCCAGGATGGAACAACCAGCTCCTGGAGATGCTGGTTGACTCTATGACTCTTGCTGTTACCCAGCTCCATCATGAAGGAGGAATTTGCAGTCTGAAGCAGGCCTACAGGATGAGGATGAGTAAAACTTCCTGCAGTTGATTTCACTTGACTTGTGAGGTCAAAATGAATCATGCTAGGTCTTCTGTCAAAGCTGATCAAGGAGGTTCTGCTGAAAAATATTTTTTCTTGCAGAACATAGTTCAAGTTTCGGGAAAATGCAACTTTGAGATGCAGGGGAGGGGGTAACTTTCAGTCATCCATTTTTGTAGTTTTCAAGGGAAGACCTGAAGTTTCAGAAAAAGAAATACATATTTTGATATCTGTTTAAATCTCATTTTCTGACCATATATTACCACTTCCATGTGAAATGGACAGCAGGTCACAGTTTTATTCTGTGTGAAACAGCTGCAGTAAGCCAGGCAGATATCCTTTGCTACATCCCAGCTGCTGAGAAACAGTTGAGTTCTACTGATGTCACTGGATATATGATACCTAATTATATTTTTAAATATATTCACCTCTACCAAAAGTTAACAGGTCCAGGACCACCTGACACAACTTGTCTTCACTCTTCTCATTTTGACAACCAAAAGTTTTTTTCCTGTGTTTAAAGAGGTATAATACATAAATGCAAAGAAAAATAAACAAGAAGATATGTAGATACGTAAAGGACTCACTGTTTTAAAAGCTCATTGAGTCACTAAGGGCTTTAGAAGAGGCTGGGGCTCTCAAGATACTGGTGAGATTACCAGATGAGGTACAGTATCAAGGTTGTAAAAGAATTACAGGATGATTGAGGTTGGAAAGGACCTCTAGAGGTCACCTGGTCCAACCTCCTGCCCAAGCAAGGGGCACTGAGAACAGGTTACCCAGAACTGTGTCCAAACAGCTTTTGAATATCTCCAAGCATGGAGGCTGTATAACCTCTCTGGGCAGCAGTGCTCAGTCAACCTCAAAGAAATCCTTACTACCTAGTGTGCTGGTGTGCTACAGAGAGCTTCACCTGGTATTGCTTATATTTGCTATGATACCTCATAGACCTGGCCTGGTAACACAACTACTGCAAAATAGTAGAAAAAATCATCTGGAAACTACCCTGAGACTGCTACTCATTGCCTTTTAGGGACATCAAGCAGCTTCATTTCAGGGCCAGGGGTACAGAAATCCACATCTCTGCAGAAGGAGTTTGCCATTAGCTGTGAATTACATGCTGCTCTCTGCTGTGTGTGCCAGTGTCCACAAAAAAGGGCTGAAAATCTGCCTAAGCCTGCAGTCACATTGTATGTAGCTTCACGTCATGCTTTCTGAGGGGCACCATAGATATTTTATCAGAAAAGCAGCTCCTTGAGTTGAACTGCATTGATTCAATAAACTTGCATCAGACTCTAAAGGAAACTTGCTTTCAAATAATGGTGCATAATGCCTAAAATATATGTTGTGTAGCTTACATAAAGTTTTCATCTCATTTTCAGTAGCCATTTAAACAGAAATGCTTCATTTTAGGTAAATGTTAACATTATGTTAAGCTGTATTCTACTTCTGTGTACTAACAAAGGTCATGAATATAGTAATAAGAGTTTGAGGTTTGCAGGATTGCTTTGATGTAAATTCTATTTGCCACTGGTATTCTCCATTTACCACATATATCCCCAGAGAATGGCTTGCCTGCGAAGATCATGAATTTGTTATAAATCATAATGCGTCTATTACATCATTTCCAAACTAAGCTAAAAGCACAATGTAATTTTTTTTCCCTGTGTGAAATTTCTAGTTTGGTGGCATATCTGCTGCATAATAAATTCCAGACAGTCATTCTTTCATGGTATATCTAACCATTGGACATTTTAGACCTAATCTAGCTGCTTATTGAAAACTGTGCGAGTTCGCCAGCTATTACAGCAGGACTAGAATTGGATTCTCACTGTATCTAACTTGCCTTTGTTGGAGCAGTGTGCTGATTTGAAACAAGCTTCTAATGAGAATGTATCTGGAGCTGTAAACATCAGATGTGCTAATTGCCTGCTGAAATTCTAATTTTGGTGCCAGCAAGAAATGTTGGGCTTCTAATTCAATGCTGTTTGTTTTCTCTTGCAATTTAGTGTCACAAAATCAATTTGTTACATTTTCTAACAATGGGAAATGAAGAAATGTTGGTTTGCAGTGAACAGTCCAGCATTATGGCAAAATAATGACAGTGATGCACAGTATTTCTGTTAGGTTTCTGCTATGCATACTTTCACTCTAAAACAGGGAAAGTGGAAAAAAATCTGTGATTTTATGTCAGAATATTATCAATCCTAGTTATTAAATCTTGTTGAAAGATAAGTCTGCAAGCCAAGTCAACTGTGAAGTGTAAACCACCATTTGCAAGCATTTCTATACACAAGTTGGTCTTCAGACATGCATACTCCATTGAATTCAGTGGAATTATCCATGTGTATTCAGTTATTCAGTTGTGTGCCTGTATTCTTGGGACTTTGTTTGGCAGAAAACAGAAATCTGAGATAAAACTGCTGGTTTGTAATATTCAGAAACACTTCAGCCTAAGAACAGCAAATGCATGATAGTCATAGTAACTATGTGCTCTACTTTTCACCAGAGGCATAATTTGGTGCTTACATGTGAGTCTACCTGTTTTCTGTTTATCTCTGATAACAACATAATCAAGAATAAAACTAACTAAGACTGCCCGAATAATGAAACAGTGTTAACAGAACAATCTCTAAAAGTAAACAGATACAGTAGTATCTGTATTTTTCATCAAGATTCTTACACAACTCATTAAGAAGCAAAATTGCATTAAGGGAGGACTTAGTTGTTTTGGTCAGTAAAATGGTAGAAAAGTTTTCATAGTGCTATTTATAAAAATATGTTCTGAAAAAAATGGTGACATATTATTTTTCATTTATCCATCTCATCTTTCTTGTCTCATCCAGGTCATTCAGTGTAATTGCAACAGCATTTAAAATCATGAAGTGGGATAAGTTACTTCAGGCAGTGAAACTAGGGAAAAAATTACGAAGAAGGAGCCAGAAGGAAGTAAAAGGCAAGGGTTTTTAATTAATATTTTTATCTTGTGAGGTAGTAAGGAATGAATAAGGCCTAGAGACCTTTGGGATTTCAAGATGAGGGCAGGTTTGCAGAGGGCCCTCCAGGGATAAGTCTCTGCAGTGCAGCCATCAGCAGGAGACCACTTACATCCAAGGGTTTTCCAGTGGTCCTGGAGCAGGGACACAAAAAACCATGGGGAATGCTCGACCCACTATGCTAATCACTTTGGAGATACAGGGAATCCCATATAGTCCCTTTCCCACCCCCCTAAAACACTCTGCAACAAAGCAATCTACCTGCAGAGCTGAAACAAGAGTTAAAAAGACAGCAATGGGTCAACTGGGTACATTTTTGGCAGCAATTTCCCACACATACCCAAGCTCTGTTTAAAACAGAAGTCTCCTATCAAGCAATCCTTTGAAATTATTTACTCTTTTATGGTTGCAAAGTATGGCAACATAATACCTTTAGTGGAAACCCAAATAAACAGCATATGCTGAGAAGTGTCTATGTACAGACTTTATGGGCTTGAATTCTTACGTCACACACTGGTTACATTATGACTCCAGCAAATGCCTCAGGGTCATAGAAGAGCATATAGAGAATTTTAATGACGGTATAAAGTTATAACGTTTATTTTAAAAGTGTATTCTCATCCTATGAGAGAAGGTGGGGGAAACACCAGAAATAATGAAAAGATTTATTATTGTGAAGTGCTTTACAAGTGTTACAATATGTTAAAAAACAATGGTCCCCAATAAAGGGATTGGCTTCATGGGGAGTCCCAGTGGCTCAGTTGCAAGTGCAACAAAGACCCCAAGGACCGGGATTAAGTGGCAGTGTGATGACCTTCAGGCTGATGGATTATGGTAGTGAGCATCTACCCTTGGGCTGTCTGGTCCAAAAGGCTGACACAGAAGTTTAGGTAGGACATGTTTGGGTGTATCCCTGCACCTTGTCGGGATAAACTCTTATTAACTGGGATTATCCAGACCCTGACAACCTTTTGAGAATGCTTGCTTCCAGACTGGAACCAGCCGTTAGTACTCGGTGGGAGATATTTTCAGCACATATTGCCAAGCTAAGACAACAGAATGTGACTGCTTCAGCTGGAAACGCTTTAAAACCAACTCTAGTGTGGCTCAGTGTTCTGATCCTCTTCCCATCCCATACTATGCTCATCTCCTTTTTTTGTTTTAAAATCTTACTTTCACAGTACCAGAAACATGATTTATTTTTCCCACTAACAGTTGAAATTAAATTCTCTTACAATGTAATAACTATCCCATGTATAACCTTCCTCTCCCTGAAACTTTAAGATCCCACACTGTTAAGAGACTATTCCACAACTGATGTATTTAAGACCAAGCATTTCTTGGCCATATTTGGTGTATGTTCAGCTGTTTCAATATGTGTTCAGTCCGGATATACTTTGCAATCGAACAGTTGTTGTACGTGAAGAGCAGTCACTTTATGAACAGCTTTCATGGCGTCTTTCCAATGGCATGAGAGTCAGACCACTGCTGTTTCGTTATCCTACCCTGGTCCCACCAAACAGAAAACATTGGGAAGGTGTGCAAGTGCTTAGATATATTGAAATTAGGATTTGCAAAGCGTCCAAAGGAAATGCCAAATTATTAGTGAATTGTGGGAGGGAAAACAGAAATCATCTAGGGAGCTGAATCCAGACCTTCCCCATCTAGGTGACTGCTGTAACTTTGGTATAAGAGTTGTATATAGACGTGTCTATTTAGACCCGTACGTGTCACCTGAACTGTGCTGAAGTGGCAGATCCTCTACACTGCAGTCCTGCTTATGTGCCCTGTGGGTCCAAGCTCCCCAGGATGATCCACTGCTGTGGATACACAAGGACACATCAAGGCAGCCCCAGGGTTGCGGCAGCCACATTGTGGCCAGTTGAAAAGAAAAGGGAAGATTTTTCTCCTGCTCTGAAAGGGATCTAGCTGATTCTGTCACTTGTTCCCAGTGGAAAGCTCTCCTCCTCACCCAGGAGGGCACAGGCTGTGGGCAGGACATGCAAGCAGCAGGAGAGGCTGGCAATGACTTTATGATTTCAAGAATTTCTAAACCTTCCAACAGCTTTACCCTTACCCAACACAAGTGGGATACCGTATATATTTCCCCAACTAATGCTTTACAGGAAATATAAATCAGAAAACATTGACTCATTTCTGCTTGATGCTTCTATTGCTGCCCCTCTGGATTGTGCTGCCCTCGTAAGTCCTCACATATCAGCCAGAAACTTGGCCTCTCCAACAGCTGATCCCTCGAACAATACGTTTCAGCTCCCATCATCTGAACGGCTGCCACAAATACATCCACTCCATCCTTACATGGCATCGGTGGAGGGACTGCATTTCTGGGCTGGGCAGAAAGCAGTCCTCTTTTGGGTTTCTGAGCACAGGAACAGGGAGAAGTCCTGGAGAAAACGTCATCTGAGCACCCTTTCTTATAGCACTTCCCAACCTTGCCCACTCCCCACCATGGAAAAGGCTCCCCAGTTCACTCTATGTTTGGAGCTAGGCCAGTACTCTGCTGGTGCAATGAGTACCCTTTGTCTCTGCGGGGAAAGAGGAAATCCTGACTCCAGCAAAATTACAGACAAAATTTAGAGGTGTTTGCTTTAGTCTAACAGCACTTAGCAGATGGGTTTCACTGTTACTGTTGAAGCCTGCATCTCCTTTCAAACTGCTCTGTGATGAGACTGCTGAAGTATTGTAAGGCCAGCATTTACTATAAAGCTTAAATGTTAATATTTATACATAGTGTCTATTCGGATGAAATAATTAATTTTTTTATTTAGAAGATATTAAAGCCTTTTTCTAAATTGCCCCAAATGGGTTTCCCACCTAAAACATGCTGTTCTTTTTTTCCTTCAACTTATTTTTGTTTTCAGTGTATGGCTTTGATCTTTTGTTTGATTTGTGCTTCACAGAAAAAATGCTCATAAAGCTTCACAGAATGGTTCTCTTGGCTTATAGCTTTATTCAAGAAATATGATGGACCTGTAGCAAAACTCATAGGAGTACTTAAGAAGAGAAATCTAGGTTCTGAGTACCAGAACAAAAAGGTTCACTTCCTCAAGTGTTTAGAAAGACACTTTCCAATATAGAGAAGTCTACTCTGATTTTGGTTACAGACTGTATCACATTTTATAAAGTTCGCTCCTTTAAAGTATGAATTTTCATGTACTTAAATTCTTAAAAAGCATTCAAGAATGCCACAGCAAGACCATGCAAGTCTTTCTGAACACTTCCCCAGTTCAGACAAGCACAAATCCTGTGGCTACAAACAAGTCCCCACCCACCATAACACTAGGGTAGGAACTGACCACAGAACATGAGAGTGAGAGTTAGCAATTTGCCATAATCCAAGATTACTATGGTTATACTGCAGTCTCTACAAATTACAGAAGTATATGAAACTAATGGTTTTTCTAAGTGCCAATATGTACTCTCCTTAAAGGTATGGAATTAAGAGCAGAAAGATTATTTCTCAACAATTAGCACTTAATCTGCTATTACTGTAGTTTGCCAATATAATCCAAGAAGTTCACCATATCTAGATTATTCTCTGTCTCTTGTTTTAAGCCTTTTTTCATATGATTTCACTTTCTTCTACTAGAAGAAAATTAGAATGAAAATAGTAATGAAACCCCGCACGTTACAACACAGATCTGAAACGCTGTTGCTCTTTGCATTTTGATATTTAAGATTCACAAGAGATACTGTTTGCAGATGCAGGAAAAAGAGAAACCAGTCATACTGCGAGGCCAAAGGGAAATTCTGGCAAAAATTCTGGCAAAGGGGTGTTGTTTTTCTTCATATTTACCCTGTCCAAAAGTCTTCAAACCAAAGTTTGACCCAAGCCTCCAAAAGCTGAGGTGCAGCATGTCCAGGGAGGACCTCACAGAGTGCTATGCAAGGCAGCTCTCAGCCTTCCCCTCTCATGCCTTTGGCTGCTTATATGGACTAGAGAAATTAGATGTGAGAATCTCATTTGGTAGCAACACATAATGTAGTTTGGGAGATATAGGTGCTAAAAGGGTGCTCTTCACCCAGGGACAAGCACCTATTCTGGGAAAAGCACTGTCAAATAGGAGCTAAAGAAAGAAAGGGAACAATCTTCAAAATAAAGTCCTCTCTTTCCCATGCAGTGGCTCAACAGGACAAAATAGAAAAGAGCTGGGTTTTTGGAGTTCTCTGGAGTTCTGAAATCTTCTTCTGGAAATTGATAGAAATATCTGTGCCTCCTGCTGAGGGCTGTAGTCTAAATCACAGGTGTTGGAGAACGCACCTCTTCCCACAACTCTCAGCATGTTTGTGTGACATCTGGAGATGTGGCTATTAAATTTTGCAGGGTGTTGACACTGGTGACTTCAGTTATGTGTACAGTTGTGTGTGCTTGTAGGGGTTGTCTGTGGGAGATACATGAGGACATAACAGGGAGCAGAGTGACTGCAGAGACCAAGGTCCTCACTGGGAAAATCCAGCCCAGTGCCTTCACCCAGAAGTCAGTACATTCAAACACAAAGTTGGCTTTTCTCATTAAGGCAGGTGTCACTAAGACAGGCTTCTCTAGATGGTGTAGTAAGCCGTGGCACAGTGAGCACTTGCAGGGCTCAGGTTGTCATGTTCATCCAAGCAGGAGTTCTCCTTACAGCTCTGACTCCTTCTCAGCACTCAAATCCAGTAGAGACACAGAACTCTTGGCTCCCATGTCCTGCTGCTGGTCCCCTTGGCTCCTGCCTGACTGCATAACCCCTTCCATGGCTGCTTCTGAACTGCATCATGGAACATCATCTCTGCTTCTATTGTTTTAGTCATTAGCAGACAGCTCAGATTGAACAGGAACATGGTGGAAATGACCAAGGGAGAGGAGAGGCTGCCCCTAGAAACCAACAGATTCATGCTCAGCTAAAGCCTCTGTGCAGCTCCAACATCAAGTTCTTTCACACCCCTTCTTTTGTTTTTCATTTTTCCCTTCTGAATCCTAAAAGTTCAGTTCTAACTTGCCTTTTTCTTCCTCTGTCTCCTGCGTTTCCTTTGTTCCACAACTTCTGTTAGTCACCTCCCAACACTTTCTCTCCCATAGCCCATTCTCTCCATCTCCTCTATTTTGCTGGGTGCATACAGGGTAACCTGTTTATGGGCTTACAACTGAGTGTCTCAGTGAAGACCACCTTGGTAGATGAATGCGTGGCTCTGGACAAGGTACAGCTTTAAGAAAACAGACATGACAGCACAAAATATGGTGGCCAGCACAAGTGATCTTCCCATTCTACCTCTTTGGGCTTCATTGAAAAAAGAGCTGAAGCAGAGAGACCACAGTAATTGGCAAAAGATTGTAACTCGTGTGTGTAATCCAAAATACCTAGTTTTCAGTGAAAATATCTGTATTTACTCCAAACTTTGGCTTAAGAATTGCAGGTGAGACTTAAGCCCATGAAACTCCATGGGAGGGCTCCCACTTTGCCCTTGGTCTGTTTCTTCTGTGAAGACAGGGTGATGGGACTGGGCTGTGAGCCATAACAAGGGATATATGAAAGGCTGCTAGAGACTTTTATGTGCCCTTTGCTACACTTTGTGAGCAAGGAGAAAGGAAGTGGCTGGAGATCTAAAATGGATTAAAAGAACTACATCCTTTTTTTATCCTCTGCACAGATTGCTCAGTGGGATAAAAATATTAATCTCATGGATAATAGTACTGCCTGTATTTATACCAGGTGAACTGCTGGTTGTTCCAGTAGAGTTACAAATTCGTTCAGATGAAGCGTTTATGGTACCTTGCAGCACAAATGCTGACCTTTCTCCCCTCTCCTCAGATAACTCTGATCCTATAAAAAGAATAAGATACCTTTTACATTTGCCTGGAAAAGTACCGTCGTGTTACCCTAATGTTTGGAAAAGAAGTTGTGCTTATTTAACACACGAACATTAGCAGCCAGACAGGACATTATGATTCGTAGAGATCTGCACTTTTAAACTCAGGAAATACAAATCAACCTATTTCTCATTAACCTTATCTCAAAAATCTAGTCAATGGGACATACTCTTAAGTTTAGCCCTCTTTCAAAAAGCCTTTCCCTCCTCCAGGACTGCTAGTGTTAGCTGCTTAGATCAAACTGCTGAAGTTAGCCCATCAGGCTATCTGCTAACTACTTCTTGGATAAAGACATTCTTCTCAAACTGTTTATAGGGTGCTTCCCTCCCTCTCTGTTCAAGTAAGGACCTCTGTTTTTCAAATTACATACTGCATTAGGCATCTATTCCCATCAATCCATGAGGCATCTTCTCTGCCCTCCTGGTTTACTTCTAGTCTAAAATAGATGGGTGCCATATGAATAACCTCCAGACAAAATAAATTTCTTGCAAGCCTGCATCATTTCAGTGGTTTTCTACTGCACCTTTCTAATCCTAGTGATATTCTTCCCATAACAATAGAGCCAGCCTCTCACACATGGCACTTGGAAAGGTCTCTCATCAGTGTGCTTTGACACTGCTAGAATAGCTTCAGTGGGTTTAAATGTCAGGCATACATACCCAAAAAGTTTGCTTGGCTTTCTGACAGCTGCCTAGCATGGTGCAGATGGTTTTAGTTTATTCCCCATTTACCACCAAATGATTTCCCCCTTAAAATTAATAGAAGAAAAATATTTGGAAAGTGATAGCTGGTTGTTAGATATTACTTTTAGTGTTCCTGTTCATATTTTTCTTTTCTTTCTTTTCTTTCCCATATGCACTTTTTCTTGTGATCTTGCAGGGTTGTAATGTTGTGATTAAACAAAGAGCTGAAGTTGAGCCTATGGCCTCATTGATGCTGCCGCGGCGGCTGCAGCTGGACCTCCTCCCCAGTGTGCCTTCTGGTGGAGTGCTTGTCACCACCCCAACAGCACCTTGGCTCTGGTGTCACCATCACCTTCAGGACACACTGGAGGAGCTGGTTCACTCGGTGCTGATAGTGGCACAGGGATTCTGTGCCAACCTAGTGTTTGCTGTGGCCATGATTTTGGGATGCAGTGGATGAGGGAGGTTTTCAAAAAGGATTTCAAAGGGGTATATAAAGAAACCCCCTGTTGTCTGTGTTTATTGCTTTTGGGGACATCCAGCTTCTCAATCCAGACCATCTCAAGGCTGGAGAGAAGAGAGGCTTTTGATTCATACAGATTTGATAGCATCTATTGAAATTAATTCCACATGGGGAAGCAAGCACTATCTCTGCATAGTAACACCCAGTGCAGAGTACACTGCTGAGTTCAGGCTCTGACTCTAAAAATGTTTGAAGGCAGAACATATGTTTGAAGGGGGTTGAAGATACCACAACCCAGGAGATATCTAAAGCATCATGAATGTGTTTTGCATAACCCACGAATGTAGAAATCTAAAAAAAATCTCAGAAGGCTTGAAACTTCTCTCATACGTATTGAGCTCAAATAAGTACAACAGTGGTTTCTGCTGGATCACTCCTCACTTATCCTTGTGTAATGAGAATACACTTTCACCTTCTAGCTGGATCTCCTTGAGATCTAATCTAGGCATTCAGATGGGCCTTAGAGCACCTGCCCCAAGCTCAGGAAAGCGCTGTTAGATATTTCTGTTGCTGTTCCAGTGCATCTCTCCTCTCTTTTCGGCTGAGGAGGCTCTGAAAGTATTTTGGCCTGAGTTTGATAGGCTGACTTCTTCAGTGGCATAAGGCAGAATGGTTTCATTGATTTCCCAAAGACACACAGATTCGCACCATCTGGGAAGCTGACACAAAGGATTTACAGTAAGAAAGGTATATCATATTTTTATTATTTCATTATGTTGTTTTATTGCTATGACATCACTTTCTGGACAATTATAATTCAAATCCCTCCTTTTATAGCCTTTTTACCAGGCTGCCTAGGTGGAGTTCTAGGCTCCATTCAAATGCTTGACTTTGTATTTTTCACTCAAACTCAACCCAGCACAAGCAGAGTTAGAACAGCAGGACTGAGCCTGATGGCAGTTTTGGTAGAAATGAACATTGGCTTTAATGACCCAATCCAAATCACAGGAAGTGTCTGGCATATTTTGATATGTTTAATTGTGATATTATCTATAGCTGAAGGAATCTGATCAGGTTTGGACTTGTAGTCTCACATGCCCTGATGCTGTCATCTGCTCTGAATCGGGAAGAGCAGCACTGATGAACTTTCCAAGTCTTTAAAACAGCTGCTGGCTCTTTTTTGAAATATTTGTCCTTGTTATCTGTGACATTAATGCTGAGCACCGACCTTAGCTGAGATGGTTGCTAACCATAAGAAATTTAAAACCCTGAGCATTTTACTCTCCTCTCCTCTCTTCTCCTCTCCAATTAGCAAGAAATGTGACTAGACAGAAAGAGCCTGAAGTTAAGTCATGTAGATATTACACTCACTGCAGTGAGACTTTTTTTTAGGGAAGATAAGGGAGTATGCCTTGTGTAGAAGTATATTTTGGCAGGATAATTTGTGACTAAGGACGCTTAACTTTTTTAGTCTATACCTCTAATTAGCTTTTCTTATTTAACTAATTGTTTCAGGTAATTTTAAGTCAAACTATTTGAAAAATTAGAGAATCTAGACAAAGAAAGACCAAAAGACAATTATTTTATACTATACAAAATGCTTCCCTGTCACTCCTCAACTGATGCAACCCTCTTGGCCCACACATCCTTTGGGAGACACTGCAAGCTTCACCTTAGCTCTGGTCTTTGTTGTGACCATTGATGCTGTTCCCTCCACTATTTGAGTGCTGTACATGGGGCTGGACAAATCACAAGCAAAATACACAATGATAAGAAAGTGTAGTGATAACGTAACACTGTATTTTTGCCTCTAATTTCCATGCTTCAAGTGAACATCTCCTTGCAGGTGTGGGACAGCATTGTACGGCAGGACTTCAAGGCATATATGACCTTAATGTCCCCAGTGTATTGAGGGCATCAAAGGAGGGGCTAGTGCATGTGTATAAGTATCTCTAAGGGTTATGTCTGAAATTGCCTTATCTTTTGACAAGTAGCATTCAAGAGACGAGTATGGGAATGCCTGTCTGTTCCAGACAACTGGTTGTGGTGGATCAGAGGGGAGATGTCTGTGTATACCAACTCAGTTACTTTCCCGGTCTGCGAATTCTGTGCAACTGGGATGCAGAGTCTTAACCCTATTCTGAATTTTACGGACCTACTTTGTGCAAGTGATGAAAACAACTGCCTTTTTTCCCTTTGAAAACACAGTTGGGAGAGGACTGCAAGGGTTACAGCAATTCCTCATGAGCTGGAGCTCTCAGCTCAGCAATGTAATTGCAAGCGACACATCGTCCCATTTTTTTTGGAGCTAGGTTAACTTCACTGTCTCAGCTTCCTTAACAGTCAGTGGGAAGGATCAGTGATTCATCCGATCCAATTTAGACCCATATTTTAGGAAGGAATTAATTGCTCTCTGGCTAATGCAAACCTTAGATGAGACATCTAACATTTAAATGACTAAACCCTGATGACACAGACCTCCTTCTAAATGTAGAAAAGCTGTTCAATTTGTCTATTTTTTGACCTCTATGTGGGAAAAAGAAACCATAAACTTTTCATCAACATCAAATGCTGAAGCTTACTTTTTTATTTACTACTATCGCACTGCTTCTTGGGGTCAGCCTTCCCTACCTTGTGGGTGTTTAACTCAATCGAAAACACAGTGTGGCTGCTTTAGTACAATCCTCTACACCTCCATAGACTACAAAGGCACAAACTTCTCTTCCTGATGCTGTCAAAGTGTCTTTAACTGCCCTCAGGCACATGATACGTAAGAGGAACTCAGCCCAAAATTTTGCACTACTGACATTAATGCTGAGCTCAGTCCCTTTGTATTTTTGTCAGTGGGAAGCAGAAAATCAAACACCCAAGGTATCTTCATGCTTACATCCCTGCGCATCACCTTCTCAGCAATGTAAGATCACATCTCTCTCAATCACCCATTACAAAACTGTGGGGCTGGTGCATTGAACTCATAAAAATAAAAAGTGTTTTGGAAGCTTGTCAGATGAACATTGGCTTTTCTCTGTTTAGTCACCAATGCACAGTTTCACTGAAACCCACAACAATGGGTGAAAAGCAAACCTCATGTGAACTGATTTAACACTCTATGTACTGTACAACATCACTAGCGAGGGAACCCAAGTGAGGCCAAATTAAAAGTGAGATCCTGCGAAGTGCTCAGGTCCCAGGGGCAGGATAATCAGCATTGTCTGGAAAGAAGCCCCTAGACTTTACTGTGCTTGTTGAGCTTTAAAAGGCACTTCAGAAGAAGTCTTGATTGTACCGTAAGGGCATTTCAAAGTAACATTGCTGTAGAGCACAACAGAGTTAGTGCATTAGCAAGGATAGTGTGGAGCAGGTAGGGAGCGCTTACTTCTGAATGGTTTATTGGTCTGTTTCCTCATTTTTAATTTTTTAGAGTAACTAACAGCTATTATTAAGCAAACAGCAGAATGTTAATTTTATTAGGAGCTGTGTGTCAGCCTCTAAACTTCCATAAAGTATCTGAGCAGAAGAAAATCAATGTATGTAAATAGCACAATATCAGTAGCCTTTAATCTCAAAAAGGGGAGTGCAAGTCAGGGCAATGGTTTCAACCTGCTGATATGCCCTGGGATGCCATCTGCTCTGTGTGTGTGCATGTGACTACTTTTTCAATACCTTCTCATTTCCAAGTCAGGCAACTAACCAAAATTCAGGGCCTTGGGTGTAGTTTTGTTTAGAAAGACAAATCAAGTCAGGTGTTACTTGACCTAAGCCTGCTTCTCTGTAGGCAATGCACTGAGTCTAGTCTTTTGAGCAGCGCAGCAATGGACCAAGGACCTGTACACAGCTTCTTTGCTCACAGGTTTAGTCTTTCTAGTCAGCACATAGACTTCTGAAAGCCGTCTTGCTAAGCTGTCCTTCAGTCACGCTCCCAGTGCTATTTATATCACCCTTTCACTTTTTTCTCTGCTTCTTTTTTTTTGCCTTGCTTTTTTCACATATAATTTGCTATAATAAAAATAAAATGTCTTTTACTAGTTTCTGTGTGCAGACCAGAGGTTGCAACTTGAGCTGGTCTGCACTTCCATGAGAGATTAATTATTGCTAACACATTGCCATAAGCAACTCCAGTAAGTTTTCACCGAAGCCTCCAGCACTGTTTTCTTCGTGGCCAGTGTCATTTGTGTGCACCTCCATCTGTGTTCATTTACCCTCAAGATTTTGCAGGTTTTGGCTTTACCAGCACAATCACTGCTTCTCCATAACCAGTTACTTTCAGGGCTGCATGTCCTAGAAGTATATTTAAGACCTTGGGGTTCCCCGCAATATAGAGTTCAGAAAAGTACAAAGGTAAACTATGCATACCAGCTGATCTCGGTCAAGACATCACAAAAAAAAAAAGGTAATGGTAGAGGTCATCCTTTCCAGGTCAAGGCTAATTACTGAAAAGAATGGAAACAGCCTTGAAGTTGTTAAGGGAAAGAGTACAGACAGAAGATTATGAATGCTTCCTGTGTTCCATAGGAAATGAAAACTTCCTATTTTCCTTTCTTAAGCCTATTTCCTATCAAAATCAGGAACTATACCATTAAATTGTGTGTATTGGTTAACAAAGATGGGGACTATTTTCATGTAGCACACACATATAACCAAAGCAAGGTGTTTTGTGTCAAATTCTGACATTAGGGAGACAGCTTCTCTTCCCAGAATGGAAAATTAAGTGCCGATGAGGCAATTTAATTCTAAGGATTTTAATCAGATGCTGTAAATTTTACCCCCATAAAACTGTGAATAATGACGCACTGAAACTCATTTATGAAACAAACATCCTTATTGGTCTGCAAATACAAGGCTTCTGGCATTAATTCTCATCTCTTACCCTGTGCTGTGTCATTGCTCTGTTGTTTAAACACAATACAACACTTTGCTGAGTGTGCCAGAGGCACATGTGATGGAGAATCACCAGAAACCTTTGAAAAATCTAAAAGATATATATATTAAAGAGTTAAAAAGATACAGGCATAGTAATGGCCCTGCTGTATAATTTCACGCACTTGAAGACAAACAAAGATGGGTCTCATCAATGTAAACTGTTTGCAAAAGTGAGAGTAGGGTTTTTGTTATGGTCTCCTCAAACACAAGTTCTGTGTCGTAAGCTTTGCCACACATGATGTTGTTTAGGGCAAGACTCCTTTCTTCCTGCAAAGAAGTAACGTGAGTTGTTGACCAGTCATGGTGGCACCTCTGACATATATGGGGACTATAACTGGACAGTGAGGTGGAGCTCAAGGGCATTGCTAGCAACACAAGAACAGCCACATATGGTCCTGCTTTTCTTCTGTTTTTTTCCTGCTCTGGGCATTGAAGAGGGAGGTGCCAGCAGCTGGCAGGTCTTAGGTATCATTGAAGTTACTGTGTGTTTGTTGAGATATAAATGCCAAATCTAAACCATCCCAAACAGGGCATATTATGAACCTTTGTCAAAACCAGTCTTCAAACAGTGCCTCAGACACAGTTTCATTTGTCTTGGCCCCAAGTTCAGCTGCAGTCTAGGACTGGTAGTTCATTGTAAACACCTATATAGCATGTCAAGCCTCATAAATCCCCTATCTTCAACTATGATATAGTTTAAAGACAATGATCTGCAGTTATGTAGGGCCAAAGTAACTCCTTCTATGCATCTGCTGAGTTGATTTGTTTTCAAATGTTGATTTAAATTTTAGCTTTTATTATGTGATATTGCTTAAAACTATGGTTTTATGACAAATGTGTTCCAATGCAATAAAAATGTGCTTATTTTTCTGCCTACTCCCTGAACTAAGAATAAAATGCCTTAAGGGACTATATATATTTAATAGATTTTCTGAATTAAAAAACCCCTATGATTAAAATCATAATCTTTGGTGGTCCCACATAATATTTTGTAGCTGACATTCATATATAATGTAATATAATCTTGTTTTCTGATGGGACTTCTGCCTTCACTAAGTTTCCTCTCTGTCTAATTAATGTTCCTGCCTGTCATTGATTTTTCAGATCCACCCAGCTTTCATTTGTTATTTTCTTTCACTGATTATTTTAATAGCGAGTCTTAATGTAGCATATGTTTGGATTCCTGCTCCAGTTTTACCCTAGCCATTATTAACAATGTAAACTCCTCCTTCATATGGCAATGCTAATGTGCTTAATCAGCCCCATCTTAGTTGGCAAAGCAGCGTTGAAGACTTGCATCGTATCTCCCAAGGTTTCAATTTCCCATTTTGCTAGCAGATAAAAGCTGATGATAATCCTGCCCTGCAGGTTTGGGGCACAACCATGTGCATCCTTATTTTAGAGCGTAAGCAGACAGATTGCCTCCCACTTAAACTGTTACCTCATTGGACTGTTATCTTCAGACTAATCATAATTACATTCATATATCTTCTGAGGATTTTAATTACAGGAAGATCCCTTCCTTTTCTTGAACATTGTATCAAGTGCACTGCGCAAAGAGGGGGGAAAGCATTAAATCATACGTGAAAAAAGGTGGGATGGTGAGGGGGTCAAGGTCTCCTCATCACTAGTGTCTGCTAGCACAGCACACAGCCCATGGGTCTAAGAGCCAGTAAGGAACAGAGCACTAACCCACATTAATTGTGCTGGCTATCAAACGCCAAGACAGCAAAGACGTCTGTAATTTTCAGACAATGTATATAACACATAGTGGCAGACACCAATTTGGCTGCACAAGTAGATATAATAAAGCTACAATTGGTATTATTTCTGACTTAAGAAGGCATATAACAACTGGACCTTTACTTGCACTAAAGGCTACATAGCAAGTACATTTGGATGTTTAAAAATTGTGATCAAGAAGATGATGGGAAATTAAAGAAGGATGAATTGAGAGACAGAAATTCTACATGCATATATACAGAGGTGCTGGGGTGAGAAACGTCGCCTCATTCAGGCTTCAGGTGAAGTTTGAGGTGTGACAAACCTGACTCCCCTCTTGTGATCAGAGGAATGTATTGTTGTCATTGCTCTGGATTCTGTCTCTAATGATGACCAGACCAGATGTTCTGGCTTTAAAATAAGCTACAGACAATTAAGTTACTGTGCAAGGAACTGGCAGCGCCAGCTTTCAGTAATTTGCTGTCTATGTGTGGATGTGATGCGATGTGATGTGATGGGAGTGGAAAGCAAAAGCAGAAATTTAATATGACCCTTGCTACAGGCATCTTGGATAAAGTACTCTTGGCTGCTAGACAAACACAGGCCTCGATCCTGCAGAAGCCGATTAGTTTTATACGCACAAATAGTCCCACTGTGGCATAAAGCGTGCAGAAATTTATTGGAAGATGCCTCGAGAAGGGAAGTGGGAGTGAAGCAAGCTGGAGGAATGACTAATTAAGAAGTAGAAGGGAGTTAAGCACAGGGTAGCAGAAGTTCAGCCACTTGGCTGATCCGTATAGTGGGTGGGTTACAGCTGGACCATCACATCAGATAAAATAACAGGAAGAGCCCGGTGATGGCAACCACAGGAAGAAGACCACCAGGAAGACCAAAAAGTGGAATGATCCTTTTATACCACTGAGCACAGGGAGAAAAGAGAGGAGAAGAGGATACATAAAGTGATTAATGCAATTATTCACATCTCTGACTCAGGACTGAATGGCTGTTAGTACTTAATGCTTTTTTTGTGAGTGTATTTTGGTTATTTTGCAATAAACTGGGTCCAAAGGGAACATGCAATGAAGCCATTGGGAAAGCAGTGGTTACTAAGCCAAAAGAGATTAGGTGGAGAGTTAGCAAATAAGTGAACACAAATAATGTGTAAATCTAAATATCTGAGGAATTAATATTTGAACAACTGTCTTAGGTGACAGAGGCAGGGTTACAAATATGAATGAACATGCACCACAATCTTTAAATCTCATTGTAACCAGCTAGGGGACCATGTAAGAGCAAATGAAGAGGGGAAGATGGAAGAATCCTGTCCAACCTGCCTATGACAAATTCAGAGGGATGGCTGTTTAAAGCAGTTTCCTGAGCTCTTCAGGTTTTGCCCCAGACTGTACCTTGCCACATCCCTGTCTCTGCTATTCTGAGTACCTGCTCTTTTTAACCCAATAGTTGCACATTATAAACTTCGTGAACTTGGATGTGAACTACAATATTGCCTAAAAAATAGAAAGAGGCTCATCATCTTGATGGAACTCCAAGAAGCAGGTTGGAAGCCAGGCAACAAAACTCATTTCAGCCTTTCCTGTCCTATAGTATTTCCTCTTTGGTACGTAGGATCACTGCTCCTCGGTGCCCAGCTTAGCCTTTAGCTTGGCATGGTGAGTCTCACAGCAGAATGAGTGTCTCACCTTTAGGGGAGCCTCAAAAGACACATACCCCCACCTCTGGGGTCCCTAACAGCAAACACACTTCTTGTCAGGCACACACCTACAGTCCTGGGACAAAAAAAAAAAAAAAAGACTACTTGCATGCAAAGCTTTTACAAATTTGGTCAGTGTGACCAAACTTTATTACCCATTTTATGGAACTGTGACAAAAGTCTAGGAATCAAACAACATGGGGATCACAGAGGCTATCATGTTTATTGTGCTGAACAGACTGTGATAATCCATTAAAGGAACATTTTCAACAAGCAAGCGATTCAAAGTACAATCATAGACAGCAACTCTACATGAAGAACAAAGCAAAAAGTTAGAAGACACTCAAAAGAAAAAGTAAACTGTAGTTAAACGAAGCGTTTTGGTTTTTTTTCCTGCAAACACACCTCTCTTGCAGAAATGGTAGAAGAGTTAAATGTCCAGTCTTAGTTAGCAGTGACCAATGACAGCAAAGAACAGTCGTATAAAATTTATCTCCCACAAAAATAAACTATATATATAAAAAATTTTATGATGTTCTCACTGACTCAATGGCCACATGCAATTTTTCAGTCTGAATAAATGAGGTATAGTAGGCCCTAAGAGGTAGTAATGTGTTTTGATTGTACTACAATATATAGAAAATACAAGATTCAGTTCATCAGAGTGGTAAGTCTCTCGGAGGTTGAAGTGTGACACACACAGAGCAATTATTTCTGTGACATCCACTGAATAGGTGGTTTAAAAACTGCAAAAAAACCACCCCAAACCTCCAAAGGGACTTGCTAAGGCTTGATTCGATGCCCTTTGAGGTCAGCAGAATTCCTTCTACTGTCTTCAAGTGCCACTGGATTTGGCCTGTTGGAACTACTGTATAGCTAGGATTATTTTTCATTCACTTAACACTAATGTGTCTAATTGTAATACTCTGATCAGCTCTTTCTCAGCAATTTCTGTCACTGAACCCTCTGTGGACTTTTGAGGCGGTCTGCCTTTCTTGACACTGCCTCTTGGAAGAAGCCAGTAAGTAGTTATCTTTAACTGCATTTGGCTTGGTACTAAGCCATACCAGCAGACGCCTTCCTGAGAAACTACCCCCGGCCCAGTTATTAACACAATGGTACAAAGTACTGACTAGAAAAGAGAGGAAGAAGGGAAATAAAACAGAAATAGAGAAAAACAAAATAGGAGGAGAGGGAGAGAGAGAAAGAACAACAGAAGTGAGAGAAAAAAGAATAAAAAACCTCTACATAAGAAGCATTTAAAATAAATCTGGCTGAAACATATTACAAAATCACATTTGTGTAAAATACACGAAAATACCTGTCAAGTATTTTCTTACAATCTACTAATTATTTCTTTTAAAAACACATATTTGTGATTGCATCATGCAAAAGCTGAGCTTGTTGCTTCCCACCTACAAAGCTTCAAGTTTCTTTGAAGGTTTTTTTGTTCATTTTTTTTTTAATACGAAAGTAATTTTAAAATGTGCTCATTTTCGACAAGTTATTTTACAAAAATAGTTTTGAATTAGGGGTTAGTTGCAGTCCTCACTGTTTCAAACGTGTCAGAACTAATGCTGAAAGTAACAAGTTCATTCCATTTAAAGTCTGGAGGTAGGTCTTTGTCAATCAATTAGTCCATTTCTTTAAAAAAATCATTTGAGGTACAAACTTGGACAGTAATATTTAAACATTACAGCTAAATTTTTTTCTATGTCATGTAGTGTCATTGAAGAAAATTATCCTCACGAACTTATCAGCAATTCAGTACAAAAATATATTCAAGTTAACAGTACATTACACAGAAGTCTAGCAGAGAATAGGGTAAGTACATTAAAAAAAAACCAAACAGACCAAGAGAAAGAAAAATACATAGTCATGCTAAAACACAATAAAGATATTGCTTCTTTAACTGCAATTAAGTGTTGAAGTAGAAATAAGGGGAAAATGCAAATACTCATGATTATCTACCCAGCAAAAATTTCCTGCATTGAGTGCGTATAGCAGCATGTATTTATCAGTCTGTTGAGTTAATTGTAAAAATCAGAGGTAGTATTGAATAGTGGGGTAATATTGCATCTGGTGCTAAAAGTGCTGCTTTGAATGAAAAGATGGAGAAATGCCTCTGGCACAGAAGTGCTCAGTGGACCATCCTATGTCAAAATACATTGCATAAAGTAATGCACGAGCTTAGCTGAGGTACGTGGTGGTTCTTACATCATGACTGATGAGCAATGAGGAGAAATTAAACTCTTCTGAAATACCAGTATGGGACGAGTGGAATTCGTTGAAACTAAGCAAAACATATGGATTATTTTTCGTTCAGACAAATTCACGATTAATTCTGAGGTACCTTTCCGTATGTTTTAAAACACTTTTCTCAATAAAGACTTAGTCATTAATGGCATAAGAGTGTTTGGTGTCAGTCGTTTTTGTTTCCATAGAAAACACCTGGCTCTACAGAAAGCCGACTCCGTCTGGCTTCCTATCCTCCAGAAGATGAGGGCTGTTCATTTTGTTTACTACTACTTCTGCTGATATGTTTGTATCTATAACTATACAACCTATCTTTGTCTTCCTTCCCTTTTGCAAAATGAAAGTACCTTTTTCGTGTTGATTTCTTTCTTCCAATCAGCTGAACGAAGTGAAAGATCAGCTCTCATTTTTTTCCTGAAATAACAGTAAGTCTTAAAAAAAAAATCAAGTACAAGTCTACAAGAAGGTTACAAAAAAAAAAAAGAGAGTAGTATCTATCCCTTATCTTTGGTGTTCTAAAACAGGGAGTTCACTAAGTAGGGACTGGGTTGCTGGAAGTGTTGCAAGGCTTTAGTGTTACACACCCAGCCTTTCCTATTTCAATGCCCATTATATTGACTATGTTACAAGTTTCTTGTTTATATGCAGTGCAGTGAATGACATAAACCTGATTCAGAGCTCTTCTTGACCCATTCACCCTTACTTAGCAGCTCAAACAAACTATTAGTAGGTTAAGGAAAAAAGAAAACAGTAATTAAAAGTTGCATCGTTAATCTGTGTCCCCGTTGTGTTACAGCAGTTTTTCACTAAACCTGGGACTGTGAAGGGATTACAAAGAAGATGATTAATCAAACCCTTTTTAAGGTTATGCAATTTTTTTCCCCAGGTGAAAGTGGAAAGACCATGGCAATAGAAAATAAGTGGTCAAGGCAGTGTCTTCTCCCTTCAAAAGACCCAACTGCTGATGAGGTAGAAATTGCATGGTGCGGTCTCCTAGTCTTCCTCTGCAGACTCTTGTGAGGACGTTTCTTCAGTCTCTTCCTAGAATACATAAACAGAAAAAATAAACACTGTGGTGACAGTGCATCTTAGGCTGCCACCTCACCCTTCTCCCACCCAGCTGGCAATTAAATCCTGGGCTAATAAAATGCCCTTACAGCAGCTATAACACCTCAAGAAGCCACCTTGGGGAGGAGGGGAAGGTTCTCTGCCTTCCAGTCACTCTACTTTGGTTTGCCAGGCTTTCCTCCTACCTCGGTACCATGAAAAAGTAATTTCTGCCATGCTCCATCATGGGCCTCTTAGGGCCAGCAGGCTAGAAAATAGAAAATTGAACAGGTATCCAATGTGAAGTGGGTGCTTTGGGAAGCCTGCCCCATATCAGCTGTCCACCTCCACTCTAGCACTGCCTTCACATTTGCCTTCAGCAGGCCTGACTAAATGCAATGCTCTTACACTGCTTACTTAACAAATGTGCAGTACCTTTAAGGACACAAGCAGTAAACTGGGAGCAATAAACATCTCTGATAAAAGGGGCTATCAGTGAAAAGTTGCTTTTCATCAAACGTTGCACATCATCACCTAAGACGGCACATGAAAAAGATCTAGCAAGAAGAGGAATTTACCCCCTCAGCCAACTGAAACCTTTTAAGAATGACCGGCTTAAAACAGCTTATAACAGTCTTCATACTTTAATAGATTTGATTTTCCACATGGCTTCATTTTGTCTGGGTGGCTAACTGACACAATTTATAACTCTCTTCCTTTCCCAGGCCACTACAGTGCACCATTCAGCAAAGAACGCCTTAAAGCTCGCCTGCGTTATATGACCAAACTTCCATTCATTAGTGTTTGAAACACCTCAGCTGTGAAGAGCTCCTAAATGCTACCATGTGTGACACTGCCGCAGAGGAGCGGCATCAAGGAAAAGCACTGGGCTTTAATCATCGGCTACTGCTTACTGCAATCCCCTCTCAAAAGGTTTCAACCTCCCCTCCCCACAAGAAAAGACTGAAAAAAAAAAGCTGTAAATCCAGGGAATAAATGTAAGTATAAATGAATGGATGACAGCTTAAAAAATATAACCATAGCAGCATCAAGACATGAGATTTCACACTGGTTTTGTTTAGTCTGCTTTGGGTTATGTGAGAAATGTGAAAAGCGTGAAGCAAACACTTCCCCCTCTCCCTTCATACTCCCACCCCCTACTAAAGCTCAGGCCCCAGATATTTCAGCCAGTAGTTTTTATCTCCTGACTAGGAAGCAGGCTGTGACCCTGGGGTACTCTCTTGAGCACCAGGCACGAAGGAAGATGTAGCATGATCAAAGCTGTGGACAGAAGAAAGAGCAAAGTCAAGTGTTAGCTGCCCTCTGACCTTGACTTTTCAATTAATATTTAAATTCCAGAAGACATCGATCTATTATGCAGATGAACAATTTCTTCCTCACAATTTGTGTCCACTTGTAGCAAAGTTATATTCATAGTGCTGCTAAGAAAATGATCCCTGACTCAGGGAAGGATTGAGCGAGTTTTACCCTGTCGCTGGCAGCATCAGGGAACTCCATCGAATCCCATTAACGTGTAATGTATTTCAATTGCTAACTTGCCTCACAGAATGGGACTGTGACTGTTACGACATTTCAGTCAGTAAGAGAAATGGTATCTACAGGTACCTAACAAAAGGCTAATTTGGGCTGCATGTGCAGAGATGGTGCAAAACATGTTGGTTTGAGCCTTGGTAATTTAGAATTTCAGATGATTGAGGCAAACAACAGCTTTGCCTCCAAGCCAAGTATTTCAGTTAAAAATTATGACTGTGGTTTCTGTGCTTTTAACGTAACACAGGTAGAGAAGTTTTGGTGTTTGATGATGATAACTTGCATAATTCCTTACAGCACCAGTCAGCCCTCAGCCTCTCATCATCATTTCCCAGAAGACAGTGCACACGCCTGGCCACCAAGCAGCAGTTTGCTTTGTTTTATGCTTGGCTTGTCAAGCCTACTGAAACTTGTTGTACTCATTTTCCATGAAAGTGGACTTCCGATCGTGGAAAAAGAAGGACAAGGAAAAGGCAAAGTATGTGGAAGCACATGCTTTAGAGCCCAGCCAGGGTGGCCACAGAGAACTATTTTTAGTTAAAGAGTAGCCCACTCTAGTGATTTTCTCTGTGAATCTCACAGTAGGTTTTGTTTCCCTTGTAGACTCTGCTGCAGTGACCAAGAAAATAAATGAGAAGCTCTTCCTTCACCTAGTATGTTCATGTAATGAAGGATGAGTTTCTTGCATGTGTGTATGTATATGAAAAACGTGTGTAACTGTAGTACCCGGAAGAATGAGAAGCCAAAAATCAAGCTACTCCACCAAAGATATTTAAAAAATAAACCAATTATTAAAAAATATTTGAGACCAGTAGACCTCAAATTCATACCAGTCTTGGGAAGGATTTTTTTTTATGAAGAAAAGCTGGCAAAGGAAACAGATTGTTGAGCAGGAAAAAGAAAACTTCCCTTCACTAAGTTCATTCCTTGCAACAGACTAAGATAGCTTAGTTACAGATGGGTGGTTTTAAGCCAACCTATCATGTACATCCCTTGTCAAGACACCGATGCAGACATGATTGCAGCTCTGACGTGCTTACAACTCAAACAAAGGGATAATACAGACATTTATGTATAGAGGGATGCAAAGGAAGAAGCAAGCAGTGGTTCTGAAAGAGAAAATGCAGATGGATGTGACAAGAACAGAGAGGGATTTTTTTTCACTGGTGAAGAACTGGTTGAAAATAGCAGAAGGTTGTGCAGCTGTGATCCTCAACCCAACATCTACAGCACTCACACATGCACACACTTCTCCCCAAAAGATGGAGGGGAGCAGGCATCCTGAAAACTGTGTACCCCTTAGAAGCTGCAAACCTGCTCTGCTCTTAGTCAGTTCAGCCAGAGATTCCCTGAAGTGCACTATGTGGCACATAAGGGCACTGGGCACATCTGAGAAAGGCTGCTTTACCATCACTCAGCACCCTTCAGGCACTTACAAGTCCTTACAGACCCACCAAGGTTGACGTATCAGCCATATATCATATGATCAGCCCTTAAGTCAAACGTCAAAGGAGGAATGGGCTGGAGTGAAATACTTTGTAAGTCCAGATGTGCTTCCAATCAAGGTGAAGAGAAGTGTGAAAGTCAAGAAGGAAAGCACAGTCATTAGAGCAGACATTAGAAATCCAAGTCACCCTGTTACAGCGTGATAGCCGTGTAGAGCATAAATTCAGCAACACTACCACAGGAAGCACTCAGCCAAGAAGCAAAGGTTTCAGGTTACACGGCAGTCTTAATTCAGGTTGTTCTCACTTTTTAGGTGCATTCACTGTAGTTGTGGAGACAGAATGGTGACATGCATTAATTGACCGTAAAAGTTCATCAATCCAGTTTTGCCTTGAACTACTACTTCCCTGGTTATTTGTTTTTGGCTGCTGCAAGCTCATGAGAGGCTGGTCTAGCAAACTGCAAAGAGAAACCTGAGAAAGTTTCAAACTAATCAGGTGGCTACAGGGCTACAGAGAAACCACAGCAACACAGAGCTCAGGATGAACAGGACAAACACATGAAGGGCAGAGTATACACACAAACGCATAGCTTAAGCTTTATTGCCTGCTGCTCACACAATCTCCCAGGTAGCTCTGCATGCATCCATGTGCCCTCCACAGATGCATCCCCAGGGGCTGACTGACATGGGCATGTGCTGCAGAAGCTGTTTACTTGGCACGCCCTGTCCTTAGCAGTCCCATGCATGGGTATGTTTATCCTGAGCCACTAAATATCACAGCGTGATATTCCAAGACAAAAATCTAAGCTAGCACGCTGAACTGTTTCCATCCTTAATTGCTGTAAATGTGTGGAGTGATGTGGAGCTGCTGCCTTTCCCAAAAGAGAGCAGCATGAAAGCTTTCTCCACAGCTTCTATGTATATAGCAAGTCTTTTCCGGGGCTGGGGGGGTGAGTATCACTGACAAGTGGCCAGCAGACATGGACACTGGACTGAGACACAACAGTGCAGCCCCCTTACCCACTAGTCTTGGGTGCCTGTACGAGAGAAAGGACAGATGTTTCCCAGTAGGTCACAGCAGGCACTTGCTCTCAGAAGGGCTGCTCTGCAGGGAGCTGGCACTGCTGTGTTAGCCCTGATTTAACAGCGGTGAAGGTAACAAAAGGGACCAGGAGGCAGCACAGCAGGCTTCAGTTAGAAGTATAATCTGCAGCCAGTAGACCTATTTGGGCTTGTCCAATGTGCAATTCCAAAATATGAACATCCTTGGTGGGATATGGTTGCTTGAAGACAGGAGCCTGTGGCTGTTTCAGATGCCTTGTGTATCTCATCTGGTATCCAGCAGCCAGGCCAGAAGTCTGCTGGTCTCCTACTTCATGCCCATCTGCCCTGTGTGGATGTCTATGATCCCCTAGGACACCTAGAAGGGTACAGCACAGCAGTGTTGCAATGCAGGGATATTAACCCTCTTCAGAGCTATAATGCTGTTTCTCTGCTTTTGAAGGTTCTCTACTGTGGAAAACCAAATTATGTCAGGCCAGATTTCTTAAACACATTTTGGCATCTGAGTATAGCAAGAGCCTTTTTGACCTAAGCAGGTCAAACCACTTTGAAAATATCTGTTCCCCATGTGATTAAAAGGAGTTAAAATCTCTAGCAAAATCTCAGTACTGGCCAGAAGAATTTTTCAGGAGGCACCATTTAAAGTCTGCAAAGCACAGACCTTAAGCAAAAATGGTGCTTGAAGCAGCCACGGGTGCTGTGCTAACACTGAGAGAGATGTATTTTGTCTTGGAGAGCTTCAGACCTACAAGATGTAAACAGTTCTGGTGGGAAGGAAATAAAATATTAATGAAAAGAAGCCAGTGGTGCTGTTAGAAACATATACAACCAAGCTGGACTAACCTCAACTTTGAAAAGCTGTTCTTACAAACCTCTTGCAAAAGCTGTAAACTGGAAGAGTGGCATTCACACAGCACACCATGCTCCAGAGCCAAAATCCAGGCTGGAGTGTAAGGCAACTGAGTCTCCAATAATGGCCTCTAATCACTAATATGTATGTCCATGATTAGGTGAAAATCAGAAAAAGGTAGATGGCAATCTTTAAAAATCCTCAGGCTTCTATAGTCCACTGAAACAGTGTGGGTCACTGCATTAGTTCTACTTTCTTATGGCATTGGAGACAGCAAAGGCCAAAGGATACTAGAGCCACACAGGTGAACCCAGGGGAGTTCACCTTCCTTCTGAGCCCCTGTGGTATGGGAACAGTGCCTATTTCTGTGCATATTTTATATTGAGCGACAGAGAAAGGACTATGGTGAGGGTCTCCCCCTCATGGGGGAATGGAGTAGGGAAAGGAATGCTAGGACAGGCTTTGAAACGGAGGTCAAACCCACATCATTTGCCTTTTGCCCACCCCCCTTATTTTAGAACATGAAAAAGAGAATAAAGTTAAGCCCTGTTAGATTTCTATTCTCCTTCCCTCTCCCTCCAAAGTGACTGCTCATTACAGACAGGAAGCAACTGCCAGAAGTTATTCACCTCCAATCCTTTATCACTTAAAAAAGCATTACGGCTCAGTCCATGGAGCCACTGGCAACTGTGGTTTGGAAACAGCTCTCTATCTGTAAAGATAAATAATAAAATAAAGCGTCTTCCCTTTTGAACCCCAGCTGAGAGATTTTGCCAAGTGATCAAACTTGTCTGAACCTCGGAGCAGCAGCTTTGAAGTAATAAGAACGAGATTGAAAACCTGCAGCCAAGAGCCGCACACACCTCATTAGAGCCCAGCCATGCGGGAAGCTCGAGCGGCAGCCACTGGGCTCGCCCTCACGTACCCACTGGAAAGGGGCTGTGGGAAGTGAACATAAAAGAGCCTTTCACAGTGGAAGTGCACAGGTGACATTTTTATGAGCACCAGCCCTGAGGCCGAGTGGCTGGCGGCTGCGCACGCTGCGCACGCCATGGTGGGCAGAGTCGGCATGGTCGCAGGGGGCTCTGCTGCTGCCATCCCTCTCCCTCAGCCTCCCCGGTTTTCCTCTTACTTTCCTTATTTTTTTTTGTGTTTCTGAAGGAGTTTAATGTACAAGGCTTTACCTTCCCCAGGTTGTGCTCAGAAAAGCTCCCCAAATGAGAAACACATTTCTGAAAGACAGTGAGCTGGGTTCTCCAATTTGGTTTGGTAGAGTTCATGTGAGACTTTGTGGTATAATTCAGCTAAATAATTTTTTTTCCTTCAAAAAAACCCCAAAGCAAAACAAATACTCTAAAGCTTAATAGACTTGTAAAGCGCTTTTAAAACCGTCTGAAGAGTTCAGTCATAGATCTTACCACACAGACACTGGTGAGGCTGCGTGCTGGCAGTAAGGCAGAGTAGTTAACTTCGAGAGCTGAAGTTCTGGGTTTAATTTTCAGTTTCAGACTAAACAGCAGGTCTGCAGCGAAGGGCAGGGCAATGACTCCTGAGTAAAACGGGGTAATGGAAATGCTTTTCTTGCAAACTTTACTGACTGTGTAGCCATGGAGCACCTCTTTGTGCAGGCAAAAGTACAAAAGCAGAGAAGTTTGTGTTGGTTTTAATAAACTCCCACCCCCCTCTGCCCCTGGTCCTCTACCTTTTTTACTGCAAAGAATTCTGCTGCCATTTTATTATGTAATGCTGCAGGCTAAAAATACACCCCTAATTTAAGCCATCTTGCCAATAAATCTACAAATACCATGTAATCCAAAAAAGGTAGTTACGATTTAACGACACGCTCTTCTTGTCATCTTAATATGTTCAACTTCTGAAGGATTTAGAGCAATGCACCTAAAGATACTTTTATTCAGCTTCTTAACTATTTTCACACAGTGTGGTGGAAACGGTGATAAAGTACAGTCCTCTTCAGCATGGAGCCGCAACCCAGCTTTTCAAGCTCCACCTTTGCAACAGGGTGAAGCTTTTTCTTTCTCTAAGTAAGATAATCTGATTCAAAGGGAGTGGGGCTGTCCAACTTAATGGATAGTGATTATTTTCTTTTGATTATAGAACCTTTTATGGGAGTTTCTTTTCCAGTTGAACACATCTATATTCTATAATCAAATCAGAAAAGGTACCCTGGTGGAAATGCATGTTCAAAATATGTTCTCTTTTAGGACTGAGACAGATTTATGGCAATTTATACCTCAATGTTAACCTAGCCTTCTCTTCCTAAACATAAAAAATACAAATATAAATTGCAGTTAATATTTCACTGTGTAACAGAGTTCTCGGGAGACTATTACAGCAATGGGTGAGCTGCCTAACACACTGTAACTGTCTCTTTGCTGTTCTGATTTCAGTTTCCAGATTTTGCCTCAAAGTAAGCATGAGAATCAGGGAAGGGGAGAGGGTGGAAGTCATTCACTGCCCTGAATCTGATATCTCCTGGGTCCTAGAGCTCAGATGTCCCTTCCTTCCAGACTCAAGTCTGGTTTCAATGGAGCTCTCATTTTTCTTCCCACTAATCCTGCCGTGAGATCAACCATTGGTAACTCTGTGAGAAATTAAATACCAGGATGTGGGAAATACGAGATCTGAATTTGGGCAAAATGTCGGTGATTTATTTTTCTTATTTATCTCCTCCTCTTTTCCCATAGTTGTCGTGTGGCAAATGACTCTCCAAAGCTGAAATAAAAGATTGGCCTTGAACAATGTGACTACATTGACAGAGCAGTGGCAAAGAAGTACACTGACAGTATGTCTTTTTAGTATAAGCAACAATCATTTCTAAAGAAAGATTTCATCCAATATTTTCTGAAAACATTGGCATTTCCAGAAATGCCTTACAATAGGATCAGCAGAACTTCGTCACAGTGATTTGCTGGAGCGGAATTCATAAAGAATTTAACATTCATGGCACCGGGCTTCCAATGAAACAGGATTCATGAGGTAGTTCGCTATGACGATGTGAGTGTTACAATGCCCAACAAGCAGGCAGTCATTTCGAATGGCTCTCTTCCTTACTCAGTGTAAGAAAACACATTTAGATCCTACAAGAATGAACTGAAGACGCTTAAGACTGGACTGCCTGAAGGTTTAGGTCTTTCATGCACTGTTTGTCATTGTGCTGATATCTGTAAACCACCTAAGTTCTCCTGTAGCCTCGATCATGAGGTATCTGGAAGCATAATTTTCACTTCATAGCCTACCAAGAGGTTGTGATACTCTCAAACATTTCACGCTGTCTATAAACACAGCAGCACCATGCTCACAAGATACAACGAGCAATTGATGACCGTGAGCTGTGAACTGCCTCCCATACAGCTGCCTGTATGTCACAGCTGGCTTGGCTGCTTCACGCCATCACAGCACTAAGTGACAGCATAATGAGAGCACCAATGGAAGTGACACGGGACGGGAGCTCCACCAGGGAAAATGGTTTTAGAGTATCTACTTTGATTTTTTCTCATGCGGACTTTTCTGAATCCTTTGCCTGAGCAGCAAGAGAAGAAGCACGCTCATGGTCCAGCCTATTCATCCCAGCCTTAATGTTTGGCACAGGTGCCACAAGCTGATGGGTCACCCTGGGAAGCAAGATCTCATCCCAGGATGGCATGGCAGCACTGATTTCAAGGAACTAAATGCACCAAAATCCACAAATCCCCTTTGTGACTAACAAAGTAGCTGTGAAATGGTTCTTATTCTTCCTCTATTCCAAGATTGTTATTTTGGGTAACAAGAGGACCTTATAAAATTTCCCAGATGTCATGGAAACTCTAGAATAAAATACAATATTGGCTTCTTATTACTTCCTTCCAGAACATGTTTAAATATATATATCAGTTAATAAGGGCTGAGCATACTGCTCTTTTCTCTAGCCAAACCTTTTTTAATAGTTGTGGTATGCAAATACTATAACTGACCACCCCAGCAAATTAAATATTTAACAGATAAAAATGTATTTACATTGATCTTAACTTTGGTCTTAATTGTGTTTACCTCATTCACATCCATATGTCATTTTTAACATGCAACTTCCAACAGTATTTATATGGTCCTACACTGGCATAGTAAAAATGTAGCAATTTCTAGAAATGGCTACATATAGAGTTCATGTCCCCTGTTTCTCAGGCTCACACAAGAGTTGAGTTATAGCCCTGGAGTACCTGTAGATAATATTTATGTTTGGAAACAGGGCATCTTTCAGTGACTTCAGCAAGGTGTGAAGATGCAACAATGATAATGACTGTGAAAGATACAGAGGCATTATGAGAAGTTCAAGAATCAAGCTCTCACCTTCTTCCTGTGCAGCCTTCTGACATACCTCATCTTTGCTAATCAGCATTTTGATGATTTTTGCTGCTATATGTTCAAAGGCTGACCATTCTGGTAGTTCCCACCTTCTGGATATCATTCTAGAAACATCTTAAAATGATCGAACTTTTCATGGGGTAACCAAGCACTGCCTAGAATCCCATCTGTCCATGAAGTAAGATACCCAAGTGTTAGCAGCATAGACTCTTGTTACTCTTGCAAATCTTAGCCAAAATATGTAGCATGTGTATGCAGAAGTAGCACTGTTTAATTTACTCTTGAATGACAATTTTTAAACACGGTTCCAGCCATATTCCCCAATGGCGCTCCCCAAGCACACATCACAGCCCCTTCTCTTCTGGCTATCATTAGTGAGATATTGATCCATGTGAAAATGGAGCCAAGTTCTGAACTGGATGGAGCACTTCTCTAAACAGCATCTGTGGCCACAGCCATGGGGTCAAACACAAAGCCACTCTGTCCATAGCCACCACCTGCCTGTCTCAGTCTTCTTCCCATGCAGGGAGGGGAGAGAAAGGACGTGGGGAAAGAGTGAAGAGATTTGCTGACTTCGGGAAATGTTTTAGCTTACCTCTTCAGCCTCAAGCTTTCTCCCAGCAGCTTCTGTGTCTGCTTCGAATGCTACACGTAAGGCAGCTCAACAGCTGTAGCCCCTGAACATTTCTGTGCGCTTATAGGGACAGGTCCTGCAGAACCCACGGACAAAAAGCAGTGATCTGAGAGCACGCCTGTATTGAATGGGCAAATATGTGACCAGTGCTGCATTCAGAAAGCTGCTCTAGGGCTTGTCTCAAAGGAACTAAATGTTGCATGTCAGAACAGTTAAAACAACCTTCTTTTGCTCTGTATAAAATGGGACTTGAAAACTGCAATGCCTGGTGCTAATGGCTTCAAAGGTATCAAGAGGCTCACCCAGCACGGTGCTGACGAGGGCACCTCTGCTCCTTAGGCAATGTGTGGGGAAACAGGGACATGCACCTCAGCCTGCCTTGTGTGATACTGGTAAGCTAAGCAAGAGGATGCGTAATTTAGTCAGTAGGAAATCTTTAACGGATGGGACCATTCAAAACCCTGTTTCTTTTCTGAACTCAGGCATTGCCCAGGTGAAGCTGGGACTCAACTAAACTGTCTTCCTCCTGGTTGTCTGCTTACTGGTTCTTTGTCCTTTGACTCATTAGCTGCACTGTGTCCCAGGTTCAGTGAGTGGCATGGAGAACATTTCTCCCTTAGTGGCCTGGGGTGCTGCTGGGATAAGAGAAATGGGCCAGCTTCTCAGGTCAGCTACTTCCACAGTCACTCCTGCAGCCACCACAGTCAGAGAAGAAGCAGGCTACCTCTGCTCCCTGCAAAGCTCATTCCACTCCCACACCCCAAACACCAGATCCTAGCAGAGGCCATAGAGGGTTTCTAAGTCCCAAATCATATGAGACAGAAGGCTGGGGTAGGCAGCACTTTATGGCAGTGCAGCTGCTGGGCGAGTGCCCCTCACTCCTGCGGTAAAGCTGAGGTGCCTGTTGGCTGCAGGAGAGACCAGGCAGATAGGGATCAGGCTATTTGTGATTTTCTCTATTACAATTGCAAAGACTGCCAGCACAGCTACCTGTGTATCTCCTGGTAAATCAAAAAGATCAAAGATGGGATTACGAAAGGTTATTTGAATATCTCGTGAAGCAGTGGTTATGATGCACACTTAAGTGCTTAACTACCTCTGTAAAAGCCATCTCCCTGTTCTGTTCGTGCTCTCCAAGAAACGGTGTAAATGCTGGCTGAGCTCTTCCTACATTTTCATTACTGGTAGGATGGGTTCAGTTGAAGAAAACAGTCAAATGTGCTACGAGCAAAAGCAATTTTTATAAAAGTTATTTTTTCAAAATTGATTTGTGGCAATGAACCTACGGGTCTAGTGCTCATTGTGTGAAACTGTACTTTGCTATCACAACACTGAGAGGCCAGTTGTACCTAACATTGTCAATAAAAGAAACTATACAAAAAATGTAAAAAATTGCCTTATAAAGCAACAACCTACATCATTTGTATGTACTTCTGATTTTTGACTCTTTAAAAGTGACTGAGTATACTCTTGCCTTGAAAGCAGTTTTTCTCCTTTTCTTCCCTGCCTTCTGGTGACATAATATCTCAGCTTACATGTTTCATTTATTTACAGCCAAATTTCTGGAAGCAGCAATCTCAAAAATGTTACTTCATCATAAATACTTAAAAACTTGGAAACCTGAATCTTTAATGTAGGTATTTAAGAGTAACCTCATTTAATTATGTTACTTGGAATCTACACATAAACTGTGTCAGATTAATAAAAAATATCTGCTGCCAGAAATACCTGATTTCCTCTTCAAGCCCTCACTCTTTAGAACAGGTTGGGGCTTTCTCTGTTCATAGAATGGGTAATTGCACTATCTATATTTTCCTTTTTTTAAGTAACCAGACAAACTATTCAGTCTCCCTGTTACAATGAACTCATTATAAAAGAAGACTGACTATGTCTTCCTTTGGAAACCACATCATGCAGATCCCACCATTTTGCCTAAGGTAAGGATGTAGAGCCCAGCATCCTCCACCAAACTCCACCTATTAAATCAATAAAGAAAATAAGAGACTTTCTGGATGTCCTTAAAATCAAATTCAAATCTCTCCCAGAGCAATGGTAGGTTTATTCCTGCAGTTCAGACATCCACCTAATTTCTTAATAATTCTGGCTGTAATCCACAAGTTTGATATTACTCTGATTTTCTTTGTTTGTTAGTTTTTCATTTTACAGCAAGCAATCCTTACAGGTTACTTGAAATTTAAACAGCAGAACTGGTAAAAACGAATCATAATTTTCAAATTTGTGCCATTTTTCATAAGACTTCTCATGACATTCTTATCCATTTGTTAAAATAATGTTTTCAAATCAGAAAAACATGTTTCCGGAACATTCAAAAGCAAGGAAGGATTTTGCAAAGCAAAAATGTTCAAAAAACATAATCAAACCCTATTTTGATTTTAAATACTCAGTCCTCAAGTGATCATAATATTGTGAAACTTTGGAAAAACAAAAATTCCAAGGACACCTACAGGGAAAAGGGTCAATAAAACCAGATTATTTCATCATGAAGCTATTTATACAAAACCTCTGAGAAGTTCTAATAGGTATCATCCCCCTTTCTGGTGGTGGTCAGAGGCACAGCACTGAGTCAGAGGGCCCTGCAGCAGGTCCAGGGCTCAGCCCCACTTGGAAAGCTTTGGGCAGCTCCACTGGGGCCACAGTCCACATGGGAAGGTTCAACGAGTCTGGGCTGATGGAACTGTGACATATGCTTGCTTGGTGCATGTGCATATGGTACCAACGGCCTCCAGACATGTAAGATAGCCCCTATCGCTGCCTTTGGGAAACATTCAGTATTTGCCTTATAAATAACAACATTAAAAGAATGGTAACTCACGCTTTCAGTGGATGTTCTGGAGTGGTGCGTATAACGCGCATAAACTTCCCCTACTCTAAAGTATAAAATTCCACATACCATTCAAAAATAAAGGTTTTTTTTTTCCTCTGGGATCTGACAACTTTCTGGCTCTCCGTATCAGTAAACAAATAAAACAAGTACACAACACAGCTTGCTGGTTGCAGTGGTAAGAGCAATGAAACCCCAGGACACCAGGTCAACTTCCAAATAGTGGCTTTTTCTCAATGCTTCTATAGCCAAGGCTCAGATGAGTAAGGCTGCAATATTCCCAGCGTGGCAAGACACAGAGTGGGCTTAGACAGTGGCACAGGCTCTCTTGGACGTGTACATACACCTGCGTGGGCGAAAAGGATTTGCCATCTTTTCAGTAACACTGGAAGCTTCTTTTCAGCCTGCTAAAGCGGATCTCTGGAGTAGTTTTACCACATTTCTCTCTGGGATTTTCCAGAAGGAAAAAAAAAAATAAATACACATGTGGTGGCTAGCACGTAAGCAGAACACCTGAAGCTGTGGAAGCAGATTTATTGCACAGCACAGAGAGATACAGGGGCCTGCTGGCCAGGGTGTCCCAGTGCATCGGACCTGCCACACAAACACCACGGGTCCCAGGGTCAGATCTGCTCACAGTGTCTGCTGCTTTTGAGCAACATATGAATGCGTGAATCATCAATGTAGCTCCTGGGCTGCAGAACTTCATGTTTTTACCATTTACTCTTTCCTACATTGAGTAGGCATATGAGAAGGGTGCAGCTGAGGAACACATATGTGTTGAGGCTGTGAGTTGTATATATATGACTAATGAACATGCATAACTTCATTAGTACCAACAGTAAGAAATGAGTAACAGGAAAAAAAACATAGCAGGTCTGCATTTTCTTTCCTATAAAAATAACACTTTTCTTTTTAGCTTTTAATTTTGTTGGGATTTGATTTTTTGGATGTTGTTTTAAAAGCATCTAATGCATTTGGCACTGATTAGAAAAGTATACTTCATGTGTACTTTTTGTGTACTTTTTCTGTACGCTTTTTCTGTGTACACTTTATGTGTACTTTTCTGAGCAATACATTGTCTTTCTGATACGTGGTCTTTCAGAATGAGATACAGAGGATTTGCACAGATTTCAGATTTTAACAGACTTCCCAATGAGATTATAAGAAGATTTTTAAAGGGCTGTTCTACACTCACAGTATTTCTTCTTCCCAGAAATGATAAAAATAAAACATGTCCTGTTTCTAAAAAACTTTGATAGCCTTCATGATGATTTCCTAAAAATATCTATTTCCTTTGTATTACTTAAGAGTGTAACATACTCCTATGGCTGAGGCCACAGCTGCTACAAATAGCTACAAACCAAGGAAATGGAGAAATTTCTATTTCTGTTTGGATTGCTTATACGTACAACTTGGTAAGAATACTACTACATCATGCCTGTGAGATATGGCTGTACATTCTTCAAAGATGAAGTGGATTTCAAAGGAATGTCTTGTTTTGGAGATTTAGGCATTCATTTATATGAAGGTGCTAAACTTACTGATGTCAGACAGTTAGGCTTGCTATCTTTTTGTCATTTTCACAAGGAAATGTAAGAATCTGCATCAGTGAGCATCACAAAATGTGTACAGACCATAGTATTTAAAATTTTGTATTAATTATATGGTGTAGATGTTCAGTGCACTTTACTGTTGCATTTATCATCTGTTTGATGGTAAATCTTCAGAACTCTGGGGATGTTTCAAGATACTGCAGAAGTTTATATAGGAATCTGCATGGCCCTAAACTGGACATCAGATGTCCATAAAGAGAGTCAGAGCATGGCAGAGCCCTGCACAATAGTTAATATCTGGGAAATAGTGATGGGAACAAAGCTATTATTCATAAAACGAGAAATTTATCTGGTCTTGCTGCTTCTGTATTTTTATAAATTATACAAATCCAAAAGGCACAGCTACTAGCAAAAGCAACAAGAGTAATGGTAATTTAAATTAACGCTTATAGAAATCTTGGCGAATACACCAAAAATTCAAGGCCTGGCACCCAGGGGTGAAACCTGACCAAGTGTTTCTGCCACTTTTACCAAGGCAGACTGGGGTAACACACTGAGCATCACAGAGCAGTTCCCAACTGTAATCTCTTACAGTCCCCACTGATGAAGAAAGGATACATTTCTAACTTAATGCAGACTGCCACATGGTAAAGCCATCTGGGAGGTTACTTTGAAGGAAACAGATGGAAAAGGAAGAGATTCCTCTGAATGTAGTGTAAGATTTACATTATCCTCCATGAACTTCCATGTAGTCCCCATGTTTATATAATTTATCATGATTTCCTCAGACAGCTGAGATTAGGAAGCCTGCATGAGCTCATGTTCTTGTTGTTAATTCTGAGTCTGAACCTCCCTCCTTTAAAGGGAAATTCAGTAGTGTAAAAAGAAAACTGAGAAAGGCAACCAGACTTAAGTGAAACCCAGCAGCATGAAGTTCCTGATCATCCCAAGAATCATTCTGCTTTACGTCCTCCTTCTTTCAGCCTCAGGAAGACACTGCCACGAGGGCTTGCTCACAGGGATAATTTTTGTTCTCTGGAACAGCAAAATCATGAAGTTGAGCTAGCATAAGCGTGGTAGTGGGGCCTAATGAAATCATGTTTTGATTTCAATGATTGGGTGTTGACTAGATGGCTTGTAAAGGTCCCTTCCAACCCATTCTATGATTCTGTGATTCTACGATTTCACTGAACACTCCCTCAGGCCAAGAATAAAAAAAAAAAAAAAAAAATTGTTCTCTGAGTGAAGACACAGCACACAAATAATTTAACATGTAATTTCACTAGCTATGTTGTGATGATTGGGGATTTTGTAAGAAGTTCTCTCTCTCCTTTCAGGCATCCTTCCATGCCTCTTCATTTTCTTTACAAACATTTCCTTTACTAATGGGAACGTCAAAGGGCCCTCTTTTCTCACTCTCTCTCTCTCTCTCTCTCTTCGTCAGTGACCACAGAGATGCTACTGAGGCACCATGCAGCAGTGACTGCATTTGGCTGGCTGAAACACTCCACAGCATCCCCACCAGAGTCACTGCTTTGGGAAAGAAGGGATGGGAAGGGAACCCTGGTGCTTTGCTTCAAACATCTACATCATTTTACCATCAATTAAACCTGCCATTACATTATTCTGCTACAAAAAGAGAGTCTCAGGTCCCCTCCTTGCCTTTCCACATCCCAGCCCCAGTCATTTCTTCCTCTCTTGTGCTAGGGCTTGTGGTCAATTACTACTGAAGCAAAACATGTACAGGAGTAAGTGCCCAAGGAGATTAGTGGCACCACACATGCCATCAGTGGGCAGGCTGCAGGCAGAGCCACCAGTACCAGCGTCCTTTACCCTGCTGACCCCGGTGGGGATGAGCTCTGCTATATGCCAGAGAAATTCACAATACAAACAGCAGGCCAGGAGTCTTTGCCTTTTGGATTTAGCCTCCTTTGCATAGCAGGGTTCTAGCCTCCTTGTCTCTCAGTTGACCTGGAGGAGACAGCCGGCTTTGTGCCCACTGGCAGACTGACTACCATGTAGGAATAGCCTGAATGTGGCTGTAACAGTTCAAGGATGTAAGCAAAACGAGGGAGAGGAAATATCTTTTATTAGAACAACTTGGCTCAATCGTGTGGTGTAGTCAGAAGGTTACAGACGGTACATCCCTGGGGACTGACTTTTTGTTTCTTGCATAAGCTGGGCTAATAAAAGACATTACCTCTCCTTGCAAAACTTACCTCACTTGAAAGTACCACTATCTTCATCCTGTATATTATATCTGACATTCAGAGACATTAATATTGCTGCAAGTACCATGGATTCATCATTGCTGCAACTGCATTGATTTCTTTTGTACAAACACAATTCCTGCATATGCTTTGGAGAGTTATATCATTTCACCCCTCCAGCTCACAGGTAGGATGTTTTCTGTTTCTTAGGTAACAGTTCCTACTTCTGATTACAGCAGACATTACAATAATGTACACTCTGCAATAATGTATTAAAACCATAAGGTAGAAAAACAGAAGTATTACTCCCTCCTGAAAGCAGACCTCTTTCCAGAAAAGCAACGGATCCTTTATGCTTTTGATTCAGCAATCATTCATACTTGCTGAATGGCAGCACAGCCCATGGACTCTGCCAGGCAGAGACAGGTCTGCTCCCATACCCGCAGGCTGGTGCTTATGTAAAAAAGTCACAGATTTAGGATGTTGGGTTTTTTCAACATGGGGTGGCCTGGGGAAAGAACATGTAAGTGATCAAAACTACAGAGTTCGACTGATTTCATGACACCCTAACTTGCACTTTGTCCACGGTTTTAAAGAAGAACAATACTTTCTGCCAAAAGTTCAAATACGTTAGTCTTTGTGACAGATCCCATTTAGTTATCAAGTTCAGCCTATTTTGTTCTGTGGATTTAGAGACTCCTTTAAACGAGCGGTAAGAAGGGTTTTATACCTGTGCCCCCTCCTTGCTGTAAACAGTCCCTAGTTATGCGCGCTCAGGACACACAGAGATACATACCACATGCCGGAGTCACACTATCTTTGTGTGCATGTGCCTGCACTACCGCCGAAAGAAGGCTGCTGCAGAAAGAGGACATACCTGAGCAAGCACTGTTCATTGCTTCCTCCTCTCATTCCCAAGAGCCACCACGTGAATCATTCTGGTGGTTGTGCCTGGCAAGCCAATAGCTGCCCCCCAGTTCATACGATTGATATATTCCCCTTCATTCTTTACAGTAAAAAAGACCAGTTCATATACTAGAGAATTATTTAATTTAAAGTATTCTAAATAATTTAAATTTGCTTTTCTTACCTGAGCAGGCTTCTTTTGAACCACTTGTTGAGGCTGAAAAGTAAAACAAATACATGATGAGAAATCAAATTCACTGAGGTCATGTAATTGCCGTTTCACAGATGCTGGGAAAAATGTTTTCAGCAATAGAAATCAAATACAGAAAAAGCTCACATTCAAAAATGGAATGATGAACATACTCAGCTTTCACACCTGGCCTCTCCAACACCTATCTATGATCTTGCTCTGAAGTCATTCAGGTTACTGTGGATGCAGAGGGATATGTTACGTTTATTTAATTATGATCAAGGTGAAATCTAATTTAGCTTGTTGCATCTTCCAGCTTTTCTGTGGTACTGCTAGATTTACTTTACTGCATTACTTAGCAGACTGTGACAATGACCTAATTTTATAACTAGACCTTCTTGTCTCTACTGATGCTGTTCACTCTCTTACCATACTCTTTCAGCTGTGAGTGGAGTGTCCTGCTGTGGGGAGGCCCTCTCTCTCTGGCCATGAACAGGAGCCCAGCTTGAGCAGAGAGGTGAAGTACACACAACCTCATTCCTGAGCAAGGGCTTCTCGCTTGGACAAAGCCATCCTTGTCAAAACCAGGAGACTGGGATGGGCAGTGGCTTCAGTTCTTGGAATCTCTTGTTGCACAAATGTGATGCTGTCCTGAGCCTTGTGAACCTGTTGATATGATTTTGGGAAGGCCCATCATAAGGCAGGTTGGGTGCGTGGGCAGGGAGAGCTCGTGGTTGCGTCCGCCTGCCTATGCAGGACCTGGGAAACAGCCATGGGCTCCTCAGCAAGTCTCCCTCCTGGCTGCTCCCACCCAGGAATGGGAAATATGGTGCGCACACGAGTCAGGACACTCACCAAGGTGCCAGTGCTCTTCCCCCCAACACCAGGAAGGAGGAGAAGTACCAATTAAGTAACTAATACAAGCCCACTTAAAATATACCACCACCACTCACACAACGTGACAACCCTTGCGGGTGCTAGAAGCTACACAGAACAATAAGACCATAGATAAAGGATGAAATCCTGACATCGAGAGCACAAAAGAGCTTTTCTTACTTCAGTGTGGCAAAGCTGCTGTCATTCTCCCCTGCAGGACTTTCTGTTTTCAAAGTATATGAATTGCACCCTATGATTTTCTTCCTGCCCTTCCTTCCTGCCTGTTCCTAGTTCCAGCCGTGATTTCAGGGACTTGCTTGGGCAGAGGCCAACATGTGGTCCCTTTGCGTGGCCAAAAAAACTAATTTTCATGACAGTGTAGTAGGAAATAACTGGAATATTTCTGAATAAACAGTTTAGTGTAACTGGCTTTTCACAGCAAAATTTCAGTGGGAAGGATCAATGAAAATGTAAATTAAATGTAACGGATTCAATTCAGACTGCCCACCACAAGCGTCCCATTTTAACAAGAGATGCTTTGTTTATTTTCAGTCTTTTTCTAATTCAGCAGAATCCTATTGCTGTTATATTTTTGTATCTGTGCCTCAGGCTCCTAGTTCTGCTCTCAAATAAATATGAGAAAAAAACTATCTGATGACAGGGTCCTTCTTTAAACATCAGGGTGAACCCTTTTCCATTAAATTCCCTTGCAATGGAGAAGCTATTACCAATGTACATATTTTACTGATGCCTTCTCCAGGTGAACTGAAAGCCCTGAACTCATTAATGGACATTTGCTGCCCTTGGACAAAGGAATGATTTGTTTCAAAGGAATCTCTTGTAATTACAGAACTCCTTGAATTCTTCAGTAATCTGTCACTAGTGCTTTTTCCCTTTATTTTCTTTTTTTGTCTGCTGATTACGCTTGTATATGTGTTTACTCCCAAGCTACATGACATCTGCAGACATCCTTAGAGGCTGATTGTTTAATCCTGCTCAGAAATCCCCATATATTTTTGGCCATGCACTCTGCATTCATGTGACTCTCACACACTGTAGCTCAATGAAATCTTCTGAAAGAGCTGCCAACTCACCAAATTTTCCATGAATTAGGTCCTGACACTTCAATGAGAGGAAAGACAATGTCTGAAACAAGGCCAGCTCTGGCTTTCTGCCTAGTATGTGTCACAGTAATTCTACCAGCTGCCCTTCTACACAGCAATCCATACTTTTCAGACCACCAAAAAGCCCCTTGAATACTTTCAGTGATAGCTGGGGCTCAAGCGGCCAGCGTGTTTTCCCAGCCTCTGGCACCCAGCAGCTCCGGACTGGACCTAGAAAGTTTTTTGTGTGTGTTTGTTTTGTTTTGTTTTTATTTTTATGAATGGCTTTTGCAGGGGACTCTTGACTCCAGCAAAATCCTATCCGGTCATTCATAAAAAGCAGAGGGAAAATATTGTACTTTGCTCAGTTGGAAACCGTCTCTGATACTGACCAAGGCTTTCAAGAATGTTATTAATTCAAGACCTTTGCTATCATAGCACTTCAAGTCAAGAGCTCCTTGGCAGTGGCTGCTTACTGCTGGCTAGGTTTCCAGTGCATTTGGGATATGGGGTTCGGGTTCGGCATGTCTTATCCCTTAAATGGAAGAAGTACAGTTATGGAAACTCAAAAGCCAGGCTTAGCCCCACAGCCAGTATTAACCGACACACACCACCAACATGCCAGGAGCTGTGCCGACTTGTGCCATGCTGAGGGCTCCAGCTTGTGGCAGCTGAATCACTGCAAGTGCTCTTTTCCAGGGGCATTGCTTCTCCTGCTTCAGCCTGGCTGTGGGAGAGCTGTATGGATGAATGCAGGCTGGATAAATGCAGCAAGATCAGTCCTGAGAGGGTTGCAGAGTCTGCTCACCTAGGTCACCCCAAACCAGAAGAAATGAAACACACAGAACTAATGACGAGTTTCCTAAGGAACTCTTTTCACTTCTTTTACTGTTGTGGATGTGATGCCTTTGGAAACTTCTTGACACACTATGGATACAAATGCCTTGACTCACTAAGCTTTGTGTTCACTGAGTTAAGAGATCTTTTCAGGGCTTCAAAGGAGACACCTCTGATTCAAAAGAGTGTTGCAACAGCATGTTGAACTAGCTGGAAAGGAAAAGAATGTGTCTTGGTTATGGAAAAGACTGGACCCATAAAAAAGCCAAGGACAAGGGATTTTTAAAGAGGTGCTTTGGAGCAAAATAAAGTTGTATACACGACACGAGAGCTCTGAAGTATTATGCATACTACCAGAAGCCTGCAGACGGCAGACCTTCTGCTCTCCCAGATGCTCTTTCACTTATGTCAGTGATTGTATGTAAGGGGAGCTTCAGGCAACATGGGACTTTCACATTCTATTTTTATCCTAAGTTTAAAAACCAGCTATTGTACACTGAAAGTGTATCAACTGAAATCCCATGCGCTTGAAAGCAGAATTCAGGGTTTCTTCCACCATACACAAGTACAAGTTAACCTTAAGTAGTTTTCTTAAATCTGTATGATACAGAAAGAACAAGTGACAGCATTGGTAAAAATCCTGTGACCACGTCATTTGAATGTCTATCACTTAAGAACAAGTCCAAAGAACAGCAGATTTTGTTTTGCCATCTTTAAACTATATGAGCTAAAGTAAAAGACAATAACTTAAAATTTCATAAGATTCCTAACTTTGAACAGAAAAATATTTAACCACCTAAAGAGGGAAGTACACAAAACTTTGGCTGGTTTTAACTTTGCTGTAAGTTTTGGATGTTCAAAGTCCAACTGTTTATTTTCTTCAACACATTTATTCCACTCCTCCTCTGTCACTTCACCCCTTTTTGTCTTCTAATTCTGTTAATTTACTCCTTGTCAGTATCTCAGATGTATCCTTATAGCCCATACAGACATGGTTAAACAATTTCTTTGCCTTCTGTATGAGAACAAAAGAGTATCAGTAGTCTAAAGTTGTATCAAATTCAATCTGCCACACTTTGCAGTTGCATACTCTTTCTTATCCTGTGACTTCTCACACGATTATAAAAATAAGGACGGACAAGTGTAAGTCTATGTCAACTAGTATGAGCAACGCTGGACACATTTTTGGTGTTCAGAGATAAAAGCACTAGTTTGAATGCAAATCATCCCAACTGCTGTGCCTGGACCTCCAAGGGGAAGCTGCACACTCACAATGCTCCTAGATTTTGTGCTTGTGTCTTGCTCTGCAAACTAAGTATGATGAAAATGTTTGACTGATGCTTCTTGGCAACAGTGATTCTCTGTTTTATTCCCACAGCTTGACAGAGACAAGACGTTCACGTGGATGTAGTGAGACTAAATGACCAGGATGGAAACTAATATCCAGTTAGGATGACATTTATAGTGCTGGCAGCTCAGAGTTGTGCAAAGATCATTAAAATAATTTTGTAGGTCACCCAAACACTTGTAGTTCTAAATTAAAAGATGAGCAAAACCATACTTGGTCTTTTTGTCTATATATCCTCAAAAAATCAGGAAGTACATATTATACCAGTTGAAACCAATACAACCCAAAATAAATCACGTCTTCCAAGCAGTTCCATATGACAGCAGAATAACTACCGTTCTGCCCTACAGCTTTGTTTCGAGTCTGGCCTTTCCATCCATCTCCCAGCGCAGAGTGATCCAGCCCCAGGACTGGGGTCCTACACAGTCTGTGAGGGAGTCCCCACCTCTGGCTAAAAGCTGCTTTCAGCTTCATGACCATCAGCAGGGATCCACCCCAGACTGCATGGGGATGGTGTGCCTGCCATTTGCTCCTCTGACCCAGGTACGCTCATGGGTTGCTTTGTAAGTTATCTTCCTTTCAAGGGTGTTTTGGAAATGTTTTTTTTAACCCCCTCAATAGCAAGGGGGAATGTCCCCTCCACCCAAGCAAGACAGGTTTGTGTTTTGGAAGAACAAGGTCACGAATCCTCATGCCTCCATCACACGTTTGCAGTCAACTGGCAACTGTGGTGTCTGTGTATGCACACTGCTGTGGGTCATTAGGATCTAACAGCAAAACCATCTGGCCCTCAGAGTTCAAAAGAGATTTGACAGTCCTCTGTGCAGTCTCATAAATGAGGCTAATAGTAATCTGTGGAGAATTTTGGCAAAATCTGTGGAACTTCTATTCTTTATTTTCTATCCTACTTGGCACTTCTCTGAGTTTTTAACATCAAATACAAAGTCAGGTCTTTCAAAAAATATTTATTAGCTTATTAAACTCACCTCCCCTGACTGCTGTTGGAAAACCCTGCAACATCTTAGAGCTGCGCCAATAACTTCAGTTTATGACAAAGTAAATAGTACTTCTATTGTACTTGTGGAAGAGAGCAGAGAACATCAGAGTTGTCCAAGTACACAAAGTGACATTTAATAGTTGTTTGATAACAAAATTTTATGTTTTAATTGATGAATTCAAAATACATTGCTTCAAATTACTCCTTTGGCAGCCTGAAAACTCAGGCACTGGACCATATATCCAGTTAGGTATCTATATAACTAATGGAAGTCAAAGAATTGACTTTGCAGGGTCAGCATTTACCATGTTTTCTTTATAGAAAACTATCTTCACTACAGAACATCTGCAAGTTGCTACATTTGCAATGGTTTTATGTTCTGACAGGATAAAAAACATGTAAGACGTATTAAAAATAAAATTCTATTTTCTTTTACACTCATATAGCCCATTACTTTTCAGTTGCTTTGATCCAGCCTTCCTCACAGCAGTAGATTTTCCACTGTTATAGATCTTGGTAAGTACAAACTGAATGGTTAGAACGGCAAGGGAAAAAACTTAATTTTTCTTCATCTGATAGCTGAACTGTTAGTTCAAGCACAACAATATCCCATTGAGTTTATCAAAGACATAATCAAAATTCGAAGTATAGTAGCTGTTAGTGCTGTGTTCTTGATAGATGCTATTATTTTTTATAGTGCTTCAGCCAGTATGGCTGTATTTCCATAAAATATGCAGGGCAGTGCAGCCTATGAAATACTTAATGGTCCTTGTATCTATGGGTCAATGTTATATACAAAGTTTAAATTGGCATACTCAGCTAAAATCAATACAGTTCAGGTGCAGGAGGATCAGTTGTTGCTGACTGCTCTTCTTCAGAGTTACCACTGCTCTGTTGGATTCCTCTGGTAACTCTCTATTATCTATCATATATTTGATAAGCTTTCCTCATACATTTTGCTCAGATTTACTTCAGCAACCCATGGATTTTTCTGCTAAAATCTTAAGACACGATTTCTGTCTTTCTGAATAGTTCTAGCACAAATTTTAGCATTGAGGGTTTTTCTGATAGGCACCTAAGGAAACATGAGCTGGCTCTTTTGTCTGGCAAACATCATACGTATCTGTCTATTTATAACTCCCTACACAAACAGACTATTGAGAAAGCCAGATGGGAGGTTCCAGTTATTCTTAGCTATAGCGTAAGGAAAAAAACCTACATTTTAGTAGATGGAAATAAATTATAACTTATTTGCAAAGAAACCAAGCTTTCATAATTCAGGGATATAAACCAATCAGAAACTACTTACCTTTATACGTTGCAGACTTCACCAAACAAATAACTATTATGCAACTGGTTATCTCCAGACTGTCTTGTTTGTTTGGATACAGCAAGCCCTGTGTCCACCATGCATTTCTCTCGAGCCATGTGAAAGTGATTTTTGGTTACTATAAAACAGGCTAGATTTGAACTGAGGACCTAGAGGTGAAAAGCACCATATCATATTACCATCTGGTTCTAACTTTTGTTTTAGAGTCTCCCCTCTCTACTTGCTCCTGCCACACGGACTTAAAAAACAGTGACAATTCCTGCTTCAGAGGACACTCCTAGCAGCACCACTGATGGTGGCTGCGTGGAGCTGATCAGAGCTGCAGGACTATAGCCAGAGACTCGTCTCTGGAACTGACTGCCAGGAGCTCCTGAATCCCCCTGACCTTTGCATTGGTCTCCAATGAAATAACTGAATAAATAAGGCAGTAAAGTCCCAAACCAGGCAACCTGCTGCAAAATCTGCTACTGTTTGGAAAGTGAACTCTGTACGTCAGTGGTTTTGCTCAATTATAACTATTGTCAGGCAACACTTCTCTTTGTGCTCTCCTACACTCATTCTCCTCTTCATTTTAAGGTCACAAAGAAGTTAACTCATACAGTACGTGTGTCCTTATATCATTTACAGACTGGAAAACAGGCACAGCCCATTTTCCTCAATGTAGGCTAAGAGCAACCAAATTAATTCCCGGGCCTATGAAAGCTTCTGCCAACAGCAGGCCCAAGCCTAGAGGCAGGGATGGAAAAAAGAACTGAAGTAGCAGTTAACAAGGGGCAAACTACTCAGCTGGGCAGACCAGGGGCAACAGCAGCACCCCAGCAGAGCCTGGAGGCAACTCTGACCCTGCCTCATGTCTCCATCAGCCTGCTGCTGCAATGTCCATGCCACAGCCAGGAGCTGCACTTCTTCACAAGAAGCCCTGAAAGCGAAAACACAACATGCACTTCCTTGGGCATCCTCCTTACCCTGGGAAGGTAGCTACTCAAACTACCTTGAAGGTAGTGATTCAAGCCAAGGAGCCTCATTGTTATCCCTTGGGTATTCCCGAGTGGCAGCCTGTGGCATATTTCTCCAGTTCAGCTGGACACAAAAAGCGCTGCTGCCTCCAGAAATTTGTACATATCGTTTTAGCAAGGCACTTCTAAACCAGAGGGGGAGAGCATCAGATCAACCACTATATAAAGGCAGGTGCAAGAGAACATGGTCTGCCTACAAAACCTGCAGACTTCACCTACAGCAGAAAACAATCCAGTCCAGGTCAACAGCCTGGCTTGCATCCATACTACCTTTCCCTCTCCCATACGGAGCTGTCTCTTCCACATTGCCTAGAGGGAAGAGGGAAGAGCCCATGGGCTGTGCTATTCCTTTAACCACACCAGGGAACTGTGCTAGAGTCTGAAAAGAGAACATTCCCCATCGCACAGCACAGACAACTGCATGGCAGCGCTTGACACTGTTCAGCTCACTGAACACAGACACAACTCTAGACCCTTTTAGGAAGAGCTGTCTGTCTCCTCATCTCCACAAACAGGGAAAGGATGCAAGGAATCTGGACAGCCTCTTTTGCACGGCCATTCCTGCCCCTTCAGAGATGTAAAGCATTTTGTACAGAGCGCATGTCTTCATCCCCAGACCTAGCCCTGAAGTTCTAAAGGAGCTTTCCCTTTCCATCCAGCACATTGCCCCTATGACCTCCCATTGCCCTGTGACAACTAGGCAGGGTTTTCCTCCAAAGAAAAGTCACACAGGGCAAGGAAGGCCTGGCTGATCTTCTGCAGCTGAGGATCTGGCCTGAGGCACTTCTCTTGAACTTCTCTGTCTGAGTAGATCCATTGGTAGCCACATGGTTGGCTGGGGATGTTTTTGTATGTCTGGGATATACAGATGTCTGATAGCTGTCTGTCTGTCAAATAGATTTGATAATTATTACTGCCTCCAGGAAACTGATGCTGGTAAAAGTGTCTGTCAGAGTCTGACTACAACCTGCTGACATGCTGGCACAGTTTCATAAAGAAGTCAAGTGCCCAAAACAGAAAAACATTTTCCCGGTACTTGAAATGTACTATGGGCTTGGTGGCAAGTTGTTGTAATTAATCCACTTCCTGGCTTGAAATATTTTGGGGTCATTCTGGTGTGTCGTATGTTAAATACTGAACTCAGTTCATATTGTTATTTTTTAAATGGAAATTACATTAATTATATCCAAAGGTATGATTTGTAGGCACTCCCTACAATGCAGAAAAAAACCTCACCACACTGCATTTTTGCTGTGCTTTTACCATTCACTCATTAATTGGAATTTCATCGTAAGCATCATTGTGAAATCTACATAAGAGGGCGAAGTATTTTAAAAGATGGTAGCAAACCAATTTTTTTCTTTTAACCAGCTAGAACCATTTACCAAAAGACTGCAAAGTCAAAGTCTGCAATATCCTATCGTCAGCCTCTCAACAGCAGCAGAAATACAAATAGTGTCTGTGGACACATGCTTCCCTCAGTCTGAAAGAGAGAGAAAGAACAGGGAAGAAAGGAAGGGAGACAGATTCTGCTCTTGATAATCCGGGTGCAATTTTAAAGTTGTTCTATTTATGTCCCTGGACAGACTCCGAATTTAGCTCAGTCTAGGAGAGAAGATTTTGACTGTAATTTTTACAGGACAATTACCTGACTGTCTAGCTACAGTTATTTAATAGCCTTTTGAAAGCTACATCTGACCTGAAGATCCCATTTGTTGCTTGGATCTAACAATGTGAACATCAAAGGTATGTGTGTAAGGTATGCATGCAAATCCCCTGCAGCTTTTTTCATAATAGTACTGAAATCCAATACCAGACCAAGAATGCTGCGCCCGGAGCACCCTGCTACAGCCTTGCTCCCTAGTGCAGCTTAAAGTGGTTTCCTTACTCACAGAGCTCCATCCGCCACTTGGAAAGCAGCCTGCTTTTAAATGTTATGATTGCTAGGGAGTACTTGTGACCATTTTAGCAAACACAGGTCATTTCGGAGAACGAGATTGCTCAATATTTTACTCTCTGTTTCTGATAACTCTTCCATATTTCATTGTTTCTCTTGTTTAGGTGACAAAACCTGCTTTTTCATGCTGTAAAAAACAAAGCTAAATTTTGTCCTTGGCTAAATTCTGCCCTTAGTTCAAACTAATTCCAGAATCTGCCCAAAGAGGTAAATGCCTCCATCTCCCAACTAGACACGTGTAATTGTGCTTAGAACCTACGTGGTTTGGTGTGCCAAAAATACACTGGTTGGTAGCATCTGTGTCTAGGTGGTCCTGGCAACAGAGGTGCAAGCGGCTTGTTAGATGAAGGAGAAGGATAGCTGGCTTCCAAATATTGCTGTAGTTGGCACAGACAGATACACCCTTTCTGGGAATTAGGTACACTGGGTAGAAAGAAGCTGGATTTGCAGCTGAATATAACCCACCTCCCTGAGATCAAGTAGTATATCAGCACCAGATCATTTAACGGCAGTTGCAACATCATTTTAGCACTGGTAGCAACATGACCAAAGATACTCTGATACTCTAGATATTAACAGGAGTAGTAAGGGAGCTACTGATGGTGTGGAACAAGGTCCTTTCGCTGGTGATCAGCAACAGAAGGAGCCAAGATCTTTCTGATGTTGTTCAGCAGGCTGCTCCCAGGCATCTTAACATCCCTGCGTTCCATGCCTGTGACTGCCCAGAGCAGCTTCAAGCAAGATTTTTTCCTGGGAAAAGAGCCAGGGAGCCCAAGGGTGTATCTTGAGGCACCAGAGGTTGCTGCAAACCCACTGCTCTCCAAGGCAAAACTCATGGCCAGCAAGGAGGCCACCAGTGAAGAAAAGATAGTATTTGGAGGAGGGGTGAGGAAACAACAGTATAGCTTGGGACAGTGTGTGCACACTTAGGAGCTTCTGGAAATCTTTGACTGGTAGGAAACGCTGCTGGGAAGTTTTGGTTGGTTGCACAGTGGGAATGATCCAAAGGGATGGGATGGAGGGATGGAGGAATGGAAGTTGTAAGGAGAGATGATGGAGAAGAGAGGGACCAAATGCACACCACCTTCCCAGCTTGCACACAAATGGGAACAAGGTCTCTGCACTCCTTTTACACAAGGAACTGAGAGGAAACACAGAAATGTCTTCTTTGTATTTCTTTTTGTCCACCAACACATACAAGTTGGCTGTATTTTTGTCATAGTTTTGGCTTCTTTTATGCTCTTAAAAGCATGTGCATTACTGACATATTTTGGGGGTTTTGTGGTGTTTTTAAACTGGGAAGTTTCATTAGAAAGACTGCTTTTAGGTTCCAGTGATTTTTTTAGATTTTAGGATCAATGCCTTTTGTGAGCTTTATGGGAGTGCTTCATCTTCTCAGATCATAAAAAGGAAGAGAGAAATAGGAAGGCTCTGGGACTGTACTGCCTTGGGGAGCGGAGGATTACACCCCTACCCACAAGCAGAGAAACAACCTGCTGTTCAGTGCTGATGACAGCAGGATCCGCAGGAGCTCATGCTCTTCCTGAGGAAGAATTCAAGCCATCTCTCACCACAGCAATATGTGCAGAAGCAGGTCTGCTTCAGCTTTGTGGTTAGACAGCGCTGGCAGCGGAACAGCTGGGACATTCACTGTTTGTTATACAAGCACTTCAAAAGGGTGGGGGACAGTGATAGGATAAGGAGTTGTCCATGCCTCTTTGCCTTTCATCACCTCCCAGGAATGTCTGCCTTCAGGGCTAATATAGATGAAATTACGTTAATAAATGTGTGGCCTTTTCAGCCACATTTTTTCACTTTAATTCCTGTCTGCCATTGCTGGCACATGCCCTTGGCAATTCATGGTTATTTTGCTCATTCGGCATTGTGTAATTGTCCTTTATTACAGAATATAAATCCTTTTTTATAGGTAAGCAAATGCAGAGTTTATGAAATTGATACAGTCTAGCTTCATTTTACTTAACAAATACTGGGCTTTTCCCTCTTTCTTTTTTCTTCTTCTACTCAGTCATAAAGACAATACTTTGCTAACTGTAAACTTGTTTGCAAGCCCAAAACTGATGATTTCGTGATTCTTCCAGATGCATCACCACAGTTCCAGAAAGCTTCCTGACTGACAAGCAAGCCAAGACTTCTGTGACATCTCCATATCAGGACATCATTAATAAACTTCCTGTACCTCAGAGAGAACCTCCCCAATATCACGTAAGGTCCATATGGCTACCTCCTCAGCACTGTGGACATCTCCTGCCTCTCCTCACTCCTAAGAGTGGTAAGGCCCAATCTTTTGGGCTGGGCAGGTTGAATGGTCCCTTATAGACATCCTCAAGGTCTCTATGTTCAACTCCAACCACAACACTTCTTTCACATCCATACTCATCCTCTGACAAGATTATATCTTGGACCAGTCGATATACATGAGATCAGATGGGTGAAGAGCATCCTTGAAGACAGATCACAGTGAAAAGAAGGCTGTTGCCCTCTGCCCAAGACAAGGGCCTTCAGAAAAGAGGATGCAGGGCAATTTTGCACTGTTGATAACGTTGGCAAGGAGGATCAAGCCCACAAGCTTTAGTTTAACCAGCCTGACCCTAGAAAACAATAAGTATATCCATTTAAATATTTGAACCTTCACTTACAGCATCAGCCAATAATACCCAGGATATGCTTTCACCTGTGTGTCCTATTCAGGCTACACTCCAACTACCAGGCTGTCAGTAGCCTGAGGGTGTCTTTAGTGTGCAGGAGTTACAGTTACATTCCTGGTGGACCTTAGGATGACACTGAACCACAGAGACTTTAGGATCAAAATGCATAACACATTCACTGACTAGCATTCCACAGTAACACAAATACAGACAAAGACATCCCAATCTAAACCTGACCTATTGGTACATAGTAGTGTGGACACCACCATAATTAACACGATGAATTGTCTGTCTCATTGGTAGCATCTCTTGTGGTGAATTTCTTCTTTTTTTCTCCAAGTATATTTTCCTTAACCCTCAGTGTTCGTGCAGAAATGGAAATCTAAACTCACTACCAGATGTTCTGTGGGAGAACTATGATGCTGTGAAATGGGACGTATCAGTCCTACTCCTCAGTTCAACACCAATTCCTCACAAAAAGCTTAAGAATATGTAATTGATACACTGAAAGTAACATGGGGACCTTACAGAGGGATCTGTTTCATTCTGTACCAAAACGCAGCCATGTCTGGGATGAAGTCTGGCAGCTGTTTTAACAGCAGAAGACAATGCTACATACAGCTGGGCATGAGGTGAAGAATAGCATATCCAGTGTACACAGCAGAGACGGAAGGATGTAATTATCCAAATTGGAACTGGCCAGGACAGCAGGGTCAAAACTCTGACTCTTTTGAAAAGTGACATGGGAAAGCTAATGACCACAAGCAGTCAGGGCTTTGATTTTACATCTCATCTGAAAAACACCACCCCCAATGACAGTTTTCTTGAGTACCATGTAGAGACATTCATACTAAGTGAATCTGAAAGAAAACTGCATCCTAGCATGGCAGCTAGATGTCCTTGGAGGCATTAATTTTGTTTCCCAGTTAGCCTGTATAACCTGAGAGCCTGGAAACACATGCATATCCCCTTCACAGCACTGGTCTGCAAAGAGAACAGGACACTGCTTGTATTGGATATGTTTATCAGAAACTCAGATCACAACCCCACTAGCTGGAAAACAGCAACAGTCCCCCCATGACCATCTTGTGACTTGACTTCTGTTGTCTAAAATGTGAATCACACCAACTATTTAATCTATGAACAGCTACTAACCAAATAACCACCCTTCTTTTGTGGTATTAGTGACATACTGCATTCTGCATGATTTAAGTAAATCTTGGGAGGTGGTTGAGTCACCACCCCTGAAGGTATTTAAAAGGCAGGTAGATGAAGTGCTTATAGATATGATTTAGTAGAGGACTGGTACAGTTGGAGTTGATGATCTCAAAGGTCTTTTCCAACCTAATGATTCTATGAAACACATCAGTAACTTAAAAGGCATTTTAGAAATTATCACCAGGTAGGCAGCAATAACAGAATACATACAGGTTTTAGCTTACTTCAGATGTGAGGATATACAGCATCACTTTACACACATTTTACTAAGGTGAAGGAATAGTACTTAGCAATGAGGACAGGCTAGCTGCCTGTACTAATACTTATCAAAGCTCAGCCAGGACACTGCAACCCTGTTATGCATTAAATATCTCAGCTAAAAATTATGCACAAATATGTTTGTATAGATACGGAGAGAGGAACTTAATGCTAAAGCACTAACGTGGCTTACATCTTAGGATTGTTAATTTTATTGTCTTATTTCAAAAAATCAGCTTCAGCAACCTACCCACCCTGAGAAGATTCTGCCAGGCACAAATCAACATGCAGTTCTCAACAAGTCCCTGCTGCTCCTAGAGTAACTCTTAGACCCTGTTAACTGAGAGCTAAACCTAGCGGCAGGTGCCTCCAGGCACTCAAATGACTGTAGCCCTCCAATAGCTTATGAACTGTATCATCTTACACTAGGTATCACAGCTGGCAGTGGTACCAAGAGGAATCAGAGCCTTTGCTACCGGAGACAGGAAAAAAACACCAAAGCAAACATCTCCAGGCAGCTCAGCAAATATTCACCCAGTGCTTGCTCTGTTCCTGTCAACTCTGGGGAAAAAAGCAATGAACCCAGCAAGCAAGTCAGAAAGGCTCTGGGCAACAAGATTTTCATAAAGCATTGGGAAAATCAGGGAAATTTACTGTCCCTGCACAGGCGATCCCCTCGCATGAAGAACGGTGCTCCAAACATGGAAGACTTACAAAAGGTTAGCTGCGGAAAAGAGGCCCAGAGAGATGAAGCACTTCCTCACAGAACACGTTAGTATCAAAATCATTACTGAATGCAGGTTTCTTGGAACTGTTCTAGACTTCTAGTACATTTCTCGTCTTTAAATTAATAACTCAAAAGGGTACGAGAGTTTACCACTTGCACCTGAATGCCATTCATAGGAAGGAATCCCTTTCTGACCATAAACCTTAGCACCTTTAGCAGACCTTCACTTGTGATGGACTCATCAGCCCATCCTGCACGGGAGGCCACATCATATTATCACATGGTCCCATCTGCCTTTAGCATTTGGGAATCAAGGGTCAAATGCTGATGTCACTAGTCTAACAAGGAAAAGCGAGTCTGCATCTTAGAAATACTGCCAAGATGGTTTCTTTTTCAAGAGCGTTCCCTTACATAGCAGGAACATGCACACATATGCTGCAGAAAAATTAAGCAATAAATTATGTTCAACGAAAATTAAGGGAGTTGACACAAAACCCACTAAGACCAGATGCACATAACTAGAAATATCAAATTTGTTTAACAGTCTCACAGAAGTGATCTCAACTCAAAGCCACCAGGTTGACAGCATAAGAGTAACTGCATGAGGGAGAGCGCAGGACTGCAGCACTGAAAGAAAATGGATCTTGGAGGTTCTACAGGGTGAGAAAAGGTATTATATAGATCTTTCAGCTAAATATATATTACATTACATATAATGCAGGAATATGCAGCAGTGCCTGTTCAGAAGAAATTTTAAATCAGTTATCAGCCCTTGCTTTACATAAGTTCTGGTTCTGAATACACTTGAAGAAACAGCATTATATACATAAGATCACATTAGATGTTTTTTACTCAAACAAGATACAAGACACTACATGAAGTGTCAACCAGCCAACCTAATAGCTCATCTCCTTTTTATAAAATTGGAATCAAAATTGTGATTTTTAGTACAAGTACCCAAGCACAGATTGTCCTTTTCTCAAAGTAAAATGTAGTTAAGTGACACACAGATACGTTTGCTCCTGATCCCACTGCTAGAAGTGCAAGTGAATGTTTGTTGCTTTGCTGGACGTACACATGCATTAGTTAACCTGTCACTCAGATAATTTTTGCTTATATAATAATACTATTAATTATTCCAGATTATTTGTCTGTGCCCTTAAAAAATGATTTCTTGTATTTCCTTTCCACTGCCTTTTACGAAGAAAGAGCATTGCTGCACCTTAACTGCACCCACTGCCCAGAGCATTCGAAAGAAGTCCAACAACAAATACACAAAATCCAAACCTTCTCTTGCTCATTGTTTTACATCAACTGCTGGAGCTTGATACTGTATCCATTTTCCTCTCTCAGTTCATAATATCAATTTCCCTAAAGGTCAGAAACAATACATCAGGAAACATCACCTGCTATTCAGGGATATCACAGGAAATTTGCATTTCCATTTTGTAAAATGTTATTATTTTGGACTGACAACCTACATTTATTTCATTATCCCAAAGCATTGGGATCCTTGAAAACTAGAAAGAGAGAGAATGGGTGTCCTGGCTGGGTTCCCGCAAGCACTTAATGGTCATTAACATACAAGAGTGAGAAGAAAAATAACTTGCTACTGAAAGACGTGTATTCTTCACACGCAGTCACTTCCACGGGAGTATGGGAGCCATTTAGCCTCTTTGACGGTCTCCCCCAGTTCAGCCAGCTCTCCTTCGGACTGGGGTTGCCTCCTGAGTGCATTCTTCCAGCCTCTGTAAACAACACTAAGGAGCGAGGTGGCAGCTACAGCCAGAGGATTTGTTGTCTTGCAGGAATACAGGAGTCTTGAGCACAGTTTCTGTAGGGACCTGGATGGTTTCCTTCTAGTCTCTTATTCACCACAAGTAATAACACGGTGTTTGGGACCATCCACAGGGGAAGGAAAGCTGCTCTCAGTTAGGTCCTCCAAGCTTTGCAACCTTTACAACAGCTGCAGTGAACATCCCAAAATCAAACTTCACCCCTTCAGTATTTTTGTCCCAGAGTGGCTTTTTCAGGTAGCCACCAATACAAACTCCAGCAGTTTTAACCCCTTAGCATTCTCAGTAGCACCATGAGGGGTTGGGCAGCAAGGAGATCTGTTAGAGTGAAGCTGCAATCCTGCACATTTCTGATACATTTTCTACACAACATGGAGTAGCATAAGTAGCTTTTTTCCCAGCTCCTCAAATTCAAACATCTTTGGCTGTTCTTTTTTTTTTTTTTTCTTCTCCTCAGCTGACAGCGGCAGGGAGCAGCCATGCCCCACAGGGCAGAGCAGAGTACTTGCTTCAAGTGGATATGCCAGGGCAGTGAGCAGCATGGTTGCACGTCACATCCCCTCATACATGTGTCAAGAAGCAAGTATTACATGGAATGTTTGGGGGAGGGCTATTCACAACTGCCTACCACTTCTCCCAGGAAGCCCAGTCTGCCACCCAGAAACACATGCAAATGATGGGCATGAGGCCCTTAGACTGAAAGTAGAAATGTGCTTAAAAGTGGCTCTGTTTGTGGAGATCTGTCCGAATCCAGTTCCATGGCATAGGATGAAGGATGACTATGGGAACTTTCTTGCACAGTTTCTTCTTGGCCGAGCAAACACATGCCACAGATTTCTCTTCTGCGAGGAATGCCTTGAAGCGAGTTTTTTTTTTATGATGACGGTATTTCAAGACATATCTCTGTTTCAAGCAGCAGCACTGGAGACTGCTGAGGGAGTGAGAGCACCTTACTGGCCAGATTAAAGGAAGCTTTCTTTTTGACTGGCTGCACAAAAGGGCATGAACAATGGCAGCAGAGGAGCACACCCACTGACAGCTTCCCTGAGTCACTCTCCAGCCCTGCTCACACCAGGTTTCTATATGGCCACCACCAGAACCAAGCCAGCCTGCTGCCAGGGAGCTCCGCTTCATGCAGAGCCAGGGGTGACACAGTCTCCTCTGCCTCAGTGCAGGGGCAAGGCTGTAAGTTGCTGCTACGCCAGCAAGTCCAAGCTGCAAACGCAGTACTGACACAAGGAGCTTCAAGGCCGTACCGTTATATGAGGTCAGTTTGCTCCCCTCGCCCAAGAAGAGGAAATGGAAAGTCACCATGCACTTTCCCAGGCATGAGGACTATTGCGAACCAGTTGAGAATTTCCCCTCTTGGGGAGTCCTGCCCAAGTATTTGGATTTAGTACTTGGCATTAATGGCGAGGTCTTGCTGGCAGAAGAGAGCTGCGAGCTGGCACTGACACAGAGGCTGTTTCCACAAGAGCTGTCGTTTAAAACATCAGACTGATAAAACTAATGACTGTGTTGAGAGATGCTCATAAAACACTGAGTCACCTCTTATTCAATTAAGGAACCCATCACCAATCTTTCAAGGAGGCCTGAATGGGTTATTCCCCTCTATGCTGCGCTGAACTCAGAAATATCAATCTGCATGACACTTTGGATGACCTGGGTTAGCAGTCAGAAAGTTCAAAAGGTGAGAAACACCTCTCAACAGGAATAAACAGTAATGCACATTTGAAAATAACCCTTAAAACTACAATTAACTGTCTGGTAGCCTCTCCTACATGGAAGTTTATGTGCTGCTAAAAGGTTACCGAGGGGGGATGACGAGAAATGACTGTAAACCAGCCCCAGCCACTTTCAAGGCTGATTGGCTGATTTAAAAATCAGGACGACGAAATATGGCAATGTTTAATATTTAAACAAAAAAGGTTTAATTTTTAAGCAATTATATTTCTTTTGTGATTGTTAAATCAATGTTAATACAAAATGTAAACTTTTTTATAGCCTCCACGCAGGACACCCCTGTCACTCTCTTCCTAAAAGATCTGTTTTTCAGGTAGATGAGCACTACCAGCCGGAGGCTCAGAAATGTTGATCCTAATAAATAACTCCAGAGTAAAACCTGACACCCTTCCTCAGACACGCTGCCTAATGACTTCAGTGAGAGTTCCGCCTGAGTAAAAATACCAAGTTTTGGCCCATTACCTTCAAATGAACAGAACAGTTTATTTGTGGTTTGAGGTGCTTCCTCGGGTCTGAGCTTTCAGTTTTCTGGGCTGAGCCAAAGAGGTACAAAGGAGGTTTCCCACAGTCCCCCAGGTTCTTCATGCACTCTAAAGGGCTCCCAGATTTTGGTGACTTGAGCTTGTACTTGCAACCCCTGCCCTCATTGAACAGAAGCAATGGGTAGAGATGGAATATCCTGAGAATGAGCTTTGACTGACTTGCAAAATAATCTTTTTCCAGCACTACGCTCCAAAGACAAAAATCTTTCTCTAACACTCTTAAGCCCTCATCCCCTCTCCAAACCACAAACAATAAGACACGCTGTGTTTCTAAAAAGCTCTTACAACCTACAGATAAAACCTGGGACAGTGCAGAAAAACAGGAATAGAAACCACAGCTAGTGACCATGCCTCCACCATTACTTTCCATGAGTTGCTCTAAAAAGCAGTCAATAAATACTTATAAGCAAACCTAACACCAATCCACTGTACTCTGCTAACACCATGAAGCTGCTGCCGCCTTCCTTTTTGCTTCCTCACATGTTTGAACTTCTTTCATTCATTCATTCATTTGGGAGAAGGTGCTGCAGTTCTCTCCCAACACCACCAGCCCTTTCCAGAGAGCAAGAGAGCATCTTGGTGCTGAGGGCTGCAAAGCAGCCACCTGGTTCCCCTTCTTAGCATCCCCCCGCAGTGGTCCTGGGAAGGGGGGCATGGGGAGGAAATGGTTCTGACATGTATATTACTGATGTTTTAAAGCATATGGTCTAAATGTCCTGAATGCCGTGGAAGATTACCGTCACATGTCCTAATCCACTGCCTATCTGTTGACACCGTATCACCTTTCATAAACTGCTGGATACTATTTTCCTATCAGCATTGCTCTAAACATAGGAATTATAGACAGGACACAAATAAAAGCAAACCTCATACACTTAATAAAATAAATAACAATCAGCCATTTATATGTTTCACCTTTAAAGGAATTTTCCTTATGTTTAATCAAACTTTTCCTTGGTATCTATGCTAATTTGTACTTGCCATAAATATCTAACACAAAAGAAAAAAAATACAGCACACTCAAAATCAGCCAGATTTATATTTTTAAATTTGAAAATATATGCTCATGTCATCCTTTGCATGCTGGCACAATTTCTGAATGAATGCAAACGAAGTAAGATCTGCTTGAATGCATCAGACCCCCTAATGCATACTTAGCATAGCTTCAGGTCAATGGAGCCAGACCAATTCCCACCAGTTCAACAGTTGGCCAGCGAGGTTCATGTGAGCATCATTTCTCTCTGACTACCTCCTCCTTTCCCTCCTTCCCAAACTTGTGAATGAGTTAATGCCCCATATCTCAGTACATCCCAACTATTTCAATTAAGTTCAGGTCACATGAAAGCAGGCTGGAAAACAGGCATACACCTCTGCACCTCCTCGAGCTCCACACATACTTCCACATGCTGATGGAGAGATAACCTCAGCTTTTCACAGGAAAACTGGTTAATGATAAGCTAGTTCAGCGTGGACTATAAAACATTACATTTTGAGGTTTTCTGTAAGGGCAAAATCTTCTGAAGTGAGCAAATACTTTCAGCTCAAAATATAATTTTCACCCTGTTTTCTGATGAAGATATTTCAGCAGGAATACCCTTATCATCAGCTAGGAAAGCTTTATACTTTAACAGTGTACCTCCGTGTGCTTCTACTCCGAAAACCCGTATCCTCAATCCCTACAAGTTTCGGCTTTCAATATGGCGTTCAGGTCCATGGATGGAGACTTCACTGACTCACATCCCCAAGTACCCTGCTTTTATCCTCTTGTCACCTAAGTGAAGAGGAGATTAGCACATATTAAACCATTGGATTTGGCTCCTCCAAGTATATAGGGAAGTAACAGTGACCTGTTTGAGAGCTAAATGTAAGCCATTTGGGGATGCACTAGATAAAATCAACACCTGGAAGCTGGTGATCAGCCAGGTTTCACTCCAGTGGAACAGTACTGGTGAAAAATGGCTTGTCACGTGAGGAGACAAACTCTGTTATGAAGAGCTCAGAGACGAACCCAAGTGTAGAGCCTCTTGAAGAAACCGAGTCATTCAGTGCAACAGAGTACTGAGATCTCTCTGTCTTGCAGTACCATTGAAGACTGTATGAAGCTCCCATTGCTAAAGTACTGGACAGTTTCCCATACATTAAAAGATACGCATGAAAATTATTCTTTTCCCCTCATTTCCTGTAGGCTTACAGAAACAGCTTAATTACTACACTGAGTTTATCTCATGTTGCAAGTATCTATGCAGGATGCTCTGATGAGCATGCACCAAATTCCAGCACATTTAAGCTTCCATGCTTATGCACCGTAAAACAACCTTTGCCTTCTAAGATTTCCTTTGTTGACTTCATGTTTCCAAAGTCTCTGAGGAACATATATTTGCCCTCTAATCCTTCCATTACATCTGCATGAGCTTCTGTCACATCTGACACAATAATGGTCTGGGAAGTGAAATGTCAAGCTGGCAGCCTAAGCTTAAAGCAGGGATTTTCCCTAAAAAAATACACCAAACCTCTGCAAAGCACCATATCAAGTCAGTGTAGATCTCTGGGCCATTAACCCCTTCCTTGCAGGCTCATCTGGGGCTGCAGTGGCAGTGCTGCCCTGGCTGCCAGAACTCTCTGCAGGACCAGCCCACAGGACAGCAGGGCCAGGAGCTCCAGCAGCCCAGCCCAGCCCAGGCTTTGCCCTGTGTGCATGATTACGGTGCACAGTTTCAGTGGCTCATTCAGTGCAGCGAGGCTATACAGCTTCTAGCATAACAGTTTAAAACCTGAATAGAGATACAGCATCTATGGCCCAAACCAGCAAGTGCCTGGCCCATAAGCCAGACTGAATCTTTTCTCCTCGTGGCCTTTCTTTGTTAATAGCTGTCTGGTAGTAGACTGTATCTTGTTCTGGTACTGATGACTATATATGGGATATCAGATTACTGAATGCATGATCTAATCCTGTATTGTACGTGTATTTTTTCTTCAAAGGAGATGCCTACACAGAACTTACAAGGCATAACAACTCCAGGTCAGCAGGTCGAGAGAGGTGATTCAGCCCCTCTACTTCAATATTGTTAGACCCCACCTAAAATATTGTGGAATCCTCAACATAAGAAGGATACAGAGCTGTTGGAATGGGTCCAGAGGAGGCTACAAAGATGATCAAAGGGCTAGAGTACCTCCCATACGAGGACAGGGTGAGAGAGTTGGGGTTGTTCAGCCTGGAGTAGAGAATGCTCTGGGAAGACCTCATAGAAACCTTCCAGTACCTTAAGGGGGCCTACAAGAAAGCTGGGAAGAAACTTTATACCAAAGCATGTATTGATAAGACAAGAGGGAATGGCTACAAATTGGAGAGGGGAAGATTTAGACTAGATACAAGGAGGAAATTCTTCACAATGAGGGTGGTTAGGCACTGGCACAGGTTGCCCGGGGAAGTTGTGGATGCCCCATCTCTGGTTGGGATGCGCCATCAAGGCCAGGTTGGACGGGGTCTTGGGCAGCCAGATCTGGTGGAACGTTTCCCTGCCCTTGGCAAGGATGTTGGAATTAGATGATCTTTAAGGTCCTTTCCAACTCAAACAATTTTATGATTCTATTCCCTCACTGCTGACCTTAAAACAGAATCCCTTTGCTAAAATGGGGGATTATGCCATATTTTCAGTGGATAGCCAGTTAAACTGCACACAAAATCTTTTTACTGTCTGGTTCCCCACTTTTGTTATATACAAAATCAGTAAAGAAAATTATTGCCTATACAATGTTTGTTTCTGTTCTAGCAAAAGAAATGTCAAGTATGTCCAAATGCAGCCAAAATCCTATTTTCATCTTATTCTAACTAAACCATGGCCAAACCAATTTTGTTCAAAATTTAAGGAAAAGAGAAATATTCTTGGATCTTGGATGAGAATTTGTGCACTACATTTCAATCTGGAGAAAAATTTCATGGCTGTGTTATTACTAATAAATGAAGTTTATAATGGAAACACTGACGAGACCTCCACCGAAGCAATACCAGCAAGGGCCACTGTAATAAATTCAATTAATACCTAATAGAAACTCTGATCTCCTGACATGCCAACTAACATTACGCTCAGAATAAAACAGAACTAGCGTGGACTGGCTGCTGTCAATTTTTGAAGTCTGCCATCATCAAATTCCTTTCACAGAGTAGCAGATTTTATAAACTGATGCACCTTCTTCAAAGTAACAGAAACTACTGATGTCAGATCAGATTCCCTCTTCATTTGACTAGATTATACTCCTTTAAATCTAGAACACCACTGCTGGCTACACAAGCCCTCAGCCTATGACCACAGCTGACTTTGGCTCAGTAGCTGTTGAAAAGATTAAATAAAAATTAGCAGTTCCTGTACAACAAAATATTTGGATATTAACCAGAGTTAAAAATCAAGCTTTAGTTTGTTTCCTGCTGTCAGACACACTACACTGAACATCCTTTTTAAATTCCACAGGTAATAAAACTTGCATTAAACGAGGCCAGTCTGAGCACAAGGTTGTCCTGGTGCCAGGCACAGCAATCTCTTTCATGTGTGCTGCTTGGCAAGCACTGAGGCTGCAAGGCATAGGGGTTCATGAAAAGACACTGCTTTATAGGTTCTCTGATAACTTGATACAGCTGATAATGCAATTATTGCTTGCTGGTAGCTGACGTGTTAAACAAATTTTCGTAGTAGTGATAGAGCAATACCAGAAGTGAGCAGGAAAAACAAGGCCAGTGCAATTCACACTATGTGAACTTTTGTTTCCTAGAAAAGTAAATCAGACAAATCCTTTTGAAAAGGATGTGCCTGTAACCTGGACTTGATATGGCAGAAGTGCAGTCAAGATAATTACAGTGCAGTTCAGGTGAGGCTTGAGCGCATGCAAACACAGCAACAAAAAGTCTCATACCACAGGATAACCTGATATGTAACACAAGGAACCTTATCATCTACTCCTGATAAGACAGTCTCCAAGGTGGGAACTAGGCAGCAGAGCAGGGAATGGAGAGCCAGCTGTGAACCTGAGGACAAGCATCCTCTTCCCATGGGAGGACAGCACTGCTGCCAGCTCCACTATTCCCGCTCTGTCAGTGGTGTGCGTTGTGGCATGGCTTCCCATCCTCTTCAGACAAAATTGGCTGGGCTCACTCAGATCAACCATTTAAACAGACTGAACTAATCCAGCTGATTTTACTTGCAACAGATTAGGCTGTGACAAGCTGCCAAGGGCAGTGATGTCTTCCACTGAATCTTTAAGGGGACATCTTTCTACAGTTTAACTACACAGGGTCCTCCATTGGCAATGGGCAGCCAGAATGACTTGTCTTCTTTCCCAGGGAAATCACTCACCCAGGGAATCATTCTCTTCTCACCAGCATGCAGCTCTGAAAGAGATGAAGTCTTTCTTTCAGGTTATTTTCACTGCTACAGCAATGTGAATAGTCTTCATGGTAAACAGCAAACTGAATAAAGTGACAGTGTTGGGGTTGCAGTAATAGATAAATCCTCAAACACCCCAACAAATACCAGTAAGACCAGAAGGTGCCATTGATGTCACGCACTCTCAACCCCTGCACAGCCCAAGTCACAGAGTCTTACCCAGCAATTCTTGCATCAACATCAAAACTTCAGGCTGAAGGATCACACAACTTTTAGAAAAACATCCAAATGTGATTTAAAGACTGTAAGTCTTGAACAATTTACTATATCCCCAAAGCAAGCAGTTCCCATGATCAATTAATTGCCTTCATTCTTCAAAATATATACCTCATGTGCATGTGGGAACTGAAAATATGAAGGGTGACTGAGCCAAGTTCTGGTGCTCTGGCACACATGAAGAATCAACCTCATATCAATTTTATGAGTTTTTTATAATTCCACATATGAGGTCATCCTATCTGTCTGGAAGATCTCATGCATATTTGAGCACTGAGCATTTTCCCCACTTTGTAAGAACTTTGCTTCCTTCTCAAGACTAAAACAGACTTGACAAGTTGCATTGTTTTTGCAGAGTTCATGGTCTTCAACACCCACCACGATGGCAGTGGTGCCATGGCTCTTCTCTAGTCCCCACAATGGCTTGTTTGCCAAGCAGCTGAGGCTGAAAATTTGGGTCCTAAAGTTAGAAGAGACCATGATGTTACCAATAAGAGGAAGCTTTTTTTTTTACACGTCTGGTTCCTCCATGCAAAACAATACAGAGGATGCGCTGCTGACATGCAACCGGAGGGGAGTGACTTTGTCTTGCAGTCTGGCAGATGTCATGCTAAGGAGCTGTATGATCCCGCAGCTGTTTTTTCAAGGAGTGAAAGAGAAGTTGTGGCTGCCCCATCCCTGGAGGTGTTCAAGGCCAGGTTGGATGGGGTCTTGGGCAGCCTGATCTAGGGGGATGTGTCCCTGCCCATGGCAAGAGGCTTGGAATTAGATGATCTTTAAGGTCCCTTCCAACTGAAACAATTCTATGATTCTATGATCAGTCAAATACACAGAAAACAGATCTGCAGAAAACCTGAGCTTGTGGCTGGCCACCTATGGGGTGGCCCCTTCATGACTCTACTCCAGTCTCCAAATGAACACTAGAATGATTTCACTTTCAATCACTGTTAAAGGTGACCCAACAACTGTATTTCCCTGCATCAGTTTAGCTGCAGTTCTACGTTTTAAAGTTCAGCACTATTAAAACACAGATTATTAGACACAATGAAGAATTAGACTTCAAAGACTTTTAGTCTGTCATGTGTAATTAACATACTGAATCATAACTAAACCATGACTGGCATTTTATAGCAGTAGTTCCTTGAGGACAGCAAAGCTCATTTTTACAAATAGTCTTAGAGAAAAAGACTTCGTTATATAAAGGTATCTCTAATTTCTATACCATTCAAGATATTTCCAGGAGGTATGAAAAGTATAATTTCAAACATAAAGTTGTTTCCGTATTATTTCATTTTCCCTGCAGTATTTTGGGCAATGAGTGCTTTAGAAGGTGAATTTAAAAAGTGAACAAATACAAAACAAAGTTGTCAGCGCACTGATTGGAATTATGACTACGCATCCATTAATCCTGTGTCCTACTCAAATCACACAACTCTTAAGTCCACATGGCCCAGGGCTGAATCTCCCACCGTGGGTATTAAACGCTGTAATATATTTAATTAATTCACTAAAAAGCACAAATTCCTTGGACACCATAGTGACTAGTGCCAAGTAAGTGTTTATAGCTATAGCAATTGTTAATAAAATATCATGCACTCCAGGTTTGGAAGCTGATATGGAAGAGCTGAGGGGCTCTGGGGCCTTGAAGTCATTCATATCTTCAGCCTCCTTACAGTTACGGAGACCAAATTTTTGTCAAGCCAGTGCTTGACTCCTTTCTGTACTCTCCTGACCCTCTGCAGCTGCCACATTTTCACCATCACATACTATCAGGTGTGGTCTCCCTGGAAGCACAGTACTTGGAAGCTGGTGAAATGCACCCAACAGCTCCTGGCTGTGGTATGACCAAGGCAGGTGTCCCACCCAGATGTCCATTACAACCAGGCTAGCCAGCCTGGTTAGCTTACACAGCACCACAGGCATTCTCACCTCATTTCCCCCTAAATCTGTCAGAGATGCAACCTCTTACTCTCAATTGTTCACATTAGTTTTCACTTCAGAGCTGTCAGCTGGATCTCTGCAGGCTTTCCGTTCCTGTTGACCATCAGCTTAGGCAGCCTTCTCTGTTCCTTGAGTACATTAGAAAAGCCCTGCTTTCTCTAACAGCTTTGCAGTGAGGCTGAGATGGATAGACAGATGGACAGACAAAGGAATGATGGAAGATTTGGGGAGTGTTCCCTAAAAGAGCTATAACTTGGCCAAATTACAGTAGATCTCTTATATTTTTGACAAGCTAAACAATATCAACAGGTGCTTAAGGTTCTTATATGAAGAGCTATGAGGGTTCTCCAGGGTACCAAAAAAAGGGAGTGATGGACTCCAGTGCCTTCAGATGCAGCCTGTAGAGCTACTGTTTACAAGTCTAAGAGTTCTCTAACATACTTATAGTACATCCAGCTTTTCTCCCAACGCTCCCCAAAACCGGTACTGTTTATCATGTTAAAAGTGTGAGAACTTATGTGCGACATGTGAGGACAATATGCTTATTTCTTTTCTGTCTAATTTGTCTCTCTTCTAATTTTGAAAAGGAAAATTTCATGGAAAAAAATGGTTTTGCAGAAAGAAATTATTAGCTTTGGGAAATTCTGAAACAAAAATACCTGGCTTACATTTATGTAGTTAATTCATTACCAGTTTCAAAAGTAGATGAAATGACATTTTAGGTAGTAAATGTGAAAATGAATTGGTTTGAAACTGCTGGTTGGAAATTTAATGCTTTTCAAATCCCAAATTTTAAAATTAAAGATTTTCAAAGAAAAGTCTTGCAATTTTTGTTTTTCAAAAGGAGCTGTACTGCTCACCCAAGCCATTGGTGTCATGTTTCACCAGAAGATGTGCAAGGTGTTTAAAAGAAAAGAGGGGCAAGTCTTGGGGTTAGAGGTTTCTGCAGAGAACAGCCTGCTCTGGAGGATCCTGCTGGAGTTAAGATTGGTGCAGGCTCCCTAGGGTTTCAGATCAGGTAGGGTACTTTGAAGGCTGAGGCTCAGTTGTGCTCTACACAAAGAGTCTGGCAGCTCAACTGGACTCTCCCTCAGACTGAGAAAACACTTCTGCACATTAACCAACCTTGGGCTCAAAAACTGTTAGAAAGAGCACTGTGGTGTTTACATTTTATTGGGCTTCATCCCCCTCAAAGATGAGCAGAAACAACTTCAAGAGAAAAGATGCAGTCCTGTCTTATCTTTGCTTGACAAGCTTATTTTTTATAACTAAAACTACTTTTGTACTACCTCTGTGAGCTTAGAAAATTATTTTTCACAACATATCCATTACTAGGATGGTATAGCCATTCCTTAAAAGTTACTAGTGAAAAAACCCTGCAAATGTGTTTTCTAAAACGCTACAAGGTCACTATTACCAATGCAGTTTAAAACCAGTGGCATCTTTAGCTTCTATTTTCATATCAAGGTGAGTCCTTCCCTAAATTCTTTTCCTTCCCCTCCTCCCCTGAACACCAGTTAGTGATGAGAATGAAACCCATGGATGGGAATTAAACCCATGGGAGGGAAGACAGGAATTGGGATCCTTCCGTGTCTTTGCTCTGATGGTGTATAAGACCCCTTGGAGAAGTGACTGAGCTGCTAAAGTTAGGCAGTTTGTATGGGTTTACTGCATCTCCCGGGACTGAGCGCAGACAAAAAAGAACGTACATTCACAAAAGCCGGGAAAGGATGAGGAAAAAGTGGAAGGGAAATGGAGAACGGATGGAAACAGAGAAAGAGGAGAAAGAACTGTACTGCCCTACAAGAGCAGCTTTGTGATTCCTCCAGTAATGTTACTCCGTTTTGTTTATCATGAAAAGATCCCATTAATGCTTCAGCCCGAACAAACAGCAGACCAAGTTCATGAATAGCACCTATCGGAGCCCAGGGTAAATCCAATGATTAGAGGGAATTTGCCAAAGGGCCTTTGTAGCTGAGAAAAATGCCTACTCCAGAAAGGAATGCAGAAAATTCCTGGGAGGACAGGCCCTCCTTTGTTGGCAGTCCCATAGTATTCTGGAGCAAATAAAGGCACAAAAAATGGGATATTAGATGCAATGAACATTTGAAGAAAACCTTCAAAGATCTCCTTGAAACATTCACACCTCCCCCCCTTTCCCAACTGTACTAATTCTGTTTAGGATGACTGAACCAGCTATACTCAAAACACTACTACTTTAGGATTACATAACAGAGATGTCTCCCGACAGCAACAGTTTTACTTAATATTTTTTCTACTGCTTTTTCCCAGTTAAAACTTCCGTTGACACAAACTTTTTAAGGGCCAAATTCTCAGCCAATACAAATTGCTACAGATCCACTGAAAAAAAAGGATCTCTTCAGTACAGAATTTGACCTTAGATTTAGCCCATAAAATTGAAGTGGTGCACCCAAACAAGAGAATGGACCTACAGCCAGCAGCGGGCAACAAATGCCGGCACTCCACCACTGGTCCACCCCACCTTGATAATCTCTGTGCCAAATGAATATGCATCACCTATGAGCTATGCAGTGGCAGCTGAGGCTGTGCTGCAGAATGATGAATTTGCCTTGATAAATTTGTTTTGGAAGTATAAACACATTCAGGAAGAAATTAAATTCACGAGATTAGTCGAGACAAGTTGTCACTTAGCAACTGAAAGGGACACGACACGTGGGTGCTGATTCATTTCAGACTCACAGGGTGGATGCTCTTTTACTTCTTCTAAGTTAAGAACTCATTCATAAGAAACACATTTAAACTAGCAAAGTTATATGGAGACCCAAAGAACTCAGAAAAATTGTATTAAGCTCCAAATTCTTTAACATTTGTCCATATTTGCTTACCATCACCTTGTCAACTACATTACACCAATACAGTTTTTGTATTAAAATACACTGGAACTATACTAAATGTACAGAGGCGATATTCTGTCTGCCACAGGCAAGACACTAATCTCAGTTAACATCAGTGTAAATCCAGCATATTTCCAACAATTTCAAACACTAGCGAAAGTGAGATCAGAATTTGGCCCTATGCCTCCTTCCCTCTGTTTTCCTCCAGAGAAAACAAAAGCATTTTTTATTATTTCTTTGGTGTGAAAAATCAGATACAGATTTTATGGTTGATTTAAAAGATCTTATCTGCTTCTGAAATCTTGAATTGCATAAACTGCATGTAATCCTCACATAAACACATTCAACAAACATTATTTCCTCCTCCTCACTTCCTACGCGCTGAACAATCTTAATGCCTTTTTTTTCTTCACAATGTGCACTTGAACACAGTATGCTTCCTTAAAAACATCGTTAATGACTCTTATTTTATGTCCCACGTTGAAGAATTTGCTGTGACTATGAAGGAGTGAAGAAATAGTAGTGCAGTTGGAAGTCGGTTCTCTAAGCATCGATGGCTGTACGCCCCCTCTGTTTGTATGTGTGCATCTGAAACTTAATAAAAATACACTTTGCAACTTTGGGGACTGATACTCTAACATTTTTCAAAACAAGGTTGAACTGTTTGCAAAAGTGTTTCTTTTGTCGCTCTGAAATGTTGTTCATTTTACTATTTGTTTTAAACGATCTTTTACTGGTCCAAGTGGATTTACCTTCACGCAGCAGCGCAGTGGCAGCGAAGGGATAAAGAGCTGGGTATACAATCAAAGCTGGGCTGTGCAGAACACCACTGCGTTTCACAGTGGTCTGTAAAAAAAAGCAGTTATGTTCAAAGAGCTCTTTTCCTCTGTGTTTTAATGAATGAAAGCAACCAAAGCTTTCTGCTAACACCTGGGTTCTGCCTTTTCCTGAATATTCCCAAATCACTTGATTAGGGGATGCTCTAGCTTTCCTCAGTGTCAGCAGGAGCACTGCTGCTGAAACTGACGGCAAAACCTGGGACAGAATCTCCTTCTTTGGCAGGAAAGGAAGAGCTGGATTCCCTCACTCTCATTCATGTTGGCTCATTTCCTTCAATGGGATTCCTTTGAGGGCAAAAATACCAAAGTCCTCGCCTGGATGAGATGCCTAGAGAACAGGACTTTGAGGAAAAAAAAAATGGCATTAAGGCATACAGGTTGGAAGAGCTGTACCACTGACACACAGCCCACTCTTAACGCAGACACCAATGGTGCCACTTAAATACAATTGGAAGTGCAGATATTCAGCATTTTCCCAGGTTAGACAATCAAAGCACAGTTAGCCACAGTAAAAAAAAAAAAAAAAAAGGCAGAGAGATAGTAATTAAAATCCTTTCAAGTGGGGCACATGTCTCCCCAGCATAGTTCTTTAATTGCCATCAGCTGTGTAAATCCTAGGACCATCTTCTGCAAAATAAGAATCAACTTAGAAACCCAGTCACTGGACAAGTATGCAAACTCTGCAAAGCACACACACACACGTGTGCGCACTAACCTTCTCCTGCAACCTTGATTTATTGAGCCTCTGCCCGGCAGATGGCTGACATTTTAAAATAGGCTCCTAAAGTTACAGATTTGTTTGTTTGCTTGTTTTCCACCAAACAGACTGTAATAGCTCCAGCCATAATCTATTAAAATCCAGACTAGCAGGGTAAATGCCTGTCACTGGAAGCCTGACTTGTCGTGCTGCCATGGAGCAGTGTGAAGCCCTAGGCTCTTCTTCCCAAGCCAGGGTTACATCATCTCACACGTGCTCCTTTTACCAGATGATGTTTTGAGCTCTCTCCAAAACCATCCACAAATGATGCACTGATTTACTCGCTGTTCTGCACCATCAGGGTCCCTTCTCCAGGGAGATGTTCCTGCTCTACCACAGACTTTGGGAATATGCGCACACTCAGCCATTTAAAGATATTTTAGGAACCGAAAGGCACAGACAGATGTTTGCAATAATATGTCAGACCAAAAAAACCCTGTGTTAATCCAGCAGCAGACACCTTGGCTGTTCAGACAGCCTGCCCCAGCCAGCAACACAACCTCCCGCACGAAGGGTGACACAGAGGCTTAGGGCAGGAACGGCGTGAAACCACCCTGCATGAGGTGGCCGGAGGGTGAATCATGGCAAATGCAGATGGTAACACCCCAGTGACTTCTGCTTTAAAGGAAAAAATAAAGACTGGCTGCTTAAAGAGGGGATTTGGTTCAGAAGATTTTGAACTCTCCTTTCAATTAAAGGCAGAGTTATTTACCACCGCAACCAACCATTAAGTCCTAAGCCACGAAATCCTGTAGTGAAACAAGGATTGAAGAAAGAAATAACTGACTGGCCTAGATTCAGAGGCCAGTACAGATGAAAGAGCTTGGAGGCATTTTTGCACCCCATGTTTTCTGGGCCCAGTACAGTTTCTTCAATAGGCTCTTCCAAGGAGTTAGATACTGCTCATACCCATGGGAGACCTGCTTCTCCTCCAGTCTCCTGGCAAAGTGACCACATCCCACAAGAAGCTAAATAAAAATGGATGTTTGTCCAACAAATGTAAGAAGTGAGAACATTTACAGAGGACAAAGAAAGGGTAAATGCATCACTGCCTCTTTCTGGTTACTTCTTAGCATTGCCTCCTTCTGGTTCCCAATTTAGACTTAGAATCGAGAAGGAATTATTACAATTAAAACAGCAGTGCCAAATTAGTCTGAGACCAGGAGGATGGTGATTTATCATAGCAGCTTCATGACTGGGTTCTTCAAAGGCCCAAAGTTGCTGGCACCACCCCTTACACACAGCAGGAACCTCTGACGCCCTCACTCTAAAAATTAGATTTTTTTCCCCTTCCCCATGACAGCAAAACTCAGAGAGGGAAGGGGCAACAGGATGGAGTTAAACCTGACATTTGCTCGGCATTCAGAGCCACGGCCAGTGTTAGCACCCAGGCTCTGCTGCTCAACATCAGTGTGGGAAGCAGGAGGAGGAAGTCAGTGTCAAGGTCAGGTGGAGGATGCGGTGATTACCCCTCGGAGCCACCCCAGACTTCATCAGGATGTGAATGTGTCTGCACAAGAGTAGGCACTGCTTTGAAAATGAAATCTGGACAGTGTTCATTTATCATGCCTAAGCCTGAGGCCTGAAACAACAGTTACCAACATTTGTGGTTTTGTATACACTCTGAAAGTTCTGGGTAGCTGAAACTGGCTAGTTTTTTTTCAAAAATTAAAGCGCTTCTGACCTTCTTTTCAAATACCCTCTGTAGACACAATGAGAGATACAGGCACACATTAACTCAGCAAAAATCAAACCAGCAAAGAGAGGGCAGAGGTATCTCTGAACACAAAAGGTCTTGCTCTGTTTCTTAAAGGTTCTCCTGTACTAACAGCAATTACAAAGTTCAGCTGTAATTCCACCCCTCATTCATACAGGACCTTGTCTCACCTTCAACAGGAAATAGGGACTGAGTTAGGAGAGCCTGAATATAATAGAAGTCTGTAGCTGTGGTGCACTGCTGCCATCAATATAAATCTGTCATAAACACACTTGGCGAGGAAGGGGAACTTCCATGCACTGTGGCCTCTACATTTCTGGATGAAGATGCAGATTTATGGTGCATGGGAAGCAATAAGCCTTTGAGCCAACACAGGTCTTGCAAGCACGCGTGGCTGTGCAGACTGGTATTCCTCAACTGAACCGCACCTCCATAACTGCATTTGTAACCACCTCATGTTGGACAGGGGAGCTGGGTCAAAATAAAGCTAAGGATATGGTCTCGTTACGCTGGATTTTCACAACAAGGTGGCCTACAAAAGGAAGACTAAAAATCTTTAAGCTGGACTGGAAATTATTTGTTACGTGGCCTTCAAACCACCATCCTGCACCTCCATGCATATGAAATGACATCTTCTGTTTCCTTCATTCATAAACGGGATGGGACACATGCAACCCAGGGCTAAGGGGCCATCCACTATGAAGAAAGGTGGAAGCATCAGGCCCAAAATGCCATCAGGAATCCAGTACAGCTTGGTTCACTTTTCTAGCTAATTTCTAACCCCTTTTTTAAAAACACAAATCTACCTATAAGGAAGTTTCTCTTTTGAATTATGGTATCTTAAGAGTGTTTTTACATAAAAGGAACTACAAATGAAAGCAGTTTTGAACAAATTAAAAAACAGCTCAGTGTCACTATTAATTAATTAAAAACATTTTTTTCCAAGTCTGCCTAATAGAAGGCTTCCTGCATGCAACCAATAACTGATTGAGCGAGTGACTCAAGCAGTAAAATCACAGTTGGGCCTATTTTCTTCATCCTGGAAGGCCAAGTTCAATATTTTTCCTATGAGGCATGCCTTACTATAAAAAGAATGTGATGTTTGAACGTGAGTGTCTCTGCTTTCAGTGCTGGCACCCGAAGCCTTTCCTAGCCCTCCTGCCACATTTCAAGAGTGCAGGCTGAATCACAGTCATGTGGCTCACCTCCCTGCCAAATTCTTTTCTTCTGCTACCACTATGAGTTCCTCCCAGACGGCTGCCAGCAGTGGTTGTCCCCCAGCCAAGACCATGGGGGTGAGTGTCAGCGGGAGAGACGAAACTCCCTCCCTCCTTCTCCTCTAAGGAAAAAAGCAGGCACAGCATTGAGACCTGCAATCACAGGGCTAACTAAATAGGTAGTAGAATAGGTCAGGAAGGAGAGAAGAAGCAAGCAGGAGGCTGAAATGGAGAGAGAGAGGGGAAGGGACACGTGTGGTTCCAGCTGGATGCTGCATCTTGCAGTGCTGCAAGATGGCTCAGCACCACAATCTCCCTGCCACCCACCCATAGATACTTTATCTGTCTGTGCTACAGCAATCAGTACAAAGCTGCTTTCAACCAGGCAACAGATTCCTGCACAACAGAGCGGCGAGGCTGCCTAAGTGTAGCATGATCTATTTTATTAGGCTGTAGCACCGGGGCCCCAGTTATAGAATCAGAGAATAACCAGGTTGGAAGAGACTGACTGGATCATCAAGTCCAACCATTCCTATCAAACACTAAACCACGCCCCTTAGCACCTCATCCACCTGTGCCTTAAACACCTCCAGGGAAGAGTGTCTACAGTGGACAAGAGAGTGAGAAGAAAGATATTTACTGACAAGAGCCTGAGGAACATGAGTGCATAAACCACATCACTTTGCAAGAGGTGAGCAAAAAGGATATTGTGCATGATACTGTTCTGTGTGCCAGGTTCTCGCTGGCAGCTGAGGCAAGAGTAAATACACTTTACATGGGAAGCAGAAGGCATGCTGCAATTAAAGCACATGGACTTCTGGATGTTTCAACAAGCAGTGGACATATACAAAAATGTGCAGAGCCACTGATGGGCACTTTTCTTTTGTTTCTGAGAGCTGCCTACCCCATCACTGGGGGGCTGAGGTGAAGGCTGGAGGGATCTGGCAAGACTAGCAAGCACCTTTAGCAGGGTGCAAAAACAACACTCACAACCTCACCCGAGCTGTCCAGCCACCAGCTCTCCTGCCAGCCAAGCTCACAGAATTGTGCCTCTGACAAAGATTCTACCTCAGCTGCAGAGAGGAATAAATGGGATGTTCCGTGCCCTTCTCTAGGGTCTCTGCTACTGGCATTGATTTTATACAGAAGGCATCCAGGGACTGCAGTAAGGGATGAAAGTGCAAAACCCTGAAATGGAGTTTTAAGCAAAGCAAAAAAAAAATAGTGCATAGCATTTGCAAGTCATCATCAGCTGAATCTAGCTGCTATTGAGTACCTATAGCATAAAGAATACCCCTGGTAAAAGTAAAATAATGGAAAATCAATGAACTCGTTACTGCAGAGCTTTCAAACAAAAGAATCCTCCTTTTCAGACACTTTTCAAATAATGTGCTGTTATTATTTACCTGTGCAAAAATCATTGCCCATCTTAAAGAAGATATTTCCTTTTCATAAGAAGAATGTCACTGACAGTCCAGAACACTAGACATAGGAATAAGACTGAAGATTCAGGGTCATAAAAGGTTCATTCTTTAAGGCACAACTAAAAGCATCTCTACCTGGCTTTACAGATTACCGGCCTGCTTCTAAACGATTAAAAAATTATCAAGATAAATGTTGGACCAATGGAAAAGCTCTACTAATCTTGGATGTTTTTACTTGCTTTAAGGTAGCGAAAAGGTTCTAGTTGATTAATACTGAACCAGTTTTAGTTTTTTTATTCAAAATTATGCCCTTATTCTTAAAAATAAACACTGTCCCAGTCTCTTTGACGGTTCTATACTGATTTACACAGAGCTGAAACCTTGAACTTTTACAGCTTAACTTGTGCCATAAAGAACATGAGACTTAAAACGCCTACAGTAAATCTAGACTTATATTATTCTCCCAGGTTTATTCATTGTCCATAAAAGCAAGGAAGGAAAAGCACCCCAAAGGATATTAAACGCTGGAAACTCTGAGCACTGGTGCTTTGTTCTGTGTATGCAGCATTCTCAGGCCCGGAGACCTCAGGCTCAGAGGCGTCCCAGAAGTGAATGCTCACCTTCTTGAGACATTGCAGCTACTCTGGGAACCTTGCTAACGCTACGATGAAAACCTTAGACTGACTTCTCCCAATTTCCATTGAATGAATCCCTTTTTTATTAAGGCTGTTCCCATATTGGTTGTATTTTAAACTTTATCTGTCAATTTACTCTCAGGTAGATTTTTACAACCAACTGATAGCCTCTGGGTCAGATCAAAATAAGAATCACAGGCACACAGTCAAGTTACTGACCACATGCTCTCCGAGAGCAGTTTAAGTGAGGCCTTTTACTTCCATTTGCAGCAGGCTGACAAAACACATGTGGCTGGCTACCACGGGTCAGCCAACAGGCAAAATGTGTCCTAGGTCCCACTGCTTTTGTGAGCAAAATAACACACTGTGGCTACCAAAGCTCTGACTAGCTTTGCAGGGATGAGACACTGAATAAGAGCATGTGAAATGCCTGGGGTCAACCCTTGCTCCTTTTCTGTAACATGAGCAGCCCACTGACTAGATTTTCCATTTTCAAAGTATTCCTTAGCACAGAGCAGAGGCAGAAACTGCTGGCAAGTTTCCACTTGAGAAGGGACAGTCTTTGAGACATAGTACTGTCACTTTTGGGAACACCTTCACAATACTTTATTTTCCCAGCTGAGGAATAACATTCTTCAAAATATTTCAAAGCTTTTCTTGCAAGAAAATATTATGTACTTCATTCAACATACTTAATAACATAACTCAAACTCCTGAAACACACCTACGGGCAACTGAAGTAGCCAAGTCTATCAGGCAAGGAATGGAGAGTTGGAATATGCCATCAATTCACTTTCTGATTTCTCCCCCTACACAGGACAACGACATTCTCCTTTATGGAATGTCCAAGAGACCTACATATGAGAAATGTGCTATATACAGAAGATGGGCAATTTTTCACTCTTGCACAGAACTACGTCCACAATCAGGGATTCAGAACACTGAGAACAAAAATACCATGTAATTCAGAAGAAAAAGAGATTACTTAAAATGTGGGTCTTTCCATTTTAAATAAATGATTATTAACTTTTGCTAACAACATTACATTCTCCTAGTTTAGAATTTTTAGAAAGCTGAATAAATCATTGTTACCTCTGTTTTAATGGGAGAAAACACTATTTATAGGCACCAATAAATTCTAGAAACAAAAGTGTTCGATTACAAGACTGTATGATTAATTTCAGAAATAGCCCCTTCCATCATTCTTGACCGCAAGTTGCTTTAGAAAACATAAGAGACTGATCTGTGTCTTTGAACTAAAGCTAGTAAGTGGTTTCACTAATGTTAGCACAGGCCACAGCACCTTGGGTATGCCTTGACTCCCATGGTGATCACATAAGTAGGTGGTTCAGAACAACTGCATGGAAGAAAAACTGTCTCATTCTTCACCAAGAGCAGAATTCAGCTCTGGCCTCAGTAGGAACTGTTACCATGGAAGAAGGCTAGGATAAAGATGTTTCTATCAGCAAGCTTATTGTTTCAAATAAAACAGTTCTGAAATGGCGACTACCTCGACAAACAGCTTTTCAGTAAGAATTATATTACCACTTTACATTCAGCATCCTAAATGCCATTTGTAGAGTATGTCCCACGAGGATGTTTTCAATTACTTGGCTGTTTTTCTTGCTTCTCTACCCTGTCTGCTTCTCCTAGCCATTATTCAGTCCCTATAAAAGTATTTCTCTTGTGGCTATAACTTGGGCATGAGACACGTAAGTGTACACGCCTGTCTGCACATGCAAGTTAACGACTTGGATTCTCTCATTACAGGCTGTTTATAAGCAGCTTTTGCCATTTCCTGGTAAGAGATTTCTACTTTTCTTCTGTACCAGAGCTCAATTAAATCATGTAATCCAATCGATCAATTCAGATTGAGTTCATTCACCTCCACCTACATATGAGTCGTAAGTGACTCAGGGTTTTCCTTCTGATGTTTTCTTGTCTAACAAAATAGCTATTCAAGTTTAGAAAAACATATGCCCATTTTTGCTTTTGAAATTAAATAAACTGAATACCTTTCTTGTGACTGAAGAGGAAAGGAAGCTCCAGGAGACTGTTACAATACTATTCAGCAGACCTATTTGTTAGCGAACACAGCTGATTTGATGGGGTTGTTTTGTTTTGTTGCTGGATCCAGTACAAACACAAGTCATTGGCAGCTCAGCCAGCAACATATGAGAAGGGGCTTCCTCTCCCGCTGTAGCGTTCTTGGCTGCTTGAGCATGAACAGAAAAGGTGGACGGATGCCAACTGGCAAAACAGATAGGAATAGCAGTGCATTATTCTAATACAAGCAGCAAAAAGACCAAGCACAAAACGTCTCTCGCACTCCCATTGACTGAGGCTGCTTTTGGCAAAGAGCAGCAGGCTTCTGCATGCTTATTTCCCTCTGGTCAGGGAAGACAGCTTTAATTACGTAGCCATGCAAGGTAATACTGCACAGTCTCTGACACTGTTGATGTACTAGAGTAGTAAATAGAGGGCAAAAGGATCAGCTGTTAAGTAGATCACAGCCCACCTTGGCTTTCAAATGAAATTCCACATAAGGGGCGTAGCTGGAGGATTCCTCAGACCAATTTACGTGTAATGCAGGAATGCATGGGAAAGGGTGTGCACCTAAAGGGAAGGGAAATGTGTCAACAGCAGTGAGGCAGTAATCCTGGCACATTTATACAAGGCAGGTTCACTGGGACTCACATGCTTCCTTCATCAACAGATCTTCATTAACAACTGCATAGAGCCTGTACATGTTTCAGCATGCACAGAGTAAGGCAGTGGGTGGACGATATACTTCACAGTTCTCTTTGTCTCCCTCCCTCCCTTTTCCTGGAGGATACTGGTAGCTAAAAACTGATGCAGACCAAGGCTTTCTACCACTTTGCAATGAGCGTGAGGATTTGCAGAGGGCTTTTTTGATAAACTATTATTCTTATACTTGTGATTGTTGCTATGATTATAACTATGACTGTTACTATTATTGGTTTGCTTTTAAAGACTTCTCCCCCACCCAAGCAACAATTACACTGTGATCAACCAAAGGTAAGATGGTTAATTCAGGGACTCCACAGAGCAAGGAAATACAGTGTAGCATCGTTCCCAAATTGGAGGTGACTTTTCCACCATTTTTCAAAATTTTCTGCCATTTCCCATTCCTTAATGGGCTCATTTGATAAAAACTCCAATTGCTATTTCTTTGTAAAAGCCTCTGGCAGATGTTTTTGTTGTAGGAGGGACTAAGCAGAAAGGTATGGTGATCAGTGAAGTGTTTCACAATGGGCTGTGACAAGTGATACAGATATTCTAGGAAGACATGTACTCTCCTGAAGTAATATATTTTGTGTCCCCATGTTGGGAGCCCACCAAGCACCTGAGGGCAGCACCAAGGGCTTGATCTAATCCTTAGTAAAGGTAGTTTTCCACTGACTTTGGTGGATCCTGCATCAGGATCACAAATGCACATGCTTACAGTCAAGCCGGGTCTTGCACTTGGGGCACAACAACCCTGTGCAGCTACAGACTAGGAGAAGCCTGGCTGGAAAGCTGCCTGGAGGAGAGGAACCTGGGGGTGTTGGTTGACAGCGACTGAACATGAGCCAGCAGTGTGCCCAGGTGGCCAAGAAGGCCAATGGTATCTTGGCCTGTATCAGAAACGGCGTGAGCAGCAGTTCCAGGGAGCTTATTCTCCCTCTGTACTCTGCACTGGTGAGATCGCTCCTTGAATACTTTGTTCAGTTCTGGGCCCCTCACCTCAAGAAGGATGTTGAGGCTCTAGAGCAAGTCCAGAGAAGAGCAACAAAGCTGGTGAAGGGGCTGGAGAACAAATCTTATGAGGAGTGACTGAGAGAGCAGGGGTTGTCTAGCCTGGAGAAGAGGAGGTTGAGGGGAGACCTCATTGCTCTCTATAACTACCTGAAGTGAGGTTGTGGAGAGGAGGGTGCTGGCCTCTTCTCCCAAGTGACAGGGGACAGGACAAGAGGGAATGGCCTCAAGCTCCGCCAGGGGAGGTTTAGTCTGGACATTAGGAAAAAAAATTTCACAGAAAGGGTCACTGGGCACTGGCAGAGGCTGCCCAGGGAGGTGGTCGAGTCACCTTCCCTGGAGGTGTTTAAGGCATGGGTGGACGAGGTGCTGAGGGGCATGGTTTAGTGTTTGATAGGAATGGTTGGACTCAATGATCCGGCAGGTCTCTTCCAACCTGGTTATTCTATGATTCTATGCCACAATAAATGTGCTCAAACACAGTATGAGCTTGTACAATGCCTATTTTGATAGACAAACACGGGAAGTTTTATGTTTAGATTCACTGAGCCACATATACAGCCTCTGATGTTATTAAAATATGGCAACCGTGAAGCATATTTGAGGATGCCAAGGGCAGCAATTAGCCCATGAGCATCTTGACCAAGGATCCAGGCAGATTTCCAATGAAATCAACATGGAGCTGAAGATTGAGCCTTTACTAACCTGCCTTTGGACGCTAATTCTGTACGGTGCTTATATAAAAACATACAGGAAAGTAAGAATGCTCATCATAACATATTCAGCATCTTCCAATAACTAACTCCTGCCTGCATTACTATTGTTAAGAAGGGATACCACGGAAGCTGAGTGCACTTAGAAGATATCTCCGTAAATAAACTTATGCCACATATAGAGGAACGATCCTATTAGGATAGAACAGATCTTGATCTATCGCTATATTCTTTTTCTGTAAGCAGATGCCTAGAAAAAGGACACACTGAGAAAGGATACAATGATGCATAAACTCCTTCTCCAAGCCTTTAGTTACTTTAAGTTGTGGGGGCTTTTTCAGTCAGATGTGGTCTGAGAGTGTTTAGTAAACCTCAAAGGACCTCCCTTTCATAAACTTTTCCATTCTTCCCTTGAACCCTCATAAAATGTTAGCACCCAACATCCTGTGGCAAGGAGTTCCACTGCACTACAATCTGCAGCGTGAAGAACCATCTCTGCTTGTTCAGAAATAGGTTACTACTGATTTTAGTTGATTCCACTCACTAGGCCTTACTACACATATGGAAATTCCATGCTTTCTGCTGTGTGGGTGAGTAGAGAGGAAGGATCAGGGTGGAGTGAGGGAGGGGAGAAAGGTGTGTTTTGTTTATACTTCAAGTGATTTGGAAGAGTGTGTGTTTTCCTTTGGGAAGTGCCTAGCACTATCTCTAGTGATCTAAAGTTAGCGTCAAAGGTTTGTCAATGGGTTACAGAATGAGCAAGGGCATCTCATATCATTAGCTGTCTACGTTTTTTGTAAGCACTTGCATACTTTTGGTCAACCACTGTAAAATAAACAGTCCTTCCCAAATGTTTTTGTTTTCTTTGACAGCACAGCAATAATTCACTTGGAATGCTGCAGAATATAATAGCACTTTACAGAATCACTAGGTTGGAAAAGACCTCCAGGATCAAGTCCAACCATTCCTATCAACTGCTAAACCATGCCCCTCAGCACTTCATCCACCAGCCTTTTAAATACCTCCAGGGATGGTGACTCAACCACTTCCCTGGGTAGCCTGTTCCAGTGCCCAGTGACCCTTTCTGTGAAACATTTTTTTTCTGATATCCAGTCTGAACATCCCCTGGTGGAGCTTGGGGCCATTCCCCCTTGTCCTGTCCCCTGTCACTTGGGAGAAGAGGCCAGCTCCCTCCTCTCCACAACCTCCTTTCAGGTAGTTGTAGAGAGTAATAAGGTCTCCCCTCGGCCTCCTCTTCTCCAGGCTAAACAACCCAAGTTCCCTCAGCCGCTCCTCATAAGATTTGTTCTCCAGCTCCTTCACCACCTTTGTCGCTCTCCTCTGGACACGCTCCAGAGCCACAACATCCTTCTTGTGGTGAGGGGCCCAGAACTGAACACAGGATTCAAGGTGCGGTCTCATCAGTGCCAAGTACAGGGGGAGAATCACCTCCCTGGACCTGCTGGCCACACCATTTCTGATACAAGCCCAGATGCCATTGGCCTTCTTGGCCACACTGCTGGCTCATGTTCAGTCTGTTTAAAGCTGTTGTAAAAGTCTGTTTAAAGCTGTCGTAAAGCTGCCTTCTTATGATTTATGTCTGAGTTGTTTTCAAGTAAGAAAGATGCCAGAGCTACAAAAGTATACACAATTAGCCACTGTATCATTTGTGCACATACATGCACACATGTATGTGCACAAGTGTGGGCTCAAGTGCAAGGGACTATTTCAAATAATTATAATTTTGTGGGGAATATCTCATCATTTGCCTGTGTCTTTGAAAAATGACTCAATGGAACAGCCAGATTAACTTCTACAACTATTAAAATATAATCAAGATGACCAGTATAAGTCTCTTTCAATATAAATTCTTAGGATCTCATGCTTGCTATATGCTTTGGGTAGAAAAATAATACACTCATTACTGGACATTGCATCTGACCAGAAGAAACATTTTACAGATGGAACATTATATGATTGCAAATGCAACTGGGAAATCATAGTCCAGGCTAGAGCAGAAACCTGTGAAAATTACTCCGGTGTCTGTTACCCCGCACTACAAGGGAGTGAGTCCATGTGACCACAAATGTTTATGTTCAGCCAGCACCACTTTATTTATCTCTCTCATCTTCTTTCTGAAAACTCTTGCCTCCAGCCTGCACAACAAAGACCCTGAACCGTGCTGTATGGTGAACCGGAATAAGCTGTACATTAAATTTGTTCTTGAAGGTTCAGAGGTTATCAGTTTGGCCATCACACCTGCATTCCTGACAAACAGTTGGAGCCCTAGAGAGGCCTGCCCAGCTCAGTGCTTCTCCAGCAGAGAGCAGTGATACGCTGTCAGTGAGCTCAGCCCTGGAAAGCAAGGCAGCTCTCAAGCTCGGGAAAAGGCAAAACTCAAGGCTGGCAAGCTCACCAGTGTCAGAGGAACTGGACTTAGAGAAATAGATGACAACGTGAGAGAAATAGATGACAACGTGAGGTCATGTGAAAAGAAAACCATTGAAAATACCTGCAAAGGCAGTACCTGAGCCAGTAATCCTCATTTCTGGAGGCATAGTCTCGCAAGCAAGAGCTCTCAGATCAGAGATGTGATCCTTGCAGAATTTTTTACTTCAAGGCAAGAAGCGTGAGAGGCATTATTACCATAAAATCCACCTGCCTCCAGATTAGTGTCTACTACTCTCTGGTAGCCATTGCTAAAGATGCCTATACCTGTTCAAGTGAGATCAAGGAGAAGACTTCATGCTGCCAAGAGAATAGGATCTATCTTACAAACTGTGTTTGAAATAGTGAAATCACTGTACATTTAACCAGCTCAGGTTGCAAGCAAGGCAAGGTCTGCAGGCAGAAACAGACTCTTCCAATAGACCAGCTAACACTGACTTAAAAAATAAAATCAAATCAAACCAAACCTGTCTCACACTTTGCCCTGTATACAAGATGCTTCACTTATTACAAAGATAGGTTTACACATCCACACATGTGGTCATAGCTGATAGCCTTACCTGTCCCAAATCCAAAGGAACTGATCTGGACCCCTAGAAGCAAGCCTTCCCAGGCGGAAAGGTTTCCCTTTGCCCGCATGCTAGTAGAACATTTGGGTTTCATCTTAAGATCTCAAAATGTTTCACAAAGTGGAAGACCAGGTTCACTATTCCTAGTTTACACACAAAAACTGAATCACATGAAGTACATTGTCTGGACTGAGGACATGAACCTGGGGAGGGAAGTTTTGTGTTTTACACTGATGCTTCCCAATCTGCTTATAGCCAGGACACCCTGCCACTGCTTTTTTGCCTGCCACATCGTCTCAACCTATCCTCTCAACACCAGCTTGGTCCTCCTCACCTGCTGCCACAGCTCTCCCTCAGCCTCCCACACCAGCAGCATCAGTGGGGAGCCCACAGTCGTACTCTCCACAGAGCTTTGAAGCTGGTGCTCTCTGCCGCACTTTGGCTCAGCAGGTAACCACATCTAGTGAGCGCCACCTCCTTTAGTGACATCAGCTGATTTAAACGATAATTTGCCTCTTCTGGCTTTGTGTCCCACATGTTGACACAAGTCCGCTCTTACAGTGAAAAGACCCCACATAACATCCACTATACCACACAAGTTGCATTTTCTGAAAAGCACTGTTAGGCGTTGCATTTTCTGAAAAGCACTGTTGAGCTGTAAGGTCATTTCACACCAGCTATCACCAAAAGAAGGCTGTTACATCAGCAGGTAGCTTTATGAATCAAGAGTGTGCTTCAGTACATGCACACTACACCCCTCACCAAGGCCACTTCACCTTGCCTAGAACAGCAAAGGAGTCTTGTCTTAATGAAACCCAGGCAGGATCTGCTCTTTAGGCAACAACAGTTCTCTCAAAGCTGCTTTGTGTTATATCTAGCTGTATAACCTGGCTAGCCAGTCTGTCTTCCTACCCATGTGCAAGATAAGAAAAGCTTGTGAATCTTGCTACAATCCCGATTGCAGGGGATGGGCAAGGTGTAGGAGAAAGCGTGGTGGTGAGAGCTTTGCTGGTGCTGGTAGGAACCAGATTGGCTCCCATTTTGCTGGGGCCTATCTGGTTGGTGGCAGAGCTGGGGAGCTCTGGCAAGCTTGTAACCTCCACTGCAGTAATCCAGAATGATGCCAGCTCCAAACAATGAGCTCAGTCTGATTCTTCCTTCTTTCCTCCTCCTCTTTACTGTCTTGGTAGCCCCAAGATATTTCCAGAGTAGCATCTACTATAAAAGTTATCTCTAAATACTGTTGAGGCAATTATACCAAGAAAGAATACCACATTGGAAATACAGGATTGTGCTATTTTCTCCTCTTATTTCACCATATTCTGCCTGAAGTCATCCTATGCTTTTTGGTCTCAAGTATTTATGCGGGTGTAATTCCCTTTTCACTGGACTAACCACATACTCTTTCTGCATCTCATGGGCACATGACCCTGCAGGATACAGCATGAATTTAAAAGGTCTGAGAGAGAGCTTTGTCTACTGTAATGGACCCTCGCCTTCCCCATGACTGGGCAACAGCACTGAGGCAATGGAAACCCTTGCTTTCTCCATCAGTCTGCCTGTAGTGCTAGGCAGCATCTTCTTCCTGTGGATCACATGAGATGGCCCTGTAGACACTATGTAGCCTGTAAACAGCAAATCATAGCCTAAATGGTATGAAAAATAACCATGAAAGCAGAAACGATGGACTTTTTTGATCAGATCCTTCGGCACGCACTGACCTTACACTGTCCCCTTGAAGCCAACATCCTTTTCTGTCTGAATTTAAAAATAATACAAATTCATCTATTTGTCATCAGCATCTTGAAATTTAGGTCTGGCACCACTTGGAAGGGTAAAGAGCTGCTATTATTATTATTATAGCTGATACTACTCTAAGGACAGTGCCTATTACAGCATTCTGATATCCTCTCAATAAGAGAGGTTGAGAAGGCAGTGACCTCCTTTCCCGAGGTACCTGGAAGGCATGACAAGTGCGAAACACTTGTCTCTGCACACAGCAGCTGTAAAACTTTGGAGCAGATGGTTGTTTCCCAGATTCTCAGAGCAAAAATTCTGGTTGTCTCCCACATTCTCAGAGCAAAAATTCTGGTTTAAATTGGTATTTTGTAGCTCACTGCTCATCAGTACCCATGTGGTGCATACTGGCACGCCTTTGTAAACCTCAAGCTCTTGTGGTGACCTTTTCTACTTTCAGGAGGAGCAAGAAAATGCAGATTTTCATAATGTTGAGGAAATGTGGAAAAAAAACAGCTGGAGTTTTCATCCAGGATAGTGATCCCTAGAACAGTGAGGAAATACTGAGTCTGTAACAATGCTTGCTACCAAGCGTGTGATGCTCTCAATACTCATTACACATTCCATCTTCAAAAAGTGGTTCATGTGACAGCTTGTTACCAAGAGCTTTCGGGTGTCTTCCTGAATTTACCATTCAAGGATACAGTAAAGGAGGAAGGATCAAGGTGGCACCTTTCCCAAAAGGCATATATACAGCAAGGTGAATTTTGGAGGGCTAGCTCAAATAAAGTGACACACATGTGTTTCACATTCCTCTTGGTGACCATGATCTCCTGCCACTACACAAGATTCCCTTCAAAGCAATTCTACCCGGGGCCCCAAAAGCATCTATTACCCTGCTCCCTCCTTGCTTTGCCACCACTCTGGGCCACATTTGCTGGCAGCAGCTAGTAAAGCGGCACTCGACACACCTCAAGCCCAGGCTACCCAGCTAGTGAAGAATGTGAGCTGCTGTGCTGGCTGAAAGGCTTGGGAAAGTGCAGCCCTGCTGTTTCATGTCAACATTCCTCCCCCTCTGCCTTTCCCAAGGTCTCCAGCAGAAAATCCTTTTTTGTTCTTATCAGTTCAAACAAGAACAATGAATTCCTCAAGCCCGCAAGAATGTGACAAGGTGCCAACAAAGCCAACCAGGAAGGTGATGTATGGTCTATAGGCTGCAACTCAAATAAATCACTTCACAAACCAGTGCTGCAAGGAGGGAATTCAAACAGCTTTGAACCTCTATTTCTAATTCTCCCCTTCAGATTTTCACCTGACAAGCGCCCTGAATAAAAGCAGTATGTGTGGTGCTAAAATGCTGCATGCTTTTTGCTTTTGTTACCAGAAATAACTGTGCAGTATCTAATTAAGTCAATATTACAGCTGTGTGTCTATGCAGCCTTGGTGAAGGCAGAGTTGCAGCTTCCATTATAAACACTTACATTTGAAAGTTTGTAACTGGCTGTGAACTGGCTCACTGAGCAGAATTTGGTGCACACAGCTGTCAGCTAGGAAGCAAATTATTTTTACCATACCTTAAAAATAATTTGTTTGGTTCTTTTAAAATCTTTTTTTTTTAAATAAGGTTACCACGTCTAGATGCTTCTTAGCATCTTGCATTTTACGTACATCTTCCATTTCTACAAAGAAACACTGATCTCCTAGTCAGCTAGTCTGATTGGGAAAATAAAAGAATGACGACCAACATATTTAGTCATAAAAAGGCAGCTCAGCAGGTACATGTTCTGTATGTGCAAGGATTCAAATGACTCTGTCTTTGCCTGGACAATATTTTTTCTCCCCCTGTACTCGGCACTGGTGAGACCGCACCTCGAGTACTGTGTTCAGTTCTGGGCCCCTCACTACAAGAAGGATGCTGAGGCTCTGGAGCGAGTCCAGAGAAGGGCAACAAAGCTGGTGAAGGGGCTGGAGAACGAATCTTACGAGGAGCGGCTAAGAGAGCTGGGGTTGTTTAGCCTGGAGAAGAGGAGGCTGAGGGGAGACCTTATTACTCTCTACAACTACCTGAAGGGAGGTTGTGGAGAGGAGGGAGCTCGCCTCTTCTCCCAAGTGACAGGGGACAGGATGAGAGGGAATGGCCTCAAGCTCCGCCAGGGGAGATTTAGGCTTGAGATTAGGAAGAAATTCTTCACAGAGAGGGTGGTTAGGGATTGGAACAGTCTGCCCAGGGAGGTGATTGAGTCACCGTCCCTGGAGGTGTTTAAGGTGAGGGTAGATGAGGTGCTTAGGAGCATGATTTAGGGAATGGTGGGAATGGTTGGACTCGACGATCCAGTGGGTCTCTTCCAACCTGGTCATTCTGTGATTCTGTGATATATCCTCTAAACAGAATTCACATGACACTTGACAATAAAGAAATTGGAAGAATTGCTTCATGCTAAATTACATGCATGACAGTGAAAATTCACCATCCAGACCAAATGGCAAGCAGGTGTGTAAGATGATGAGCCCACACGTGGGCTCTTCAACAGCCAGTGACTGAAATGAAGCACACGTAGCCTTGCTGTAAGTTTGGGACTCCTCAATTTGTGTCTGTGCGTGCATCACTATCGATGTGGAAGCAGCACCCAGCCCTTTGCAGGCACAGTGCACATGCAGAAGGTGCTCAGCTGCACAGCAACAACTGGACAGCCCCCTGGAAGAGCCTGTCCGTTATTACTGGAATGTATGGCACAGCTCTGACCCAAGGGAGACTCATAGAATCACAGAATCACTAGGTTGGAAAGGACCCACTGGATCATTGAGTCCAACCATTCCCATCAGTCACTAAACCATGCCCTTCAGCACCTCTAAGCAAACTTTCTGGAACAGAAACTCGTGACTCAGCATCAAACTTTCTCATGTATTGTCACAGCAAAACCAGTCATTTGAGAAATACTGGTGTTTGAAATGGTTCACACTGTGGGCTTAATTTCTTGTCCAGATTTCTGTACGGACTTCATCAGGCTGGATCTGTGTGCAGTGCACACAGAACTGCTGCAGAAGAGGAATCTGCCTCATGAAGCCAAAGCCGCCACGGGTCACACCCCTGCATCACAGTTCCAACCCAAGGCAGGGTGTTGTAGGAAATAATGGCTAACAGCTTGCCAGTGTTGAACTGTCATACATCTCTAACCCTGTTAGCACAGAATCACAGAATAACCAGGTTGGAAGAGACCCACTGGATCGTCGAGTCCAAACATTCCCACCAACCCCTAAATCATGCTCCTAAGTACCTCATCTACCCTAACCTTAAACACCTCCAGGGACACTGACTCAATCACCTCCCTGGGCAGACTGTTCCAATGCCTAATCACCCTTTCCGTGAAGAATTTTTTCCTTATTTCAAGCCTAAATCTCCCCTGGCGGAGCTTGAGGCCATTCCCTCTCATCCTGTCCCCTGTCACTTGGGAGAAGAGGCCAGCACCCTCCTCTCCACAACCTCCCTTCAGGTAGTTGTAGAGAGTAATAAGGTCTCCCCTCAGCCTCCTCTTCTCCAGGCTGAACAACCCCAGCTCTCTCAGTTGCTCCTCATAAGATTCGTTCTCCAGCCCCTTCACCAGCTTCGTTGCTCTTCTCTGGACTCGCTCCAGAGCCACAACATCCCTCTTGTGGTGAGGGGCCCAGAACTGAACACAGGACTCGAGGTGCAGTCTCACCAGTGCCGAGTACAGGGGGAGAATAACCTCCCTGGACCTGCTGGTTACGCCGTTTCTGATACAAGCCAAGATGCCATTGGTCTTCTTGGCACGAACCTGTATTACTATGAAGACCTTGTTGGTGCTACATCTGAAGCATCCAGGTCTCTGCAGTTTCTCAGCACAACCTTTGCCTCGTCAGTGCAGAGAACACCTGCACCATAGACAGATTTTTTTCTTCTCAGTTCAGCTCTGGAGACACACTACTCACAGACACTCCAGCACTGCTCCTGCTCCATCATCTGCCTCATCTACATCCTGCCCCACCAGTATACATAGCACTGGGATGCCAGTGCTGCTATTAGTCTGCAGGATTTGCTGTATTTGCCAGGTCTAAGTTGGCCCTTATTGCCATCTAGTGAATAAGAAGAAAATAAAGAGAAAGAAATAACATATCTGACTCATGGGGCTTTTCAGATCAACTTTTATGACCTGTATTAATAATTGATAATGCACCAGCAAACGTGCTACAGAGTACTAAAAAAACCTGACATCTCCATGAGAATTCTTAGTATGGCTCTGGATTACTCCATTTTTTCCTAGCAAATGGGAAGACAGAGTCAGTGTTCTGTGAGGCTCTATCTTACTGGCTACCTCTCAAAATAGCTTCAGTTGAAGCAGGACTTGGTCCTCCATCTTTAAGGGACAGATTTGCACACCTTTGAAGAAGTATCAGTTTTCTTTAACTATGCATATACATGTTTTTTAAAAAAAAAAACCTCTGCCCTAAATACATATTTTATATAACCTACCAAAGCACTCAAGTAAGTCATGTGCTGGGTTGAAATGGCCTATTTGGAACTACTACAGTCTTCTGAGCATGTCATATGGGTTGGGGAAATGTCTTCCTCAGAGATTCCTACATAAAAATAATTCTAACAGAATGGGAAAGGTTCCCTTCTGATATTCACCTTGCCACTTGTATTCACCAGAGGACTATCTGTGGGCATGGATCTAAGCCTGGAAATACTCATGGATATGAGTTCTCCTGGTTTATACCAATCAAAATTATCATTCCAGAAATGCAGCATTCCTGATGGATGAGGTGTGGCAAGAGCAGAGGAGAGGTGTGGCACAGAGCCCAAGCTCATTCCCCCTGGGACATCATGATCAGGCTGAGCTCTATGCTCCTTTGGTGGGACTTGTGGAGAGGCAAGGAATGGGAGGAGAAGGGGACTGCTGGGCTACTGAGGCCAACAAGGTAGGCTACAGAAGCAATAGCCCAGATTGGAGGTGGACAGGGCACCGAAGAGGAGAGAAGACAGCAGGAAAGGCTGGTAGAAGAACACCTGGGAGCTACCACCTTGAAAGACTGGTGCACTAAGTTCCATGATGAGTCCTGTGATACTTGGTGAGTTTCTTAAACTCTCAGGTGGTGAAGCCAAACGCATACATAAAAATACTAGAATACATCACCACTAAACTATTTTTAAAGGAAAAGCTCAAAATAAATAAATAATATTAAAGCAGCTTCTCTTCTAAGCCCCTTATTACCTCAGCCAATTTCATGAAGCCTGGTGTATATGTCCTCTTTTAGAAAAGTTTCTGTACAGCTACAGAAATTACATATGGGTGGCAGCAAGGCACTTTTCAAAATCACACATATGGTTGTTATATAAAAGAGCTTCTGATATTTTAAGAGAAATGACAATTAAGGGCCAAAGAAGAGGAACACCAGTGAGCAGAAACTGTTTTTACATTATCGCTATACATTTACATTTTGTATTACTTATAAAGTGTTGACTGTCCCTATCTGCTCTACAGTCTGCTGGCCCAGCTAAATGGTAATTACAAAAAATATAAAGCACTGTCAAGTGAAATATATACTTCTATTGTAGTCCTAATTCACTTTGCCTTTTAATTGTAATTCAGATCTAACTAAATTATTAGCCTACACCACATAAAGATAAAAAAGCCCAAAACCCTCTGCAATTAGCTCCATTCTTCTATTAAATCAGTTTTTTTATATCAAACCTGAAGAATATCAAGGGAATTTTAGCTAACAAAGACAGTCCATCAGTCCCTTTCACCTCAATGGCACAAGGTCTTAGTACCCATCACAAGCAGACATTCTCTTTGCCATCCTCTTATTCTCACCTACTGAAAAAAACAAGTAAACATGCAGTTTGGCACAAACCTCACAGCTCAAGAAAGGCCCCAAATGTCATAAAAGCAGATGTCACAGGCTGGGGCTGAATTGTAGTAAATAGTCTCCCACGGTGACCACTGTTACGTGTAACTAACACAGGTATACTCAGCTGCAGTATCTTACCCAAATAAATACATACATGCATAGTAAATAAGTGCACATTTTTAATATAAACAAATGATGTGATATAATTAATTAGCAATTTCCACCTCTTAAACAGTGTCAAAAAAGTTAACTGACCACCTAACAAAACTTACAGTTAAAGAGTAATATTTAACAAAATCCTATACCTGGTTTATGGTGTACTAATTTTGTGATATATGTTAAAGGAGAAACTCATTTTTCATATGACCTAAATAAGTACTTTCATCTGGGGGGAAGAACGATAAATGACCCAATTCTGCCTGTTGCCAATTTGAATTCACTGTGGTCATTGAAGGACCTCACTGACGACCAATAGTACTCAGCACCTGGAGCTCAGAGACCTCATAGAGTTTCCAAACAGTTGGAGCAGGGCTGCAAAGGTGTCTCATATTGAAAAGGAGAGATTGGTAATACAGTATGCTCGATCCTCTACTGTTAATTACAGTAATGTCTTGTGTACTTGGTTACTAGTATCACATTATTAGTAAAATCTCTCATCATCACAATTCAAATCTCAAACATTATCTCTTCTCTGTTATCCCTTCCCTAAAAAAGATGAAAACTGGCATTACAGTTACACTATCAAGGCCAGTATCCCTTCTGAATGGTTGCCAGTGGGGAACACATCAGGAAGACCACATGAGTAAGGCAAGCACATGGTTATAGTTCCCATAATGCTGCCTCAGTTTTCAATGATTTATGGCTCTGCAACAACCTAAACCTAAGCCCTGGCATTGACTAGCCCAAGATAAAACACATGCTTTGAATCTGTCCAATTAATTTCTGAATTTCTGTAAAAACTTACAGTTTCTGCAACATCCTTTAATAGGGGGCTTCAATACACCTTGCGTGATAAGCCATCTTCTTTTTTTCTTTCAGACCTACCAGCCACTACAATCATTAAATTACTCCCAGATCTGTCATCAGAAGAATGACAATGAACATTTCCCTTTCTGCGTGACAAGACTGATTTCAGACCCCCAAAACACATCCTACCTACAGTCATCATCCTTCCTGGCCAAAAAAGCTCTGCTCTCTTTGACTCTTCACCTGAAATTCATTCTGCACCTTCAAGTATCAATGTTAACCACCTGTGTGTCTTTCCCAGTTCTACTTTCTTCTTAATACTCACCACCCCCCCCCCCATGCTCTCACTATTGGCCAGCAAAGAAATGCCTCCAAGATGAGTGAGGAATGCCTGAAGTTTCCTTTGGCTGTGTCTAGGCCAAGTGGCAGCTGAACGCTGTGGTGTGCCTGCTGTAAGGATCAGAGATATGGCTTGAGCATGTCATGGCTCCCTTCTGGCCCATGAATTCTGGTTTCCTTTGCAAGGAGAAAAGTACGTGTTTTGAGCAAGGAACCAGTCAGAGGCTGGTCTGCTCCTGGGTCTTGCCTGGACATGGATTTGGAACATGGCTGGGGTGCGTATCTGGAGTTAGGAGCTCATGATATTCTCAAGTTCACTAAATTGTGTGTAACCTTTTTATTCTGCTGCTAATAATTGGTCTAGTTCCTTGGGTAAGCAACAACTCCTGTTACTCTGAGGGTCAAGCAGTACATGCGAAGTCACCCTGACTTTGCCCTTTACAACTCAGTGGAGAGTGGTGACACTTCTCTGATGATTGCATGAAGTCAGGAATCCTAGAAATCCTGTACGCCCTTTCAACCCACTGCTATCTCTAGCTTCTCACTGCCAATCACATAACCTTTCCCCAAAGACAGGAATGAATTATATGGCACTAGCTTGAAACATGGTGCCAATTCATCCCTTTTGTCCCTTTCTTCCTTTGGCTTGTTGACTTCATGCCTTTCCTGTGACTGTACAGAACACAGCACATTTTGGAAGCACCTGTTCTGGAATCAGCACACACCAAATCTCTGTCCTCCCTGACAAAACATGGGCTCAGCTGCAAGCTTCCTAAAGAATCATTCTGCAGAAGGCTTATAAGAGAAGGTAAAACTGAGGACAGTTTCGCAGGTTTTACCTTGTTCTCTTATAGATCTACAGAGATTAATGAGAAACAAAAATACAGCCTGCAGTTGTTTCACTGAGTTACCAGTGTATCCAGGACTACACACACAAAGTAGGCATTGTCAAGGATTTTTTGTTTGTTTGTTTATGGTTTGTTTCCTTTTTAAACTAAGCTTCTTAAATTCCCATTAAGTGATCATGAACCACATATGCAGGACTAGCTAAATTAGTTTTGCAGCAACCCACCTTTGCCCTGAGCTGCTCTAAATTGCTCTTGATGATATTCCAGTTGTTTTGGGAAACACAGAATCTTTCAGATGGTAACACGGTCTTCCTGCTGTTAAACTGTCCACTTCATCCATAGAGACAGGAGCCCAAAGGATCTGGTTTCTCTTCTGACAGCTTCAGTAACTGGACCTAAACTGGAACTGGAGTGGAATTTCTTTGTGAAAAGAGAAACACTGCCATTACATTGTCTCTGCATGGAATTCTGGATTTTTAACTCCAGAGAATTAAAAAAAACAGTGGAAATTAAGCCACCGTTGAGCTACATTAACAAGAGAGAGGCAGGCACTGCAATATTTGGCAACGCTTTCATGGCTTGAATTAACTCAATCATAAACGTATTTTTAAATATGTGTAGCTGGCCTCCCCATCTTTGACTAGAACCTCCATAAAATATTATATATAAATCTACTTTAACATGTGCACTATTTCACAAATCACTGTTTAAAGGCTTTATGTCTTCAGTAATAGTTGATGGAGGAAAAACAACCCTGTAGAGAAAAGGACTGATAGAACTTGATCCTGTTCCTGGTTACGCTAAAGACTTCTATACTTCTCTAAGCAAGAAAAAAAGACCTTAACTTCTGCTGACTGTAAAAGTGGATATTACTGCCTTGTATCTCTTCCAGCTTAGGTGATAAACCTTTGCGGCAGTTCTCAGTCATTGCCATAGTAAGTAAAGATTTTGTTTCCAAACATTATAGGAGCTAAAGAGTCTGTACCCATTCACTATATTAGAAAAAAAATCTACTCCATGCAACCTTTTGCTGGCATGAACCAGAGAAAAAGGAGGTGGAGACAGTAACCATGCAGTTCCACTGAATATGCGCTAATCCAACACTTCCCAATCATCCCTGCTGCCAGCAGGATTTACTCCGTGCAAGAGAAAGCTGCTGCTGCTCTTTCTGTAAGCCCCACAACAGACCTACCACAGAGGTACTCCTACTACCCCATCTGCTTAGGGACCTGTCTCCTCTCCTGGCAGCCCAGTTGAGCAGTGCGGTTCACCTCCAAGCATCCACTGAGGCCTGAATCACATAATTTAAATTTTTACATTGTGTTTGTGCAAAATCATCTGTAGAATAAGTCAACTGACTCAAAAGACTTGTCATTTTCAAAGGGTACTTTTAATTCATATCTGCTTTTTTTCTGTTGGCTTGGGTTTGGTTTGAGTTGTTTGGGGTTTTTTTTTGAGGAGGAAGAATAGAATCATAGAATCACTTAGATTAGGAAAAAATGTTAAGATCATCAAGGCCAGCCATAAAGAAGAATAGTACAGTAGACATTATTTTCTTCCTCTGCTTGTATTCATTACCTCTCACCTCATGATACTGGGATGAAATTTGGTGAATCCAAATGTAATTTCTATCATAACACTACGTGAAATTCAGCGAGTTCACAGTTCTTCCTACCTGACTAATAAGTACACTTCATTAAGTATAACTAACCCTGAAGATCTGGAAATGTTTGGGTATTAATACAAAAAGATTTTCATCTACAGAATTTACTTGCAACATGCTAAGGGCTTTTCTCTCTCACAGATGTATACAGATGGGTGTAGATATATGTATGATAATGGAAACAGAGACATAGAAACACTGCTATGAATTGAAGATCTGCTGTTATGGAACAAATTGTCCTACATTCATGTTCCTTAAAAAAATATAATATTTCTATTCAGTGTTCAGAAAAGTTCTCCTACAGCATGCGACCATATACAGCGTATCTAAAGCAGGCAAAGAACCCACAGCACACAGAAACAGCTGCAGTTTCTTTGCATATAAGAGAAATTATAATCTTGGTTTGTGTCATGTAAAAAGACGTTCAAGTTGGAGACACACTTCCAGTCCAGGGGTCCCAGATACTTTACTTCCATCAAAATACATATTCTTTATTGTAGTATATGTTAGGACTCCTGTTTCTGCTGAAATTTCTTATTATTGAAATATTAACTATAATATAGAAGTATTCTGAGCTAGAAATTAAGACCTGAAGAGCACTCACAGTGAGTCAGAATAAAAATTTATTTCTACAGCAGTGCAAGCTCAGACAGGAGCTAAGAAGGGATGCTGCGAAAAAATACACATGGCAAATACAGAATCACGCTTCCTGCATTTTTGAAATGAGAGATGACATTAAGTCCACTAAGTTTAAAAATACCTTCTGTCTGTTAAAATTCTTTCTCTGTACCTTAGTTTTTCCTTTGAATTTGTCTAAACAGTTTTGTAAAACAATTTATATATCTGACATGAAGAACTTCTATGCTAATGAACACAACCATCTAAATACATTATATGAAAAAAATACTTCCTTTTGTTTGCTTTTACCCTAATAATTTCTGTTGGTATTCTAGTTGTTATATCTTGAGAAGCAATAATGATTTTCCATTTACATGCTATACAGAATTACCTAGATTCACAGTTCTCTGTCATGTTTCATTTTAGGTACTTTCTTCTTTTTAGTTGAGGAGTTCTCTTTTTCAGTTGAGTAGAACCAGTCTGTTTATTACTCCTTGTGAGGAAATCATTCTGTACCTCTGAACAATGTAATAGTCATCCGTACTTCTTCCATTATTATTTATAGTGCTCAAGTCCATTCAAAATGCAAGTGTGCCATTAAGTCATCTATGCCATATTTTGTTCTCTATTCCATTTTTAACACTTACTAATTTTATTCTCGTCTTTTGATCACTGCTGTGGCCAATCTGACATTTTGTAAGAACTATTCATCATTACTCCAAGTTCTCTTTCCTGTTTGGAAATAACTCGGAGCTCACCTTTGCAAAGGCAGAGCTTCTGCTCATAACTTTGAATGCAGCAACACAAAGGGTAGCCTGCCATTGCATTGCCAAGCCATTCAGTACCATCCATTCACAATCCATTCTGTATTAACTGATTTTTTATCATCACCAAGTCATAACTTTTCACAACTAGTTTCAAAATCATTAATTTTGAGCAGCCTAATTCCTGCTGGAAGTATTTCCCCTCCATTGTCAACGTAGCCCAGAAGAGGACTTCCTCTCTCATTCCCTGAGCACACAATTCTTTTGAAGTCCTCAGTGAATAACACTGGAAAAGAAATGTTGGTAAACCAGACACCTCACATTGATCGAACTGTGCCTAACCACACACTCACTGGTTTTCTTTCAGAGAATTCCTACAGGTTAGTGATAGACAATTCCTTTCTAAAAAAATCTTACTGCTTTTCTTATTTTTTTACTCATTTTCCCTATCAATATTACATTTATCTGGCTCCCTACAATTTTGTTTGCATAGCTTATAGCTATTTCCCTGGTGTGATGATTAGATCTACTACACTGTAGTTCCAGAAGCTCTCTTGGTGCCAGAATGGCTGCTACCACCTTCTCTGGGGCTGAGCCACTTACACTATAGCCTACAGCTAGGGCTTTACTTTAGGAAGCTTGGAAATTTCATATTTCAGCTTGATCTGACTTCTTTGGCTAACAGTATTTGGTCCTGACAATTTGTCACTACAGATTCATTTATCTCTGAAAACTCCCTCACCTGCATTTCAACTTTAAACACCCACCCAAAATCATTGCCTGTAAAGAAAGGTTCTGGTGTGGAAATGTTAAATTCTTCTAAGATGCCTGGAATACATATCTCTCTGTTCCTGTGGCCTTGCCTTAATGGAACTCTCCTTTTACTTGTTCAAGATTCACTGCCTTTACAGAATCTTCAATGACCTCCTGTTATCAGCATGTTTGGAAGTGTTTTTATTAGTACTCCCAAGCTTTTCACAGGCTGTTCCTCAGCACCCTTTTAGGACTGCTTCATCAATGCTTCCCATTTAACACGCTTCACATTTAACACAAATATATTCTGCTTGTTCGTTCATTTGGACACGACTTCTACAAAGACTATTTATTTAAAATTGTTCTCTCCACTCATCTTCTTAAAAATGGCAGCCTTCTCATAATCCTTCTAAAGTAATTTTGATAGCTGGTACATACGTACTTTGAACACCTAAGAGGTCTGTAAGGAGTCTTCCTGCTGAATGAAAGTCACTTCACCCTCTTGACTCTTCCTTTTAATTCCCTATTAACCTCAGTGCTATGTTGTTCTTCCGTATGAGCTCAGATATGACTGTGGAGAAATTACTGTGAAGTAGAAGAACAAGTATGATTCAGCAGGATATCTTTGCCTAGTACGGATTTTATGTATGCTATTTTTATATAGGATAATATGAGGTACCTTTTCCCAAGGACAAATAAAATGGTCTTTGCTCTGGAATTGTGCATTCAAGTACAGACCCAATGATGATAGACTAGGTATTGCTGTGCTTAAAATGATGATTGATTGGCTTACATCAATAAGTCTGTGGCATCAGCTTCAGCTCCTCATGGATATTGTTCATCAGTTCAAGTCTATGTTGTTGAGGATTTCAGAGAAAGACTCGGGAGCCTGAACTTAAATCTACCCTTCAACAGCTTTAGGCAAACTGGTGGAGCAGCGTAAGCCAACCTACAGTTCTTGCAGCTATGATCAAACTATTATTTCCATGCAGGATGTCACCCAGAGGGCATTTATCCAGCACCTTTAATTAATACTTTTAGTTTCATTAAAATATTTATATATACACCTGTATTGCCTTTGTCAATACTGTCAATCACTGCTTTAGGTCATTGCTTTTCCAAATTAATCAAGCATTTATATCATCATTTGTCTAACAAAAACTATGGCGATAACCATTTTGTGAGAAAACTAATTTAGAGATGCTAAGATTTTTGCTCTTATTGGAAGGGCTTGACCTCATTAGTTCTTTGGTTGGAATTTTGCTTCCAGAAATACCTGTGAGGATTATTTCACAGGTTCATTTTCTAGCTCTTAGATGTCTAATTGCCTAATTTGTAGATGTGATCAGGTAGTTCGTGTTCTAAGTACCATAAATAGCAACCACAATTATTTCCTGAAGCAAATTTGCAAGCAGAAATTAAAGAGAAAGGCTATTTTTCAAAAACAGATGAGAAATGTGGTTTTAGTTGTAGATAAAAGCACCCCCAGCAGCACTAAAATGCAGCCAGAGGTGTCATGCCGAAATTGGCAAGGGCTAGGTTCATAACTGTTAGATACCAGCTACGTTTAGTGAAGTGGTAAATGTTATGTAGTGCCAAGTACTACATTAAGCTTGGCCTAATTAAACCTCTTTTTAACTATGAATGTATTATGAAACCTAAAAAAGAATTGGGGAAATGCATTTAATATCTGTGTGCCTATTTGTACTTCATTACACAGTGTCTCTTGCATGTGTATCTGTGTACATGTGTAATAAAAGTAAAGCCTTCCCTTCTTCTTAACTACGTGAGATATGAAGACAATAAGTCCGGTACTAATGCTACTCTGAGTTACTCCCTTCAGCTTCTGGCAATCTCAATGGTATCATGGGCTCTAGTCTATCATCTTTAAGTCTTTATCTTTGACAGATGAAAAGAAAAAAAGGCAATTAGTATGAAAGATATGACATAAGTAGTCATATATGTTGGATAAATAGTCATATACATACATATATAGTCAGATATAGTCATCCTCCTACAGGATATTTGGGCTGAACATAGCACAATGCCTTGCACTGACATCAAGACTCCTTAAAAATATGAGTTTTGGCTATCGGAGGTGACTAGTGACCCTACTGGTAGCACCTATATACCTACAACAACCCTGGTTAGACCTCAGCATTGCTGTTCTTCGGTTTTCTGATGATTTATTTGAACTTACAAAAATTGTTTTCAACTGAGTACAGCATGCTGGAATCCTCAACTAATATAAAATGTAATAACTCAATGCAGCTATTGCAGCTTGCTGCAGCTAAGAAATCTCGTGCAAATCCTTTTCTAACTCCACTCACTCACAACCTGGCTTCTTCCTCTAGAGCTTAGCACCCTTGCAATAGAGAAGTTCACAGTAACATAGATCCCCTAGATTCTCCAAAAACATTAGACCGTGCCTGTAAAATCCTTCCATGGGAATAAAAATCCACAACAGATAAAAGGCATTTTGTCTGGTTTTGCCTTGGATAGTAATGAGGGAAAATTACAAAATCAACACTCTCAAGCACAGAGGCAAAGCCACCTTTAATTCCCACTTTAGCTGAAAGTCCCATCTGTGAAATGCTGGAACTGGGAAACTGAAAACCTGTCTCAATGTAAAGCACTTAATTGTCATTAGATGTAAAAGAGAAAGGTATCTCTGCTATACTTCCTATCCTGGAACTTAAAATAGAACATATGGCACAAGTGGGTGGAGAGCTTGGATATGAAAATACAGATACAGTTCTCTTTCCACAAAGACTATGAAGAGTAACTTACTGACCAAACAAAGTTGGAAACTCACAGCACACCAGATATGGTCAAGGAATGTCAGTTTCAGCAACTGCTGATTATTTAGAGAGACCTAAATTTGCTTACAGTTTTTGGCTATCTGTCACCCTTTGGTGTTAAACCTATTATAAAGGATCAATACATCTCTAACAAAAGGGAAGGATACAAAGTTAAACTGGAAAACAGTATCTGGACTCTTAGCGGCAGCTGACTTTCCAGCTGGTATTATTAAGGGACAGAAGTAAGCTGCAGCGTTGAGTACCTAAAATAGGAATGCTATCTAAATATTCCTTGAGTGATATTAGTGTGCAGTTTGCCGGTGATGATGCTTGAACCAGTTCTGTGTTATTTCCTTTTCCCCTTAACTATGGACACTAATAGCAGAAATATTCTGTCTCATCACTCTTATATAAGAGTTCTCCTCCTACACCAACATTTTAGTCAGAGGGCAGGTCAGTGGGCAAAACAGGCTCATGACTGTTTCCTTTGCTTCAGAAACACTTGCCAAATTGTAATGGCAAAAGTTTTGCATTTGCCTGTCGGGATGAGTGGCCTGGAGACTCTGGAAACAAGCCAACGTAGAGCGGGACAGTTTTGCTGACCACACTGAGCTCGTGATCAGCCTGTGAGTATTGTCTTCAGGACTGCTCAATACAGCTTCCCAAATGAGTAACATCCTAAGCAGCGATAGCTGCACTGACACTCCCTTTAAATATGCAAGTATAAACTCAGAATCCTGTGAGTTTATAATCATAAACTCTGAGGTTTCCTCTGGAGTATTGCCTTTTCTTATGACACTCAGACTCCAATTTCCTCTGTCCCTTCTTTGAGCTCCCCTCCCTTGTTCTGCTTCCTCAGTGCCGCAGAACCACAAGAGTCCCGATTGTGAAAGACTCTTTGCTTCATCTAGTCCTCTAATTGCAGGGAAGACTTCCCAATACATTTTTTAATAATGCAATGTAATCTCTAGCTTTTTCTTACCCTCTCTGTCTTTGTTCCACTTTTCCTTTCTTTTATATTGTACAGTAGATTACTGCCTATCTTTCTTTCCATGAGTCTGTTCTCTCTTTCCTTTTCACCAACCCCGTCTTTTTTCTCTTTTTCTTTCTGTGATCCCTCTTCTGTATTACCCCTGCATTTTCTCTTTTCCTCTTTCTCACACTAAATCCCATTTCATCTTCACACCCAAGGGCTAGGTCTCCTAATCAAAGACAGAGAAAAGAGTAGGTCGTGTCTCTGTAAACCCAAGTATAACACTGATTACTTTACTTTATACATTATCCTCAGGTTTTCAACCATCTAAAGAATATGCATCTTGCCTTATATGTCCTTTCAGCTTCTCATGCTCCGAATGTATGTTCTTGTTTGCTCCTTTTCTTTTTTTTTGTATGCTCAGTCCCACTGCCTGTGGGCTTTTCTCACTTGGCCACAATCACTATCACAGATGCTCTTTCTTACTCTACCTCTTCTCAACCGGATTTTTTTCCAGTTTCTGAGAAGAAACATAGGGTCTAAACAAAAACCAGAACAATGAAACAAAGTGCTGGGAAAAGCATTTAAAAATTTGAAGTTAGGCAGAAAGGGACAGGACTCATGTGAACAGGAGGCTTTGGCAAGAAAGAGAACCATGTTTTCCTAGGAGGGAAACGTCTCACTGATGAACTAGCCAAGGCAGATAAGAAGTCACTGCCAAGGAGAAAGTGACTCCATGGATCATAAGAGAATCATATAATCATAGAGTAACCAGGTTGGAAGAGACCCACCGGATCATCAAGCCCAACCATTCCTATCAAACACTAAACCATGCCCCTTACACCTCGTCCACCCATCCCTTAAACACCTCCAGGGAAGGTGAATGAACCGCCTTCCTGGGCAGCCTGTTCCAGTGCCCAATGACCCTTTCTGTGAAAATTTTTTTCCTAATGTCCAGCCTAAATCTCCCCTGGTGGAGCTTGAGGCCATTCCCTCTTGTCCTGCCCCCTGTCACTTGGGAGGCCAGCACCCTCCTCTCTACAACCTCCCTTCAGGTAGTTATAGAGAGCAATGAGGTCTCCCCTCAGCCTCCTCCTCTCCAGGCTAAACAATCCCAGCTCTCTCAGCCGTTCCTCATAACACTTGTTCTCCAGCCGCTTCACCAGCTTCATTGCTCTTCTCTGGACTCGCTCCAGAGCCACAACATCCCTCTTGTGGTGAGGGGCCCAGAACTGAACACAGTACTCAAAGTGCGGTCTCACTAGTGCCGAGTACAGAGGGAGAAGAACCTCCCTGGACCTGCTGGTCACACTGTTTCTGATACAAGCCAAGATGCCATTGGCCTTCTTGGCCACCTGGGCACACTGCTGGCTCATGTTCAGTCGGTTGTCAACCAACACCCCTAGGTCCTTCTCCTCCAGGCAGCTTTCTAGACAGACTTCTCCCAGTCTGTACCTCTGCACAGGGTTGTTGTGCCCCAAGTGCAGGACCCGGCATTTGGCCTTGTTAAACCTCATGCCGTTGGTCTCAGCCCAGCAGTCCAGCCTGTTCAGATCCCTTTGCAGAGCCTCCCGACCCTCCAGCAGATCGACACTTCCACCCAGCTTAGTGTCATCTGCAAACTTGCTAAGGGAGCACTCGATGCCTTCATCCAGGTCACTGATAAAGACATTAAACAGGACTGGACCCAGGACTGAGCCCTGGGGAACCCCACTTGTCACTGGCCTCCAGCTGGAGTTAACTCCATTAAGCACCACTCTCTGGGCCCGGCCATCCAGCCAGTTTTCCACCCAGAGATGGGGTGGGAATAATCAGAAAGGACATCAGACTTCTCACATGATTTTGCTCTTCTCTTGTAAACATAAGAAGAAACTGAGACAGGGAAATGTGTGGACACTCATTATTTTGACTGTGTCTCTATAAGCTAGGGCATCTTAAGATGCCTTATATGCCTGTTTTCTTTCACAGAGCACACATCTAAGAGTGAAAGCAAATGTTGTACTGCTGTCAGGATTGGCCCTCTGGGACAATACAAACCTGAGAAAGAGTGATCAGTGGCTGCAGAGGCCATCTGACTTCCCATCTGTGAAAAGTCACAGCTGTAACAGTGGCAGAGACTCAGGCAGACTGAGAAATACTGCTGTGGATACCTTCCTAGACTGAGAAAGCACTGAAGTGCCTGTACTGGGCATCAACACAGCAGCCTGGAGTGCTTTTAGGTGAGCATCTGAGATGGGTGGCTTGCATTCACCAGAGAAGCAAAAGGCAATGGAGAAATTACACAGCTAAACTTGCTGTGATATCTGCTGAAAGCAGCTCAGCTAATGGTCTCTCAGCAGGCCTAGCTAAGCTTAACTACAATTTCAGTTCAGATGTCGCAAAGCAATGGGGTTTTCAGCATGGCCCTGGGAAATCTGCTCTATCACATAATACATTTTGCTTTTTTGGACATATTCCTGATAGGCAGTTTAAGTTCTTTGTTCAGTTTTTTCCTTTTACACCCATTTTATCTGCTAGTGAATCCTTGTTCATCTTTACGTTAAACGTGTCAAAAAGTGCTGAAGCGCTGCTAACAGCTTTTAGAGAATAAAGCTATAAGTATTTCAGATACTGTTCTGCATATTGACTCTTAAAAAAAACCCCTTTAATCATAAAAATATTTTAATCATGAAATTCATTACTCTTAAAAAAATATAAACAGCAGTAAAAGGGAAAAAACCCAGATCCTGAAATATTTAATAAATCATTATATCTTTGCTCCTGCATTATAGAGGATACTTTAAAAAGAACATATTTTTCCATTGTTTGCCACTTCTAGAAAAAAATTGCTGAAGAACCAAATTCAACTCTATAGCCACATCAATATCTACTATAATCAACCATTAATGACTCTTCTGTGAAAGTGAATTTTCAACCCCACTTATTTAACATGTGCAAAAATCCTTCCTCGAGAAGAAAGTAGGAAAAAATCACTGAAAGAAAGTACTGAAAACCAGCTATATATCTACTGGAGGTTTTCTTCATTCATTTTAGAGCTCATTACTACTAGTGCAGCTAGTTGCTATGCTGATTTTTGATACATAAGAAGAAAAATTTTAAAGCCATAAATTCAGTTACAACTATGTAGAGGAGATTTTAACTGCAACAGGCTAAGATAATTAAGCAATACTTCTCCTGTTTGACTTACAAATGCCACTTGCAAAAACATGAAACATTTGGAAGCCCAAGTGAAGGGAAATGCTTTTAATATAAAAGAGCTTGTCACCTTCAGTTTAAACACAAAACCTAAAGTTGGGTTGCAACCCAACCTAAGAGATAAACATATTAAAATCAAAGTTTTGGACTTTAGCTGAACAAACAGCTTTTACTGCTTACCTCTGCTAACTGCATCCTAGCCCTAAAGAGCCATTTGGGTAGTAATAGCAAACTGACAATTTTACATCAGCACCTCATGACTATTCACAGATCACCACTGACCACTACAAAAAGCAATGTTAACAAAGGTCAAAATTACCATCTATCTGCATAATCTCCTGTAAGAACCATGCTGTAAAGGATCAACCACTCTGATTGTTTAATGTGTTTGTAGAAATCCGATTAACCCACACTGAAGTCACAGAAAACACTTCCACAGATTTTAAACACCCGAGTCGAGCCTGAGAGATGAAGGTACAATAGGTTCTTTATCAAACATTTTAGTTTGATATTAAATTACTTCCATTCCTTTAAAGAGTACATTAGTTGACTTATTAAATCGACTGGTTACTCATTTAAAATTACTTCCTTAGTTTGTGGTACTAGGAAATGACTCTCTAACAAGTATTCTTGAAAGTATATCACTGCTCATTTGCTTGGTAAGACAAGTTGATGCCTGTTAAAGCAGTGTATCAACTTGCAAATTTTAAAATAAAAACCAAGGCAGCAGTTAGCACTATAAGCATGAAAACAAGTAAAAGACAGCATTGTTCAATTCTAAACATCTACCTAACCTTAACTCTTCTCCACCAACCCCATCGAACATTTACCTTTCATATTTGTTTCGTAAAGTGCTACATTATCATTATTTTCCAGTAAGAGATTAGTTGCCACAAAACTTCCTTTTCCTAAGCACTTCAAGAAAAACAGTGTACATGTCAATGAAGTTAATGGAAAAGTCACAGGGACCTGAATGCCACATGTAGGACACGCCACATTAAATGCAGCCTGAGCTGCGTGCACAGAGAGTGAGACTGTTTGCCAAATCATTAAACATTGCTCTTAGCACATTCCATACATTTTATATATTCTGTACATAGCACTACATATTATTTATTCCATAATTTAAGGATTTGCATCACATCATTTTCAATTAAGAGATACATTTGTGTGATGAAGGACATGGAAGTAACTGTTGATCAATGCTGTTGCACTGCATAAGTCTTTAGGAGCAAGATAGACTCCTTTTTTTTTTTTTTTGCAAAGAAATGTGGAACTAAGTAACTTTGCTACCATCACCAGTGACGTCCTCCTCACAATCTGCAAGCTGAACTTGACCCCCAGACAAACCAGTCTCCAGACCTCAGTACATTGCCCACACAGCAAGACATAAACAGGAGCTGCCACAGTGACTCCAGACCAAATGTAATCCATGAGTTGAAATGGAGTCAGAAAGGTTGGCCAGCTCTCTTCAAATGGCAGCACAGTGTGCATTTAGATTCCAAGACAAGGTATTATGGAGGATGAAGTAAAAATCATAATGAAAAAGAGAAAAGAAAGCAAGTGATTTCAATGAGGTAGTTAAAATTTTGGCCCCACTGATGTCTGTCAAAGCTATAATGAAATGTAACTTATTAAAAATATGTTTTAGTATTAGCAGTCCCTACTGCAGTGTTTCTCTAGGAAAGGTTGTCACTAAAATTCTGGCTATGAGAAAAGAGAAAATGGAGGAGATAATGTTGATTGAGTGGGGCTTTAGGTTGTGTTTAGTTTGGGGTTTTTTTTATAATATAACCTGAATTTTGAGTCTCTCAGGCTTGAAAACATGAGGATTGAAAAGTTTTAACTGCAATATTAGTTTCCATATAACTAAGCATTTTCTATATCCATACGATTTAATTTTACATACAATTTAATACGTGCTATTTCTATTATCTACAATAATAGGTTATCGCCTTGGAATTTCCTTGATTTCAAAATATGTCTGTTTGTCTGTCTGCCTATGCAGAAGAATTGCCCAAATACAGGCACTTCTAAGGACCCCACAAGCCACATACTGGTCAATCTGTTCTTTCTCAGATGGAATCCAAGTCACACAAAGGCTATCTCTATCTCACTTCTTATTCACCATTCATTCTGATCAAATCAGTTCTGACTAATCCCTACATGATTCCTCACCACAGCCGCTCACAGCCTCCTGACATCTCCTTCAAATAAACGAAGGCATTATTCAGGTGTTACTTACTATGTGACTGCAGACTCTGACGTATTTTTGTAATTTCCAAAGATATACTATAACACACTCATTGGCCACAGAGGCTTTACATAAGTAACATCAGAAGAATATTTAACTGAATGAACACTAAAATGCTTTCCCTGTAGCCTCTGGAAGTACTCTTCACCAAGGCTAATAGAATAAAATACTCATTTAAGAAAGAGAAGCAGCTAAGGGGAGGCTGGAAAAAAATCAAACCCAGAATATGAGACTAATCTCAAATTTTTAACATTTAAACATTTCAGGGAACATGTTTGTCTCCAACAGAGAAGCTTGCTTCTGCATAAGGCGCAGGAAAGTTGGTTTCTTTTTTAGCAGAGATGTTGCTGTGCTCGAAATGAAATAGAAACTATTTACTTGGAGCCTGTAAGTTAAGCACTTCCAGCTGCAGGAAGCCCCAACTTGCCACACGGCTGTGGTGGAGGTGTGGGTATGGGTATGGAGGATTCCAACCTACACCACTCATCACTGTTGTTTGCATTAAGACATTTCACATTGTTGCTGGTGTAATAACTCCAGGTACGGTCACTGTGAAACTGAGACTAAAATAACCACCAACATCATGGCTAAAATATGGCTCTGTGCATATAAATGTGAATGACTTTGCAAAAGGTGCAATCAGGATTTCGGACTGTTTTGGATATGTACATAGACCAGGAATGTGAAGAGTTTGCATGTTTGGATTTATCCATCGACAACCATAGATTTCCTCAGTACCTGACAGAAGCGGCAGGTTTTCTTTTTATCTTCTTTGCCCTTTCTGGCATGAAAAAAACCCAGCAGACACTAGTTGTTGATATCGGCACATTTCCTCACAGAACTGAAGGATCTGCCATATTATGTACAAGGTCGAGGGAAACCAGTGCTTAGTAGGGTAAATATTCCTGAAAGGACCATTCCCATATATCAGGTTTGCTAAGGTGGAAGTTGCCTACAGCAACCTGCAGCTGGCTGGAAGAGCTGGCCCAGGATGGAAAAAAAGGAAAGCGTAAGAGGTAATAGAGGGAAGAGGAATCAAACAAGAACTTTACAACTAGTCCTCTCATTTCTTCATGGCATGGATTTATATTTGGACCACATAGGCAGCTCAAGGGACGGCTGATCACCTCATATCTTGACTCATTAGTCAATGAGGAAAAGCGGTTAATCACATCAATTACACATCTACTCTAGTTAGCTGAATATTGCCCACACAGCCTGCAAAAGATGACAGTACCACTGCAACAACCCTGAAAACTATTTTTGCCTAGTACATTTACCTTAATACAACCTTAATTTTCAAGTACCTGAAGAAACCGTACTGAGCCAGAGTTACTAAAAATGCCTAATGTTCAAAAGGGAAAAGGTTACACAAGAAATCTCACAGTACATACCTCTCCCCAGGAGGGCTGCTCTACCTCTTCTCCTTTTAGCTCATCAAAATGAAGAGCAAACTAACACTGGTGCTTCCTAAGGATGGGTAAATCAAGAGTTAGCAAACCCTTCCAGCCATTCCTGCTGTCCAGGAAAAGCCCCATTTGTTGTTCTTATTCCAATACCAGTTGTGAGAATCATTTCTGCCATCTCAGGAGCAGCAAACACAAAATTCCTGTATGAAACCTGGTGCATAAGACACCATTAACAGGCCATGGTTGGGCACAGAGGATGTAATTATTAAAACTTCAGGAAGTGGAGAGTCCCTGTCCAAACTTTGAAACGCTAGGAAAAAAATGAAACAAGTCCTAGGGGAAATGTTTCTGAGAAATTAAGAAGTAGCACCCGTGGGAAACTAAAGGAGAAAGGAAATTTGGAAAGCATTTAAGAGTTAGAACAAATGGCCCACACAGAAACCCCTCCTGTCATTATCAGAAGGGGGAAATGAGAGCGAGACAAAGATGCCTGAAGAACACAAATGCCATTAAAGAAGACAATACCTACCACAACTTATCAACTTTATTAACTGATATGTCCATAACTATGAATCCTGTCTTGAAGCCTGATATGGGAAGAAGCTGAAGAACAAACATAGAGGGAGGAAAGCTACACCAGGATATGCTGGCCATTTAATACAGTCTCCATAAACTTGACACCCTTTTCTTTTTGGTAAAGATGCTGTGGGAGGGAAGTGGGTGCAAGAGTGGCTAGTGGAGAGAAGGTGACTGTCACAGTGATGAAAAGTGGTTGCAGGGTGGCAGTTCCCAGTCTGAACTCTGCACAGTCTCAAACCAACACCAAAGCAGGGGAATGGACAGACTTCCACCTCTATTAGCAGTCAGAAAGAAGTGCATGCTCCCAGAGCTGCTGTGATTCATAAGCTTACCCAGCAATGTGTTCTAGGAAGAAGAACATGGACTTCAGAGATACAGAACACAAAAAGATGGCCATGGGGACTACATGGTTGCTGGAGACTCCGTCCTGCATCTATTGTCTTGTTTACACTAATGACTCAAACGTATTGGGGAGGAATTAAAAATCTACCTGCTTGGTGAGGACATAAGGCAGACATTCCTGAACCCTGAGAAGTGTCACATGTACAGAGTAAACAGGTCGAGCAGATGAACTCTTTAAAAAAAAAACCAACAAACTACTCACAGAAACAAAAAAAGGGAAAAAAAAAAAAGGAAACAAAAACTTTCTCCTGAACCTGATGCACGTTCACAGTGTTGTTGCAGACCAGGGATAGAAGAATTTCCTTCATGATTTCTGGTTCAGAAGCAATGATCATAAAAGTCTACTGGTAGTGAATATATGTATGTCTCGATCATATATTTCTAGAACACAGGACATCACATTCAAACTACTTGTGCTTCTTTTCCCTTTCTCAATATAGAAAAAAACCCAAAACATTTTGTGGCTATATTTTCCCCTGGAAAATGAAGCATTTGTCAGAGTGATAATATAAAGCTTCTCAATGGACTTCTGATCAAACTAATTAAAACTAACTCCTTGTGGCTGCTGCTACACCATCAATCAGAATAACTGCTCCTCATGCATCTCCACCATGAGATGCTCAGACTTGCAAACTCTCTCACTTTGACAGGTGACATGGGTAAAGCAAGTCACAGGACAGGGTCAAGACCGGCCAGCTGTGGGGCCAGTGTGGCAGCACAGGCATTAGCCTCAGCAGAAGTGTTTGCCTGACAGGGTCTTTCTCTGAGCGAGGACGCTTCCCAGCAGCTCACTGATCACTACAACCTCTTGTACATGATTGGCAGCAGCCATCTGAAGCAGACAGGTGGAAAATCTGTCAATTTGTCGTAGCTGGCATGTGAGGTCAGAGTGGAGGGAGGAGTTTATGCCTCTGCACAGCCAGCGTGGGATGTGCAGCCCATTCAGGTGGGAGCCCTTCTACTTTACAGGCTTTAAGGGCTACGGCCAACAGGGATCCCAGAGCCAACCATGCCTCAATTGCATCCCAGATAGCTCCTGGATCACCAAGCTTGTGTTTAATTGTGCCAATTCCCACTCCCCTGAAGCAATGCCTAGTTTCTTCACCCTTGCATAACAGGCGTAGACATACATAGATACAGCATGTCTCTGCATGGACACAAGACACAAACATTAAACAAAAAACAAGACCAGCACAAGGTATCTAATAGTTTATGGCTAGTCTTTTAACAGGCACAAGTCCTTGCTGTGTATTTCTCCCACTTTCCTAAGCCATAAGAAGCAGCACAGGGTGCTTTGATAAGATTTTAGTCCCCCAGCTCTGCTCTTCTAGGTGACACAAATGACAGACAGATGAAATTGCCTCTAATCTTTGTTCCACAATTTAAGATCAAGAACAGCAGATTCTTTGAACAAGGGGTAAAAATCCACTTAAAAGGGAAAAATATGTTCCTCTTCGAAGCAAAAAGCACATGCAGTGCTGGTTCCCACCAAGTCTTTCGAGAACCAGGGCTCTCTGTCCTCCTCCTTTCACTTACTGCTGAGCATGATGGGTAGATAAAGTAAAGCTGGGGCAACGTTACTATACATTCCAGGCTTGATCTGCAACACGAAAGCCTGTAAGTAGTCAGGATTCGAAATACCTGTCATTTCACTTCTATAAATCAGGAAGAACACCAGGAAAGCTGGTCAGCTCCTCAACCAACTACTCTATCTGTTTGGCAAAAGGAACTACTGTAGTATGCTCTGGGTATTATCAAATCCTTTTTCTCCTTCCCCTCCCAGGCAAAATGGAGAAAAAAAGAGACTGACAGCAAATCTGTGCTTGATGGGAAGGAACCTCGCACACAGCTATTTTCCTTTTATGCATGAGAAGTGCTTTACATTGACCAAGTCTAATATTTTACTAAATACTTCCATAAAAACCTAATGAAAGATCCTTAAATCTAATGTATTCCCAATGGATAAGTGAAGAATTTGTGCATAAATTGGGTCCTATTATCAACATACTCACCTGGACAACATTCTCAGTCATTAAAAAATTTAAGATACGGTGAGCTCTAAGTATGTTGACATGTATAGCATAAAACCACCAAAAATTTGTTTTGAAAGATGCTTAGAGTTTATCTAGTCCAACCTCTTGCTCAAAGCTGAGCTGGCTTCTAAATTGAAAGATCAGGTTGGTCTAGGCTTTCTCTGGTTGACTTTTGGAAATCTTCAAGGAGATTCCCCAGACTCCCTGCACTGTGTGTCCCACGTTCATCCTTTCCCACTGTGGAAATTTTTCCCTTGGTCCATGGGAATTTCCCTTGCTGAAACTTGTGGTGATTGCCCCTTGTCCCCTTACACCGATAGATGATAACTGAGGAAATGCCATGGACTCAGTTGAACTGTGGAAGTGGGAGAGAACTGAGTTCTGTTAGGAATCTGGGTAGTGCACAAATGGTACTCTCCATTCATTTGTATCCTCAAAAGACTCCACTCCTTGTGGCCTGACTTTGTCCATAACCTGTGCCTCCCAGCAGGCTCAGAATGGGGAACACTGATGCATAATAAGGGTAAGCAACTTTTACATAGGTATAGCAAGTAATTGCTTATCCTACCTTTCCACATGTCTTAAAAAGAACTTTTTTTCAAAGTTTCAACAAGCATAGTATATTGATTTTTTATTTATACTGCAGATAATTAATTTTAAGAGGTTGCAAACACACTGCATATAGACTTGGAGAGGTAATTCTGTTGTAAAGAATTAAAATTTACCATAATATTTAACTTTGGACTCGACGATCCAGTGGGTCTCTTCCAACCTGGTTATTCTGTGAACTTTGGAAAATAGGTGCTAAAATGTTCTTTAGGAGATATCGAAATGGATTCTCATTGAAATGAATGCTTTAGTTACACAAGCAACAACCATAGATCTGAAATAAGGACATGCCTTGCACTTGGTAGCTACACAGTGTTCAGGAAAGCTTTGTGACCTCCTCAGTGGAAGATTGCTTTTAGTTTCATTAAATATATATATGTTATATCCCCAGTAAAAACAACACAAAAGACATCAAACACCAGAAAAAGTACATTGAAATAACATTAAGGATCTAATATAAACCCACAAAAGCCAGGAAATTCAGAGATAAAGAAAGACTTTCAGACGAGGGAAAACTTTCCAATATATTAAACTGGAGCATAAATTCACTTCCTCTTCACATGTTTGCCATCAAGTCAATCCAGATGCAGGGGGTAAGTTCCTCCCTGGGGTAACACAAGTGCCTTCAGCAGTACTACACCAAGAATCCATTCGGCCCTACAGAACTATGTCTTAATACTTTCTCTATTTCTGATAATTACCAAAGATATTTGAGTTTAAACAGCAACTTCCTCTCTTACAGTTCATTTTTCCATCATTCAGAGACTGCTATAAAACTGAATTTGTGAGACTGTAATAGTTTCCATGATTACAGACCATGATGTCAATTGTGGTGTTATGACTTCACTGACAGACCGACTAGAAGGAGAAAATCCAAACTCAAATACAAATATATCTGAGATTAGCAAAGACAACACTGCACCTCACTGGGCACCATCTGCATAAATACTATTCTCTACTTTTCACTTGAGCCAAGTCTGAAAATGCCCCTAAAAAATGTCTGTTTCATTCATAAGTCATTCATGGCACTGATGTATTACCACCCAAATCAGCCTTGGTGCTTGTGCAGGATGGGCCAAACTTGATGTCAGCAGTAGTCTAAATCATACGCCATGAGTCCAATTCTTATTTGCACTTTCTGGAAGTCCAAAATGAAACATACAGCTTAAGACAGGATATGAAGGGAATTAAGTGATTTTGAACTGCTTCAAACTTCCCATGATTCTGCACTCATCCTCAAGCTGACATGGTTTTTGGCTTTGGGGGCCTAACTATCCCCTTCCTGACAAAGCAAGATAACCATAATGAACCAGTTATTAGGAGATCCCCAAGTGTCTGGCTGAGCAACATGATCGAAAAAAGGAATGAGAGGAAACGGCCTCAAGTTGCACCAGGGTAGGTTTAGATTGGCTATTAGAAAAAATTTCTTTACAGAAGGAGTGGCAAAGCATTGGAACAGTCTGCCCAGGGAAGTGGTGGAATAACCATCCCTGGAGGTGTTCAAAAAACATGTAAACATGGCAGTTCAGGATATGGTTTAGTAGGCATGGCGGTGTTTAGCTTATAGTTGGACTTGATGACTTTAGAGGTCTTTTCCAAACTCAATGGTTCTATGATTCTATTCTAAACTGACAGGGGAAACTGGAAGGAAGTGAGACAGGATGCAGCCTCCTGAACTGCGACTTTCCGTAGCTAATTCAGGGACATAAGAAAACTACTCTGAACATTGAAATATAGAGCAGAAGTGCTGTAAATGAAAGAGCTTTCTGCATCTCTTCAGTTTCTGAAAAACAAAAATTATTTTCCCTTTCAAATTCCTAGACTGCAAGAGGCAAAAGGACTATGACTGACCCCACATGGTCATGTAAAATAACGTAGGCACTCTCTCACCCTATACTGAAAATCTAATATTAGTGCATGGGGGACAATTGATCTGATAGCTGGTGAGATTAGACTCAACCCAAAAACCCAAGAGTGACAATTTCTCATTGTTCCAAGACTTATAGAGACTTTGACTCTGCGTTGGTTTTGCCTGCCTTCCATTCCTTGCTATAAGTCCTTTTCAAAGGTTACCTGAAATTTCTCACATTTAGTCTTGGACCAGATGTTTATTTTGTTGGATAGCTTTCAAATAAATCCAGTCAGACATTTTTTAATTAAACAAATGCCATTTTCAGTTTTCCAGCCATCTTATCATGCAGCTTATCAAATTACTCAAAATGAGAACTTTTTCAAAGCTTCTATCCATGACATTTATGTAGCCCTGAATGAGGAGAGCAAGCAAGCAAGTACTCAAACATCAATATGGAGAAGACAAACAAAGAATGGATGCAGGTATGGTTCACCTCTGCCTCTATACGTGTGCTAAGTGTCTGGAATACTTATAACGCACAAGGACAACATCACTTCTCTCACTTTTTGTAAGGGCACTAATAAATTTTATGAAAACCAACAAGTCAACAAAAAACAAGGAAGCTAAATAAATCAGTAAAGTTCTGCCTTGAGTTCATACTCAAGATAATGGCTCCTGGGTGTGTAAAGAAGGGTATACAGAGCTTTGCAATGCACAAAGCTTGCTTTGGGAAATTATTTAATTAACCATTAGGAATTTTAATCATGTAAAGCAAACCACAATGATTTCTAGTTATACAAAAGGTTCATGATGGCTCTAACTTCTCCCTGAAACTGCTTGCTTAGTGATTGGGAAGGATAAGATTAATAATCTCTTTCTTGGAAACAAATGGTACTTCATTTGCCTGCAGAGCCTCTGAGACCATCTACTTCCTGAAATGAGCAATGGAAGAGATTAAGTAGCTTCTGCTTGTAGCAAAATTATTATTAAGTATATAGTTTTGAAACTTTCTGTGTGCATGTGTGAATTTCAACTGTAACATAATTTCTTTTGTTGATCCCTGTGCAATGGATATTGCTGTTACCTAAGGTAATTTGATCTAGTTTAAACAAAAAGTATGATGCACAAAATCTTCTTCTTATTGAGGATACAGTGCAGATTAAAGGCTAAATTCTATCCCTCCTCAAAACCACGGTCAGTGGCTTTTTCTTAGTATAACTAAGAAAAGGTTTCTAATTTAATATATGTCACAATTTACAAGTATTTGAAGAGAAAATCCTAACTCCAACTAAGTCAGTCAGAGTCTTGCTACTGAATTCTTTTTAATGGAGCCAATAAGTTTACACAGACTTCCCTGAAAAAGGAATCTGTTTCAGTGACTAAAGCACCCTCAGTATGTATCTACCTTTGACCACAGCTAAGCACATTGTTAATGAAAGCTACACATAAGGAAGAAGCAAGATCATTCAGGCATTTTCAAACCCAAGTCTTTGTGTATCTTAGAAAAAATTGGCTAAGGTTAAAGTGGTGGCAGAGGCGTCCATATTCTATGTTTTAATAGTCCATTGAAGTGGTTAAAAAAGAAAAATCTACATTTTTAAGAAGCAATACTGTTTATATGGCACACAAGTTGCTTTGTAATAAAAAGCATCGATAAAAATCTGCTGTCTGTATCTCTGTACAAGTCTAGCCCAGCTGTTACTCATCCAGTGACTGCTCAAAACTTCTTGACGTCAATAATAAATTTCTCATATTCACAGATTCAAACACTATTCTTGTCATGTGAGAGTCACCATAAAGTTTCTGTTTACCTAGTGCCTAACTTGAACACATATATATCTTCTTCCTCAAAGGACCTGATTTGGGGCAATAATAAACAGCTAATAAACAACCATTACAAACAGCTACACACTGCATCAGTGGCAGATGGAGAAGGGCTGAAGTCCAGGCAAGAGATTTCATTGGGAGTTTGGTCACTGACTTCAAGTTTAAGATTTTATCATGCATCTCATGGCTACATATCCAATCTACCTGACCAGAGGCAGTGTGTTACTGATGGGCCATTTGTCCATCTACCTCAACCAGACTTACATATAAAGCTTGATAAAACAACTGTTGCATGCTTGAATTGTCATCCCTGATTTGAATGGGAAGTCTGCAAAAGAAGCACCTTAAAACTGCATATACCTCTGCCTCCTTCAAATACTTCATGAATGTTTACGAATGTTAATGAATGCAGGAGCGCATGCCCTAGCAGAGATAGCCTTGTCTCCTCTACATTTTTAATATTGTGATCCAGTATAGATCCAATCTGAAGTGCACACAGTACAGTGTGCACTTTGTCAATGTGCTGTATGAGTTGTTTTTTTCAAGACCCAAATAGACAGTTGTCTGTGGAAGGGGAGTCCCCAGGCAGATTTCTCAAGGAGTTTAGCATCATTAACAGGAAACAATGCAGGAGGAGCAGCCAGAGCATGAATAAGTTCTGAGAGAATACTAAGGAAATCCTAAGAACACGTTAACACAATGCAACTTCGATAAGACCACAACTGTGAAACTCACATATGTGTTTGCATTATGTCTTTTAAAAGGCCCCAGTTGCTGTCTATTAGGATAATCTCTATAACAGTCAAAATGAAGAAGGATAATATATTGGGTAAACACATTATTTCTGCAGTATACAGGAACTACCAGTCTGACTGTTTTTTAAGCTCCCAGCAGTTACTCTGAACAGACAGGATATAAAAAAACCTAAAGCTTGCCAATACACTGATAATCTTAAAGGCTCCAAAATGGAAACTGCCACTACTAGTAAATCACTTTAACTGAAGAAAACCAATCTCTCCAGACCAGACTCAGTTCTTACTGACACTGAAACAGAAACACAACTAATACATTATTTCATTTGAAATTTATCAGTACTATTGCTTAAGTGAACATAAGTAGCACCGAAGCTTGACCCTACAGTTTCACAGTTCAACAGTTCTCAGGATTGACAGACTGGAATAAAACAAACTGAAGACAGCAAGTTTATTTTTAAAAAGTAAAAAGAAAAAGCAGAATAAAGACATACATTATGCATTACTAGCCTCCTAGAACCACTATAGAAAAAGCACACGCAGAGCTATATAAATGAATTGCCTAAAAAACTGCTGCAACTCCACAATACTTGCAGTAAAAACAGGTAATACCATTTCAACTGGTAAGAGCAAGAACTAAGGTCATGTGCAAACAGTGCAAGCTATTGCCTGCAAAATTCTTGCAACCACGCTACAAAATACACAAATAATGTTAACGTGTGTGGAAATTTCTCTAGGGTAAGATTCGACCCACATATTCTCCACAATTACTTATCTCTGTAAGTTACCCAGTTGTAGTGACCACACTCAGAATTGTTAGTCTAAGGTAGCAAACCTTATCTCCCAACAAATACTTCATTGCATTTTAAGCTTCAACTAATAGATGCCCCAAATGCAGCTCCACCCTCTGGAGAAACCTTCAGAGTTACGTACAGTCTGGACAGAGCGCAACTCCACCAATAGGTCCAGCAGGTCCAGGGAGGTTATTCTCCCTCTGTACTCGGCACTGGTGAGATCGCACCTTGAATACCGTGTTCAGTTCTGGGCCCCTCACCACAAGAAGGATGTTGAGGCTCTAGAGCGAGTCTAGAGAAGAGCAACGGAGCTGGTGAAGGGGCTGGAGAACAGGCCTTATGAGGAACGGTTGAGAGAGCTGGGATCGTTTAGCCTGGAGAAGAGGCTGAGGGGAGACCTCATTGCTCTCTATAACTATCTGAGGGGAGGTTGTGGAGAGGAGGGTGCTGGCCTCTTCTCCCAAGTGACAGGGGGCAGGAGAAGAGGAAATGGCCTCAAGCTCCGCCTGGGGAGATTTAGGCTTGAGATTAGGAAAAAACTCTTCACGGAAAGGGTGGTTAGGCATTGGAACGGTCTGCCAAGGGAGGTGGTTGAGTCACCGTCCCTGGAGGTGTTTAAGGTTAGGGTGGATGAGGTACTTAGGGGCATGATTTAGGGATTGGTGGGAATGGTTGGACTCGACGATCCAGTGGGTCTCTTCCAACCTGGTTATTCTGTGATTCTGTGTGATTCTGTAATAGTGCTCACACCAAACCTGTACTTCATTTGCCCAGATAACTTGGAGCAAGAGCACTTAGAGGAGTTCTACCTACTAGTAAACATGATGAAGGTATAAACCCACACCTACACAGGCATCCTAATCACCAGCTCCTATGCCTTCCTGGATGAGAAGCATTCTCCAGCCCTTCTCTTGAAGCTGAAAAGCCATGCAGAGAAAAAGCTCCAGAAGCAGGTCTAGAGATGTTACATCAGATCTTTACACAAATACGGACCAGGCAGAGTAGCTTCTTGTCGTCTTCTCCCACAGGAACCCATTACTTTCAAATGCATCGCTGAATAGCAGCCCTTGGTCTAAAGAGTTGTCACCCACACCAGCTCACGGCACGTCAACTCTCTTCACTCATATGTTCAGCCCTAGCTCAGCAGTCTCTAGGACATAGGGTCTTTCAGTGCTCCAGTTATTAGGCTATTACACAAAAGATGGACTTACAGTACTACTCTGCAAAGTGTCCATCCTTCTGAGATGGCTAAGCAAGTTGGTCAGGAGTAGCATGAGGGGAAGTGCCACGTTTCTGATTCCCCATACACAAAGTGGAGAGGTAGGTGGGTTAATGCAATGTACGCTCCGTGGATCACCTTGTGGACAGCAGGAAGCACACACACTAGATGAATGGATCCCTCTCTACATCCCTTCAAAGGCACCTATTTCACAGCACTGACTGTACGCTGACCAAATAAGAATGAGTTTTGTCAAGTAGACTTTATCAACTGTCTCCTTCCAGGACAGGCTCCTAAAACCCTACTGAGGCAACGCATAGATTTGGTGGAATGGATTTCCCACAATGCCAGTCTACAAAAGAAAAGAGGTGAAGCCCAGAGATGTCTGGGTTCAGAAAACAAAAACACTTCCTCCTGCCAGTCAGCTCAGAAGGGCCAAAGGCTGCTGTTGCACAGTGATATTACCTTCCTACGATGAAATCACTACAACATCAAAATGACAGAGGAGAAGCCTCCCTACCTCGTTGTATTCCAAACAAGGAAACCACATCCCATCAACAGCCCTCAGTCAAAGCAAAGCTGATTAGCTCTGTGAAAGGAGAATCATTCTGAACAGGGAATAACAAAAGACAACAGAAGAAACGGCGCACCATGAGCACTCTCAGCCTCAACACCATGATTACGTGTTCCTCAACATACAGCATTCTCATTCAGTCTTTCATGTTCCTAGGCCTCAGTGTTTCCCATTTCAGGGTTCCTCAAAACACTGAAAATATCTGGATTCTCCTGGACCTGAGAAGATCTCTTCCTCCTTCAGCAATGTCACTAAACCACGTATCCCAATCTGACTATTTAAACAATACAGCCTGCAAAGTCACAATTTTCAAATTTCTTGTCCTTCTATTTTTTTTTCTTAGTTTTCATTTGCAGTCTGATGAATATCTCAGATGGGTCTTAAGGTAGAAAAATAGCTGAACTTGTAAATGCCACTGTGAACTATGCTCCCTTTGTATTTTAGATTAGTGCTTAGCACAAAATAAATTCAAGATAGCAGAGGAAGAATGTATCATGCTAATTAAATCACATATAAAGTAAGTTATTATTGATAGAAAATTTTTCACCCTTGCTCTGAGTTGTGTGCTACAAAATAAGGAGCAACCTCCTGGTGAGGATATTCTGCAGCTATTTACTGAAAGACGCCCACTTCATTGTTGGAAATCTAGCCTCATATTTCAAATGTAATACTGAACTGCAATTTAAAGTGAGGCTTAGTCCTAGGATTAAGGAAGAGGAAATAGCAATATTTGCATTTAAAGCAAGTAATGACTTTCATTCAAATACCTGAAAACACTTTCCAAATATTAATTATCACACTAGTCTCCCCCCAACCCTTCCAGGAGAGGATCAGCCCTGCATTCCTTCAGCATCTACATCTCCTGGTTGGGTCTGTAAAGAATGCAGAATGAAGCCAGAAGTATTACTCCTCTTTCATTTTTATCACAACTCTTAATTGAGAGGAGCAAATTCACCCAGGCAGAGACTACATGCCTTTTATAAGATGGCTCTTTTCTATTACGGCAGAGAATGCTTTCCATAAGGCTACCGCATCACTAGGATTTGCAGTGTAAAGCAGAATTTGCCACAGATACACTAGATAAACTGGACAATTAGTCAGAAATTATAAGAAAACCTTAAAGTCTTGACTCTAAATCTTCTGTCCTAGATCACACTTTAACACATGGGGTTTTCATTCCCTCTGCACAACTATCTTGAAAGAGGACAGGGAATAGCTCTGAATGAGGTGACCTTGAATGGCCCTGTTCCACAGTCATGGTTCAGATCAGCTAGTCCTGAAAAATGGAGTAACCACATTCAAAACATTCAAGGAACTAGGCACTTTGGTTTTATGGCTAAGTTTGTCATTTACAGGATCAGTATTAGACTTCTGTATATAATGAAAGTACAAAGATGAGAAAATACCATCCGTACACATCAAATACCTTTCAGGCTTATAGAATCACAGAATCATTTAGGTTAGAAAAGACCTTTAAGGTCATCAAGTCCAACTGCTAACCTAACTGCTAACCTAACACTGCCAAGTCCACCGCTAAACCATGTCCCCAAGCACCACATCTACACATCTTTTAAATACCTTCAGGGATGGTGACTCAACCGCCTCCCTGGGCAGCCTATGCCAGTGCCCAATAACCCTTTCGAAGAAACAGTATTTCCTAATATCCGATCTGAACCTTACCTGACACAACTTGAGGCCATTTCCTCTCCTTCCACTTGTTTTTTGGGAGAAGAAGCCAGCACCACCTCACTACAACCTCTTTTCAGGTAGTTGTAGACAGTGATAAGGTCTCCCCTCAGCCTCCTTCTCTCCAGGCTAAACAGCCCCAATTCCTTCAGCCGGTCTTCCTAAGACTTGCACTCCAGACCCTTCACCAGCTTCACTGCTCTTCTCTGGACGCACTCCAACATCTTAATGTCTTTCTTGTAGTGAAGGGCCCAAAACTGAACACAGTATTTGAGGTGTGACCCCACCAGCACCAAATACACGGGGACGATCACTTTTCTAGTCCAGCTAGCCACACCATTTCTGATATGTGGGTTTGGTTCAAAAACTTTCTGGTCCCAAATATCTCCACTCTATACTGTATATAGAGAATACATAGATTTATGTATTATCTTACTCCTACCCCTCACTGCCTGCTAGCTAAACATGCAGTACAGATATTTAGATACGCATGTCTGAGTTTACAGAAACAGTTAAAAAAAAATATATCCGTTTAAGATACAGAATTGAAAAGCTTTGCTTCCCTCCCTCATCCAACCTGTTCACCAGCAAGCTTTACTGAAGGAGGACGGCCTTGAACTGAAGGCACAGGGAAGGCTGCCAGGAAATCCGAGTTCTGTTCCTGGCTCTTCTACAGATTTCCTTGGGCAAGGCAATTAACCTTGCGGAGTACATTTTCAATGGAGGTGAGGCCCAGCTTCTCTTTCTGCATTCATAACATTTTCAACAGTGAAAATGAAATTGTAGGAGCAAGATCAAGTGCCTGTATTTTTCACTACCTGATATGCCTTCTCTGTCAGGTAGTTGGATGCACAATTGCTGATAACTAGCAATAAACTTAAGAATTCAAACACTGCAGGTGCGAAACAATGCCTCCTCATGCTGCCACAACCAGATTCAGTGCTCAGTTTCCTTTTATGTAAAATAGGCAATGAGGTTTATGAAAATCAAAATATGCAGCCAAACAGTAAACTAACTTTTAAAGCTCTTGAACGCCCATTGTCTGAGATCATAAAACCAAAACTTTTCATAATTTCAGTTTACCTTCTACTACAGATGCTATATGTTTATTTTCTGCATTTTTTTTCTGTTAAAAGTTCCTCTTTGGACCTCAGAGAAAATAAAATATTTACCCTTAAGGATTCTGAAATGACAGCTGAAGTAAAAATATATTTTAGCTAAACTGGATATCTTTTAATATCCCTTAACAGAAGTGGAATTGAATTAGAGAAAGAGTGAAATATCCTTCTAGTAATACAGATGTATTTCAGAAAAGAAATACTACAGCTAAATTTTCTGCTGTGGCCTACAGGAAGGGCTGCACTTGAAATAAAAAGTCCCACATCTACTTGTACCAACAACGAACAGGACTCTCACATTCTGAAAAATTTGCTTAGAAAAGCTTCTAGACAAATGAAGATACACACTTCTCTGAATACAGGTGGACAGAACATATTTGTAGTGAATTTTTATGCATTTGGTACAAGCATGCAAGGTATTTTTTTCCTTTCCCAGAATTCTAAATAGAAAAAGACAAAAACTGGCAAAAAAAAAAAAAAAACATTAAGTATCTGCTAGTCATCAAATAAAAGTTCAACAATCACTAGTGCTGCTTTTACCAAAACTTGCAGGTTTTGAGAGATGATTTCTTTTACAGATTACCTGAACTGAAAAGTAAATGTAAAGGTATAAAGCTTTTATGGCTTTCAATTCACGTCCTTCACCCACTTCTGAAGTTTAGAAATTTTGAAGGAGAGGTCAATAGTCTAGTTTTCATAAATCATAAGAGCCCCGTCAAGCTCTCTAGACAACTGAAACAATGACCCCTTCCTAGGTCACAGTCGTGCCCACACAGATGTAAAACGTGTTCAAGAATGAAGCTATTTTATATGACCATGTTGCAAAACAATATCAACAGCCTTCACAAAGAAGGTAAGGTAGTTTGGAAGATTAAAGTAACAGCAACATGTACAACCTTTCATTATGTGCTTCACACAAAGCCGTAACACCACAGATATTACAGTCAAAAGTTGGAAAGACGTAAAGTAACTGAAATTACACTCTTCTCCCAAGTACAAGAAACTGATTTTTTATCTGTGCTAATCTTTAATTACAGAAATAACAACTTCCTTTTTCATTCATCATCTATTACATGTGATTTAAGTTTTAGCTCAATCACAGTTTGCTCCAAATGGACCATGAAGTAATTAATTCAAACAAACATATGTTCTCATAACAATGGAATCTCTAACCTAGTTTAGGGATACACTGGTAAGCATCGTGGTATCAACAGGGGAGATCTCTCACATTCCTATCTACAAGTCAGATATGAGTCTTATTTTATCATCTAGGTTGTCCATCCCAATGCCATCTCCAGCCAAGAATTCACCACATCTATTACAAAGCCTTTTTTAGGCAGGGTGGACTATGATCTCAGAGCACCCTTCTCTCTCCACTCCAAGTGAAAAAGAGAATGACTTTAAGCACCTCCTAGAACGTGACTTCATTTGACACAAAAATGACTGCATTGAATGAGAAATAAGTGGTTTCACATTGCAGAGCATGGCACAACTTGGCAGAAACTTCTTCGATTCTCATTATGGACAAGAAACAGCCTCAAAACATCAAGGGGTTTTCTGAGGCAACAAGCTTCACTTGGTATGTATTCATTCAAAATCTTGAACCTCATCTTCAAAATCTAACAAGTGAAGAAGGATTAGCAGTCGTTGCCCTGACATGGGCTTTCTGGAACTGCTGGCATAGAACCATCTCACAAATTCCATGTTTAAGGTCTGATAGCTCACTTATGTCAAAACTTCAGTGGGAAATAATCTGAGGAAAAATGTTACTAGACAAAAAGGCATTTTTTTAATGATTTTTATAATCATGATTGGATCAGATAAAGCTCCTGCCCAAGTTAACTTAAAATTATCTTTTATCCCCTACCAACCTGTGCTATCTAGACTACCTAGTAGAAAACAAAATTCTTGAAAGAGAGAGACAGTTTCTGAACAAGTCATTGTTCCTTGGACATCTGTGATGTTGGCACAGGGATACTGTACATGCACCTGGTGCTTGGAAATTCATCGATTTTCCTGTGCTGTTAAAATCAAGCATCATCCAGAACTGCATCTTTCCATTCTTTAAAACAGTTTCATGGTATGCTATCAGCTATACCTCCTCCACAACAGAGTCCTGCTTAAAGTTCTAAAAGGCTGTGGACTGCTCCTTGATTTTTTGAGCGATTCTGTAATGTCACGCAGTGAATCTGTGGTTCAGGTTAAACAATGTGTAGGTGAAATCACACAATGTAAAAAATGTGTCTAAAGACATAACAAAACCAATGGAAATAAAAAACAAATATGCTTTTAAGCATCAACTTCAGAACCTGGTTTCAGGTTTCTCCATTAAACTGATACTTGAGAGCGTTAGAAGTCTATGAAATTTCCAGGGATTTTCAATGTAGTTCTTTGGAACAAACACCAGAAAAATTGATTATTCAGCATCCCATTCCACTCTTAACCCTTCAGCCCTCTCCTTTCAGTCAACTTCTAGAGACACACACACACAAAAAAAAAGCTTTTACTGTGTGACTGGCAGAACTGTTGCTAATTCCAAAAGCGGCAGCATCAGGTCTCAGAAATGAAAATCTGGCACTGATGAAGTCAATGACAAACCTTCCAGTGCCTTCTGGGAATGTATATCTCCATGGCTATGAATCTGACTTTATGCCTTTGCTCTACAAAATAATTCTGCTAATAAAAACCAGGTTTCTTTATTTGCCTTTTCCAAGCATCAAAGGCTGTATCTACAATACATAGACAATGTGGAGCAGCAGGACAAAAAAGGCTGGTGCTGAGGACCTAAGGTCCTTTCAAGAGCTTTTTACTTCACTTCAGTGCTTCACACATGTGCAGCAAGCTACAGTGAAGATGAGTTCTACAGCAGCAGGCACTGTAATTCTGATTACAAATACTCGTTTCCCACCTGTGTGATGCTTTTTATCTTCCGAATTTCTATTCAATTAGCACTCCACATTTGGAAAGCTTTTATAGGTAGCTGAATATTTCATTTTCAGAAGATTGTGCCAATCTTTCCTGTCTTTTCTACTGATAAGAGTCTTCTTTTGCTTGACCACTTCGCAAAGTACACATTATTGCATTAAAAAGATGATCTAGTGCCTCAGGCACTTGCGATAAACTGGGCTTCTCACCCTCTTCACTTGGGGTCTCCCTCCCCCTTCCCAGCTCTATATTAGTCAAACAGATTTACTTGTCTTCCAAAAGATAATATATAAATAAATACACTGTGAGTCACAAACATTAAATACTTAATTTGAACAGTCAGAAAGACCAGCTACAAGAATTCTACAGTGGTCTGTTAGCTCATGTGTCTCCGTGTCTGCATATTGAAGGAAACAGAAGAAATAATGCTTTACAATTTGATGGATGACATATGACACACAACCTCTACACTAACAAAAAAGGGTTGCAGACTTAGGAAAGTACTTGCCATATAAAATTTGGTCCTCTCCAAGAAAAAAAACCCTACACATTCCCCCATTCCTTACTTTCACTGATACAGATCTGTCATCATTAAGGCTTGATATATAGATAAATTACATAGATAAATTGGATTAAAGAAGAAAATAAGGACTTAACCAAAGCCTGCATGATAAAAAGGGACATCATCTGAGTACACGTCAGATGTAAAAAAGAAAGAATGATACTGTGCCATCTGCTTTTAGGCAGAATTCTCCCTTGATTTCAGCTACAAGCTTTGCTTACAGTTGGCACCATAATGGCTTATAATAATTTAACCACATTTCTTTCTGGAGCAAAATATAACATCACTCTCCCTTTTATCACGCAAAGAGGAGGAATCCATGAACCTAATTCAAACTGGAAGAGAAGAGAGAGGAAAAAAAAGGGCACATTTGATTCTCACAGTCTATAAAATTATCTCAATGCAAAGCTGCAGATATGAGCGTTATCTCTGAAAACCACAAGAAGTAATTGTATCTGAATAAGCAAATAAATAGACTGTTTTCAACAGGCACAACAGCAAAGTAATACCAAGTTTGAAAATATTTCTCAGCCTCAATAGTTTTAAGTATCTGTCTCAGAATAAAGTAATGCATATACCTACTAGATAACAAGTAATTCCCATTTTTACAAATCAGATTCTTCACCTGACGAAGATCCCATGCTAAATTTAAAGTTCCACTTATATGGCCTGTTTTTATTTTCTTTCCCATAAAGTTACAAAAATAAAAGGGTAACATTCTAGCCTGAAAGATGCCACAAGCCTTATATCTAACTCTTTTCACTGACCACAAACCTTAGTTTCTAACTATGAGTGCTTGGGAGAGTAAATCTTTTTAACATTTTAGACTTTCCAGTATTTTCCCTTTTTGCAGAGCTCAACCATCCCTATTCAACTGTCACACATTCCCAATTCAGTGGGGATGGCCTGCCTGTTATAAATTACTCTCATAAACCAGCTATTTCTGCTGCTTCCCCTGGGATTGCATCCAAGGTAAGGATCAAGCAAGTAACACTCAGCATCCACATGTGCAAGCTCCGAGCCAGACAGGAGGAAGCAGACAGTAACTGATCCATGTTTTACCGCACTTGGCTTTTGCCTTCTGCAAGCTGCCTTTTGCAAAGATCACCAGCACAGGTAGGTTTGAATACGTCACCCTATTTCCTTTGTGTAACTGAAATCTGCCAGACTTAAAAAATAGAGGCACAAGCAATATATCTGCTGTGTAACACCCTGCTTTGTCCACAGAAATATCCTGCAGTACTTTATCAACGGACAACGCTACAGAACTAGTTCTTAAAGTGACTGGTAAAGCCATCTCTCCTGTGTTTAGCTGCTGATACTCTGGAGAACTTCAGCTGTAGTTTTAAGCACCTTCTGGTGCTATTTGAGCTTTCACAAGCACAGACTTTTACAGCTGTGTTAACCTCTAAACAAAATAATTGAACAAAAGGAGGGAAAAGATGGAACTGCAGAGAAGAAAGAGAAGGCAGAGTGAAATGTAGGAAGAAAACTGAGATGGGGAGGGATGGATTTGAAAAAAAATTAGAAGAGAAATGTTGGACAGATAAAGCAAAAAGGAACTAAAGAAGGAAAATCAAATGTTAACTTGTGACAGAGCACATGGCCACACGTTTGTATCTTCTGATACCCAGACATGTTTTCCAAGTGATATACCCATCATTTTTCTTTCGGAAGCCTATGCTATGCATAAATGAAATACATGCAGAGGAGAGATGCACAAGGCAGACTATCATTAGCTGTAAACATCAGAGAGAACACAGAATTTCAAGTATCTCAGACTGAAATCTTTCGGCAGCCAAAGAATCAAAACACTGTCTGACAACCACACCTACAGACTAAATGGCCAGGGAAAGAGGCAACTTTTAATGAAACGATACCAGCCACTACAATTATATGAGGCATGAACGTGATCCAGAATGGAAAAAACTAAATTGTGCAAGTAACCTGCTGTTCGTTTTTGCTCTTTCTCACTGGATTTCAGGAAAATATGCTGTGTTTCCAGGCAGTGCAGGACAAAGACTTTTTGATTTTTAAAGTTTATCTTGTGCATACAACATCTGAATGTTATCACCCCTCTTAATCACCTTCTGATGTCTGATAGTGCCCCTTTAACCTTTGTTACTCAATTACCGAACAAGTTATCTCATTGTTACTCTCTTTTGAAGGAAGAGTTGTGCCTCTTTCCATGCTGATAAGAGACACATAAATATTCACTCCCAGCCAACATTTAATAGTAAAGAGTCTTGAGCAAACTACCAGAGTCTAAAGGTAGGAAGCTGTGGTTAACTTCTCTGCTATCTTAACCCCTTAGTCAATCCACCAGAACAGACAGAAGATGGATGCTTTTTTTAAGAAATGAAGCAGAAGTAATCATTCTCTAAAAGAATGGACTTTATAACATGCTTTATAATATAGCAAATAAATCAAATGATTGGAAGTGAAATACCTACCCATTTTCTGGGCCGGCCTCTGGGTCGCTTTTCACCAGTGGCTTCTGCTTTCTGTAAAGGGAAACAGAACGTATTTTATACTTCAGCATTATTTAACAGCCTGGGTAACTAGGAACTCCTTTCCTGTAACATTATCCATAATTATACCTCTTGGGTGGTACCAAGTCCCCTCTTGCTCTATAGGTTTTCCAGTAGAACGTTTTTATGTTGGGATTTCTGATGTTTCTGGGCAGTGTAGCCAGGGGGTACTTTGCCTGCACCCAAGGGTGCCTCCAGGTCTGATTCACAGTGTCTCCAGGGGAACAGAGAGGTGCACCCACACATGCACAGTTGCTCTGTGCCCCGAGCAGCCCAGGATGCCTCAGCCCCAGTCAGCAACGGGGCATGTGGTCTGTGGATGTGGGCAAAAGGCAGTTTGGGAACCCAAGAATGCCAGTAACATCAAATCTAGTCTTTCATACACTGTCAGAAATTACCTGAAGATACTAAATTAAAAGTACAGCCTGTTTCAAGCCTGAACAAAGCAGTTTATAGCAGGCACAATTCCTTCCTTCAGTCTAATGATGTTTATGCATTAAAGGGATTTGGACAGACTACCACCATGAATGTGTGTTTGTTCATATTCGGAAATAACCCCTCTTCATGTGAAGTTTTCTGGGTAAAACTGCATCCTTAAACTGCAAGTAAACCCTTCACTGGTCCAAAACACACCTTTCCTTTTCAGGTATAAGGGAACCGCATGGAAGGTGTCCCAGAAGTGACAGTTATATTTAAATAGATTTGGTAGTTGGTTCTGGAGCTCAGCATAAAGGCAATATGGGTTCTCTTACAGACTCTTCCATTAATTCACCACATGACACTGCGAATACTATTACTTAAGCACTACACTAGAACACTTAAATGATTTAAAATAAAAATTGCAGGTTATTTTGTCTAGACAGGCTCTGCCCACCCATACATGTCATCAGATAAATAACCCTGTTCCACTGAAAATTATGAGGATTTCACCATCAACTTTAAGGAGGGCAGAACTTGTTACATACGAAGTTCTCAAGAATAAAGACTTTCAGTTCACATTCTGTAAATGTCCTTCCTCGTTTCCATGAATTGCTTGTTTTTCCATTTAACTGTATGTGTATTTGATTTGCCCTTAGAAATCAACTGTGTCATTAAATAAATCACTTGCTAGTCCATCTCTGTAACATATACTGTAACCTAATGCTGTGTAAAGCAGATCCCTCTAAAAGAGAACCTGAGCTGAGAAAGCAATGGAGGAATCTCCACAAAAAAACCTGCCCTGTGAGTTAAATGCAATTACGTTGAGATAAACATCTCACCCAGAAGAAAGCTGTGAAAAATAAAATTCACACTCCTAAAGGGCAAAATTATCACTTGGACTTGTTAAAAGAGTAAATTTGCTCTTTAATAGTTTATACTAGTGTTACATGTAAGGTGAAACCCTCTTATGAGAATACTTGTTAAAGTGCATTTATGATATACTGTTGCTGTCTATTTAAGAGTTTTGTTTCCTTTCCTTTTAAAGCATTCATTTCTCTATACTTGATAACCTGAAGGATGCAAAAAGAGATGTGTTTTAGTTTTGACAAGCTGTAGCCCCCTCCGTTTATGTTTACTTCATGAAACACTGGGCATAAATTTTAAATAAAATATTGGTTGAAATTGTTCTTAACAAATCAGCACCTGAGATGTTACGAAAGCACAAACACGATTTATTTTTTTTGTGTATTTTACTGCATCTGAGGCAGAGGCCTTTTTCCAAATCTCTATGAAAAAAAATTCAACATTTTTGGAAACGAGAACTACTTTGGTCACACAATTAAAGTTCCTACAAACCTGACACAAACGGTAAGTTTAACTACAGCGTGTAATCTAGTTTGATGGGAAAGAGAACATGAGAGATTTCTTTGACTAACTAATCTTTGCTTCCTGCCATAAACTGTCACGCAGCGTGGCCGCTTGCCATGAACAATGCTGCGCTTTACCCCCAAGGAAGGTCCATGTCAGAAGTGGCCAGTGTTCCTGCTGGTTAGTTTGGATATCAGTTTGTCAAGTGCTTGGGGACCTTCCAGATTGAAAGGCACTATATTCCTGCTCTATATGATTTCCACCTTGTGTTAGAAGAAAAACATTTCCACAGTTCTTATCAAAACCAAATCTTTCCCAGAGGTGAGCTGAGCAAACAGCGGGGCATGCCAGAGACAATGTTTTGGTACAGAGCGATTCTGAAAGTAAATAGGAATATTTCCACAGACTAAACTGCAGAAAATGAATGACAAGAACCTCCAAGGCGGACACTTTTATGTCCATTCTCAGAGAAGAAAAAGACAATACACTCCTGGAAAAATCAAAAGAAGTAGTGGCAGTCCAGTAGTGATGATAAAGACATGAAGTTTAGGAAAACATTCCACCTCCTTCCCACTTGGTTATTCTAGTCTGTATTTTGCAAACACAGCCTGTGTTTTCTCCAACAGCACAGGTCTTAATTTGAACACATGAAGAAAGTTTTTATTGCATATCTGACAAATAATTCAATGTTTCTCCATATAATTTTCAGGTAATTAATAAGAAAAGGAATGTGTAAGTGCCAAAGCATTGCCTTTCCTCTGAAACAGGTATTTGCATAATCAGAAATACGCCAGCTCTTTGCTTTAATTGAAGTCTTGCCTCTGAAGCCAGGAACACATCCAGAGTGCACTCAAGCCACCCAGAGGTAACACAGATTCTCATCTGGGCAGCAAGATACACGTGTTCCCAGCTGCGTGGTTCCCTGTACATGCCGCAGTCAATACCTGCTTAGTCAGAAACCTGCAGTAACTGAGATACGTTTGGTCAGGGGATTCTTAACATTTGGTGTTACGCTATGAGGCATGACCTTGCTCTATACAGCCAAGACACACAATCACCAAACTTAAAGAAAGATCAGGTACGTTATCAAACACAACTTTATGATATTTCATCAAAAATTATGTAACTTCTTTTATCAATAATATGAATAAGACATTTTTGCTATGTCACAGTTTAGGAACAGAACTAGATTTTAACTGTATGATCTGTAGCAGAAATGGGGTCTTTCTTCCCAGGTGAGAGAGATGGCCATTCCCCACTGCCATCTGGAAGAAAACTAACAGTCCCCAGGCACCTCTGCTATTTACCTAAGCCCTGTACCACAGAGCCATCAAACCCTGCTTCCAAACAGCTTCCTTCACCAACCCTAGGACTTGACTGCCCATCATATCTGCCTCCTTGTTGCATAAATGTGCCATGCCCAGACAAAAAGTGAGACTGTAGTACTGAAAGCAATTAAAAAGACAAGTATAAATACTTGAATGGCTATAAAGTGCTCTTTGGGCTTCTATCTGTTGTCAAGGAAGATCTCAAATGCAACAGAATCCAAATTTGGAGAACTGTATCCACTTTGCAAACTGATCTGCTGGGGACCTCAGATGAAATGTGTCAAGAGCTGTAAGTCATGTAGAACAACCACAAGAGTTCCCGGGAGGAAGAGCACTGTTGTCAAACCCTGCCAAAAGACCCTGCCCAGGAATGTGTCCCTCTCCCAAATAAAAAGTTATTTTGTTAAAAAAAAACACAAACCTCTTAAGAGAAACTTAGGCATTGGTTAGATACAAAAATACCACACTTCCCACGTCCTGTTCTACCTATTTTAATGCTAAACAGGAGTCAGTCTTCTCCTGCTTCTTCCATTTCACTCAACACTCCTGATTTTGAGGTCTCATATTTTTTAGGTATATTAACCATGCTACAATCACTTGATAAATCTGATCTTGTTTTCCTTTTGAGCCAGTAATGATTGGTGCTGGTGAGAATGAATGAAGCATGAAGGAGCCAAATAGATTTTCGTGAACCAATTTAGGGCAGAGTCCTGGTCACGTGTGCTTTTTTTTTTTTTTTACCTTTGGACTGCTTAACTCAGGGACATGCCTTTCTACACACCAAACTCTGGCCATGCAACGTAGAGACAGTAGGAAGTGTAGTCACACACGATACCACCAGTTCCAGTATTCAGAGGATGACATTTCAAGATCTGGAGGTATTTTCAGTGAATTTCACTACACCAATAACTAAAACAGAAGTCAAAATACTCTAACTGAAGGTGAATTTTACTAAAGAGCATTTACTTTCGGATATTCCCAGGATATCCCTTGACATTTTCTTTAGAAACAAACACATTGTAGACGCTACTCCTCTTGACTTTAACCTCAGAATTGTGTTTTCTCCTCCCAAAGAGGAGAGTATTTATGTCTATACAGTATTTTTGTCAAGCCCAGATACAGGAGCTAAACAAAGGAAAGCTCTTAAATGCTTAAGGGAAATGCAATGAGCTGGGAACACAGCTCAGCCTAACAAATAAAACTCAACCACAGAACACCCAGGAAACTACAAAAGAACATTCCCACTAGGATCTTCCCACAAAACCAGTTGTTCTGTAGAAAAAAAAAAAAAAAAAGAAAAAGGGGAAAAAAAAAGAATCTTCACTTTTTTGCTAATTTTTTATAAATATTTTAAATTAATAACAGAATGACTTGTTTAAGGACACAGACTTCAATAACAGCCTAATTGTGGGGACTCAAGTACAAGGTGACTAAGAGTCTTTTTGTGTCTATCTCTTCTCATCTGCTAACACTTCCTTCTGTTAGTGAAAATAAAACAACTGACAAATGCTTTAGTTTTCTATAAAACGCACTGTACCTTTTGTGTCCAGTTTATAGCAAGTTACGCATGTGTGATACGCAAGGCTTTTAAAAAAATGCAAATTACCAAAATTAGAGTAATTGCCACATTATTAGCTGTCCAATTGGTCTTGCAACATTCTGTATGCATCGTCAAGTTTCACATTGCTAATTTCCTAACAAGCACAGTTTGTTTTCAGATGCCCCAAGGCCAGTTTACTAAGACCAAACACAAGCAAAAAAAAAAAAAAAATCCCACGAACCAAGAAATTTTAAATACACAACATAACCAGGAATCCAGGGTAAACTCTGCCCCTCAACTGATTTAGGGGTATTTCCTTTTTGTAGTCTAACAAAACAAAGTCCCAGTTCTGGAATATTTTTAACTCACTGCCAGTTTGTGCAATACATTTTTAATTGTGATGTGTAATGGTTTGCAAGCGAACACCCAATCAATTAATCATGAGTGCCTTCTCATGGCTGCTCGGTGGGTTCTCCTGGCCGACGTTTATCTTGCATGTTGTGAACACTCTAATACATTTCAATGAGCTCCCTTTGAAAAACACAGGCCACACATTATTCTTTAGAAATTCCAGCAATTTCCAGTTGCGTGTACAGTACCCAAGTTCACGTGTGGAGGGGCTTAAGCTATGTTAGCCAGCTCACTTTCTGAGAGTTGAGACAGGCTGTAGAAAGCCTTAAATAAATATATGTATGCATATGTATGTGTAAATATGTTTACCACGAAATCACATGCATAGCTCACTTTTTTAAGAGGTGATACCCTCACCACCAAATGAAGCTTGCTCACATTGCCAAAACCTTTCCAGACACATTACTGCTAGAAAAAGTATTGGAATTAATATAACATTAAAAGATACTCTGGGGTGCCTGGTGAGAAGCTGAACCATTTCAAAGAGGGTTAATTATCAATTTGGAAAAAGAGCTAAAATATTTATTTGAAATGTGATCTCAGTGACTTTCTTCTAGCAAGGCTTCGTAAGTACTTTATGTTTTAGAGGATTTATCAAACATTTATAAATTTTATCCATAAACCTAGAAACAAGGAAGACTTGTAATTACATACCCCTCAAAGATTTTTTTTTAATGCTAAAAAGATATGTGCTCTTTGGCCAATTTTTCATATTATAAACACCTGAAAGGGTTTGCTCTAGTTAGAGCAGTAACTTGATACGTTCAGAAAATCAAAACATTACAATGAAATTGCTCAGTTTGTAAATTAGATTTAAAAAACCCAACCATATACACTAGAATAATCTGGAAAGCTCTTGATTAGATATACCTACATAGACATGTATGGTTTTAAGTTATTTTCTATTTATACTGATTTTCAAACCACTCATGTAAATGAAATAATGTTAACATTTCCTCTAGAAATATCTTTTAAAAGCACATTTTTATTAATTACTTTATATTGTTTCTTATTGCAAATATTTCTCCTTACAAAGCCAACACTCCTAAAAGTAATCTTTAAAACACTAAAGCTCACATTTGAGTCTTGTTAGACTAATAAAAACTGCTCTTTCTCTTTTGAAGAGTGAAATTTATACTGTTTTAAAATGAATCTGAAGAACAATTTTACTATAAAAAGAAAAAATCAACATTTTTAAGCTCACTAGGTTGCAAAGTGGTTTTGATGTACTTCAAATACTTAAGCTGTAAAGCATTTTTTACTAATTTATGAATTTATTGACAGAATATACTGCTTTTTTTCCAGCTCAAAAAAATGAAAAACAATTTTAATTTTAAAGAGAGTTGGAAAACGTCCCTCAAACATATGCTGAAAACAGAAGAAAACAGACATAAGACCATAGTCACCCCCAAATAATTCAATATTTAGTAGTAGTTGCTATAGTAATTTAAAACACTTAAAACTATCAAACTTAATATGGTCAGTACCGTGTGCATATTGAAAAATGAACCATAAGATGAGGCCACAAAGATCTTCCACACACATTTTATCAGAGATCTACTTAAAAGATACTGATAGACTTAAGCCCTAGTCCACTTCCAGATTTTGTAAGCTTTTGTTTCCAGTTTAGTACCTGTAAATGAGTGCTAACTGCTGTGTAACCATCAACGTAAACAAAACTCCCGTATTTGTTTTCAAGCCTGTACACAACTCTTTGTCTTCACTAAAATAATTCATACAGAAAGGTTTTATTTGCCTTGATCGCACAGATTTCTAAGGCTGGGCTTCCCCCAATTCAAACAAAATTAAGTCCCATTTTCACGTTGTATTTGTGATGTAAACTCCACGCATCAAATGCAGCAAGATAAATGCATTCAGAACCACCAGAACAAAAGTTTGCTCCCATCACCAAGCAGTAGTTCAGCAGACTAACCATAACTCTTCAAGTAAAAGTCTCTTTGAAACTGACTACTAAACAAGATATAGTGGGCTTTTACTGTAACTCACAGTTTACGTTACCATCATATTTTAAAGCTGTAAATTTCAATTTATGCACTTATTTCCATCAACACATAATTGGATTTACTTCTAATTAACCTAATGTTTGACAAAACACTTAGCTTTAATATACAGATTTGGTTTGCAGCAGTAGTGACAGTAAGTGGGCAAGAAATTAACCTTCCTCTTTCAAAAACCTTAATCCAGAAAACAATAGCCTTAATATTGATTTCCTTACTAGATAGAGCAGATCTCAGTAAATACATGAAATGCATTATGTTATTTCACTAATCTGCACACTATTCAACAAGAAAGCTGCCCTTAAAGGGTTCTGTACCTAGGGTCTTCATGCAGCATGTTAAATCTGATCTTTAAAATGCAAAATATATGCTTTATGTAGCTTCCATTAATGAAGGAGTTCCAATCCCACAGTTCACAGCCTAAACAACTGTATTTTTTTGCCACCAGTTGATGAAAAAAAAAGCATTAGGAACTCTCTGTCTTTAATAATCTCACCTTCTGAGCTGCTTTAGAGGGACTCTTGTTTTTGCTTCCTTTGGGTCTTCCTCTTGGTCTTTTAGGAGATGGTTCACCGGTTGGTTCCTAAATACAGGAAAACAGGCTATTGTGGCAAGAGGCTACAACTAACCCAGAACATCTGAAGAATAAACTACAACTGAGAAATAACAGTATAAACAAATAACAATATTTAAAACACACCATGAAAAATTAAATAGCTTGAGGTAAAGAACAAATACATCTTGCACAATAAAAAGAGCTCAACTTCCCTTCTAATTCCATAATAAACACTGAAAAGTTTGCACATTCTATCAAGTAAGTTATACCAGAAAATATATTTTTAAAAGAAGATAGCTATGTTTTCCCTCCTATAGGAATGATCACTCAAAAAAACAAGTTACCATTTAATTTCAATTGCATTTCATTATAGCAAAATGTAATTATATGCAGTTTCTAGCACACAATTTTGGGAAAAAAAAACGTTAACTACTGGAAAACTGGAAAGAAAGCCTGGACTGTTTTCTCTCTCAAGGACACAAATACTTAGGGAGGATTTTTTCAGTTCCACGGTCGGCATTATATTCACCCCTATTGCAAACAGAAGTGATTGGTATTAAAATGCAAATGTAAAAATGTCTTCAAATAGAGCATCAGCAAGCAAAAAACAACAACACAAAAAAACCTCGATGAAAGAAAACACCGAAACAAAAACCCAAGTCTAAAACGATTCAACAGGAACACTTAGTATTTTAGCAGTTTTCTTAACTAGCTCCTCTGCCTGACAGTAAATAACCATAAAAATGAGTATGAATTACTAAGAGTTCGGATTACAAATATTTATTCAGTGAATCATAAATACTATAAAACTCTTTCAGTCTTAAATATTATACATTTCATTCAGGTTACAGGATGCGGTAAGAGTAATTAAACGCAGTTCGTTAACTTAAACCAGCCCCAAACCCTCCAGCTTTTGAATTCCCGGGGAGGCTGAGGGGAGGCTGGAGCGGGGACTCCCCAAGCGCTGCAGCTCCCAGCAGCGAGCGCGCAGGCACCGCGCATCTGGGCTGGACACGTTTAAGGAGACTTTTCTCTCCCTTCCATACATTCAAACTCTATAGCTGCGGGGGGGAGCCCCGGGGCAGGGGGTGATGCCAACTGGTGGGGCCGGGCGAGGGCAGAGCCCTGAGCCCTCCGGCCAACTCCGTGTCACCGAGCGGGGGGGAAAAAAAAAACCAAAAAACAAAAACCAAGCCCAAACCCAACGGTGTCTCCGCTCTTGGGACTTTCTTAGGGCACTTTCTGTGCAATTCGGAGGAGCAGCCCGCTCTCCCCCGGCTCCCCCCGTGTTTTCGGAACCCCTCGCGGGCTCCCAATGAATGGAGCAAACATTTTTAAAGCCCGCGGGAGCTTCGCTTTTCCAAAGGAGCTCGGCCGGCTGCCCAGGGGCGCGTTCCCGAGGAGGCACGGGAAGGGCAGCGAGCAGCCCCGCTGCCCCCGCCGAGCCGCGCGCTTAGCTGGCCGCGTTCGCGGGCGAAATCCCCCTCGGCGCGGGCGCGGAGGGGCCGCCTCGGCTCGCCCGGCATTTCCAGGCGATGCGACAATGGCACTCGGGAGAGGAAGGGAAAGGAGGGGGGCGGAGGGGGGGGGGGAATGGAAATAACGTAGGCATCTAGCGACCTTAGCGCGGATGGAGGGCTTGCGAGGCAGAAAGGAGAGGGAGCCCGGGCTCCGGGAACGGTCCCCCTCGCCTCGACCCGCCTGGGAAAGCGCCGGAGCGAAGGGAAAAGGTGCTGCGAATGCAGGGCAAGCCCCCTCCGGCTACCTCCCCCACCTCCATCGGCAACGGGGGCACCGCTCTGCGTGCGATGACGGGGGGTGAGGGAGGAGGTAGAGAAGGGGGGAACGCCGAGGGGGGGAGGGGAGGGGGGGGGGGGGAAGGCGAAAAAAAAAAAAAAAAACAACTTATGCGACTTTCTAGACACCCTCCTCTTCCCCAACCCCAGGATCTCGGGGCATTCAGAGGCTGGGCTGGTCAAGCTCGGAGGCGGCAGCAGCCCCCGGTGGGACCCGACACACGCCACACACACACACACACACACACGGAGATTGAGACATTGCAGGGGCTGAGAGAGGGAGCCGGCTGAGCCCCGAGCCCCGCTCCTCGCTTTCGCAATTTCAAAATCAGCTCGAAATGACCCAGCGAGCGCTGGTTGGTCGGAGCCGCGCTGCTCCATGTTCCCCATTTACATTGCAAAGCCCCGGCTCGCTCCCCGCACAATAGCGAAAGCGCCGAGGAGGCTGCGCGGCTCCCGCGCTCCCCGCGCAGCCCCCGGCAGCGCCCCGCAAAGCCCCCCGCCCCGGCTCCGGGGCTCCGCCACTTGCGGCACTGTAGGTGCGCGCACACGCCTATAGAACGATCTGCGGCTCTAGGTATCTACACGATACTGACTTGTGGTTGCTTCCTGGGTCTGCCTCGTCCTCTCTTCTGAGGCTCTGCGGTTGCAGGTTGCTCCTGGGCAGCAGTGGAAGGCTGACCGGGTCCCTCACCTTGTGCGCTCATCGTGACTTCTGCTGCTCAGCCTTAAGCCGGTCTCTCCAAAGCACCTTGGAAGCGGTGGTGGTGTTGGGGGGGCGGGGGGGGAATCAAAACGAGCTCTCGCTGCTTTTGCTGCTCGCTGCCACCACCACACCGGACGTCCTGGTGCTGCCAAAAAGGAGAAGAGAAGGGGAGGAGGAGGAGGAGGAGGTGATGGTGGTGGTGGTGGTGATGGTGGAAGAGGAGGGGGAATGGATCTCTCTCACAATTTAGGAATGGTTAGTAACATGAAGCAATTGAAAAGAGGGGAAGGTTAAAAAAAAAAAAAAAAAGAAGAAAAGAGTAAATCGCAACCCGGGAAATGCAAGGAGAGAGGGAAACACTCGGAGGGTAGTCGGAGCAAACCAAGAAGGGGGGAAAAAAAAATTCTTACAAATTGAAAGCAAGTGGTGGCTATCGCGCTTAGATCGGATCAGGACAAATTAAGATAAGACACACTGAAAATGGACTGAGAACACTGCAGGATCTTGCCAGAAGCATGCACCCTGGGAAGACGGGGATTTCGGCAGCAGCGGGAGCAGCGGGCAAAAGGAAGGATAATTTAAAAAATAATAATAGTAAAACGATTTGGGAGATTGGGAAGAGGGAAAAAAAAAATGGGGGGGCGGTGCTGGGTTTGTGTCTGTGATGCGAGCTGCTGGGACTGGAAATATTATTATGCGAGTCCTGCCCACGGACGCTTTTAAAAAAAGAAAAAAGGGGAGGGGGGGAGAAAAACCACCTTTACCCGTGGCTGGAAAAAGCAGGAGGGGGCTGAAGGAAAAAAAAAAAAAAAAGGAAAGGGAAAAGGGGGGAAAAAGAAAAGGAGGAGGAGGCAGAGCGAAAACCCGAAGTATTCGGCGCTGGGGGGACTGGCGGGCGGCCAGCGGCGGCGGAGCGAGCCCCACGTGTCCCGCCCGGCCCCGCCGCCCCGGCAGGTTTAAAGGGCCCCGGCCCGGGCCCGGCTCGCCCCGCACCGGCTGCACGTGGGCGCCGAACAAAGGCGGCGCGGCCGGAGCTGCCGCCCGGGCCGGGGGGGGCTCAGCCGGCGGAGAGCGGCTCCGGGCGAGCCCTGACCCCGGGAGCCAGGCTGGGATCCTCTGCCCGCGCTGCTCGCTGCAAAGGCCGCCGGGGACCCCGGGGTCTGGGCGTCCCTCGGAGGAAACGCACCTGGGCTCCATGTGCGGCTTTGGCCTCCCGCGGGATCTTGGACTTGGGCTGAGAAAGGAAGAGACACCTCTCGGTCGGTCTCTTCGCATCCTTCCTTCCCTGCTCGGGGGTGGGCGAACATGAGAGCCCTCGGAAGGAAATAAAAGGCTACATGATCTTAAATAACGCCAAAGCCACGCTGCCGCAGCGCTTCTTGCGCTGGTCATCTAGACAAATCCAGTTGCCTTGGTACTTTAGAAGTTCTTAGCTGTCTGTGGATAAAAGCATAAAGCTGCTCCAGCTCCAATCAAGTCTCTGTGATCGCGGATGAGCGAGGACCGTGCTGAGAAGGCAGCTGAGTTACTTTCTGTGGAGGAAGAAAGAGTACCCTGCAGACAGATGGGCTAAAGAAAGAGTAATCCTAGAACTCTTCTTACGGCTGAAAACATTTCCAAAGTGTTCTTAATCGAAACACAAGCCTCCCAAAGCCTCCTTCCCTCCCCAAAAGCAACCAGCTATGGGAGATGGATGCAGTCCACCTGTTAAAATCTCATAGCTACCAGAGAAGTCCTGTGGTCCCAACTATACATTGTGAAGTATTCAGTTCCCAGCACACAGATCTCTGCATCCATTCTGTACATCAAAATATTAAGCTGCTGTATGAGATCAGGATCCTAAGCAGAGATTGTAAATTCTATAATTTGAAATGTAGCAGCAAATAACTTTTATAACATCCATTAATCTCTTTGAAGAGATGGATCTGTTTCTGTGTATGAAAGTGGTACATGCAATTGCTAAAAGCCTGTAGCTCCGAGACTATCATCTCCATAGATTCATCCTACATGGACTATTAACGGTCCTATTAGTCTTCTCTTGAGTGATAGTCCAAAGATGTATACCCACAAGCGAATAAACTTCATGTGGGAGCAATTTTCCTAAACTCAAAGGCTGTTCTGGACAAAAAAGGTCTGGGTTCTTGCGCCATGGCCAGTGCAAAAGAATTTGAGTCTTGCTTGGGATGTCACTGTCATTATAATAGGATTCTTTTTTAGAAGCATTCATAACAGGGTAGGAAATGTATAAACATAAAATGAGGCCTGGTTTCCATAAAACAAGACCTGGTTCTACTCTCCATGAGCCTACAAACTCAGGAAATTTCCACAGAAAGCACAGGAACTTCTGCAAAGTTAAGAAGAATAGAAGAAACAATCAGATGGAGATTTTGCTACCTACCCTGTAAAACTTACAAAGAAGGTGTTTGTTATTCCATAATCAGTGTGATAACTTGTAGGAGGTTAATTGGCCTCTGTTCCCAGAGCGGTTCTTTTTAAAACATGCAGTCTAACAGCAGCAATAATACTTTGCATCAGAACTTCAGGTTGCAGCAAAGCATCTTTTAGAAGGATAGAAAATTACAGGTTTAATGAGCTTTGAAGATTATAAGCAGAAACAAGGAATTCCCATCCCTTGCTCGCTTCTTCCTCTGCTTCCTTTTTCAAAAGCCTGTGGATGCATAGGGTGTGCCTATAAGTCAACAGATTCCTACTGCCACAGGCAGATGCCACCTATGGATAGCAATGACCCACACAATTCTAGTAACTAGAACTAACTCACACGTGTGGAAGTACGGGAGCTCAGATGGTCTTGACTGGCAGGGAATTACACAAGGAGAGAACACTTTTTCCCCAGCTGCTGTGTTTCCCTGAAGGTCTGCAATGCAGTCTGTGTGATAGGAACTTGTCACCAACTTTACAGTGCCTGCTCAACCATGTATGTAAAACTGCGGAGAGTCAGGCCACCTCTCGTTCTCCTCAAGGGGGCCTTGTTTTCTCCATCCTAGTTCTCATAGAGTACAGGATACTCTGAAGGGATAGTGATAAGGCAAATTTAAGGCCCTAGCTCAGGGGGACTTCAGGAGGGATCTCTGGCCAGAGATGGGAGACCTGATGGTAAAATTTAGACTTTTCCTGCCTTTTTCCTCAATAGTTCAAAAGGGCTGACAGATCTGCACTGCCTCCAAGAGATCCTAATGGAACAGTCTTAGCCTACCAGTGCTATAGGCTACCCTTCCTATAAGGGTCACATATTGTTTGCGTATTTCACTTCTATGGGCAACCAAAGCAGTGAAAGTTATTTACATAGTCAGAGGCTACAATGGATAACTCAAGGAGCTGGGAATCCTGGCTCTGTTTCTACACAACCAGTCTTCCCAGGAGAAGTACGTTTTGCCAATATTGTCTATATTTACATGAAAAGTTAACTTATGCTTTCCCTGGTTCTTTTTGAATTGACTCCCTCTGGTCTCTGGGGATACAAGGGAGAGAAGGAGAAGAGCAGGCACAGGAATCTTGAGTGCACCTATCAGGTGGGCCAGGGTGAAATTGCTGCTCTTCCACTCACTGCTTCTCACCCAACTGGTGGAACCAACAGCGGCTGCTGCTTCATGGTCAGCAATCTGCAGATGGCTGGGAGAATGCTTTAGGGAAGCATGACTGCGACTGACAAACAAGATCCAGAAAAGAACATTAAGACTCAATCTCAGGCCTTGTCTGCACTTGGGAATTTTCTTCCCTCCTCCAAATTCTCACCATTGCTAATACGAATGCAGCTGCACAATTGCTAGGGATGTTGGGATCATAATATATGAGTTTTCATCTCGTCAGCCATTTGCAGCACTGTGTCAATTAACCCTCCTCAGAGTAGGGTTAACTGATACAGTGCTGAAAACGGCTGCTGGAGCTGAAAGCTGTCTAACTAAGGCTCCCATTGTTGTTAACACTGGTGCAGCTGCATTGGAGTCAGCCCATGTGGGGTTATTTTGGTAACAATTCTCCAGCCTAAAAACAGCCTAAAAATGCAACATAGCCACCCTATGAGCCAAAACATGCTTCTGCTGCACCTCAACAGCAATGCACCTAGGCTGTTACCCTTCATAATGAGATTTTTCTTACAGTCCATTCAGTCCAGAACGTACTTTTTGTATTTCTGTATGAAATACTCAGTAGACTTCATCTCAGCAAACTGATATTTTGTCACTTCCGTTGGACAGCCTCTGTACGTTAATTCTCACTAGCTCTGGACTTGAAGATGTGTGAGGATGTATTGGTAGTTGTCTAGTAGTTTCTTACCATTGATTCATATGTTCATTAATTCAAAAGAAAATTTGCCCTTTCACTCATGGAAACTTAGTAATTTATTTTTTGTTTTAATTTTTAATGAAGATCTAGCTCTAATTTATGGCTGGAGATTCTTGTTAACCAGCAGTTTGGGTGTTTTTAATGCTCACAAGTAAAGCCTTATTTATGCAGAGCTGCACTGTGAAGATTCAAGCTGATTTCTGGTGGAGTAACGTTCTATTTCGAATGAGCAGAGTTGGCAGAATCAGTCCCACTTGTTTCTCTGTGCTTTGGGAAGCAGTTACAAAACAGATTGATGAAATGGGTGTTTCAGCTCCTGCTGAGTAAGACTCATACTTCTAAAAAGCCCCTCTCTATCCTTCTCCCACATCCACATCCAACACTAACTCCAACAAGGAAGTGTTGTTTTGCATGTTATACTTTTGAACAACTATTTATCAGATAGATGCACCAGTCACATTTTTTAAGTGCAGTTTGGAAGCGTGAAAATGTTGAAGCCCAGGCTCAGGAAAAAAAACCTCGGTGAAGAATTTTAGCTCACTAAAGCCATTGATTAATGACCGGCAGGTTTGAATTCATGCATGGCATTTGATGCAGATACAGAATGTAGCTCTGTGCAGAATGGTGGGCAACTATATATGCCTATAAATATCTACAGAAACTTAACATACCTGCCCAGGGAAGTGACAAAGAGGCAGGCACAGAAGAGATGCTGTCCAGAGCCTCCCAGCTGTGGAGGTGAGCTGTAGAGCTCAGCTCAGGGTGCTGAGATGCTGAGTGAAAACCAAACTGGCAGAAACTTGGGATACAGCTGGATATTCTGAGAAAGGGGAAAGAAACAGGCTCACTCTTCCTTCATCTGTGATACTGCTGTGGTGGCTGTTTCTTTCTCCCTTTTGATAAAGTCAGAGGGTGGGCAGAGTAACTGAGCTGCCTGCAAAGCAGGTGTGGCAGCAATCTGTAGAGGGAAGGAGGAGTAATGTATTGACTATGTCTTTAGCTCAGATTGAGCTGTGGGGATGTATGACAAAGTTCTCGGGTCACAGCTGTTGCACAAGGAGCCTGCCTCTTGGTAAACATTTTATTATACATTTGCTTAAATGGTTTTCATTAATCTCTTGAAAGGTTCTTATAAAAATGCCAAAAACTCTGCCATCCTGAATCCCAGTAGAACTGGATTTCTCCTCTCCCTTATCCCCTTTCCTCTTGAATATTATGCTCAGTATCTTGCATATGTTTTTATATGAAACTCTGTGATTAAAAGTACTTAAGACTGGCTCATTTTTCTCTGCAATGAGTTCAGTTATTTCCTTTTTATACCTTCCAGAATTTACTATACCATATCTAAATATTGGCTGCAGTCCACATGTTTTAGATCATTCTCTATAATGGTCCTGTTGTTATAGAATCCTTTGTGTGTGTGTGTGAGAGAGAGAGAGAGAATATGCTTATGTGTTGGAAGCAAGGCAGGGTGCATGTAATTGTTTGGAAAGATAAATCAGGTTATATTAATTCCATAAGTGATTTCAGAACTGATAGTGATAAAAGTGATAAAAAACAGTGAGCAGTGATATTATAGACCTCCAGTGCATTACCTTGTATATGTGGTAAATAATACTTCTGATACCAAAACATTACTCTACTATATATATACTGCCAATAAAATGATTAATTGACCTTTCATTGCTATATAACTTTAAAGATCAGATTTATTGTTGTCACACTTCCTCATTTTTACTTACATTCTAAATGAAGATCCTTCGACCTGAGTCATTCAACATTGTTAGTCAGTGATAATCTATGTGAAGCTGAAACTAAGGGAGCAGCTGAAAGTCCTTATTCGCTACACAAAAAGCTCCTTACCTGCTAAAGACTATACAGAGAATGTACACATGTCAGGTTAAGTTAGTGATCTAGGGAAAAATCAGGATTTGATCCTTCATTTGACAAATTATAAGCTTCATTCAAAATAAGCAAACAAACTTTACTTGCAGTGTCATAAGGTATGGATAGAGCTCATGAGAACTTAACTGAGAAATGCCTCTCTACTCCCAGGACAAAATTAAATGAGTAGCCCTGTCCTAGAGGACACATTTGACTCTTGCCCGTGACTCCACACATACAGAATGCATCTAAGTGGCAAACAGGCAGACTGAATCTATTGCGTGTTCATTCCCTCCACAGACTGATTTTGTGCACAGCATATGTGACTTGGCTCACAGCACATCAGATAAACTCATTCGCACTCACAGCAGGCTGAGTGTCCTCACAGTTGCAGGTAAGGAGTCACAACTGCTTAGCGAATTTGCTCCCAAATTTCTTTTAGCTTCTCCTTGTGGACAAGCCCTGAAACAGTCTGCCAGTGATGTAAATCCAGGCCATTTTCCCATGTGGAGTTCTCAACCACTCAGAGCAGAATGGATACAAAAACCCCTGCACAAACTATTTCACTCAGTTCTCACCCTACAGAGCCCAAAGTCAGAGTTTAGGCAGTTCAGAGGGCTGAGTGGGTATCATTTTGTGCTTGCATGAATTTCACCCAAAGAGAGTATACTCAGGTTCTATAATTTTTTTCCCTACAAGCTAAGATAAATTTCTGCTTTGGTCCATTAAGAATACTTGTATTTTTAATCATAATTATTTTGTACTGTATTTTCTTTGGAAATAACAGTAATACAGTTTATGTGAAATATAAACGAATGAGGGAACGATTTTTACCTAAACGTATGAATAGCATTTTGCAATTTGTCATTGTGATATATTTATCTTTTGAACTTTTAAGTGAGCTCAGCTGAAAAAAATGCTTCTCTTCAGCACATGACTGGAAAATATATTACACCAGAGAAGTATATTGCTGTTTCAGTTTAGAAATTAGTGGCTAAATATAATTTTCCACTATACTTGTTTTCACAAAGTATGTAGTAAATTATTTACATTACAATAAATTCTCAGTACATATTCCAAAACGTGTTAAAATCAGCACTCAAATTAATGGATATTTTGTGAATGTGAATTAAAACTAAGATCCTTAAGGTGTTTTGTTGCTTGCTGAAGCCTTAAAACCACCATAATATGGCTAGAACAAAACAAATTTGTCAACAAAATGAACTTGGGGGGAAGAAAAAGAAACCAGGATGGAATGGAAAGATACAGGCTGGCCAGTATAGTAATGGCAGTTCACAGCAGCTGAGGATCTGAGCCTGGTATCTGTCCTACACCCATCTCCTTCTGCTCACACAGCATATGCCATTTACAACTTGTAGTATTTTTAATCAAAACTTCACACAGGTCAAGAGATGTCTGTGATTTCCAGCTGGGGTTACTGCATCGCTGACCACAGTGGCAGCAGGAGTGGCAGCTTCTCCCCGGCTCCCCACGCAGAACAGTGCAGGACTGCCGTGCCCAGGCTTCTTGGCGGCACTGGCTTCGCGCCCACACAGGTAAAGTCGGTCCCTGCTGCTGAGCTGCCCCAGCAAACAGGGCTGCTGCGAGCAAACGGCTACCACAGCAGCAAAATCATTCAGCCTGCACATTGCTATCTCCCTTCCCCTGGATGGCTTGGGAACAGGGAGGAGAGCTGCCTGCAAGCTGGACACACTCTTCTGGCGATGGCAGCTGCTCCCAGGCACCATTTTGCCCAGGGGTCAATTTGCCTGTCACATCCCAGACATGTAACCCTCATGTGATGGGAGAGCAGCCAAGCAGCCATCAGGAAAAGCTGGGGCCGGGTGGGAACTGTGGCTGCTGCCAGAACAGTTTGTCTGACACACAGCCCGTTCCTTATATGCTCCAGAGCTGTACCCAGGGAAGAATGCTGCTGAGAACAGACTGTGGGCCTGATAAATTGTCCTGTCTGCCACAAAAGCCTGCAGTCCATGGGATAAGCACCTGTTTCCTACAGCATACGGTCATCATGTTTCCAAAGTGCTCCATTTCTTTGATAATTAGATTACTTCTTATCCTTTTTCCCTGTGTGCATGTACGGAGTTCAAAGGAGGTACCAGGGCTTATAGCATCAGTTGGGAGCTCAGGAGACAAGAGAGTCTTCCTTTCCCAGAGCCAAGCATTCATTCCTGTCTGACCATGGGCAACCCGCAGACACTGAACTCCTTGGAGGTGTTCAGATGCCTATGTCCCACCCAGCTGAGCAAGAAGGAAAAGACTGTGCTCTATAAGGAAAACCGCAGATGTGAGTATTCCCCATCTTCCAGGGCCATTATGAAGATGAGGACATTTCTGGCTTACAGAGACTGGGGTAATGGCAGTCATTCACAAATCATATATGTGAGAGGGAGCAGTGCAAACACTAATGAAAAGCTGTGTGGCTATCTAAGGCAAAGAAACATCCTTAAATTATTTTAGTTAAGACTCAGAATTAGTAAAAAGAGGTTTAAACAAATCTTCTTACTTAGAGTTCTGTCTGAAAATATTCCTAGCCTTGTATTTATTTTTTTAATAATTGTATTAGTAAGAGTCCATTATATAATCACAAGAAAATTAAAACTCTCCAGGGCATGATCTTAGCTGTGTAATTAAGTGGGGTGGTTAAAAGTACAAAGTGAACCTGAAGCAAAATTTGTACCAGAACCACACCTCATTATGTTTTGCTGCCCAAGTCTGTCATAAATAGAGATGTTTATTACACATCTGCCATTTAAAGTACATATTATATGCAATGTTATATTTTATTTAGATTTAAAAATTTTAAAAAACATGACGACAAGCTGTATTACTATTAACACATGCCTCAGGGACCAGGGGTGCACATTAACGTTGTGCCTTAGGTTATATTACGATTCAGCCACTCCACAGTTACAAATCGTTTATAAAAGTATATTGTGTAATTAGCGTGCCTGATTTCAGTCCATAGAGTTTCATTGGTGTGAAAGAACAATCAAGCTCTGTATATCCATTCACATTTATTAGACCAAACTTTGTAGTCTGTCCTTAGAGCACCATTCCCTCCTCTGCTTTCAACTGAAAATAGCACTAAAATCTCCAGAGCTTCCCAAAGCAATAACAGTTATTATCATTTTCTTTTTTTTTTTCCTTTTCTTCATAGAAGTGATTCAGTACTGACTCAAATGTATGGGCGGAAAGAGCAAGAAATGATGCATTAGTTCTATGCTTCTTAATTCTCTCTTCTTTGGGTTTGCTTTCCTGAACAGACTGCCCTCCTGGACTAACTCCAGAACTGGGTTTGAAGAAATCTTTTTCGGAAATGTTTTCATAGAAAATCATCTTCTCCAGGATCTGCATGCAATGAAATCCCTCTGCGTGCATATAGGTTGTTTGCAGCAGATCCTAAGCAATTCAATTGGCCAATGAGGAAAAACAAATATAGTTTCTTTGATGGAAGAATTTGATGAAGAAAAATGCCACCTACTAGCCAGCTTTCCATTGCAAGCCGGTTATCCAAAGTCAGCCTCCCACTGTTTCCTAGTTATCACATCCTCTTAGTTGCATGTTAAGGTAGGACAAATTTAGTACACCTTACATACCCAAGATGTATATCTACATAATGAACACTTGATGTTGTGGATAATGTTACTGGTATCACTGGCAAAGGAAGTTAAACTGTAACATAAGCCCTACCAAACCTTTCTGTAGCATTTCATAGTATGGATCACCTGGCAGTTCTGACTGGGTTTTAAAAAATTAAAGTAGCAAATTTGAATGCTCCAAAATGAGTCAGATCTGTCCTTTCACATTAAATCCAGGGAACTATGGAGTCTAGTGACTCCTTCAGCACTCAGAGAAACACTTTATTATGGGAAGAGAAAGTGTTTGCAGGGTATATGTAACTGCTTGAGTTTGGTCCACTTTCAGTACAGAGGAGTCAAAAGCAAGCCACTCCAGATAGTAAACAGTAAAACCAGTAAAACATATGCAACATCTACCACATATCTCTAGTGTAATCTAATGTGTAATCTGTAAAGATACAGATCTCAATAACAATTTTTTACTCTGAGTTTAGGAAACAGAAAGTCACCGGCTTTCTTCTTTGTCCTTAAAGCCAAGTGTTTAAACTTCTGTGAGTCTAGTAACAATTTTTTAAAATACAAACATATAAGTCATTTTTGCATAAAATTACTATTTTATGAGCAGTTAGAGTAGATGCTATATCCATATTAGAACCGAACAGGTAGTAACTTAAGTTTGATTTCTGACAATGTATAAGGTAATGTTTTTCCCAGTAACATCAGTACAGATGCTTTTGTTGAGTTGAGTAAGATTCTTGGAGTGTAAATTGTAAATAAATCCCCAATATCTAGATGCCAGATGTTTGAACATTGGTTTATTTCAAGTGTGTAAGCCCTTCAAAACAGTATATATTTATCTGGAATTCTTACCATCTGACAGATTGAACACATTCCTAAATGCATGAATTTTGTGTGAAGCAAATTCAGATGGAACCTTCATGCATTAATTGACATAACTAAATAATGGAATAACAGAGTTGCATTGAATACAATACTCTCCTATTTCCAAAAGTCTCTCTCACTCAAATGAGGACAGCTTATCTTCACTGAGAATTTGGTACCACATAGGCTCAGTACTTCGGCCAGAACCCAATTGGGTAGGAAATTCTACTCTCTTCAGTGGAATTAGTCACATGTCTAAAACTAAGCAGGACATTATGTACTTTTCTGGACAGAATGCAGAGTACTCCAGATCTTTTCAGATTCTCATGTGCAGGCTGAATATAGTGACACTTTGTATTTTGTTTTGTTCTATAGGGCTGCCTACATTTTCAAAAGGAGAAGCAAGAAGGACACTGATAAAACTAGGAACAAATACCTAAAATTTTGGTTTGATTAAAAAATTACCACCTATCTGCTTTTGCAGGATTCTGCTGTCAACAGAGATGAGCTGAAGCCATCTTAGTTTTGAAGGTAAGTACTGCTGGAAAGACATTCATATTGCATCAACATCCCTATTATGTTAACAATTAGGGAAGGCTGCAAGGCCCTATTAATTTTGAGGGATTTGAGTGTCTCAATTCAGAGACAGTGTAAGGAAAGCTGCAGAGCACTGTAATATTTGGGAAAGCCAAATTGCTTTTGCTGTTACGATTTGATCATTTATTTTATTCTGTGGGGAGGACAAGCTTCTCAGAATTGTATATTTTTTAAAAGAAACCTCTAGTATGTTATGAAAAATGGATGGCACACCACCAGCTATCATATAAAGCCTGTTCTTCTAAAGAAACAATCCATCAATTTTTACTGTACTTGAAAGAACAGTTGAAGACTCAAAAGTAATGAGGCTCCTCCAAGTAAATGACAGGGCTCTAAATGACTGCTCCAACAGAGGGAAAGCTGGGCAGAATTCAGGTGAAATATGTTAAATTTTACAGTAGCCCTTTAACCAATCAGTACAAATGATTGATTGACCATTCAGAACATGTACTGTCAGGGCTTGCTGCAAAACTATTCTTTTTGTTTAGCAGTAATAGTCAAACGTGGGGATTGTTCACAGTGAAAAGGAGGAGGGGAACTAAAGGATAACCAGCACCCAGAGAGAGTGTGTTCAGGCTTCATTAGCTATTCATAGAACAATGTGTATAGTTCCTCCAGATTTAGCTGTTCTTTAAGATTTAGATTGTAAGTAGATACATGTAGAATCCAGTAGCAGCTACAGCAGGAGAGTGTGGGAAAATGAATGAAGCAAAGGGAGATTCAAGCAACCAGTGTTTATGGGTAGGAAGTGCAGTTATACAAAGCACATTTTTTGTTCACACTGGAAACAATAGAACAATACACACTGAAGAGACATTTACTGGATACAAGAAATATGATGTTGCAAAAAGTAATAAAAAAGGGAGATACAGAGAGTTATTAAAATGGAGTATTAGAGAAGCCAAACCACATTTGTGTACTCATTTCCTCTAAGACATTTTGCAGTGTTTGAAATCTAAGATTTGTCTCTCACAAAAAGTAATCAAGTGTTCTCATGGATTTCCACAGAACAACACTCTGGAACATGATGGTGAAGTAGAACATAGTAAAGCGGTTCCAACACACAGGTGCAGAGTTACTGGCAGCTCTGCTTTGAGGCTTTCAGAGTGCAGTAGGTTCTTGGTGACAATTCTCATTGTAGGATCATTATTTACCCATATTCCTCTTCTGTAACATATTTTGCTTTTTTTTTAATTTTATTTTTTTTATTTCTGGACTGCTGCTTGATTTAATGAGATGCTTTTTTTTGAAGAAGATGATGCCTCAGATACAAGCAGAGGAATGGTAGCCCAAATACATACACTTCTGGGGTTTTGTCTTCTTTTGAATCATGCTTTACAGAGAGACACTTGGAAGAAGAAATGAGTCTCCTTCCTTCATTTATAATGCCAGGGGGTTTAGTAAAAGAGGGAAACAAATCCCTTAGATAAAACAATACAGCATGTTTCCTGATAGTTTAGAAGAGGTCAATATCTTGGGGCCAAAATGTAAAGTTTTTATTTGGTTCCTATTTATTCATTCCTTGGGCAGAACTCCATTTGTTTCAACAGCCTTCCCTGAGGAATGACCTCAGGATACGCCTTTTAAAGGATACCAAGTATCATAAACATTATCCTAAGTGCAACTAAGATCCTTCAGGCCCAAATGTATTATCGTGTTTCCCAAATTAACCATTCCAGCGTCTACAGGCGAGATCATCATAAGTCTTCAAGCAAAAAACTGAAACATCATTATTTAAGTCTGGGAACATTGGTTAAGGGCAACACTCCTCTGCTTTGATGTTCTAGAAAAATGTAAACAAAAGCTGTAATTTGTGAGGTTGAGGATTGATCAAGGTTTCAGAGTGCAAAATAGCCCTACAGGAATTTGGTGGAAGTATCTGAAATTACTATAGAGAAGAAATTTGATCTTATTTTAAACTTAATTAAAGCCTTCTGCATCTCCACAAAAACCTCCAAAACCCTGGAGATCTCTGATGGTTTACCCTCTGGGGAGAACACACAGATATGAATTTTAATAGTGTCTTTTGGTAATGTGGTGGATAAAGACAAATTGATTACAGCAGTCTGGAAAAAAGCAGGTGATGCATTACCAGGGCTACTGGGTTCATGTTTTCCCAGACATGGTGAAGGCCACCCAGATCGTAAATGAAAGTTGATATCTTTAAAAACTTGAGTTCTATGGTATGGCTTTCTTGTTTCACTGGGTTATATCAAAAGAAGAGTAAAAAGTATGGTCCAAATTCTGTTCTTGTGTACACAAAACCAAATCTAGGCTAAAACTTCTGACACTGATGGATTTGCTCCAGATTTGCACCCAACAGGACAGCAGTACTGTCTTTCTGATTATGTATCATCATGTAGTATCTGAAGAGCAATGTGAAACCAGAGAGTAAAAGTCCGAGAAATCTGACCTATGAGATGAATGTTTCTACATATTTGCATGGAACACCAAAACACTTGTAAAAGTCCCTTCTGAAGATACTTGTGCCTGGTATCAAAGGACATGGTTGTTCAAAACTTGTTTCCAAGAGCACACTAGGTGTGCACCCTGGTGGGACATAAAGTGAGTGTACTGAGATAACTATAGGCTCCTTACCTCTATTTTTTTCTAGCCCATTTGGGTTTGTCCCCATATTGGGACAGTTAGTTATAAACATATGAATATAAAAGACATTTCACTTAGATGCATGAGTATTATAGAAGATGGCAAGCCAGTTAACAATCCTACTATTGTTTAACTCTCTAGCTTTGAACATTGCCTGATTGTATTGATTAATATTTGATACATGTGGATATATACATACCAACACAATATATATGAATCAGATTGACATGTGATCTCTTTTAAGATCTAGCTGGTTTTCAGCACCATAGCTAGCTTGCAGCCTGTCACAAAGCCATGTACTTGGCATGTGGAGGAGTCTCACTCACTACAGCGTTCCATTACATTAGCCTAGGTTTGAAAAAGAACATGTACCTAAACAGAGAGTAACAGTACATACAGAGATGTGGCCCTGGAAAGCTCTGCTCAGCTGCATCTAGATGAGAAAAATAAGACACCTCTATCTGTGCTGTGAAAAAGTTTGAAATGTCTGTTTTCCCAGATGTGCAGGGCTGTCTTTTATCAGGGCTAGAAATGAAGCATGTAGGGGAAACACTGATAGAATAAGATGTCCTCGAAAATGCCATATCAACCATGCTCTTCTTTTAAAACAAGCAAAAAAAGAGAGAAATCCTGAGTTCTCGTCCTGTCTGTCAGGTCCATTCATATTTCCATGTTAATGTAAAATTAAGTAGTCGTTGCCTAAAACACAGAAACTACACTGAAAATATTAAGTGGAACTTTCTTAACTGTTAGAAGGAAGTCACGCTTGGCCTTGACTGTAATTTGCATTTTGCAATGGCACAACCCTAACAGAAAGAATGGAGAAAGCCCATATTCTTCCTCCTTCCAGTAGCGTCTTATCTGGTGCTTAAAGCACTTTGCTGAAGGGTGATTCCCTTGAATGTAAATCCTCACCAGCAGAGCTGGGGATTGACCCTCATCTCTTGAGTCAGAGGTGTGTGCTCAAACTCTATACCAAAAGCAAGATGGCTAGGCTAGCAGAAACAAAGCCTCATTTCAGAAGAAAAATGAGCTGTTTTAAATTCCTGACAGAAAGCATGTTGATAACCTTCTTCAAGAAGTGCCAGGCTGTAGATTCAGAGTAAATGGAAACAGTTCCTGCAGCCTTGAATGAAATATGCTGGGGAGAAGGTTTACAGACCTATCTCCATTCTTCAAATTTCTCAACTGGCCAATTCCAGGCATTCAATGCAACTCAACTTGCCAGCGGTTTTGGAACCCAGCTCTTCCCGTACTGCAGAGGTGTCTAGGCACCTATCATGGAGCCCTGAGGAACAGATTTCAAAAGACTGGTGTTTCAAGAATTAACATTTCAGCAACTAAGTCCTCACTGGATCTGGCTTTCTGCCTCTGCAAACCTTTTTGAATACCAAACTAGTCGTCTAAATTCTTTAGGTCTTGCTGGCAGAGTGATGCCTGTATACCTGAAAGAAAGTCTAGGTAATTTAGTTTGCATTTACAAAGGTGTGCTGGCTCAGCTGCCCCTATCTGCAAGTTGAACAGCTCCCTGCCACAAGGAACCAGGGATACACACAGGCAGATATTTAATTTTATTTGATTTAGGTATTTCCATGCAAGGTCTGAGATTACACAGATGTGTAATGAGTAATGTCATGTCTTTATATAAAGCCTAGGTTTTAGTCTAAATATGAGCTAAAAAAGCTTAGCTGATATGCTGCAAGTTAGTATTCATATTTTGATCCAAAGCTCAAATTGTTGGATGTTTTAAAATAATACTTGATGGTGCAATGCTAGTTCTGCATGAATCTTTTTTTCCACAATAAAATATAATATACCCACTCACCTCTATAACAGCAGAATGGTTACATTTTGTAACAAGCATCAGTATACAGTAAACAAGGAGATAAAGGTGTTTTCCTACACAACAAAATGAGTCTTTGATTTGAGAAATCAAAGTGGGAGAGGAAACTGCTAGGCATGCAAAAGTTGTGTAAGAACAGACAGTATTTATGACAGATTTACAAGTCTGGTACTTAACTGGCTTTAGAGAAGAAACAAGCAAAACCAATTTAAAAAATATTGTATAATATCTGTTTGTTATGTATGGTTTGATTTTACAGCAAATTTGCAATCCAGCCAGGTTTATACATGTAATGTAATGATATAGTTAACATAGTACAGAAAAAAAAAAACAACTGAAAACCAACCCAATAAAAATGCTCCCATGATTTAAAGATGAAAGAATATGGATTTCCCACAGAGTTGTGATGAAGAGACTGAGAATTACTTTTTATTTTCTTTTTTTCTTATTTTGCTGTTGAGATGACACACTAACTAGTTTCTCCTCTACCCATTCCAGCCCTGGTTAGCTGAAATTGTTAGAGAGCTAACCATAACATAATGGCATCTTAGCGTCCAGAAGCACTGACAAAAGCACCATACCATGGCTTTGGAAATAGCAGAAAGTAACTAAGGAGCATGCATTTTGATATGGAATACAATGATCAGATCAATGTTGTGTTTAGTCTGATATCTCATCTCCAAGAATATCGGCAATCAATGAACGATCATGAAACCAGACAGAAGGAATCTATAGGTCACTCTTCTGACATATAATGCTGCCTGTGATTAATTAACTGTTTAGACCAGCTCCTAGTAACTTCCATTAGAATGAGTTCAGCTTCATGAGCTGAGGGCTTGTTTCTCTACATCTCTTATTCTTTGTTCACTGTTTTAAACTGAATATACATGGTTATAACATGCTAGTTGCTTTCTTTATGCTTGATAAGTTCATGGTCTGAAACTTGCAGCAATCGGTTCCTTCAGATAGCTGTTTACCATGCTAAGTCATATTCTTCTCCTTTCACAGTTGAGTGACCTTCAATTACACTGAGAGAGTAAGCAGAAGCATCCTACTTGTCTTGTCTGCAAGGGACACACAATTAACAGTTCCTATCTTGTCATTTGTCTTGGCTGGATCTCCCATCTGACTGACGTTCTAACATATTACCCATACATGCACTGTTCTCTTGTCTTTACAGCCCAGAGTTCAGATTTGATTGACAGATCTGTTGCTTGGACTAGCTACAATGAAGAAGAAGAAGAAAAAAAAAAAGCCACACAGCTATAACTACCCATTGCTCTTTTTAAAAATGTGACCAGCTTTCAAAAGCTATCCAACACTCTAGAAACTCACTGACACAACAGAATGGCTGCCAGCAAACTAACAACATCAAAATTAGGCAACTGAGAGTATTCTTGAACTACAAGAGAGAGAACCAGAGACCTGTCTTTAAACACAGCAGCAGAAATAATATAGTTCTGTAGTATGGTTTTCATGTGATGAACTAGCTGTTTCAACAGCCCGTATTCTTTCATAGGCTGCCAAAGCTGAATGAAGGAAACATCCAGTCAAAGCCTGTAACTTAGGACCAGTTTTCCAATTGCTTGGGCAGTTTCTGACTTGTACAGGTAGCAGTAAAGAGCAGTGGATTCATATTTCACAGAGCTCAGGTTAAATCCAAACACTGATGAGGTCTCCTGAGGATTCTTTGTGGGGTTTGCATATACTTTTTTTTTTTTTTTTTTTTTTTTTTAATCTTGACAATCCTGGCAATGATCTGCAAGGAGTTCTTTGTTTGTTCCCTGTGGAAATTTTTGACTGGTTTATGTTTACAGAATCAAAACCAGAATCACTGAAGAGCATCAGGGAAAGCATGAAAACTGATGCAGAGCAAAGAGCAAACAGGGAAGTACCAACCTTTGTTAATACCAACAAAACCTTACCCATTAGCCTTTGTTTACTCTCCCCATATAGTGTGTGCTCTGTCTTCTCTCATTTTTTTACAATCTAACAGATGAGTTAACTGAGAGAATCTATCTCTATAAAATAGGGAATCCATTTTAGTAGGTTGACTGAATTAGTTGGCTGGTTCTCCCATTGGAGCAATTTGCTAACAGCAGGAGTGTATCCAGCAAAATGTACTTCTTCACACAGACCTCCCAAGTTGTCCCATCTCTCCATCAGAGAAACTTTTGTGGGGCCTGGGGAAGGGAGAGACCTTCTGTGAAAATAAAAATAAAAATGCCCTGTCTAGGTGGAACCCTGGAAAAATTCCACAGAAGAAAATCTCATTATGGACCCTTTCAATCCACACAGTATGGCTAATCTGAAATATCAGAGAGGAAAACAGTTGTATTAGCAGGAAAGGAAGAGAGGCTTGGAGGAAGGAGGATCTGGATTCTTTTGATTAATCTTGTTCAAGCTTTCTAGGAGATCTTGGGCAAGAGACACAGCTGCTGTGCCTCTCTTCTCAGAAAATAAAAATTGATTAATGCTACCAGTGTCCCTCCTGGAGCCATCTGGAGAGATTATTTATTAGGGTTTATAAAAAATCTCACAAGGAGGAAGAATGTGTTTTTTAAACAAATAAAGTAAGTGTGGCACATACTTCAAATGAGTAGCACAATGCACAGGACAAGGATTAACCTGCATGCTTAACTCTAACAGATTTATTCTGCATGATGTGTAATGTTCCATTCTGAGATTCTGTCTTGCTGTCTGCATGTTTTCTTCAACATATATATACTATAAAATCTATCTTAGATCAGGTCACTGTGTTATTCATTAGCAGGAATTGTGTTTGGTTGGCAATTGTTTTGAAGGTTTCTAAACCTGGTATTTTCTTCAGAGAATTGCATTCACTTTAGTCAATCCTTAAAGATAGCAAAGGAGAAGTACACAAAGGCTGATTTGATGCTGTTAAAACAGTTATATTGAGTTGTGCATCTGACTTGGCTTTCAGGAAAATAAAATAGCTTATATGGGCACGGGGAGGAGAATGACTTAAAAGTGCAAGTTATGCACCTGGACTGTTAAACTGTTTGACTTTGTGTCCCTTAATCCCTGGTTTCTGTTTCAAAAAATGCACATAGGAGTACTTTCAGATTAAGGATATGTTATGGTCTCTCATCAGTTATACACGTGGGACTGAAAAATACCAGGTTCTCACCAATTCTTTGCTCTGATGCCTGTTTCAATAGAGATATGAGTTTTGGGAGCACTGTATGACTTCATGCATTTTTTTTTCCAGAAGTAATGATAAAGAAGTAACATGAAAGACCAGCCCAAACAAAATCTTTGAACTGGAAGATGAACTAGATAACTTTGATATATATTTTCCAATTCATTTCTATTTGAGCTTGCAAATTTTTGGCAGAGTAAGTGCTCCCTTGAGTTTCCAGATGCCCCATTCAATTGGGAATCTTAAAGGCACAACCCAATATATTGGCGATTTTTCAAGAACAAAGGAAATGGGAAAACAGCAGCCTGTTTGGCTCAGAAGCTGTAGAGCATCTATGGATCAACATTACTGTGCGCAAGTAACTTTTACATTAAATTTGTATTATATTTAAGAAAAACATTTGCCTACAAACTTACTGGGATGTATGTTAGTCAAAATTTATTGTGCTCTCCTAGAAAGAGCCAGGGAGGGAGAATATGAACTGCAACATTCCCTAGGCTTCTGCAATATTGCAGCTGCTCTCAATTAAAGTGAGCAGTGGTTTCTAGGGACTGTATCTATGGTATTTATCTTCCAACCATTTTTTTATTATTTTGCAATGATTTCATGTATCACAATTTCAGCTTAATAAAGGGGTGTTACAGTGGTGACCATATTGTCTGCATATTTCTTCCGTTGAGAATCCCAATGCACATTATGTTACTGTCAGAGATTTAAGGTAAAGCTATCTATAAAGTACCAGAATGTGAACAAGGCCTAAGTAATTAAATCCACTGTAACCACAGAAAGCACCCTCTATAAAGGGAAAAGAGGAGGAAGAATGTATGTGCTTTCAAGTGCCTAGAGAAAGATACCTGCAAACCACTGTCACTGAGTTACACACAGTGGAAAACAGACACAGATCAACCCTATGTAACTGGTGGGGGTTCATCCTGCTGCAACATTTTTCCACCCCCGTTCCTCTGAAGTCACTGGGGGACTTCAATGCTACTCAGTGACCAGCTCAATCATCAACATGCAAGGGTTAAAAAGGAATATTCTATTTGCGTGGGATAAAATCCACTAATTCAATCCCAAGTAGTTCCTAAAAGCAAGTCTATTTGTACTCGCCTATTTTCTCTTTGTCACCTGAAATCACTGGCTGGGGCATGTGGTGAGCTATCAAAACATGTGTGATAGCATGTTTCTGCTCTGGCCTTCTTCCCTGACTCTAGATGATTTTTTTAACATTTACCAGCTCTACATGAAACATACGGTTACAGACAAAATTCCTTTCCTCCTTCCTTTCTCTCCACAGCACCAGCAAATAGTTACTCCTTCTATCTGGACATACAGTACAACCAGGTAGGTCCGTTAGCTGCTGAGTAAGATGAAAATAACCACCTTATGCTTATGATGAGGGTAAAAAGGAGGCTCAAAAATTAAGACTAAGTAATGAGAGTTGCATTATCCACACACCATCCAATGTTGCCAGATACTATCCTGTAGCTCAAAGCATCTACAGAGTATGTACTGCCTATCTGGGCTGTACCATGCACAAAGACCATATGAACAGAAACTAGGTTATACGAACAGAAATTAGACAATAACAGTGATTGCAGGCTCGAGAGTGCATGCATGCTTTTGCTGAAGCAACCCTTCCAGGCAATTACGAGGGGTTACGATGAGCATGATTGGTGAGTCTGAGTCTGATAGCCAGCTCACCTTTTTCCTTGGCCAACATCACAGTTATGTCCTAAGAATCTAATAAGGCTAATCCCCTGCCAGGACTATAGTAGCAGTTACAGAATATAAAACATAAAAATTAAATCTTCAAAACCTGGAGTAGGTGCAACCACACAGGAAAAAAATAGTTTCCACAATATAAATTTAAATTATGCAGAATACTTGGTCAGAAGACAGTGCAGTAGACATGCCCATATAATCAGACATTCCTATTTTTTAATGGTTGAAAACAGTCTCTTTTCACATAGCAGCCACCACAGGAAAAAAAGGTAGTGATCACAGGTTACCAGTGGGCATGAATGAGAGTACTCTTTCTTTAGCTAGCAGTCCAAGTTGACTATTGCTAGCCAACTTAACATGAAAAAGATCAGTTTTTTAAACCTGTGTGCTGTATTATCCTATATTAACATTGAAATAATAACTTCTAATTACAGCACAACATATTACAGATGCTCCTGTGCCGTAACTAAAATACATTGGAAGATGGAGTAGTTGAAAGTTTCCTTATTCCAGAGGAAGGACCAAGCAGCAGAAACAGGGAAGGCAGCAGTTTCTGGTTCCAGATGGCCCTGTCCGTTTTTCTTGTAAGTACTTCACACACTTGCAGCCAGACTTTGTTCACATTAACAGCAACCCCGAGAGTACAGTAGACAGCTAAACTGATGTCACAGAAGAAAAGCATTAGAAAAAAAAAAAGAAATTAAAAAAGAGATAAATTTGTGTCAACAGATGTGTTTTACCACTAATGATCATGAAGCCATGATACAGTTTTAATTATCCAAACTTCCCTTTATTACAATAGCCCCATATAATGCTGACTAAATAAAAAATAACATCAATATACATAAGATGGAAAGCAGATGGCTGATATTTTTGAACAAGAAGCCACTACTGGAAAAGAACAATTGCTTTTGAGAGTAAGTTGCCTATTGGGCTAGGTATTTTCTTTTAAAATGTTTTACTACACGATTAGAATGTTTGAAAGAGTCAAGCGCCTGAGGGGTGTGCTAACAGATACAGAAACATGAAAGAGTGACTTCCCTTTAAAATCATTGGCCCAGATGCTGTCCACTACCAGAAGGCACAGAGGAAGACAAAGAGAACTCAGACACAGCCTTGCATACTTTCCAGTACAGCAGAATAAAATTTTGTGCTATCGAGTCTTGATAACAGCATGCTTATTAACATAAACTTAAAAATAGCTACCACCAATCTGGGCTTTTTTAGCATGTTCCTCAGACATCCATCTCACATTGCTCTCCACATTGTCTAGCTCTCCAGTCTGACTTTCTGATTGCTGCAAGATAGCTCCATGATTTGTAACCCCCTTGTTTGATAGTATGATACTTGAAGAATACAATAAAATTGATTACTGTTGTGAGAAAGGTTAAAAAGGGATAATAGGCTGCCAAGAAATTCCAGTATGGTAAAATGAAAACTCAATCCAGGTTGTCTGGCTGCAGCCAAATATTGAATTACATGGGGTTCTGAGCAAATAACATGTTCTTCAGCTGCAAGACCATCTGCAGAACTCTGGATAAGGTGAATGTAGCAGTTTACTTCTCTGAGTGCTGTTATCAGAGGCTACTTACTGACCCAGGCAGACACTACCGAATGCATGACACGTGGATATCTTTCCTAGAAATACCAATTGTAAACACAAGAGAAAAACAGGGACAGGAAATAAAAAAGATGAAGACCCAATTCTTTGGTACCTCCTTTGAAAGTGAGGTTGGAATTCCATGGATACCAAACTCCCAGAACCTTTTTAATAAGAGACCGTAAGTTCTCCAAGACAGAAGACAATGAAGTGTGATGACTGTCAAGAGCACTCTGTGAAGTGTCTCCACAAACATATCATAAGATTAGAGCTCCACTGGCTTTCGAAGAAAAGAAAGAAGCCCAGGGACTAGGCTATAAACTCTCTTTGGGATGCCAAGAAGTAGTATTTCTACATTATGATTGCATCTGAGTTGGAGGAGAAATTCCACACATTAAAACCACCATGTTCAATGAGGATGGGCTTAATTTGATTAAGATTTGTCTTCTATAGATCTTGAGCTTATACATTTTTGACTCATTCCCAGTGACAGGCCAGTCCTACATATGACAAAGTTTTCAGGATTCTCTGCATGTTTTTCTAAAGACTGGTGAGTGCAGAGCATGGGAACTAATATTTTCCTCCTGATGCTGTAGGTTTCTGCATCAATCATGATGTTGAATATTGAATATTTCTGTAACATCATGACTCAGCTAATCAAATGCAGATAGCCAAAACTGATTCAATTGTCGAAACTGCTTTATTAGACAATGGAAAGAGAGAAGGTATAAATAACCTCATTCTAAAGTAAATATTATAAATAATGTTGAGGAATTGTGCTCTGAAGGTATTTCTTCCTCTCCTAAAAAGGAGTTTGAGGTGACTCTTGCAGTTTTAGAGGGCTCCACTCCAAGCATATCGAATAGCTGAGAAAAATCCCAAACCGGTGTGTAATCTAAGTGCAAGTGCTGACACAACAGAGAGCAATGGGGAAGGCTTTAAATGCTGCTGATTATTTTTGCTGTGTAAGTAGCATCACTGTGAGTTTTTATTTTTGATACAATTACTAAAATTGAGTAAGGCTAGTTTATCTACCTGATATGGAAATTCAAAGCACTGGCATCAGACCTAAACTTAGAACCTTTGTTGGCAGGTACTAAAACTATTTCTGCGTGGATGAGAAACATGGAAGAACAAGTCTATCTCATGAAAGTTTTCCGTGCAGTGCCTGCACCAGGGAGAACAGATCAAAAATAATAAACATTGATAAGGTCTTGGAGTGAACACAACTTTCTATCAGCACAGGTAATTTTCTACCATTCTCAAAGTGGGAAGCAATATAAAAGCTTCCCTAAACAAACCATGTTTTGGCAAACATGGCTCAAGAAAAAGAGAAAATAAGCTGGATGAGATTCCATAACATGAGAGTGACTAACTGAGGAGGATTTTTGCAGGGCAATAACATAATTTTTTAAAAACTCTCCCAGGAAATGTTGTCATAATTGACTTCTGCCTTACGTACAGTGCAGCGCAAGAAATGAACAGGAGAAGCAAGAAGGAGCAAAGAGAGGGAAATAGGAACAGTTTGTCTACAGATTGAAAACAAAGAGAGGTGGCTTTCCGCAGGCTATAGACACACTGTGGAATTACATGCCTTAGGATACTGTGGATGGTAAAAGTTTATTAGACAAATTAATAGGGAAAGGAATCCCTGAGGGCTTTTAAACACAAAGATACAACCCCTGACACAGGAAATACATGAACTGCAAGTTACTGGAGGCCTGGAGACATGTCTTCCCCCTTATATCCTTTGCTGTGTGTCTGCTTTGGCTGCGGTTGGAGGCAGGATCCCAGGCCAGACAGATCTTTGTTCTAAGCTGGAATGGCTATTCCTGTGATTTATCGATGTATTTTTATAGCAACCATTGCATTATAGTAAGTGTGATTCATGGGATTTTTTTTTAAAGCAGAAACTGTATTTTGTCCTACTTCTGGCAGCACGTGTATGAGGATATTAGAAGGCTTTGCCTATGGATGCAGGCCCTTTTTGTTTGGTTTATTAGAGATATTTAAATACAAAATAATTTAAAGATTTAAATCTTCTAACTACATTTAAAATTCTCTTCTATACTGCTGCTACATATTCAAAAGAGACGGTCTTAATTCTTATTTTTAGATAGGCTGTTTAAAATCTTAGGATAAGTGGCTAATTTTCTATCTCTTTCTGATGGACAAGCTCACTCAGATCATCATTGCTGTCCCTGTAAGCAAGGTCAAACGTACAGGCACTACAGAGAATGAAAAATCATGTTTCCTGCAGAGCAAGGGAGGAATATACTAGCAGCTTAGTGCAAAGTAATGTCCATAGCTGGTGCCTATGTTCCTTTAAAGAACTCATTTTTTTTCCTGGAGTAGTAGGAGTTTCAAACATTTGAGATTACAGTTTATCCGAAGGTGGTGGATAAAGTTTTTTATTCTGGCTCTAAAATGCAGTTTAATATGGTTCAACAAAGCTGGACAGTTGGTACTAAGAGTACAGAAAAGAACAAACTCAAGCAATTCTCAAAGATTTCATTCCTTTTTAGTTTTCTCTGCATTAAGTTACAAATCTCATTTTTACATACATATTAGAAACGTTTGTCTTAAAGTTCACTTGGAATGGAAAGGAGCTAAAGATCAAAATATGAACTAGTATAGGAGAAAAGGTAGATATGGCTTGGGCTTTCCTAATGTTCTGAACTACCATGTAGCAGCTATCTGGTTTATTTACTAAGCAAAGAACTCTGCTCAGAGATCAAGCTTACAAGTTTAACTAGTATTTTGCCATCAATTTTCCAGTTACCATGTCTCCTATAATCTGAGCAATGCAATATGACAAAATATCACTAACTCCTGCTTCCTTTCCACCTGCCAAGAAAAAAAAAAAAAGAAAAGGGACAGTTCATGGCAGCCAGACAGTTTCTGTCAAGACTCTGAATGTGCTTCTGCCATTCTGTAAAGAGTGGTCCTATGAAGTAATTAATCATCAATAGAAAGCAAAATAGGAGGCAATTCAGCAACTTCTAGAACACCAGTTTAACTAATCAAACAAATTTTCTCATAGGGCTCAGTTTTCCAAGAACCAGGTAATCAATCCCTGCTGTCAACAGAATTGGAGGAGTGGAACTTAAGCACTAGGAACGGCAGGTCCTTAAGACAAAAATTAAATCAGTTCCTAAAAAACCTTCATGAAGATTCATGAAGATCTTATAAATATTTAGCAAAATGTGAAACACTTGGAAAGTCTTATAGGAGCACTGTAAATGTTTCTTGTCAGGGTGAAGGAGCCACACATTCACATTTAAAGTATTAAATAATTTTGCCTTATCTTTGTTCCATTTAGGTTTTAGCCTTATCAAGTGGATGCCCCAACTTGATGACTTCTAAAATTAGTGGATTTACTAAAGTTATAGCCCCATAATCCTTCCAGTTTCTACCTATTTTATAAAAATGACAGCAGCCAGACGGTAACATATTTCTGTGTGTTGCAGGTTTACAGAAACTTAATATCTTTTATATTCTTCTTTATACTTTAGTAACTGATGTAACTGGAATGTATCCCAAAGTGACAAGAGATTGATTGGACCAGAAAGACAAACTTTTTAAAGGCAATAAACCAGACCATATTAATTTAAGAAGCTCTCTTCCACCTGAGAGCTTCATACAATTAGAGGAAAAAAACTAAACATGTCTCTGAAATCTATACACTTAATGCGTTCCACAAAAGCCACCAAAAATAAACTTCTTTAAAAACAATCTAAATTAGTGGCTTCGCTTGAACTAGTTAACATATCCTAGTGGTAGAGAAGAACCTCAAACAACAAGTATGTTTGCAAGATTTTTCTCATGGATTATACTGAAGTGTCTAAATATGTACAGATGTGCTGGGGCACAGAAACAGCCTGCAGCTTATAGCCAAGGATTAGAAAGATAAAAAGTTCTTTTGTCTAGTCCTTTCCTCTTACTCAATGTATTACATTAATCTTCTTTTTTCAGATTTCTTTATGTTTACTTAAAATTGCTAATCTATGTTTATGTGGACAAGTAGTTATTATTACAAATGCACTCTGTCATTAGACTATTAGCTGCTGACTACCATCTGCATTTCTCTATGATTCTGCTCTCAAAAAACTGTCTAAGAGAGAGCTCTAGTTATCAGTAAGACCCAAGTTACTGAATTCAGGACTCTCATCTCGCTTTTTGAGTCTCTGAAGGAAAAGGTGGCATGACAATCCCATTAAGTGAAAACAGGTTCTGAGATCTCAGGTTATTCAGTTCTCAGAAGTGGCTCTTTTAGTTGTCTACTAAATGAAAACCTGATATTGATCAGTTTGTGAAGTTCTGGGAGAATAGCTACCACATAATATTAGCAGGAATGACACTCTTGTCAGTGTCTACACCTGTATATTCACAGAAAAGACTAAACCCAACAGCTCTTCCTAATACTTTTCTTTCTTCACCCGTTGTTCATCTTCCAGCTTCTGATTCTGCCTTTTCAGTTTCTCATGGTCATTCTCTTTAAGCCACCAGAGCAACTGGGAGCAGCCTGAGAATGCTGACTCTTATTTTCTGCTTATTCCTTTTGAAAGCAAGCCCTCCATTTCTTTCGCAGTGAGCAAGAACAGGCAACTTTCTAAAAGGACAGTTGCTGTAGCATAAATTAAAAGTAAACCGTAGTAAGCATTCAGCTGTACACAGGCTGTGGAGCAACTTTAAACTGCACCATTTGTGGCTTTCATCTAAGTATAGTTTCACGAGGGCCTCGGAAGGGGACTAGAATTACTAGTGAAAAAGCATAGCATGAAAAATGGGAATAACAGGTGCATGTTATAGTAGTATTACCCAGCAACACCTGTAACTGATAGATCGGCGTATGTGACTTCTAATAAATGGACACTGCCCTTCTCCATAATTATATGCTGGAATAGTTCTTTCTAAAATCTGTAATAAATTACTACAGCATGGAAGGCATGCTGGAACCATTCCAGTTGCAGAGTTCTTACCCTCATTTCAGACTTTGCCCAAAGGACCTGCATTAGATAAGCAAAAGATTAGGGTGAATGCATGTGGACAGGATCTGAATGGGGATGGAAAACAGACTGCTTATGTGTTTGGAGCAACATTGCTATGAGTGGAACTGTGGTTCCCACAGACTTAAAGACTATCAAGGCTGAAAATGCATTAAGAAAATGGGAGACACTGATCTGAGGACGGAGCACAGGAGAAAATTTGTGCAAGCATGACAAAGTGAGTGCAGGATTAGAAAAATCGGTATAAAACAAGAAATATATGTGGAGCAATCACAAGGGTAATTTCACCCGAGACTAAGCCGGTGTAAGAGTAAATGTCTGGAAGTAGTCTGCACTAGAGTTCAAAAGAATGAGGAAAGAGGAAGCGATACACGGCTATATTAAAACCTAACAGAGCAGTGGTATAGGATACTTCTGAGCAATTCTATTAAAATACAGGATTTTCTCCCATCCCACAGAGGTTTAACTGCCTGTCACACTGCATATGATTCTACATCAGGCTTCCAAGTAAGTACAAATTAATCTCAGAGTATTTTCAAGAACATTGGTTTGGCCATTTTAAAAGTGGGAAGCCAGTAGTGGTGTGAGAGCTGATTTGTAGCTGAAAACTAGCTGGTTTATGTTTTATAAAACCAGTCCATAATGATGATTAGCCTCTTCTGAAGCCATTTTTGTAATAATAATAGGGAAGTTTAATATTTGCAAATTGGCTACTAAACACACGTAATATTTTTATATCTAAAAAACGTTGTGGGTGAATTTTGCGCATGTAAAGGCAAAGGACAAACCGCACAGGCCTGAGCCAAGAACTGCAGGCAGATACTGTTCAAATTTTCACATGCAGCCATCAGTGCATCCAAGTATTTATCTGCAATACTTCAATGTGCGGCTTGGGCAAAGTATTTGCAAATGGTGGCACCTCTGCATGGTTCTGATCCTAACTCTCTTTTCTCCTGTGAGTATTCCCACTGCTATTGGTCAAGCCAGTCAGGCTGCTCACACTCATAAGAGTCAAAAGAATAAACTTATTCCTTCTTCTAGAACACAATCAAAATAATCTCAGCTACTAGAGCTGTGAAAACCATGGATACTTTGAAGTAAGGAAGGTCAACTTATTTTTGTTATCATTTAAAAAGAAAAATTACCTACCATTCCTTCCTTTAGCTATTTCACCCTGTCTGTTGTGGTAAAGACCTTTACATCTGTCCAAGTGGCTATGCCTGCACCACACTGACTATGCCCCCTGTAGGAGAACAACTACTGGGTCCCAAAACAAATTTTAATGCAATTAAATCTGATACCTGAGAAAGCAAAATGAACAGCTGCCATTAACTATTACTGACATGTTCTATCCTTCCTAGTATTTTGCATTATCTTTCTCATATGCCACAATATGCACTCAGCTAGATCATATCAGAAATTTCTCTGTGCTAGAATCACAGATTGTGCTAATGTACTGTAAGGATTTGAGTTTTCAAGACCAGACAGGTGTGTTTATTTGAACTCAGATCCTCAAGGGAACACATGTGGCTTGTAGCATTCTACCCCATGGCACAAGCTGATGACCACCTTGGCACTCATCTGGCATGGAAAGACCCCTTTGTGGCCAGCTTCATAGCCTCTTTGGGGCTTTTCAAACATCATTAAGAGATCTCAGCTTACCAGTTAATGAAACTCAGTCTAATTCACATACCTAACAGACAAAATTATGCAACTCTCAGACGTAAATAAGTGATTCTCAGCTGAAAGAACTGCCTCCAGGGCCTGCAGTTAATCAGAAGTGATGCAGATACCAACATTTTGAACTGATGTTGGAAAACAAATCCAGGAACCTGTGAATGCCGGCATCTATATTGTTTGAAAACCTAATTTTTATTACACTTACAAATCATGTCATTGTGTCTAAAGTTGACTGAAAATGTTGTAGTGAATTAGTTTCATACTGTGAGTAGCATTTTTCAGGGAAAATTCTGCTCAGTAAAGGTTTTAATATCTCATCCCCACTCTGGATGAAAACATACATCAAAATATTGGAGTTTCCTGCTGAATGATTTTTTCCTTCTCCAACTCTGTTGATGCACTAGTTGCAGGTTCTGCTCCTTATAGTCCTTGTTGTTTGCATATTCACAGCCAAACTAGATATCCAAAAAGTCATCCAGCTCAGACAGACACTATCAGCCTGACTTTAGTGAACTGTAGTTCAAATCCCTTGATATGTTTCCATCTAAATCAATCTTTCTCAAGAAAGGTAGAACTCATCTTACACAATTTTTCAGAACCTGTGGTTAAAAATAAATTGAGATTCTTTCTGGATCCCGCTACAGACAGCCCATGAGGCTTTGTTCAAATTGTATACGCTCACTTTCTGCCCTTAAAAACTAGACTAGTATATATTTGTCATACATATTGTAAGATTAAATTGTCTTCAGGGAGCTGTGATTTCCAGTAAGACAAAGTTTTACTGCAGATTTGAAGTACAGTACCCAGATAGCTCGGCACAGACATAAAACATTACTAACTCACTTAAGATTTCCCTAAAGCATAACAGAATGACTTGAGATTATTTAAGCTATAACAGAATGACTTGAGATTATTTAAGCTATCTATGAAAAATAGAAGCTATTCAAGTCTTTCTTAGTGCTTTTATTGGTCAGTGGCAGCAATGAGTTCAGAAAGCCTCTGTTGACACTGTAACATGCCACCTGAGTGCTACCAGTGCTTCACAAATTGCCCTATAAAAGAGGGCAATTTTAGTAGGTGTGATTTTGCTAAACTTTCAGCATGTGCATGTGCTAGGGTAGTTTGTCAGGCCAATAAAATCTCACTGAATTGAATTAAAACCGAACACCGACTGACCTGCAAGAAGTCTGCACACTAGCTATCTGGTGCTGCCTGTAGTTTAATAGCTAGACAAATGATCCAGCACACAAGAGGTATTTTTGCAGTTTCTCAAAGCCAACAATGTGAAGCAAAATGCAATGCAACAAAACCTCGAGTCAAAAGACCACTCCTAGAGATTTAAACCAAGAAAAAATTCGTTATCTGGATGTGATCTGCCTCTTATTTCTTCAAAAGATGTCTGACGTCTGGCGACAGTAAAACCTCTTTAAGAGTCTGGTCATACAACTGCCATTCTGCACTCTCCAACACACAAGTCTGGAAGCTCAAGAAACTCGAAGAACAAGATCTCTTATCTTAGACAGGAGAGAACATCTTTTATTTCTCTACTGATCTGAGTCATTTGTTCTGAGCAAAAAAGTATAGGATAGGATCCCTTCAGCAGACAAGATCTCCGTGCTCAAAAGGAGATGTCTATCATGGTATTTTCACTGCACAGATGTTCCTTCACATGTGCGATTACTCTCTCTGAACCTAGGACTTCTAGCAAACAGTTTAACTAGAGCAGTAATGCACAGGAAGGCAGAACAACCGTAATTCCTATAAACAGCTCTTACATACAAGAGAAGTTTCCTACCCTGTAAATCTTCACAATCCGTATACAGGATCTGAAAGCAGAGGGAATTCAAAATTCCTATTTCCACCCACAAATCCCTTTCTCCAAAACCAACAGTTCCAGGAAAACACAGAGCAAAATTTCACTAACCTTTCTCCTCAACTCTTTGAGAGTTTTCCATGTGAGGAGGCTGTATGACTTCCTGATCCGCCAGGGAGTGAAACATTCGCAGGATACATAGCAGAGCCCCAGCTTTGGTACCTAGTGCTCAAAACAAAGTGGAAGATAAATATAACAACACAAGTAGTAGGACAGAGATCTACTGGCTCCTGTTGAGAAAGCAGCTCAGGAATATACATGAGTCTTCCCAAAGCAAATTCAAACTTTGGTTTGTTAATTCTGTCCAAAATCTAATTGCTTTCGACAACAGCACATAACAAAGCTTTTCTACTATAATTACCAGATTTAGACCAAACCACAATCCTTTTGGAAAATTACCACCATCAAAGTGGAAGATGTGGGTATGAAGAACAATGCTTCCAAGAGGAAGGTGGGATGTTGGATGGTAACTAAAATTTAAAGGCTATTTCAGGCCTTCAGACACTTCAGAATCCAACTCTCCCACACATTTTGAAGATAACCTGTTCATCTCTAAGACTCTCTTCATTTTTTTTCAACTGCCATTCCACGATGTCCCAGTGTGGGCTTCTGACTATATTTGTTGTGACCAAAATTATTATTGTTTATAATTTGAGAGCACTCAGTGGTCCCAAAGAAGGATTTGGACCTCCCCAAGTACAAAGCCAAGTCTCTCTCTCCATCTCTCTGTATATACACAGCAATACAGAACCATATTTGAGACCTGCGTAGTCCAGGAAGTTGCGTCAACCGGTGGTACCAGATACCTCAGAGTTGGCTGCTAGAAATCCTTTCTAGGTAGCTGTGGGATAGTCTGCACTCATGAAATTGCATTCTACTCCCTAAAATGTTTTCTTGACCTATGAGCCATAACAAGCTATGAAGCATCAGATTTTATTCCCTATGCAAACTACGCATCTTTTAAGCCATTAGCTATAGCAGGGGATGCTCTTGTTATCATGTTTACCTCATGTGGAATATTTTGCTATATTCTTCAGTGAGATATGTTGGTGAAGTCTGAAATGCCATGGTCAATATGGCCTCGTACAAGAAAATATTTTCTTGGGGTGTTTCTCAGTTTGCCAACTTGCACTAGAAATGCCTCTTGTAAAAAATGGCTCTCACTCAAAACTAAGATTATATTTACTTATTTTTTATTATAAACTGTCTTGTATTGTGAGTAGATCACTTCCAATCCTTTCAGTCTCATTTCAGACTTCCCATACTCCAGTCTTTCTCTTCCATATCCATAACGACAGTCTCCTTTCAGGAATGGCATGACTAGAAGCAAATGCAATATTCTCATCAAAGAAAAAAACTGCTTATTTTAATGCTATGAAATGTTTTCTGGATTGTTCTCCAGGCTATTCTTTACTCAACCTACACAGCCTCCACTTTGAAAATTTTACAGCCTAATTAAAAACAAGTCCTTTCCCTGTTTAACACATATGGAGGTAGAAAGGAAAAATGTGATGTTCGAGCAAAATCATTAAGACGACAAATTCTAATGTTATATTAGTTCTGTAACTTTCTTTAACAGAATCGCTTTATTTATACTGGAAATGCTTGGGGAATGATTCTCTGTCACCTTTGTACCGTAACAGGGCAGCTGGGCATTCCCTGATGTCGGAAATCCCTGCAGAAAATAAGGCAGTGTAGGAGGCCTTCATAGGTGGCCAAGGCGGAAAGGAGCAAGTGGCATAGGATAGGCCCTTGGGAACTGTTCTAACTAGTGTAATTTAGAGCATTCTTGCTCTCAGTTATGCCAGGGGCCACTTTGGCATGAAGTCAACCTAGAATCCATGGAGATGAAAAATGGCTTAGAGCCACTATCCCCCTCCCTATACCCTGCGCCTACACCATGTGTGGTTTGGCTGGCTCCGAGGATCTGGCCCCTACATTTTTAAATAAAGCATTTTAAGTTAAAGTTGAGAAGTGAAAGAAAACGGAATATGAAGAGTAAAAGCAGTAGAAAAGTGCTAAAGGGAGAGATTAAAAAAAAAAAAAAAGGAGAAAACCAGAATGGGTGGTATTGGTGAAGCAGACCTCATGTTTAGCAAACTGAAGTAGCACTGGGGAGGTCTGGATTCACTTTCCAGCTATGCCAGAGACTTTTGAACACCAAGACTAGTCTATTAGGGTCACTTTCAAGGTGACCATTGAGTTTCTTTGACCATCTATGCTAAATATGTCTAGCTTATTTGCTGAGAACTAACCAGCTTTGCCTGCAAACACTGTCACCGAGTCTGAGGTCAGAAGTGCCTTTTAGCCCTAGTAACCTATAAAAGGGACGTGTTTGGAAAGAAAGACACTGCTGCCTTGAGAAGATACACAAGACACATGCATGGGACAGCCTTGGTGCAAGTGGCCCCTGGCATAACTGAGAGCAGGAATGCTCTAAATTACACTAGTTAGAACAGTTACCAAGGGCCTATCCTTAGGAAAAGTTGGTCTTCACTGTAGTTTCTCTTCTATCATGCAACATAAAAGATCACGCTGTATCACATCATGGTAACGGAGATCTTAGGTCCTGTGGAAGTCTGTGTTCAGTGTAGAAAGGCGAAGGAGTAGGAAGGGCTTTTACAGCTGGGGGAGTCTGAGGTTTCACTTCAAAATGTGCACATTCAACAAGATTTACCTGGAGTCTTTCTTTGCCTTGGTTTCTCCTCTGCAAAGTGGTAATACTACTTCCTCTCCAACAGTACTGTGACAAGGATGCATTGAGACAGAAAATGAGACATGTCCAAACTCAACATCATCATGAAAATGGGGGAGGAGGAGAAGCTAAACTGATGGAATTTCAACCTCAGGTTTAAGTTAATATTTTAATAGACTAAGGGCAGGTGTCACTAGCATTATAATTCAGAATGCCTCCAAATACTAAAATGTTAGTAAAACTTTAAAAATCTTAGCCTAAAAAGTTGAATGATCTTCTTGGAATCTTACAATATCAATGATGCTCAAGTTATGCCGCACTATGTACCACCCTGTGCCAATCAACCCTATTGTGCGCCCCCCCTCATTTTTTCAACCCTTCTTGATATCACTCATGCACCTTTTTCACCTTAATGACAGGACAGAGAAGATGTTCCTTCTCTTCCCAGTCTGAGGTAAAGTTTCGTCCTCACCCTCTGCAAAGTGCTATATATAGCAGGAATGTTGGGCATATGAATGGAGGCAGGAGGGGTGTAAAGATTAATTCCCAGCCTTTATCATAGGATGAAGCCTCCTAGAGGAAAAACCCTTCTGCAAAGGTTAACTATAAAGCAAGAGTTTAAGAAAGGAGGAATGGAAGGGGAGAGAGAGAACCCTAGAGAGGGAACTTATTTCCCATTTACAGCCCTCCAAGCCTTACTGACCATGTCAAAGACGTTTAATAGTATCACAGTAGTGCTAGGTATTGTTATCTGTTTCTGCAGCAAGTTTGTATATCCATATGGCATGCCCACCACTACTGCTTCTCCTGTTTTATGGTGGGAGACGTTCAGCAGCCCCAAACATTTTCCTGACCACAGGCTAAAGTTATTGTTAGAAGTTTCCTGATTCACAAATCCTCAAACCCCAAGTCTGAGGGGGCTATCAACCCCCAGCCTCTTGTACCTTTCCCCAGACACTTCCCAGCTTAGTGGAACACTACCTCAAACTTCCCCTATGCTCAAAGCCCCTTCAAAACACTAGCACCATTTTCCTTATCAATCCAACCCAGGGCATCCTCCCTCCTAAATATGATCCTCCAAACTGCCTTTTGCAGTTTTGAACTGCACCAAGTTGTTCCATTTAGTGTCTCCATGCTGCTGCTGCTGTTACATTGCTTGCCTCTCCCCCTGTGCTCCATTACCACCCTCTCCTTAGATACTACACAGGACCAAACCCACCCCTTGTCTACAGCTCCATGTAGCCAAACAAAGCAGAATGAAGGAAAAAAAAAAAAAAACAAAAAAAAACGAGAGTGAAAACAAAACAAAAAGGCCCAGTTCCCGCTCTGGCAGAGATTTTAAAACACAGAGTGCAATTATGAAAAGGTTATCCAGATGGGACCCAGAGGGCGGGTGAGGGGAAGGAGAGCTGTCATCCAAGGGGGAAAAAATCAGATGTATGGTAGCCCTGTTCCTATAATATGATTCCTATTCCATGTGTAAATGTACAATGCAACGATAGTTCTCTTAGCCAGCATGGGCTGGGTAAATTGGATGTAAGGAATTTTTTTAAAAATAAGCCATTCATTTGATAAAAATCCAGCCCAAATGATCGCACCAAGTACAAGTATTTCACTAAAAGGCTTGCTCCTAGCTGAATGAGGTTTGTGACTACTTTTAACTGTCTACCCCTCAACACTGGAAAACCAGCCCTGTTGAGAATATGGGTACAATATAAAACAATAACCAAGTGCTTTTAGCGTTTTCAGTTTTCTCTGTATTTACACTGGACTGATTTTTTTTTTCCTGAAATAGCTCCTGAAAAAATCACTCTGGGAAAGAAATGTGATAGAAAAGGCTACAATTAACGGAGCAGAAATGGGCTTTTTAATGTCCCAGCCCAAGCGTAGGGTGTTGCCATAAGCTTCACCTGTACTATGTGGCCATAATAAGTAACCATTTTACTGCTGCTTGAAGCTGACCATTGCTGACCCTATAAGTGCAAAGATATTTTAAGGGTTACTGTGTATGCAAAGAATGTTAAAATGTTATTAGGTAATTAAATGTACTATTACTTATCTCAAAAACTCTGAGAGTGACTAAACCTGTCTCCTTAGTGTAACACAGCTTATATCTAAAGCACCAGAGATGATAAATTGACTTGCAGTTATCTTTTCACCTCTCCTCTGAGGCCCATCAAGTCCCTGTCACAAGCTACAGCAGCCACAGGACTACCTTAAATTACAGTTGATGGTGCAACCCAGCGTGCAAAATATCTTGCTCCAGCTGCATGCCTGTGCTGCACTAGCACATTTTTTAATAGCAAGGGAGTCCCCAAATAGGCTCAGAGAGAGACCTGGGTACCAAGCTTCTTTGTGCATTTTTCTACTGCCAGATGGGCACAAACTGGGGCAGGGGGAGAAACCTAAACTCTAATAGTAAAGTTACTGAATTCAGTACTTTCCAATTTGGCACATTTAGCTAAGAAAGATAAAAAGTAGTATGATACAATCAAAGTGTATTTAAATCTTTAATCAAGGCATACCAGTAAGCAGTATAAAGTAAGAAAATCATTGATCCCATAAGGTTAAATTCAACTTTCTCATAGAACGAAAAAGTTCAAGGTATCATGATACAGGCAGGTTTTAGAGGGTGGATATAGAACTGATTGTGTGCAGTTTTCTGGCATCTTATCCCAAACATTTTATTCAGAAAATGTCACAAAACACTTAACAAAAATAGTAACATACTTTTTCTACCCTCATGTTCAAAATAGTGTTTCTAGATGTACTTTTTACATCATGGCATGTATGAGTGAAGTCCCAGCTGCAGCTGGCTCTGAATGGCAGATGTGCACAACATGGTTAGTTATTATCTTGGCATCGTCTGTGCTCATCCCTCCCTCCACTGCTAAAATCTGCATGCCATAGTAGATTGTTTTGTGCTACGAAGGACAACCCTCAGCTGGTGCCAAGCGGATATTTTTTTTTCTTTCTATAGTAACTCACACCGTAAAAGGCACAGTCCTAAGATTGTCCTAAAGAGGTGGAGAAAACAATAAGGTGGACCACTATTCCACATATAACTAGAATGAAGCTATTTAGACAAGACAGGAGAGATAGAAAAAGCGCAGCCAGGAGCTTGTGTGTTTGACTTGGGTGCATTAAAGCCCCAAACTCCTTCCACCCCCCTCACCCTCTCGCCTTTCCACAAAGTCTGCATTTTATGTACTGACTGGATGCCCTTCAGAGATCGAAGGGCTTTTCCCCTCACTCCCCCCACCCTCTCCACCCCCAACCCCGCTCGGCTCCTGAAGGAGGAGCAGTAAGAGGGGGAGGAGGCAACGTGGCTGCATTACGAGCTGATTGTGCTCTTGCCCCGACCTCCAACAGCCTGATCCGCCTTTGAAGTTTTCCACCCCGCGACTTGAAGTGAGATCGATTACAGAAGAACAACAGTGACAAAGAATCTGCTGCTTTACGTGCAGCCACTTTCCCACGATCGGGGCCGGCAGCTCGACCGCAGCCAGGGATCGCCGCTTTCCCTCTGCTCCTCCTCAGCGCCATTCAGAGAGCCCGCACGGGAGAGCCGGAGGGGGCTGGGGGAGGTGGGGACGGGGACAAAGATGAATCGCATTGTTCAAGAGCGAAGGGACCAAGGGGGCGACGGGCACGGTGTCGACCTGCGAAAGGAAACGAGGGGGAAAAAAAAAAAAAAATCCTGGCAGAGTGTTTGGAGGAGGTGGGGGGCGCATTTAAAGAGCAGATAAATTAAAATCCACGGGTAAGTGGCGAAGCAAAGCGAGCGCCTGCTCCGCTGTGGCTGCCCGGGGCAGGGGACAGAGCCCTCCTCGGGAGCTGAACGCTTCCCCGTGTGGCTCTGCCCCCTAAAAACCGGGAGCGAAAGGGCAGGAGAGCCGAAAGGGCAAACCGGAGGTGGTTAAGCGCCTTACCGGGGCGAGTGGCGCTGGCTCCGTCCAAGCCCAGGGACGGAAGCCCCGGAGCTCCCCTCGGGACCCCCCTCCCCGCCCCGGGGCCGGCCCGAAGACACGGAGAGCCGCCCAGCCTCGGGGCAGCGCTGGGGACGGAGAGCCGGGACGGCGGGCACCGGGGAGAGGGGGGCACCTCTTCCTTCCCCCCGAGCTGCTGCTGCAACTCGGTTTGAACCCGCGGCGCGCCGGCTTTCCGAGAGCAAGGAAAAGAGTTTCACGTGTCACCGGGAACGTGGTCTGTTCATATTAAGAAAAAATAAAAAGGTGGGGGGAGCTGGGAGGAAAAAAGTAAACGTAGTGTGAGCACGGGGACCTCCAAAGGCGCCGGCCGCGGGTTGGGAGGGGGGGGTCTCCTTCCTCCCCGGTCCCGGCTCCTCCTCCCCAGACTACGCGGCGTCGGGGCGAGCGGCCCGGGGACAGTCAATAGCCACGGTCACAAATTGCCGCAGGAAGCGTTAGCTCCGCAACAGCCCCTGCAGGAGATCGATCGCCCCGCCCCGCGCTCGGCGGCGGCCGCGCTGCCACACGCGGTACCGCGAGCGGGACCCGCCCCGGCTCCGCGGAGCGTGACTCAGCGCGGCGGCGGCGGGACCCGGCGGCCTAGGGCGGCCTCAGGAGAGAGGGGAGGGGGTGGCCTCCTCTCCAGTCCTGGTCAGTGTCTTTATCAACGACCTGGATGAAGGCATCGAGTGCACCCTTGGCAAGTTTGCAGATGACACTAAGCTGGGTGGAAGTGTGGAGGGTTGGGAGGCTCTGCAAAGGGACCTGAACAGGCTGGACCGCTGGGCTGAGACCAACGGCATGAGGTTTAACACGGCCAAATGCCGGGTCCTGCACTTGGGGCACAACAACCCTAAGCAGAGGTACAAACTAGGAGAAGCCTGGCTAGAAAGCTGCCTGGAGGAGAAGGACCTAAAATCACTGGGATGAAAAGGACCCACTGGATCATCGAGTCCAACCATTCCTATCAGTCGCTAAACCATGCCCCTCAGCACCTCATCCATGTGTCTTTTAGATACCTCCTGGGAAGATGAATCAACCACCTCCATGGGGAGCTTGTTCCAGCGCCCAATGACCCTTTCCGTGAAAATTTTTTTCCTGGGGTCAAGCCTGAACCTCCCCTGGTGAAGCTTGAGGCCATTCCCTATTGTCCTGTCTCCTGTCACTTGAAGAAAGAGGCCAGCTCCCTGTTCTCCACAACCTCCCTTCAGGTAGTTATAGAGAGCAATGAGGTCTCCCTTCAGCCTCCTCTTCTCCAGGCTGAACAACCCCAGTTCTCTCAGCTGCTCCTCGTAAGGTTACAGGTTTAATTTGATAATGTCTCTAAATATTACTAGAAGCAGGAGTTTCATGGTGGTAATTACATTAGCAAGGTACGTAGGAGTCCATCTTTAAATGCATACATTTATATAAGCTTAATTATACTTCCATGGTACATGTGTACACTTGTAGGTCCGTGTATGTGTCACAACAGGCAACCAGGTCACACGTAGAATTTGTTTTGTTATGCTAGTCTATGATTAATTTTCTCTACAGTGATTTAATTGCAAGTAAGGTATAATATACAATGTGTATTATATACTTACATTACTGAAGACAGAAATACCATAATTTAAAGTAGTCACATTGTAAAGTCAAGCATACGGTTTGGAAAATGCCTAAGTTAAGGGTGCCAGCTTAATCAAAATGCGTCTTCCACCTGCATGGTGGTCTGCTAATTAAACTTTAACGTGCTATTTTTTCTACTGCATCCTCTTTCAATGCATAGGATTTTTGTTAAGCTCTTAAATAGTTTTTCTGTCCTTAAGCCTTTGGATTTCTGTGCTGGTAACTACATACTATTAAAACCTCACACCACATACAGAATATCGTCATGACATTTTTCTGTTCTTCTTGCATAGTAATATCTTATTGTTAGGTACATTTTAATAAAATTATGCAACATCCTTATGGAGTGTGATTTCTGATTGATACTGAACCATCCCAAGACCCAATGTGCAGCTACTTCATCTCAGCGCTGAAAATGTGATATCCTTCTCTCTTGATTCTCATCCTCTCCAAATGAAGATTCAGAATTTGCTCTCAGTGCCTTTGCGCTGCAGAGATGCAAGAAGTACACCACCATAGCTTAGGGACTGGTATTAAATTACCAGCTCAGGTGCTGCTAGTAGTAGCATCCCAGCATCACATTACTCAGTACAGATTAACCACCCAAGGCAGTGCCTTAGGCAGCCTGAAGCAAATTTTACAGCCCATCCTGAAGTACTTGCTGCTGTGAGCCTCCTGCCAGGGGAACTTGCATTACTTCACTTAAGGTAGCTCAGATATCTATGAGAGCTGTGGTCGTGATGTAAACATGTGTTTTACCTTCATCCTCAATTCCTTTCTCACATCATTCCTCTCTCTGGCCAATGCTGCTGTTCTACTTGACCAACTCTCCTCTTGCTTCCTCACCTATTTTGCATCTACATTTTCAAAATCACACATACACAAAGATAACAAAAACTTATTTCCTCCCTTTACCAGCAACGGGGTCATTTTAAATCTATGAAGAAAGAACCAGAAAATATAAATGCACCTACTGCCTTCTTTGCATCATTAGATTGACAACCCTGATCTGTTTCCATACATACAGATAAACATATACTTGGCAATACATACAGTAGTTAGGAAAAACATAGCTGATAAAACCTACTGAAACAATAAAGTTATATTAAAGGCATTCAATGTACAGAACATTTCTGCAAGTCTTGAAATTGCTGTCACCACTGTACCATTAGTCTACATCCTTAATGTATGTTCTTTAACATACATCTGTACTCAATGTACCTTGTAATTACCTCATTATGGTTAACTACTGCTGACCCCTGTGTGGAACATGTTAACATACAGAGCAACTGTGAAATAGCTAGGGAAAAGCAAGGAGAGATTTTTCAGAACTAACTTCTACATCCATTTACGTGGTTTGTGCCACAGAGTTACCATTATCATAGACTTTTCTTCCATGCTTAAATAATTGCCATTCCATAAATATTTCTTTAATCAGTATAGCAAAGAAACAGCTATAACATGACAGGCAAAGCATGTCAGAAGAACTTATCATAATACAAGGACCAGGTGGTGATCAAGTCTTGTATCTACAATTCAAAATTAAGTCCCTGGAATAATACATCAGAACTGTGTTTACTTGCTTAAATAGGGCTCTTCACAGCAACATTTTAAAAAATAATTAGCAAACTGTGCTTTACCACTGAGAAACTATTTGCTGCTCTTTCCACCCCTTCTCACCTCAAATCCCAGGGCAGTGCTGCTTTGCAGTCCCACAACCTTGGGGAAAGATAACCTATTTCTGCCTCAGTTTCTGTATCCTACAGCCACAGCTCCAACTCCTGTCAGAGAGAGCTGGAAACTCAGGTACTGTTACAATGGACTACAATTTTTCACAGTACATCCCCAGGAACTCCTCCACCCTCTACAGAAAAACATAATTATGCATGCCTGTCTTGTATAAATATGGGTTAATTTTCATGCACAAAATTCCTTCATGCCTGCAGCCTCCAGAATTAATTATCCACCTCTCCTTCCTCCAAACACAGTTGAGCCTAGCCACACTCATTAATTGAGCACGTATCTTAGCTTCCACTATTTCTTTAGCTCCTCTTATCATATACATCCTATTTTTGCATCCCCGCTCTTGTGAAATGGTAAGCAGTAGAATAGGGCAGCTGGAAAGCAAAGCCCTGGTCACCTGGGCCTTAAAAGGGGTGCAGCTGGTGCACCCCTGTGTGACTATTTCACCAGGAAGCAGGTGGGAAAAAGGGAATGACCAGCCAGGGGAGCTCCTCCTGCCGACCCAGTTTATCCCTCCAAAACTTTAAGGTCTGAAATATCCCAGCCTATAAGGAAAACCATTAGAGCTGGCAATACTGCTAATGGTTCTCAGTTGCTCAGCTTTCACTCTCTTGGCTCTTGTAATGTCATTGTTTCCCCTTGCTGTCCAGTTGCCAGGGAGATTTCCAAGCCAGACAACACCTGAATTTCTAATTTCTAATTTCTAAATATATAATTTTGGGTTTTCTTTACACATCATAAAGAAGCCCCATAGGCCACATGCCACTCAGACGAGCTGCAGTGCTGGCAGCTGGGGAGCAGAGGTGATTTTGGCTCTAATTAGCAGCACCCTGCCCATGGGGAGGCTTCTCTGCTAACTAGCTCCTGCTAACTAGCTCCTGCCCCACTGCACCACCACCACTGGGGGAAAGAGGAAAACGAAGGAACATTCCAACTCCTGCTCTTGTGGCGACAGATCTCCTTCCTTCTGCTTTCAGCCTTGTGAGAAACAACTCACTCTCTGGCTCCCTTTCTCTTTGCTTCCACAAAATGCTACCGGCCCAGTTTTGATCCCACTAATGTCCTAGAAAACTGGAGACAAAAGGTCTCTACAGGTATAACACACAGCTGGCTGGCTGGAAAGATGTGGGAACTAAACCTGTCTCAAATTTAGGAGCTGGGAGCCAGGGCAGCCACCTCTCCAGCTCCACACTCCTTTCCCAGCAATCTTCTGGGAGCAGGGCCCCAACAGAGCCTCCTTGCAAAAGGAATCACTGCAGGTTCAGCTGGAAGAGGGGAAAGGTGTGGGCTGGTCTGGACTGGACTGGCATCAATCACCAGCAGTTTATACATTAAGGAAAAGCTGTGAGTTCTCTGTTTCCTGCAGAGGGGAAGAGGTGTTAAAATAGCAAAGTAGGCTCAAAGAAAAGGCTTTAAAGGACCATATCTAAAACTTCGCTCTCTTACAACTTTCTCAGAGTCTGACTCCTGATGTTTTCATTTGCTGGGAGGAGAGTTAACAGCTCTGAGTGTAGTGTTTGAAATAAACAACTCGGTATCTGCAGCAGCAGTTCCAAAACCAAAAGTCATGGCCAGAAGTGGGGTCACAGAAGTTACAAGTGGGGTCACGAGCTTGGCAGAAATGAAGTTGTTTACAGCAGCATCTGGGGTTGTGAGCCCATCAGAAGGGAAGCTGTAGTGTTTAGTATTTGCCCATCTCCAGTGCTTGTGTATTTTTTCTGAAAGTTTAGTTCGTGGAGACTAATGATCTATTTATTTGCAGGGATCAAGGAGGACAAGATTCCTTTCGGTGTTGTGGGAAGAAGCAGCACCAAAAACTGAGAGAAATGTGTTCTAATGACTTACGAGAAATCCCTTGGGATAGAAAAGTTGTGTTGGGTTTGGTTTTGTTTAATTTTTGTTCAATACTGACAACCAGTGCTAACTGGAAAGGTGTTTCCACCACTATGTGGGAAAACTCCTTCCAGGGCAGAAACCACCTTACACTTTGTAACCTGCACAGCTTTAGCACCTGTAATACATTACTCTGTTCACTTTCAAGATTAAAGCTCAAATGTTCTAGAGTGACAATACATCTGTTTTTCTTATGGTCAATCATTCACTGCAGAGAAAAACCCCTTGAGTACAGCAGTCTCAAAGGTGATATAGCACATATTTCCTGAAGTACATTTCTAACTCACAGTGCAAATCAAATGAGTTTGTCTTTGTTTTTCTTTCTGCTCCAAAGGCAAGGAGACACATTTCTGTACCTGAAGAAATAGATGAAGTTTGGAAGAAAGAAGTTAGAGAATTAGTGACACTGGGATCTGTCTCATCTTAGGCTATCTTTATCAAGCTGAACCTCTTTGGCCTTTGGTTTCCTCATGAATGAAATGGGAATAATTTATGCTTTATCTGATAGCAACACTGAAATAATTGATGTTTGTAAATGCTTTCCAAATCCCATATGAGACGTGGAGTATCAAAAGAGTACAATATATTGATGGTCTCTGAAAGTATATATGTGCAAAGCAATCTTGTTACTCTACTATTAGCAATTTTTCCTAAGAACTTTAATTAATAAAATACCACCTTTGCAGGAAGTTGTTGGGGTTGGTTACTAGTTTTTTTACAACTATCTTCCAACTTTTCAAGGGATACTGTTCATCTAGTTCTTCCCCAGAGTAAATACTCATGTATCAATGATGAAATCCTTCAAAGCAGAACTTTTTAATGGAAATGATGAGACAGCATTAGCTATGATAGCATCTCCATATATGTAATGTTTTGTGATGTGTGTCTGTGTGGGTATTTCCTTAGTGTCCAGAATGACTAGCTATAATGCCCAAAAATAGTCTTTGTACTCTGCTCATTTTTTTTCTCAACAGTCGCACTGTCTTTGCAGTCAAGATTTCCTAGCCAGTCATGCAATCAAAAATAGATCAATTGTTCACACTGCCAAAGACAGCTTGTACCACAAAGGTTCCTCAGCTTAGCCACTTTTCACGGCTTCCTAAGTACAACTTCATATAGGATGCTTCAGGTGGATGCTTTGGCCATCCCTAAGCCCCCACTTTTCAGTAATCTGACCTGCCCCTTCCTGGAAAACCAACAGAGGAGGGTTATCTGATTGCCTCTGGGGGTGAAGATGGAGATCTCCTGAAGCTGAGATTTCTCATCACCTGTCGCTACCTTCCCAGGTAGGCTGCACAAAACTCTGTCTCCATCCAAAACGAGCAACCAACCAACCCCCAAAGCGTCAACTCCTGCTTTTCCATGATGCTTTGCCTCTGCTTTTTTTCAGCTGCTGGGTCTTGCTTCTCCCACCTGTAAGGCTGGGAAGGCTGCTAGTGAACCTTCAGCAGAGACACAAGGCATGGTCCAGCCTCTTGAAAGCTGTTATTTCCTACGGGAAACCAGAAAGGAAACCTGTGTATGCCCTTGAGCACCCAGGGGTTAGCTGGGAGCGAGGCAGGCAGCACTGTGCACACTTGCACAGAGGAGACACCTCCAGGCGGAGTGAAGGGGGATCAGAGCTGCTGATAAAAACAGCTTTGTTTCTCTGTGCCTTTCTTCTGGTGATAGTAGATGAGTAGGAGTTAGTCAGCCAGATATCGAAAGGCTAAAACTGCTCAGCTTTATCAGAGGGAGTTTGCGCCCCCTGCACAATATAGCCCCCTGCACAAGAAAAGAGCAGTTTGCTAATTATTAGACTTTCCACAAATACTATTTATTTACCTTGAAACAGAAAACATTCTGTTCAAAATCCTGAATGGCTTAGATTTTTTTTTTTAAAGAAAATAATAATTCTAAACCCACAAATGGGTATTATTCCTATGTGGAAGTCAATGGTTCTAAAATTCACCTTTCAAACAAAGGAAACACTGACCTGTTATACCAAATTAACTGGAAAAAGTTACTGATAGTCCAGGTGGCTATTCAGGGGGGTGGGTGGGTGGGGGATGTTTAAATATAGCAATAGCCATAATTATCACGACTTCTAAAATTAAAAAGTAAAACAAGTGAAACAAAAATTTACAGTGTCGGTGAAATTAATTCACTGGAAAGTGAGGATAATCCACAGTCATAAAAAGCAGAAAATAACTTCATGCAGTTGACAGTTTTATTATAGGAACATAGGAAAATGGTGACAGAAAATTATATTTTGATGCCGATTGTTTTATCTGTGCCTCTTTCTGCTTGTTTTCTTTTCACAAGTCTGAGCTTTTAATACACCCTGACTGTCAAGTAATAAGCAAATGGAATGGTGTGAATTAATTATCTCTTTCATTTAAATGTACATTTTAATTAAGTTTATTGGTGGGAGAATTGACATCTTGAAAAGTTCTTTACATTTAAGAGATGTTAAAATAACAAAATCACTGAAGCTTAAAGACATCAAGTAGGAATGGCATTTGTTTTCCTTAACTGACTGGGAGACATGAACGACTTATCCCATTAACTTTTAAAAGACCTAAAAAATAAAAGAAATTAAAATAATTAGAGGATTCAACTCATTTAAAATATCATTTTGTTAAGCACTGAGTCTATAATTAAAAGCAAAAAACAAGGTAGTAGCTATAATTAGAAGTGTATTCCCTAGGGGACATTAAATTTTTCTATACCTAAAAGACAAAAACTTTTAAAGAAGAGTTAGTGGATGGCATGTTTTATTATTTTTGACAGTGGGAGGAGACTTGGTCACTGATTTTGTATTTTATTTAGTTTTAAATTGAACCCTGTAATTTTTTTTTCACATCTATAGCTAACCTGGTAACATGGAGATACTTGCTTGCTTTATAAAAGATCAAAACCATTG